>CM077935.1:0-1200000 GCA_039797435.1 Crotalus adamanteus | reverse complement strand
TTGGGGGCGAGGCTATGCTGCTGTGCTTACTCCTACAGGACCTTTGTGGATTCCAGCACATTATGTTCACCCAGCCAGGGATGTCGTGGCACCAGTCCCTGGACCCGGTCTCAGAAATGGCAAGGGTGACTCTACAGATGGCACAGCAACCAATCCAATCCTGGCATGCCAGTCAGCCAGTGACGTGGGGAGATGTAAAGAACTTGACCCCCGAGAACCTGTGTGCTGCCATTTTTGCGGTTTTAACTGCAAATTCCTTATCCATCATTTGTTTATGTCTGATCGTTAACATCTGCCCTTTGGCAACAGCAGCTGTCATCCCACCCAAACAATCATTCGAGCAATGAATGAAGCAAAATCTAACATCACACAAAATGATGTCTTTTGTTTATCTGAAGCATATGACATGGAAAATTTGCTTTCTACATGTTTAGTCCTTGTTTGCACCCCTTCTGCAGTAATTCAAAACTTCACTGACTATAGCACAATTTTATTCAATAGGAACTTTAACTATAAGGCTATATCTATCTGGAGGGTTACTGCTTATTATCCACCCCCTGACGCTATTGCTTTGCACACCCCAGTGGTAGCTATCCCTGCAAATATAACATGTGCAAAAATAGTTAATTGTACTTCTTCAAGTAAAAATCCTCACTGTCATCGCATTAGCTCACCTGTTTTAAACTGCACAGGTTTTGAAGAGACTTCCTTTCATTTTGGACATGTTTGGCTACCGCAAGGATGGTTTTTTACATGTGGTCAAGAAACTTTTAATTATATTCCTGCTAATATTAGTGAAGCACAGTGTTGCCTCAGCCGGCTAATTCCTGTTTTGCTTTCCAAACAACAAGTTCACTCGAACCGTTCTCGATGTGGGGTCACGCTAGACAGCACTTGTGACTCTGAGACAACCTTACTTAATAAAGCAGAATATGTAGCATTGGCTATGTCTCTAGTGGGTGTGCCAGGACTTGCTGTTCGTGCTCATCTCAACATTAATGCTATTGCATGTAATTTAGCAAAAACAATTAATGCTACTTTTTCAGCTATTTCAGCAATCAACCATGAGCTGCAAGATTTGAGAAAAGCTATTTTGCAAAATCACGCTGCTATCGATTATTTGCTTCTGCATCAGCATTTGGGTTGTGAAAGTTTTGAGGGGATGTGTTGTTTCAATATTTCTGATAATTCATGAACCATCCAGCACCAGATTAATATTTTACATAATTTGGCCTCTGATTTGAAAATTGATACTTTAGGATCTTGGTGGGTGCTGTTTTGTGCAATGTATTCCTTCATTTTGCAATATATGTATCAGAGCTTTTAACCCCAAATTCTCTCCCACATTGCCTCAGGGTCAAGTTTTGGCCCTGTATAAACAACTGCAAGGATGCTCCTCTCCTTATTATAATCCTTTTATTAACCCCTCTTACGACAATATTTCGTCTAACAAAACAAAAAAGAGTGAGATGTAGAGATAGGGGCCAGGTAGAGGTCGTGAGCGGCAAACTGCCCCTCCAAAGTCTGTGTGCCTCTTCTCTCTACATTATCTCATCCCTTCACATCACCATGGCAATGTGGGAAAATACCCCAGGCTGGTACAATGACCTCACCTGCCTGATATCAGCTAGCTTACACCAACAGGATGTTGCAACAAACTGCACCCTGTTTTGGGCCTCTGGCTTTCTCTCCTTAAGGATTGGTAAGGAGTTTAACCAATGAAATACTATTGCTACACTATTGCCATGTTAAACTTTTGCTGCTTGGAAAACTGTATAAAAAGAATAAACGCTGTGAAGGCAGTCAGCCATATTTGCACCCTGCAATGACTGAGCACTGATTACTACAGTGTGGCTGAACTCCTGTGTGTGTTTCAGTCCACCAAGCCTTTGCAAATGCTTTATTTTGAATAAAACCTTGCTGCTGGAATTGCAAGTGAGTTTGTTTGTTTTGGGATCTTGAGCCACATTCCAAACAACTTGGGGGCTCCTCCGGGTTATCCAAATGGTCCCCGGATCACCTGGAGTGGCCACCCCTAAGGGGACAGGTGCCACGTCGATTTTGACGGTCTCCTGAAAGGTGACCACCCTCGGCCCGGTACCCGTGAAGAACTGGACACTAAATAGTGGATTCCAGGAACAAAGCAGGTCAGGTCATTTTTTTTTTTTTTTGATGCCCCGAGGGTCTGAAGGAGTGGCAAGGCAAGCAGGTGGGTCAAGTACCAATTGCTGGGAAACTCTGTGCACAGACCCAGGTAAGAAAATCAGGGCATTTTCACATTTACCTGCGCGGCTGGGTGGGTAGGCTGGTGTGAATCTGAGACCTGTGAGAGTGTGACTGAGACACCCCAAGAGCCAAAAGGGCTGGCAAGGCAAAGTGAGTGCGGACTCTTGAGTACCTGATTTCCATACCTCCGCGAGGAGATTGGTGGGGGAAAAAAGGAAGTGACTTGGTGAAGTATAAGGTGGCCTCACTAGGTTTGTAAGGATAAGAGAACCAGATGGTAACCACTGATGGGGAATAGACTTTCCAAGAAGCTACAGAAGGATCAAAAAGGTGACTCCCTAGGAGAGGAGAAGGGAGCGAATGTATTCATCCCTCCTCACAGTCCCCTGGGAAAGATCCTGGCTGGATGGAATCATCCTCCTTATAGTAGAATGGTAAAAGATATAGATAAAGACCTGATGATTCAATACTGTTATTTTATTTGGGGACAAAAACAAATAGATGAGGGAACACAGTGGCCACAGTTAGGTAGTTTTAATTATTTTATGTGCCAATCCTTATATGAATATGTATTTGCCAAAAAGAAAAAAGGCCCTAGAGAAATGGAATATGTTGTGATCTGGACACCAGATAAATGGCCTCCAGAGAAAAATCAATTATTCCTCAGTTCTGACAAAAACCAAACAGAAAATAAAATTCCATTAATTGAGGAGGAGGAGAGGGAAAGAGAGAAAAATAAATACTATCTACTCCTATAATCCTCAAATGAAACGACCCCCGTTAATCAATATGGGAGGTTGAGGAGAGAACTTGAACAATGTAGACAAGATCTAGTCAATTTGCCTCTGAGAGATGGTGAAATAGAAACCGAACGAGGTCATAGGCAACAACGAAGAGAAAACCTAAAATAAATAGAACAGGAAGAAGAAGAAGATAAATTATTCCCTCTAAGAGAGGTATCAAGTGGCTTGGGGGCAGGCAATGTTCCCATAGTGGGATATGTACAAGACCCCCTAAGGAGTAGTGAAGTAAGAACATTTAAAAAGGAACTTAAGAAATTAATAGAAGATCTCATAGGAGTATCAGAACAACTAGATCACTTGTTGGGACCAAATATTTATACCTGGGATGAAATAAACTCTATTATGACCACATTATTCAACCCAGAAGAGAGAGATTTACTTAGAGCTGCAGCTGTCAAAGTTTATAACAAAGACAATCCCAACAATGTAATAGGGGACCAAAATTTCCCTATCATAAGAACAAATTGGAATAAGAATGTAGCAGCAGATAGAGCAGACATGGAAATTTTGAGGAACATGATTATAAAAGGAATTAGAGACACAGTGCCTAGATCTCAGAATGCCTCTAAGGTGTTTGAGGTCAGTCAAAGAAAAGAAGAGACACCTTCAGACTATTTGGAAAGATTAAAAGACACAATGAGGAAAAATTCAGGCTTAGATCCTGATGCTCCGACCACACAAGCACTATTGAAGTTAAATTTTGTTACCAGAAGTTGGCCAGATATCAGCAGGAAATTACAAAAAGTAGATGGGTGGACAGATAAGCCCATGAATGATCTTTTAAAGGAGGCACAGAAAATTTATGTCCGAAGGGACATAGAGATGAGAGGCAAGGTAAGATTATGCTGTCAAGTATGAGGGAAGTTGTTAGACAGGAAAAATCTCTGAATCAGGGACAGTGGCAGAAGGGAACAAAACCACCGAGACGTCCATCATTCAATAAGAGACCCCAGGGAACTCCAACCCGCACAACACCCCTAAAGTGTTTTGGGTGTGGTCAGGTTGGACATTTTAAAAGAGACTGTCCAAAAACAAAGGAAGAGGAAAAACTCTGGTTGATAGAAGAAGAAGAAGATTAGGGGTGTCCGAGGCACTTGACTGAGGGGTCCTACAAAGAGCCTTGGATAAATTTATTCATAGGACCATACCTGACTGAAATGATGTTTTAAGTGGACACT
Source organism: Crotalus adamanteus (assembly GCA_039797435.1). NCBI lineage: Eukaryota > Metazoa > Chordata > Lepidosauria > Squamata > Viperidae > Crotalus > Crotalus adamanteus. The sequence continues at coordinate 1,195,793 of CM077935.1, read as the reverse complement.
GGAGCATCTAAAACATCCATTAGTGAACTACCAAAAAGGTTTAAAATTAAAGAATGAAATAATTAGAATTTCAGGGGTAACAGGGGAAGACTTTGAGGTCCGGAAGACTAATGGACCCCATAATTAGAGGATGGCCAGTTTGTATCCAAGCCATAGCAGCCACTGCTATTTTAGTGCAAGAAAGTAGGAAACTGACTTTTGGAGGCACCCTGATTGTCAGCACACCTCATCAGGTAAAAGCAATCTTAAAACAAAGAGCTGGCAGATGGCTAACTGATTCTAGAATCTTAAAATATGAGGCAATATTGTTGGAGCAATCAGACCTAGTTTTAACTACAGATTCAAATTTGAATCCCACACAATTTTTAGAAGGAAAAAAGGATTCAAATGTATAATTAGAACATTTCTGCATAGATATTATAGACTTACAAACTAAAATAAGAAACGATTTGCAGGATTCTCCACTAGAAAAAGGACTACATTGGTTTATAGATGGGTCATCTCGAGTAATAGAAGGGAAGAGGCAAAACGGCTATACAATTGTAGATGGGATTAACAAGCCTCTGGTGGAGGCTGGAAGCTTGCCTAAATCTTGGTCGGCTCAAACCTGTGAATTGTACGCCCTTAGACAAAGTCTGAAATTATTAAAAGGAATATCTGGCACTGTTTACACTGACTCTAAATATGCCTGTGGAGTGGTCCATGTAATGTACTGAGTTTAACTTATGGAACAGGTGCAGGGAGCTGCACTGGAACCGTTAGCAGACCATGTGGCCTGCTAGCCAGACTTGCTATCTACAAGGCTGATTAGTATGCATTTGAGCGGGAGAATACAGTGCATTCATTGGCTGACACTGCCCCAAGCTGAATGTATAAATAGGGCTGGAGCCATCTTTGTCTGAGTTCTGTTTTGTCTTCAATAAAGAAGTACCTGTTGACTACTCCTGCCTCTTCAATGCTGAACCCAGCAGAAAACAGAACAGTCCATACATTTGGAAAAAATTGGTTAGAAAGGAGATTGGTGAATTCAAAAGGAAAAGGATTAATACATGAGGATTTAGTTAAAGAAGTAATGGAAGCTTTAGAACTACCCAAACACATTGCTATAGTACATGTAGCTGGACATCAAACAGGAGCAAGTTTCGAAGATAAAGGAAATAATTTAGCTGACCACAAGGCTAAGGCAGCAGGAAGCCAAGAACCAGAAAAGATTATGGTTACAATTCCAATTTTAAAAGGAGAGTTAGTCCCAATTTTCAGTGAAGATGAAGAAAAGGTGTTGTCAGAAATGGGGGCAGAAAAGAATACAGAAGGAAAATGGATATTACCTGATGGAAGACAGGTGTTGAATAAAGCCATAACACGTGAAGTAATCCAAACTCTCCATGAGGGATCGCATTGGGGAGCTCAGGCTTTAGTAGACGTGTTTCTGAAAGGTATGGCTACAGGAGTTTTCACTGTTGCGAAACAAATAATGGCCGGATGTCTCATTTGCAAGAAAGTTAATAGGCAAGCTCTAAGAACAATGAAAATGGGGGGGGGGGGAGGAGTTCATTTGCTTGTGAACAGCTCCTTGAAATTATAGTAATATTTATTGATTTGTCAAGAGAAAGTATGAAATGAAATATCTGTATGTGAAAGTGTTTATACAAGCAGTTGAATGGAAGTGAATGTGTGGATATGCTGGTCCTGTGTCTCTCTGTGTGTGTGAGAGTTTCTTCCCCATCCCAGACTGTGAAAGAAACAGTAAACTGCAGATTTTTTTGTAGTTGCTGTAAAAGTGAAATGGAAAATGCATGTGAAGAAGAAAAAACTATTTTTGTTAAGTGGTGAGATTTTTGTGTAATTTCTTCTTTTCCTGTCTCTTTGTTTTTTGCTGGCTGTGTTGCTTTAAGAGCAAGAGAGACAGAAAAGAAAATGGGGGTCTGATCTTTTTAACTTTTTTTTCTGCTTAGAATTCTGGTTTGAGGAAGGTGGGGTGGGCGTGAAATTTAATACCCATTCTTATACTAAGAAATAAGGTTATTTTTTAAAAAATAAATGAAATATGAGAAGAATTTGAATACACCTATATATCCATCAACCAAACAGTTGATACTAGAGTTAGATACAAAACTATTTCAGTAACTCAGAATATCTTATTAAGCTTATTTTTTTTTTTTTTTGTGGAGTTGCTTTTTTGTTGTTTTATTTTTTATGTTTTTATGTCTGTGTGCAGGACACACTGATAAAAAAAATACCTAAGAGAATTGAAGGAATTTTAATTCAACCCTTGTTTAAAACAAAGGAGTTGAGAAAAATTTGGGGATTATAAATGAGCTATGTTGTTTTGAATAAAGATTTGTATGCAAACAAACTCAAGCAGAGTTTGGTGAGTGCTCCTTTGTTGGCTCTTTACTAAGCAATGTGTTTGTAAATACGGACAAAGGAATGGCTAAGAGAGGGATGATTGATACTTTTCTATGGTTAATATATGGGTGGTTATGATATGTAGACAAATACATAAAATGCTCTATAACATCTAATGGTGAGGCTATTTCAATGCATTCAAGTTGATTTTAAATTACCTCAAGTGGGAAATTCCACAATATGAAACTAATGACATGTTTATAAAGAATTAGATACTGGGGCTGTTTTCTGCTTTGTGTTATCTCAGGAAGCAAGGATTGCTAGCCCAGACACCTCCATTGGAGTTTGTTGTCCACAAGTTTCAGCCTGGTGATTGGGTTCTGATAGAAAGCTGGTGTGAAGAAAAACTTACTTCAGCCTGGGATGGTCCCTACCAAGTCCTCCTAACAACTGAAAGAGCAGTTCGAAAGAAAGAAACAGGGTGGAGCCAAAAGAGTGGAAAATAATTGCTGGAGAAGACCCGCTGTGAATAACTGATGTGGTCATTGTGGGATGAAGAAATAATAGCCTGGGTTTGTTTGTGATTTTTCTCATTGCAGGAGTAGCAGCTTTCTGGCTTTTTCAATCTGAGTGGTGGCCCAGAAGAAGCTGTGGACCTCCACATTCTACAAACTTATACATAATGTGTTGGTTCTGTGATTGCAATTGTGTCACTAAATGTTGTTCTTATCATTGTTGTGATTGTGGACCAGTTTGTCCCTGTGAAGAACCTTGTGACATAGTAATAGTGGAGGATAGGTTAAAAATATGTAAAGGTCTGACATCAACAGACTCTTTAGCCCACATACCCAATTATAGGAGAAATTGAAATGTAGACAGCAGAATCACAACCTGATCTAAATTCAGTTATATTGGGAGATAAGTGATATTCAAATTCCATGGGATATAGAATAGATTGTGTCTGAGGGATAATGATGAAGACCAACAGGAAAGTCAGACACTGGAAAGTCACAGAGATGTAGAACAAGAACTATCAGAGTGGATGTAAATCCCTTTATAACTGAGTTCACTATAGTTTAGGCTTGTTTACCAACATACAAGTATAAACTGTAACCCATATATGCAAAGTGTATTTTTGAATTGTCTATAAATTTCTGAAAGGATAAAGAAAAGAGGGTGGATTGAAAGGAATAAAGTATTATTCAGAAATTTCTAATGAAGGTTGATAGAAGAAGCCACCTGAAAGTCATAAAATCAGACAAGTAAATTACAGACAAATAAGAAAAGCAGAAGTTGCTAGCTAACTGAAATTGCAAGCAGAGGAAATATCAAAATAAATATAGGAGACGAACTGTGCTAACGATGGTGAAAGATAGGATATGGACAAAGGGGCTTCCTGGAATATGGGAGGGACAGTGGTTTTAGGCGGTCCGGATAGTTTATCAGATGATTAGGGAAGGGGTGTTGAGTACAATAGGGGAGGGGGGAATCTGTGTCGGAGGTAGGATATAAAAATGTGTCAAATAGCTCTTTAAGGTGTGGCTGAATTCCTGTGTGTGTTTCAGTCCACCAAGCCTTTGCAAACACTTTATTTTGAATAAAACTTTGTTGCTGGAATTCCAAGTGAGTTTGTTTTTGGGGGGATCTTGAGCCACGTTCCAAACAACCTTGAGGTGAGATGGGTGGTAAACAAATAAAGAAATAAAGAAGTATTTTAAAAGGAACAAAATGGACATAAACAAATGAAAATATATGGGCAAATAAAAAGGGAATTTAAGATCTGGAGTCTTTTCAAAACAGACAACTTTTCAAACTATCATCTGGGAATAAAATTCTTTTCATGTGATGTGTTTTAGAGTTGGTGAAGTAAACAGATTGAGAAGCTTAGTGTCGGTGATAATAAATCATTTTGAGGTGCTATTGATTGATATTATTGAAAGAAGATAAGGCAAGATTGTCAAAGGCCATTGTAAGAGAATTTCTCAGCTAACTTTATATTTCTGAAGTCAAACTGCATCATACCTGATTAAATGAACTATGTCATGTGATGGTATCTGTTTTAATGATGAGTTCTTTGTCCTGGGGATCCATCTTTCCTACTCTCACTCTTGATTTGGGAAAATAACCCAGTTTAGAATATCATATCCTGCTGTTAATTTAATTTTCATTGAAAGACACAATATCCCCAGCACTATTATTAAAAGTGATGCTCCTCAAGAAGGAGTGAATCTATAGAGATGAAGGCATATTGCTCAAATCACTGTTTCCCCTACATTATTCTTGTTTTTATCTCTGCTTAGGGATTCATTCATACAAGTTTAACATCTATAGTTTTGCAGATTTATAATGTACTAAAATCCTTGCCTGGGAAGGCAGAGGTAGCTGAACACACGGTCAATACTGTCATCTCCACCATCCCATATACAATAGATCATTAGTCAAGAAACAGAACATTAATTTTATACTGGCATCTGCTATTGTAGTCTGATGATGGTAGGCTCCTAAACACAAATAAGGTAAGCCTAACATCAAATATATTTCTTACCAAAATTCTTTCATGGTGCCTTCTGAATATAAATTACTTGGAGAAGCTGTATCTCTTCATCTAACAGTAGGGATAGTCCTATTCAAAGGGATCAGATCTAGAATCCATTTTCTTAAAGGAAAAGGGATAGTCTATATTACATTGTTTCTTTTTTTACAAAGTTAAATTAAGGGATAGATTCAGTAGAGATCCATTCAACAAACTATTCAAGATTAATAGAGCAAACAGAGATTGCAAATAGAGATTGATATGTCTTAGTATGGAAATATATTAGCATTTGCCTTTGGTAATGAATATACTAAAATATGTCATGCAAGTTTGTAATAAATACTGTAGATGCCAAAAAAAAAAAAAAAATACCTGCCAAGGTTTCAGATTCAGAAAAGCCAGACAACGTCTATTAAATATAGCTATTGTTTCTGGCTTGGGTTTGTACATCTCATGCAAAGCATATGCTAAGACATAAGCAGCATTGTAAATTCTGTAGCTCTGGGAAGTCATGCTCATTTCAAAAAGAGCCCCTGGCAAATGGCCCAGTTTCTCTTTCCTGGTGCATTTCTTTCCATTATGATGAGAAAGTGAACAGCCAAATGCCTGTTGCCAGAATATCTGGATAAATTTATCATTATTATCTGAATGAGGATCTAATCCCTGCAGAAAATGATTAAATCCCAGCAGTTACTTGGAGTGAATTGCAAAAGATAAGGCACCATGGAAGAACATCATATCAAAACTTTTCTGCAATATGTCTGATGAGAAATCCCAATGGGCTGTCATAATCCAAATTTTATTTACTGATTTACTTTCATTGCCTTTCAATAAGTTATATATACTGTATATACATTAACCATTTAATGCATGTTATAGTTCTATGGTTTGCATGTAGAACAAATACATTAACTTCAGATGAGGTTAATAACATGGATTCAGGTGAGGTGTGCATCAATAAGTCATAGTAGTTTAAATAATGAGATAATGTTGGTATATTTGCAATAATGGCTGGGCAGATGCCATGCTGAGCGAACAGTGGAGTTAAGGTCTGCACAAACTTTTCTCCATCATCATCAGTTGCAATAATCCCAACCCATGTCCACTGGAAATGCAAAAGAAGCTGTACAATTCCTGAATATTGAACTGTATCACTCGGCATAATTTGATACAAGAAAGGGAGAAAACTGCTAGTATTCATCACTGGAGCAAATACAGAATAGGCAATCTTCCCCCCCCCCCCCCAAAAAAAGATGATCATGAATTTTCTCAAATACTTGTTATGATTTTATTTCTTTTTTTGGGGGGGGGGGGCGATTATTGTAACATTAGCCACTCCACTGAAGTGGAGCGATTCTTGTAAGATATGCCACTCCACTGAATAAATCATATAGAATTAACTCTTTGAAAATCCTTCATCTTCTTTGAGTGGAGATATTCAAGATATTTCAAAGGATGTCCATTTCACAGGTTGTTACTGAATGTCCTGAGAAATAAGATACATAACATAAATGACTCAGTATGCTCTGAGATACACTAAGTTTTCCTTTCCTGTCAATGCAAAGTAGCACATTTATTCTCATATATTGTTTCTTGGAGATTCATATACATTTTGAAATAGGAAATGTGTTAAATTTTCAGATGTCAAAAAAATCCCTCTCTTTTCATTTCAGTAACATCACTTGATAACTTTAACTAAGCTTTGCAGATAAATCCACAGTGTAAGCAAGGTAAAGAATTAAATTAGATTAAAAAGGCATGCTGGGTATGATGAAGGAAAAAAAATAGAGTATAAACCTATGAGAAACTGAACAACAAAAATAACAAAAGGCAGAATACTTTCTAGAAGGCAAGAGCCAGGGCAATAGCAGGAGAAACTTGAAACTCATGGTGAAAAATGAGATTGATTAAGAGGACAAGACAGAAAGAAGTAAACGGGAAAGAAAGCAAAAGTATATTGTGTCAAAATTAAGCTGAACACTGAGTTGGATCTACATTTAGGAACAGGCCTCAAGTTTGGTCATACGAAACTTAAAATTCATTGATCCAGCTCATAATATAGAACAAGATTGATGTAGTTTGTTGAATATTTTATCGCAGGCTGCAAAAATATTCAATTTTTGTCTATTTGTGTTTTGAATTTTAAAAAAGAAAAAAGTATCTATACACAAGGTCGCATAAAGGCTTCATTTTGAAACTTTTATTGAAAGATGGTTTCTCAAATATGCAGTTATCCTGAGTTGTAATTGCTCCTATGATTAAGTCCCCTGTCTGACAATATTCATTATTTTTGCCATTCCATCAAAAAATAGTTCAGATTTCATACATCAGTAATGGCATGCATCATTAGCTTGGATATACTACATTGTCTTGAGTGGCTTCAGATACTTTTCATAAAGGTAAATTTTCAGAGATGGTCTGACAGCTTCAGTGGTATCTCAGTCCAAATTGGAACTACACAGAAATACAGTAATTAATATAGGCTTCCAGAAAGTGCTAGTGTTGTATGAGTGGCTTCAGGAAAGTGTCAGAGGATTTGCCAAGATGGGGATAATTGCTACGTTATACTGTAAGACTCTGTGTTGCACAAGGGAAAAATAAATATAGTTGTTCAATCTCTCTCTAACTTGAGACATCAGTGGCAAGTGTAAACAATAGGAGTTAGGTAGAAATAAGCACATTTTTGTGCTTATGTCAGGATGAAGTGGGCTCCTACAGAAAATGGTCTGTATAATAGGTAGGACCAGTCACTAAAATGGTCCCTTTCTTAGCAGACCTGAACATATCTTAAATGACCTAATAATTGAATCGGGTGTGATAAACATAGGAGTTGTAGTAATGTTTTCCAGTCAAGTTTGGGTTCCTATCTCTATTTCAGAGCCATAAAGCTATTGTGCTCTCCTGCTTGGGATATAGTATATTAAAGAACAATAGTTGTTGCTCAGGGTTGAAATGAGGAATCCTTGATTGCTTTCTTGCAAGATATTTTATTACTCAAACTAGGTGATATCATCAGTGCTAGACTAGACTACCTAGCTTGGATAATGAAATGTCTGCAAGAAAACAAGCAACTTAGAGAGCATCAAGGACTCCTCACATAATATATTCTACAGATCTGTGATCTGTACATTTATCTTTTCCATCTTCTCATTCACTTGATCTATCTATAAAAGGAAATTTTCATCATTTGTCCTCAAAACTTCTAAGATTCTTTGATCAATGGCTTTTCTATATTTCCCTTCTTTTCATATTTTACTGCAGTGGAAAATATTCATTCTTGTCTCTCTTTAGGCATTAATCCTAGATAGGCCTCTTTCCAACTCTCTGATATGTTTCCTACTTGTAAAATAGAATTGATTTTGTAAAGGCTATAAAAGTTCCTCCTGAAAACAATACATTTTAATAATATTTCAATTTCCAAAAGCTCTCTGAAATAATTTGGAAAGATTTATCTTTCTCTCTAAAAAGCCAAATACTTCTAGTATTGCTACATTCTTTACAGATTTTGGTGCTTCTCAGACTTTAATTATTATTTTTAAAGTAAAACAAAATAGATGCATTTTATATAGCCTATGTAATCCATAAAAATTGTTGAATAGAACTATAGGAGATCTGAAATTATTTTCTGTCTTTATATCTTACATTTTGTTCCCACCTGATTAAACATGCTGTGCCCTGTGATGGCCTCCCTGTCGATTGTGAACTCCTGGCCTAGTAAAGCTTGTAGATCAATCATTGCAACTTTTCTTCTTAAGGATTGATTGGAAAAGTCACCCAGTTGACAATATCAAATCCAGCTTCTAAGTCTCCATTGTGCCCCCTATAAATTATAAATTGTGTAAGTACCCCACAGTGGAAAGCTTGTGACTGTTTAACAGTTGGGAATAGGGTTCAGGGACACTGGTAATGTCATTTTGTTGATCAATGTCCCTAAATCTCCCTTTGGCCTTCTTCAAGGTTAATTAGCCCAAATATTCAGGAGAGAGCCCAAGACTGCAGAGTTCTGCCATGCAGGTATGGTGCCAATGTAATTGGTAAGTATCTAACACCAGGAAAAGCATCATACCTGTAGGCTCAAACATGATTCTAAGGCCTGAGGTTAGAATTCTAGTCCAGGTGCAAACCTTAATACTTGGAACATTGGCTCCAATCCTCAGTACTACATTGGGGGTGTATTTTGGGGTGCCAAACAAGTGCCTGGGAAAATTTGAATGAATAGCTTCATAAGCCTTTGGGTTTATATATGGCCTAAGTTGTATGCCATATAATAGTTGGGCAACTGTTTCTGCTGTAAATAATTTAACTGCAGCTGGGACATAATTTGCCCTTTGTTACCTATGAAATTTAATTATTGCTTGTGTGCTCTTTAGGGCAGTAGAAAAGACATAGTTTACATGGGCTCTTCATCTTCTCAAGGCTTGAAATACTATGCCCAAGTATTTAAAGCATTCAGTCTGTTCCAGTTCATGGGAACCATTGTCTATTTCTACTTTTGCCTTTTGTTAGAAAAGACTAGACTTTAAATTTGTCATAATTCATTATTAATTGCCTGAACCAAGAATTATCATGCACTAGCACAGCCATCACAAAATAATATTTTAAATGCTACCTTCCATGGATGCACAACTTGGTGATCCGGTCTACCTCTACCCTTATAAATGTTGATGTTGATTTCAATGAAATAGTTTTATGTAAAGCATGCACTATGACATGGACTGCATTACAGCTGCTATAGCTTTGGCCAGTCATGCTCATCTAAAAAGAAGACCAGGGAGAGTCTCAAATTTCTTTTTTTTTTTTATAAGTTTGATTAATTTTTTTTAAATTACAATCTTTAGAGCTTAGTAAACAACATGTTGTCTGGGTACACATATTTAACATTAACTTCTTCAATATAAATCTATTCAGTACTGCACAATCCAGTATTTTTTCCTTGATCCTCCTTTCTTCCCCATATTTTTTCCATTTTCCCCTCATTAGACAATTACAATTCTTGGTACTATTGGTGTATACAAAATTAGTTATAGACATCTTCATCATATTTTACTAATATTATACAAATAACAATAATATCAATTCATAAGTCAATATCCTGTTTTTCATGCTCTTATTAAAGTTTGATTTCCCATCAGTATTTAAGGTATCTTCGTCATTTATGATTTTCTCAATATTATTTACATTTATATAGCTAAAACGTTTTTTCATACCAATCCCCCTCTTATTTTCAAATTTTCCATATCAAAAGAAGAAAAAAAAGAATGCTATTTTAATTCTAAATCATATCTTCCATTCTAAAAATCTAGTTATATCTAAGGGTCATCCATTCTTTTAATCATATTCATGTTCATATTAAACAGATAGTGCCCCCTCTGATAGATCAAATCCTCTGTTTTCTAAAATCTAACTCTTGCTTTCTTTCTTTGCCAAGCCAAGCCAAGGCAATTAAATCACCCAAAAATATTCTTTCTATTTTTGTGAAAGTTGTTTGGCATGAGGAAGACAATTTAGGTAGAGTATTTTTTTTTTGGGGGGGGGAACTCTGCCCATCCACATTCCCTAAACATTTCCCCTGCCCGTAACAGGGAGGTGGTTTAATGAATACCAATGGGCTTGTTTTTCAGAATCCAATTATATTTCATCTCTAGTTATCAACTATAGAAAATACCATTTCTGCCTTCTCTGGATTCTGTCATACGATGAAGGGAAGGGGGTGAACAAAGGGGCTTTATGGCCCTCACTTCCTTCAGTACACGTCAAAGGAACTGGATGTGTATATCACCAAAAGGACAAACCATAACAATGGGGCTATTACCTTCATGTAGTTCTCTCTGAAGTCTCCATCCAGCCGGCAGTAAGGAAAAGGGGGTGGGAGTGTAATGCCCGAGACTGTTGCTGAAAGAAGGGGGTGATTGGGTGGGGCTACTGGGGAACCCCTTAAAACCTTGAATGGGAGAGCTTGGACCCCAAGTCCTGTCTAGAACACCTGCAACCATTTTCTCTTAATAAAGGATGCCTGTTGGAAGAATTATTCCAAGAGTTCTGTCTTCTTAAGATGCAAAGTGGGGTGGGTCCTTACATTAGACAGGACTTGCAAAATTAATCCACCTGAAAGGGAGACCCTTGCCGGGGGATTTTGCAAAAAATTACCATGTCAGACAATGGAGCAAGAAAGGGGGGAAACTCCCCGGAAAGAGAGCCACTGCCCCGACTGGAACCTTGTCGGATGTCGGGATCCGAGAGGTCAGATTCCTCAGGAGAAGAAGTGGTGGAGACGGGACCACAAGCCTCACTGGTCAATGGGCGTTGGAAAGAAAAGCGAGTGGGGAAAGGAATCAAGAAAGGTGACGCTGAGACGGGGGGCCAAGCAACCAGAATGGAAGCAGGAGATGGAGAAATCCCTGCATGCAAGTGAAGAGGGAGACAGCTGGGCACTGTACTCAGACTGGATCCTAGAGAAAGCTATTGACCCAATGAAGAGAACTCTCAGCTCCCTAGGAGAGGAGAATCCTGAGCCCTACGGCCGCCCCAGCTCCTGGAGCCGCAAAGGGAGAGACACCGAGGGGGAAGTGGAACCTGCAGCCCCGGGGACATCTGCTGATCCAGTAGTCCCCACCCCCTACCGAACCACAGATGGTGATCTGGACGGAAGACACTACCACCAACAACGGAGGCACTGATCCATTCCAAGACATCCGCCGTTGGAGGTGAAATTCAAAGGGGAGCCAACATGCTTGGGGTTTTTCCTAACCCAAGTCCTCAGCTACATGGAGGAATACGGGCGGGACATCCCCAGCAACAAAGCCCACATCCGGATCGTGCAATCTGCCCTGGACGGACCGGCTGCAGATTGGGTGGTGAACTTGCACGACTCCAATGCCCCAGAACTCAACGACTTCAACCGTTTCATGTCCTCTCTGAGAAGGCGATTTGAAGACCCCCTGGCTGATCGCAAAGCCCACAAAAGGATAAAAACAATGAGGCAAGGCAAATGCCCGGTGGCTGAATATACACAAGAATTCCGGGCCATTGCCAGCAAACTGAACTGGCCAGAAGACATCCTCCTTAGCCATTTCAAAGACGGACTAAATTATGACCTATATGATGTTTGCCTGCCCCGAGGGGACCCACACCAACTTGAGGAATGGTACGTCTTGGCAGAGGAAGCAGAGATCGAGATATTGAAGAGACACCGCCGAGGAAAACAATGGAGCCGCTCCCCCCTGAGTTGACACACGAACCAGTGAAACCATTGAAGCAAATGGGGTGTTTCTTTTTTTAAAATTTATTAATAATTTTTTATTTTTCCAAACTCTCCCCCATACATATACCGTAATACTTATCAGATATTAACATACATTCCCTCCACACTCACATACAGATACTTTTAACAAAATGAAATAAATACATACACATAACTTTGGTGTTGCTCGCCCACTTCCCCTTTCACCGTATCCACACTCCTTCTTCTTTACCTTCTTTCTCACATTCTTCTCTTCCCTACTTCCCTCTTCTTCCTCTCCTCTCCTTCCCCACTCTCCTCCCCTTTCCTCTTCCTCCAACCTTCCTACTTCCTTCTCCCCTCCTTTACTCTTTTCTCTCTCCTCTCCTTTCTTCCCTCTCATCCCTCTTCAGATACAATTCAGGGGTAATATGACTGAGAAGATCAACATTATGAAGGGAACAAGACAGGGCTGTCCCCTATCTCCACTGTTCTTTGTTCTGACATTAGAAGTATTAAATAGACGTATAAGACAGAATAATGACATAAAAGGGATGAAAATTAAGAGGGAAGAATATAAGCTACAAGCATTCGCAGACGATTTAGTATTTATTTTGGAGGAACCATTAGAGACAGGACCTGTATTAATAGAACAAATAGAAAAATATGGTGAGGTAGCTGGGTTCAAAATTAATAAAGATAAAACCAAAATGTTAGTGAAAAATATTACTGAAAAACAAAAAAAAGAACTGGTGGGAAAATTAGATATACAGATTGTAAAGTAGGTAAAATATTTAGGGATCCACCTGACAGCAAGATGCACAACAATTAAAGAGGATAATTATCATAAATTGAAAAGACAAATTGAAGTAGATTTGGATAAATGGAAAAATGTACAACTATCATTAATGGGAAGGATTACGATAATCAAAATGAATTTATTACCACGATTATTGTTCTTGTTTACAACAATACCAATAAGATTAGAAAAGAAATATTTTGAAGGGCTTAATAAAATAATCTTGAAATATATTTGGCAGGGAAAAAAGGCAAGAATTAAACTAAAAATGTTACAAGATACAAGATTGAGAGGTGGGTTTGGTCTACCTAACTGGGAATTGTACTATCAGGCTGCAGCATTATCATGGATGAGAGAATGGATCTTACTGAGGAATACAAGATTATTGACATTAGAGGGACATGATTTACGGTTGGGATGGCATGCTTTCATATGGTATGGAAAAAACAGAATACATAACTATTTCCAGAGACACTATATAAGGAATTCTTTATTTGTTGTCTGGGAGAAAGTAAAGAGAAATTATTATTTGAAGATTCCAAATTGGGTCTCAACTATGGAGGCGCTAATACACCCCAATATGTTTAACATGGGAAACATTATAAGATATAAAGACTTATTAACAGATATGGGGGAGTTGAAAACCAAACAACAATTAGAGGAACAAGGAATAAAGATGGATTGGTACATGAGAACGCAAATACAATCTAGATATGAAAAAGATGTTAAAATAGATGGTGTTAATTTGGGAACAACAGAGTTAGATGAAATACTCACAGGAACGGAAGAAAAATGGATTAAAAAAATGTACAGTTATCTACTACATATGGAGTTAGAGAAGGAACAAGTGAAAGAGACAATGATAAAATGGACAAGGAATTTTGGATACACAATTGAATTAGATAGATGGCAGCAATTATGGGAAAGAAACTATAAATTGACAATGGCGACTGCGTATAAAGAAAATGTGTACAAAATGTTTTACAGATGGCACATGTCTCCTGAAAGATTAGCTAAAATGTTTAAGGACAGGTCAATGAAATGTTGGAAATGTCATCAGATACCAGGTTCCTTCTACCATATGTGGTGGACGTGTGTAGAAGCTAAAACTTATTGGAATATAATTAGAACATGGATAGAAAAGATGATACAACAACGTATAGAACTAAGACCAGAAATATTCCTGTTGGGTATTCTACCAGAGAAATACAATAAAGAAAAAACATATTTAATTATTCATGTAATTGCGGCAGCCAGGATTGTGTTTGCACAAAATTGGAAAGCACTGAAAGCCCCCCCAGAGGGAGAGGTGATTGGGAAAATACTGGAATGTGCAGAAATGAATAGACTAACAATGACAATTAAAGATAAGACAGAGTCAGACTACTATGAAATTTGGGGAACTTTTTATGATTGGCTGAAAAGAGAATACGGTTAAAAGATAGTTAACATCAATTTAGATGGAAGAAGAAGGAGCAGATAAGGAGGGAGACCCAGGCGACACAGTATTGAATAACTGGAGGTTGTATAAATGTTTATAAAAGTATATACCGAGAAGATTAGATAAATAGAAGTATTAATCTTATTGTATATAATACAGATAGGGAAATTTGGAGAGACAAATGGGGTGTTTCAAGTGCGGAAGAGAAGGGCATCAAGCTGTAGAATGCCGCTCAAAAGCCCCCCAGCACAACCCAGACAGATCCCCAATCAGCAAATCCGGAAAGTCTTCAGCTAAGCCAAAAGAAACTGCCATGAGAATGATGGAAATTGTGGAACCCCCCACCTCTGCTCATCAGGGGGAAAGAACTCCAGCCTACACCGTAGGGCTGGTGGACGCCTCAGATGACAACTCGGAGGGCGAACCCCTGGTAAGTGGACACATCGCACCCATCCTCAAGACAGTGACTATATTAATTCCCCCCATGGCCGAAGCCATGAAGGTGAAAGCCTTAATAGACTCTGGCTGCACCCGCTGCCTCATTAGCCTGACACTAGTGGGGAATCTGGGCATTCCGTCGAGGAGACTGGAACAACCAATCTCATTTGGCCAGTTAGATGGATCCATAGCAGGGGGGGTGCCAGCTACCCTAGCCACTTTACCAATACACCTCTCCCTGGGCAAACATGAGGAGGACATAACGTTTGTGGTGACCCCAGGCATGGAATGCCCAATGAACCTAGGGATGAAATGGTTAAAAAAATGGAACCCCTGGGTAAATTGGAGGACGACAGAAATCAAATTCCTGAAGGGGGACCCTATGGACTTAAAATCCCAAGGGGAGGCTACCAGAATCAAGAATAGAAAAAGCATCCATGGGAGAGGAAAAGGGATTAAGAGAAATACCAGAGGAATACAGAGACCTTGCTGAAGTTTTCAGTGAGAAGAGGGCGGATGAGCTCCCCCCCCCACCAACCCACAGACTTTGCCATTGAATTCAAGCCTGGGGCAAAACTCCCGAAGCCCAGATTATACTCCATGAGCCCAAAGGAGAAGGAGGAAATGGAAAGATTCATTAAGAAAAACCTAGAGAGAGGGTTCATTGAGCCAGCCAAGCCTAAAGTGGCTGCCCCGGTCCTCTTTAGAGAGAAGAAGGATGGCTCTTTACGCTTATGCATGGATTATAGGGCCCTGAATACAATCAGTGAAAGCAACCTATACCCTCTGCCCCTCATGAAAGACATGCTGTCACACCTCTCGAAAGGGAAAATTTTTTCTAAACTAGACCTAAGGGAAGCTTACTATCACATGAGAATTAAGGAAGGGGACGAATGGAAGACCGCATTTAACTGCCCCATGGGGTACTATCAATTCAAAGTCTTCTATTTGGATTACAAGGGGGCCCTGCAGTCTTTATGCAATTAATCAATGACGTTCTAAGGGAGCACCTGTTTAAGGGGGTCCTTGTTTACTTGGATGACATTCTTATCTTCACCGAAACAAAAGAGGAACATGTCAACCTTGTCAACCGTGCACTTTATCCCTTGCCAAAAGATTCCCACCGCAAAAGCCTTAGCGAAACTTTTCATCCAGCACATTTACAGATTGCACGGGGCACCCCAACGCATCATCTCTGATAGGGGAATGCAATTTACGTCTGCATTTTGGAAGGAATTTTTATCCCTTTTAGGAACCACTCAGGTACTGACATCTAGCCACCACCCACAAGGGAATGGGGGGGGGGGCTGAAAAAATAAACTCAGTACTCGAGCAATATCTAAGATGTTTTCTTAATTTCCAACAGACCGGGTGGGCGGACTTACTCCCTTTTGCAGAAGTTGCCTACAATAATGCAGTCCACTCCAGCACAGGGTACACTCCTTTTCAAATAGCCAACGGTCAAAGTTTCAACCCCATGCCAGAATTAACCCCAAACAAACCAACAATTCCATCACTGAAAGAATGGATGGAACAATTACAAGACACCTGGCCAATAGTTAGAAAAGCACTAGATGAAGCTAGGCAGGCATACAAAGCACAAGCCGATAAAAAAAGGGTTGAACCTACACCATTCATTATAGGAGAAATGGTGTACTTATCTACAAAATACCTAAAGTCCCTACAGTCCTGTAAAAAACTTGGACCAAAATATATAGGGCCTTTTCCAATTAAAAGAATCATAAACCCAGTAACAGTAGAATTAGAATTACCCAAAAATCTCAGGCAAATACACCCTATTTTTCATTGCAGCTTGCTGAAAAGAGAGCATCAGTCACCTTTACGGCCAAAAATCCCCACCACCACCACCTCCAATCATGGTGGAGGGCGAACAACATTTTGAAATAAAGGAAATCCTTGACTCTAGGAGATATCATGGAGCGACTCAGTACCTAGTTGCCTGGAAACACCTCCCTGCCTCACAAAACGAGTGGGTCCATAAACGTCATGTCACAGCCCCGAAGCTATTAAAGAAGTTTCACACCGAGTATCCTAACAATCCTGACTAACTTTTATACCTGTTTTGTTTTCTTTCAGGTGGATGTCTTTTTTTTAAGGGGGCAGGATGTCAGAATCCAATTATATTTCATCTCTAGTTATCAACTATAGAAAATACCATTTCTGCCTTCTCTGGATTCTGTCATACAATGAAGGGAAGGGGGTGAACAAAGGGACTTTATGGCCCTCACTTCCTTCAGTACACTTCAAAGGAACTGGATGTGTATATCACCAAAAGGACTAACCATAACAATGGGGCTATTACCTTCATGTAGTTCTCTCTGAAGTCTCCATCCAGCCGGCAGTAAGGAAAAGGGAGTGGGAGTGTAATGCCTGAGACTGTCGCTGGAAGAAAGGGGTGATTGGGTGGGGCTACTGGGGAACCCCTTAAAACCTTGAATGGGAGAGCTTGGACCCCAAGTCCTGTCTAGAACGCCTGCAACCATTTTCTCTTAATAAAGGATGCCTGTTGGAAGAATTATTCCAAGTCTTTCTTATTCCAAATAATTATATAAAAATAGAGGGAGAACTATTTGATGACTCAAAGGCACTGACATGGAAGGTTAGCTGGCAAAGGAAGAAAGCCAGAGTAAGGCTGAAGAAAATAATGGCTTTGACTTATTAGAGGGGATATTATATTACCAATTAGATGGTTGAATATGATGGAAAATAGATAACTTTTAGAAAATAGAGTAACATTATAATTAAATAGATGTGTAACTAGAATATTAGACTTTGGTATGAAAAGGGAAAAAGGGAGAAGTTTAGATAAGGGAAACCTTTGGTCACCTAAGCATAAAATACTTGGAAATCATAAATAATAGTGTTTTGAATATTGATGGGAAATTAAAGCCTGAAAAAAAGCAATAAAAGGATATTGATTGTATACAAGGATTAAGTGCAAATGCAATTAAGATATGTATAAGCTAAAATTATTGATAACTGTAACAAAGATGTTTTTATTCAGTTGATAACAATAAGAATTATACTAGCTCAATATGAGATAACAGGTATTAATGGAAAAAGAGGAAATATTTGATGTTGTAACATGAGTTTTATACTAAAGATTTATGTACACTATTGAACTACTGATTAACCCAGTCATCACGCTGCTTTTTAAATATCCAATGGTAAAATGAGAAAAATCAATAAAATATTATATATATATATTGTTCAATGATGCATTCCTCATCTGTCTCTACTGCCAATGTAATTATACGGGGGAGACAGCCAAATGAATAAAAACCAGGATACATGAACATAAATTGGCTGTCAGAAGGCAGGAGCAATACTCTCAAATATGGACGCACATGATTAACACCGGACATTCTTTTGATTTCAAGGAGGCAGAAGTCATTGCCCAGGACTCCTCCAAAGGAGGACGCTTACTAAAGGAGGCCTGGTTCTCCAACACAGACTCCATCAACCGATGTATAGAACTGCCCTCGGCGTATCAGGCACTAAGAGTGCAGGAAGAGCATGTCAAGAGACGGATGCTGATTGTCAGAGGCGAAACCAGGACTGGGGGGGGGGTACTCACTACATGACTAGGCATAGGGAGGATCCCATAGACACGTTAAAGATAGAGACAGATGAGGAAGTATTAGGGTCACAGACAGGTAGGGGTAGTAAGGGAAGAGGAGATGGGCATGATGAGGGACTGCAAGGAGAAGGGGACCAGGGAAGAGGCTTGGGAACAGCGGAATTGATCGTACGACACAGAACATGGGGGAGGGGTATGCCCGACCCCAGGGGACTGATCAAAAGGGAAGGAGAGAGAGAAAAGAACAGAAAAGATGAGGCACGTAAGATTGGAAGCATATTCATGGGGGGAGAGAGGACGTTTGAGAAGGGAGTAAGAATGGAGGAGAATAGTCAGGAACAGCAGGCAGAGCTGCGGATTAGAGGGGGGAGGGAACAGGAGAAGGTGGGATTGACAGGAATGGAGAAGGGCAGGCAGGAATAATAGGCAGGATGGCAGGTTGGGGGGAGGGAAGTTTGGGAAGGAGAATCCAACAGGAACGCATGTTGGTAGGTGGGAACAGTACGTAGGACAGCAGGTAAGGGGAGGAAGAATGCTGGAAGGAACAGCAAACAGAGCAGTGGATTGGAGAGGGGGGGAGGAAATAGAGGGGGGGACTGGTAGGAAAGGAGAGGGGCAGATAAGAATAACAGGCAGGACGGCAGATTGGGGGGAGGAAAGCTTGGGAAGGAGAGTTTAATAGGATGTTGGCATGTGGGAACAGCATGTAGGACAGCAGGTTAGAGGAGGAGGAATGCTAGAAAGGAGAGGATGGACAGGAATGGATGAACAGCAGGTAGGTCAGCAGATTACGAGGGGGACATTGGAGAGGGGAAGATGGACAGCAGTGGAGGAGGGCAAACAGGAACAGCAGGTAGAGCAACGGACTAGGAAGGGAAAGATATTGAGGAAGAGAACATCGATAGGAATGGTTGATGAAAGGCAGGAGCAATGTGTTAATCAACAGGTGGGAGGGTTGAAGGAAGGAGGATTGACAGGAATGGATGGAGTAGGGCAGGACGGGCAGGTTAGAGATAGAGGAGAATTGGAGAAAGAAGGGGCGATGGGAATGAATGATGTAATACAGGCATGGACGGATCGGCGGGTGGGGGGGGAGAAGTGTTGAGGGAGCAAAGAAGGACAGGAATGGATCGGGCAGGACAGGAACAGCAGGGGGATCGGCAGACTGAGGGGGTAGACCAACTACCTGAGAGAGGAAGGTTGATAGAAAGGCAGGATGGGAAACAGGAACAGCAGGGAGACCGACAGAAGAGGAGGAGAGATAATTTGGAGAAGGGAAGAGTGATAGGAGAGGATGATGGTAGGCAGGAAGGGTACACAAGTAAGCAGGTCAGGGAAAGGGAAATATGGGAGAAGGGAAAGATGACAGAAATGGAAAACAGAAGACAAAAAGGACATATGAATCGGCAGGTTAGGAGATGAGGGGAGTTGGAGGAGGAAGATGAGATAGGAACTGGCAATGGAACACAAAAACGGCAGGTAGACCAGCAGCCTAACAGGGAGAATAAAAAGGAGAAACTCCGTGACAGGACTCGTGTAGTGCCGAATCGGAGGAGGCACCTTGCATTGGGTAGAGAGGAGGGATTGAGGAGTGTGTTGGTGATAACAGCGCAGGGAGGGGGAGACGGCAGAAGGATGACAGAGCAGAAAAATACAATGTTAGAGTGCAAAAAAGAGAGGGCAGAACAGTTAAGGCAGTTACAGGCAATCAGGAAGAGTGGCCCTGTCACGAGGGCAATGAGTAGGCAGTTGGATCAGCAAGGGGATAAAAAGAACTTTCCCACCCCCTAAGCCCCACTCTGAGGACGCTGGCAGAGGACCAGCGAAAGCTAAGTTGTTTTAACCTTGTATATAACTGTTTTTATTGTTTTTAAATGTTGTTTTAACAATAAATAACTGGAGTATACTCTTCCCGGAGATCGAAGATTGCATCATTGAACAAATATACCCGGGATTCGTATTTTTATAACCATTAAGGACGTTTATGGAAGAGAAGTTATGCTCCAGGCTAGGAGGTGGGAGAACCTTGCTAAACGTGAGTCTGCTAATTACCGAAAACTGTCCTTCCTACATGATTGCATTCGCAATGACTTGCCACCAAAATCTCTACGTAGAAGACCGATTGTAGACTCTATGGAGGCACAGATGGTGGTACGGAGGTTTCAGCGCCGAACCATACGGGTTTTAATCAATGACCACCATAGACGTATTAACACCTGGTCCCCTATGATACGAAGATGCCAGGAGCTCTGTCGATCCACGCTGACACAGCAGCACTACAGGATCCTCAGCTCACACATATATGAGGCCACGAACAGGGCGCGTCGGAATAAGACCGAAACGCTCCACAGGAAGATGGAGACCCTGAGACAAATGCACAATCGTAATCAGAATTCCAGATTGGTCCACAATATATCATCAAGAGACCTCACGGATGAAGAAACCAGATTATTACAATGGGATGCGGGCCTCAATTTGGGGGACGCCCAGCCCGTTGACTTTATTGCGGCCGTAGAACCAACCATACAAGGTATGGCCACTAGTGAGACAGAGAAGAATGCCATAAGACAACGAGTTACGGGATGGCTTACAGGCCACAAACAACACCATGTACTACCGGCAGGGGAGAGAAAGGCCCTGGAAGAGCTGTGCAAGGACAAATCCATCATGATCCTGCCAGCAGATAAGGGAAGGGCCATGGTTGTCATGGACAGAGCCACGTATAATGGCAAGGCCCAAACCTTACTGGATGACAACAGTGCCTATAAAGTAATTAGGACTGACCCCACAACGTCCATGAAAAATCAACTCAATAAGATCATAGATGGACTTAAGAAACGTGGAGGAATAAATGAGGAAGATCTGAGAGCTATACGACCAAGGGACTCGGCTATGGCGAGATTTTATGGCCTACCCAAAATACATAAGGAAGGGACACCATTGAGACCTATTGTGGCACTTAGGGGCACACCCATGTTCGGTCTGGCTAAATGGCTAAGTCGAAGGTTACAACACCTGGTGGAGGACAACACGACCACTGTGAAATCCTCACAAGAATTCCTACAGAGGTTAAAGAGGATGAGGATACGGGATGATGAGATTATGATCTCATTCGACGTAACATCGCTATTCACGTCCATCCCGCAAGAATTGGCCATTATGGCTATAAAAGATTTATTACAACTGAAAGGACTACAGAGTCAGAGTTCCCTTGGGATAGAAGATATTGTCAGGTTATTACGGCTATGCTTGAAAACGTACTTCACATTCCAAGGAACAACATATGAACAAATTAAGGGCACGCCAATGGGGTCGCCTATTTTGGGGGTAATCGCAGAGGCAGTCCTACAGTGTTTGGAAAGCAGGGCCATGGCCGATTACCAACCGGAGTTTTGGGCCAGGTATGTAGACGATACTTTCGTCATCCTCAAACGGGCGAGGAAAACTGCCTTTATGGAGAAACTTAACTCAATATTCCCGGATATACAATTCACGGCGGAGGAGGAGGCCAATGGCAGTTTGGCCTTCCTAGACGTTTTGGTTACACGTCAAATTAATGGTGCCCTCCATACGATGGTGTATAGAAAAGCCACTCACACCGACAGGATGTTGTACTATATGAGTAATCACCCAGCAGCCTATAAGATCTCATGTGTAAGGACATTATTTGCATGTATAGACACGCACTGTAATACCAGGAAGGCTAAGCAGAGGGAGCGTGCGCATCTTTATCAAGTGTGTAAGTGGAATGGCTACCCAACTAGCTTCATTCGGAGGTATAGCAAACGTCAAGAACCCCGCAGGGCACCGAATGATCCAGGGGCAATGGCCCGGATAACGATACCATATGTCCAGGGAGTATCGGAAGCAACAGCACGCATATTGGCACCTTATAACGTTAAAGTTGCTCACCGGCCTGATCAAACACTCCGGATGAAAGTCATGCGCCCTAAAGAGCCATTGCTGAAGGAAGAAAGATCAGCGGTCGTATACAGAGTGCACTGCAAAGACTGCCAATGTAATTATACGGGGGAGACAGCCAAACGAATAAAAACCAGGATACATGAACATAAATTGGCTGTCAGAAGGCAGGAGCAATACTCTCAAATATGGACGCACATGATTAACACCGGACATTCTTTTGATTTCAAGGAGGCAGAAGCCATTGCCCAGGACTCCTCCAAAGGAGGACGCTTACTAAAGGAGGCCTGGTTCTCCAACACAGACTCCATCAACCGATGTATAGAACTGCCCTCGGCGTATCAGGCACTAAGAGTGCAGGAAGAGCATGTCAAGAGATGGATGCTGATTGTCAGAGGCGAAACCAGGACTGGGGGGGGGGGGTACTCACTACATGACTAGGCATAGGGAGGATCCCATAGACACATTAAAGATAGAGACAGATGAGGAAGTATTAGGGTCACAGACAGGTAGGGGTAGTAAGGGAAGAGGAGATGGGCATGATGAGGGACTGCAAGGAGAAGGGGACCAGGGAAGAGGCTTGGGAACAGCGGAATTGATCGTACGACACAGAACATGGGGGAGGGGTATGCCCGACCCCAGGGGACTGATCAAAAGGGAAGGAGAGAGAGGGGGTGGGGGACTTTGGGTGGGGGCTTTGTTGTGCTCAGGTTAGTCTGAGTTGCAGGGGGATTTAAAATGGTGAACTGCATTGCTATTTTTTGGCTTCGCGTTCGTGGTCGTGCCTCATCTTCATGGTGGGTGTCAGTTTGCTTCATGTATGGATTGGAGGGGTTTAAAGTGGCTAATGATGCAGCTGTGGTCTGGCTTCTGGTTTGTGGTCGTGCCTCATCATCGGTGTGGCTTTGGGTTTGCTTTTTGCATGGATGTGTGGTGGTGACATCCTGTGTGGTTTTTGTGAGTGTGGGTCTGGTGTCATTTTTTGTGTTAGGGAGTCGTTTGTCAATAAGGGCGGGTTTCCAAATGGCTGGTAGATAATCCAAAGATAAAATTGAATTAGAAAATCAAGGAGTATACGAAATCCCATGCACCACTTGTCCCACCACATACATCGGACAAACCAACAGAAGAATAAGTGCATGCATTGAAGAACATAAGAACTCAGTCAAAAAAGAGGAACCAACTTCTTCCCTGGTCCAACACCTTAAAATCACAGGACATGAAATTGACTTTAAAAAGACCAGAACTATCGCCAAAACTGAACATTTTAATAACAGAATAATCAGAGAAGCTATCGAGATAGAAAAACGCCCACACAGCATGAACAAACAAGCACTTGGAGGGCGGCTGTCAATCCGTCCCTGTGCCCAGTCGCCCTCCAAGTGCTTGCACACGCTCTAAAAGAGCACTTGAGGATCGTAAAACAACCAGTGGAGTCAAAGACAGTTTGCCTGATGTGGAACAACTCTGTGTGATATGGATTAACACAATCAACGGGCCGATGATGCGTTCAAGGAGCCGGGTGCAGAGGCAGGAGGCTATATGAGCTGCCTTCCCGATCTCCTGCTATTCTAACTCTGATGACGCCGGCAGTTTTTTGGCCGGATGAAAGCTTAGTACTCTTCTTAACCACAGGCTTGTTTATTTTAAACAGGCTGGTTTATTATATCCTGGTGTTCGTTTTTTCTTTTATTTGTTAGCATAATGCCCAGGATTCACATTTTTAGTATTTTAAAAGACACACACACACACACACACACACACACACACACACACAAATATATAAATATATATATATATATATATGTATGCAGGTCTTGGTGTATTTGGGTCTTTTCCCGTGTAAGATTGAGAGTATCTTGGCGACATTTCGATGAGGTCCCAATCGTCATCTTCAGGCTGGGGTCTTCGGCTTTGTGCTTGTGTGAGCAAAGTGTGATCGGAGCTGCCGTCTCTCTATATATATTGGTGGGTGGGTGTGGAGTGCTGGCTTAGTTGCTGTAGGTGGATTGGTTGGCTGTGTTGGAGTTATTGTTTGTGGATTGTTTGGCTGTTTCGTAACATCCTGAGTAGTTGAGGTGCTGACTGTGCGCCCATTAGTCTTTTGTGTTGTAACGACCTGGGTAATGGGTTGTGTGATGACATCCTGAGATCTAGTGTAGTGATATCCTGAGTTCTGTGTTGCACCATCCTGGGTGGTTGGCTGTGTTGTAACATCCTGAGTTTTAGCGTTGTAGCCTCCTGAGTTCTGTGATGTGATGTCCAGGGCTGAAGGCTGTGAAGTAACATACCAGGCTTTGGTTTGGCACCGAGTTTGCAGTCTAGCTCTGTGTTCATGGCGTGTGTCCATTTGCTTTGTGTGGGGGTCGGAGGGAGGTGCAGCAGCTGGTGATGTCGTCGTGGTTTGGCTTCTGGATGGTGGTTGCATTTCGTCTGAGGGATGGGTTTGGGCTTGGCTTTGGGTCTGGTGAGGGTGAATGGTGGTGGTGTACTGTGTTGTTCTGGGTCTGGTGTCAGTTTTCGTGGCTACGACTCATTTGTTGATTAGGGCTAGTTTCCAGATGTCTGGTAGGCGGGAGGTATCGTCACGTTTATTCATGTTGTCGGGGTGTTTTTCTATTTCGATGGCTTCCATAATTATTCTCTTGTTGTGGTGTTCAGTTTTGGAGATTAGTTTGGTTCCTTCAAAATCAATTTCATGTCCTGTAGCTTTAAAGTGCTGGAAGAGGGAGGAAGTTTTTTCTTCTTTTCTGACTGCGTTCTTGTGTTCTGCGATGCGTGCATTGATTCTCCTATTAGTTTGTCCAATGTATGTGGCTGGGCAGATTTTGCATGGTATTTCATAGACTCCTTGGTTTTCTAGCTGGATCATGTCTTTGGGGTTTCTTAAGATGTTGGCTATTTTTTGGTCGGTGCCGAAGGCTGTCTTGATATTGTGTTTGTGGAGAATTTTGCTGATTTTATCTGTGGTGCCTTTGATGTAGGGGAGGAGGGCAATGTCGTTGTACTGGTCTATGTCTCGGTTCTTGGGGGGTGTTTCCCTTTGGATTAGGTTGGCAATAGTATTTATTTCCCCTTTATGGATTACTGCCTTGTCGTGGCGAAGGAGCTTGTGTAACTCAATGAAGCTATAAGCTATGCCGTGCAGGGCCACCCAAGACGGACAGGTCATAGCAGAGAGTTCAGACAAAATGTGATCCACTGGAGAAGGAAATGGCAAACCACTCCAGTATCTTTGCCATGAAAACCCCATGGACAGTACTAAAAGGCAAAAAGATATGACGCTGGAAGATGAGCCCCTCAGGTTGGAAGGTGTCCAATATGCTACTGGGGAAGAGCAGAGGGCTAGTACTAGTAGCGCCAGAAAGAATGAAGCGACTGGGCCAAAGCCGAAAGGACGCTCAGCTGTGGATATATCTGGTGGTGAAAGGAAAGTCTGATGCTGTAAAGATTTTTTCTCCATAGGAACCTGCAATGTAAGATCCATGAATCAAGGCAAACTAGACGTAGTCAAACAAGAGATGACAAGACTGAACATCGACATCTTAGGAATCAGCGAACAAAAATGGACAGGAATGGGTGAATTTAACTCAGATGACCATCAGGTATATTACTGTGGGCAAGAATCCCTCAGAAGAAATGGAGTAGCCTTCATAGTCAATAAAAGAATAGGAAAAGCAATACTGGGATACAATCCCCAAAATGACAGAATGATCTCAATTCGAATCCAAGGCAAACCATTCAATATCACAATAATCCAAATCTATGCCCCAACCACTGGTGCTGAAGAGGATGAAATTGACCGGTTCTATGAAGCCCTACAGCACCTTATAGAATTAACACCAAAAACTGATGTCCTTATCATCATGGGGGATTGGAATGCTAAGGTAGGAAGCCAAAAGATAACCGGAATAACAGGCAAGTTTGGCCTTGGAGTACAAAATGAAGCAGGGCACAGGCTGACAGAATTTTGTCAAGAGAATACGATGGTCATAACAAACACTCTTTTCCAACAACCCAAGAGACGGCTCTACACATGGACATCACCAGACGGTCAACATAGAAATCAGATTCACTATGTGCTCTGAAGCCAAAGATGGAGAAGCTCTATACAGTGAGTAAAAACAAGACCAGGAGCTGACTGTGGCTCAGATCATGAGCTTCTCATTGCAAAATTTAGGCTTAAATTAAAAAAAGTAGGGAAAAGCACTAGGCCACTCAGGTATGAACTAAATCATATTCCTAATGAATATACAGTAGAGGTGACAAATAGATTTAAGGAATTAGATCTGATAGACAGAGTGCCTGAAGAACTATGGATGGAAGTTCGCAACATTGTACAAGAGGTAGCAACTAAAACCATCCCAAAGAAAAAGAAATGCAAGAAAGCAAAATGGCTGTCTGAGGAAGCTTTGCAAATAGCTGAGGAAAGAAGGGAAGCGAAAGGCAAAGGAGAAAGAGAAAGATACACCCAACTGAATGCAGAATTCCAGAGAATAGCTAGAAGAGATAAGAATGCCTTCTTAAATGAACAGTGCAAAGAAATAGAAGAAAACAACAGAATAGGGAGGACCCGAGATCTCTTCAAGAAAATTGGAGATATGAAGGGAACGTTTCATGCAAAGATGGTCATGATAAAGGACCAAAATGGCAGGGACCTAACAGAGGCAGAAGAGATTAAGAAGAGATGGCAAAACTACACAGAAGAACTATACAAGAATGAGCTTAACATCCCAGATAACCACAATGAGATGGTCACTGACCTCGAACCAGATATCCTAGAATGTGAAGTGAAATGGGCCTTAGAAAATCTGAGCAACAACAAAGCTAGTGGAGGTGACAGTATTCCAGCTGAGCTATTCAAAATCCTAAAAGACGATGCAGTAAAAGTGCTACACTCAATTTGCCAGCAAATTTGGAAAACTCAACAGTGGCCACAGGATTGGAAAAGGTCAGTTTACATTCCAATTCCAAAGAAAGGCAATGCCAAAGAATGTTCAAACTATCGCACCATTGCACTCATTTCACATGCTAGTAAAGTTATGCTTAAAATCCTACAAGCTAGACTCCAGCAGTATGTGGATCGAGAACTACCAGAAGTACAGGCAGGATTTCGAAGAGGCAGAGGAACTAGAGATCAAATTGCCAACATACGCTGGATCATGGAGAAAGCTAGGGAGTTCCAGAAAAACATCTACTTCTGCTTCATTGACTATGCTAAAGCCTTTGATTGTGTGGATCACAACAAATTGGGGCAAGTTCTTAAAGAGATGGGAATACCAGACCATCTTATTTGTCTCTTGAGAAACCTATATGCGGGTCAAGAAGCAACAGTGAGAACTGGACACGGAACCACTGATTGGTTCAAAATTGGAAAAGGAGTCCGGCAAGGCTGTATACTGTCGCCCTGCCTATTTAACTTATATGCAGAGCACATCATGAGAAAGGGAGGGCTAGATGAAACAAAAGTTGGAATTAAGATTGCCGGGAGAAATATCAACAACCTAAGATATGCAGATGATACCACGCTAATGGCAGAAAGTGAAGAGGAACTAAAGAGCCTCTTGATGCGGGTGAAGAAAGAGAGTGCAAAAGTTGGCTTGAAACTCAACATTAAGAAAACCAAAATCATGGCATCCGGCCCTCTCAATTCCTGGCAAATAGATGGGGAAGAATTGGAGGTAGTGACCGATTTTATTTTTCTGGGCTCCAAGATCACCTCAGATGGGGACTGCAGCCAAGAAATTAAAAGACGCTTGCTCCTGGGGAGGAAAACTATGGCAAATCTAGACAGCATACTAAAAAGCAGAGACATCACCCTGCCAACAAAAGTGCGTATAGTCCAGGCCATGGTTTTCCCAGTTGCAATGTATGGCTGTGAAAGTTGGACCATAAGAAAGGCTGAGCGCCAAAGAATTGAGACCTTTGAACTATGGTGCTGGAGAAGACTCCTGCGAGTCCCTTGGACTGCAAGGCATTCAAACCAGTCAGTCCTAGAAGAGATCAACCCCGACTGCTCTTTAGAAGGCCAGATCCTGAAGTTGAAACTCAAATACTTTGGCCACCTAATGAGAAGGAAGGACTCACTGGAGAAGGGCCTAAAGCTGGGAAAGATTGAGGGCAATAGAAGAAGGGGACGACAGAGAATGAGATGGCTGGATGGAGTCACTGAAGCAGTAGGTGTGAACTTAAATGGACTCCAGAAGATGGTAGAGGACAGGAAGACCTGGAGGAACATTGTCCATGGGGTCGCGATGGACACGACTTCGCAATTAACAACAACAAGTATTTCTTTGGAATCCGTTGGAGATTAATACATTTGTGAGAGTGTGTAATTCAGTTTTCAGGTGGTCTTTGTTGGCTAGGCGTTTGGTTCTGGATATGAGGGTCTTGGCTACGGAGTTGATCTGTGCAGGGTGGTGATGGGATTGTGCATTTAAGTAGTGGTTGGTGTTTGTTTTTTTCTGGTAGATGGTGTGTCCTAGGGAGCCATTGGGGTTTTTGTAGATTAGGACATCCAGAAAGGGGAGTTGGTTGTTAGCTTCTATTTCCATCATGAATTGTATTTTGGGGTGTAGGCTGTTGAGATGTGTGAGGAAGTTGTCCAGTTTTTCTTTCCCGTGTGGCCAAATTACAAAAGTGTCATTGTCAAGCCCCACGGAGCTTGCCATTCACCGGTGGGGGGGAGGGACTCAGGACACAGCTCCCATGCCAGATGCCGACCCACCCTCGGCCGGTGGCCCGCACCATCCTAGCCACCGAAACGGAGCCTGGCCGGTGATCGAGGGGGCCGCGCCTCGTCGCTTACCCACGCAGCCGAGTGCCAGGAGCCAACCGGGCGCCACTGGGTCCTGCCTGCAGCCGGAGGAACATTTGGATGCCGATGCCGGACTGTGGGGGAGGCCGTTTGCCGCCAAGCCTCCCAGGATGCCGCCATTGGCTGCTGGAAGCAAGCCGTTTGCTGCCAAGCCTCCGAGGACGCCGCCATTAGCTGCTGGAAGCGGCGGGAGGCCGTCAGAGCCCACGACCGTCAACGAGCCAGCTGAGCAGCGGGGCCAGCCGCTGCTGGACATAGAGCCACGAGAGACCTCCGGTGGCTGGAGGAAGGCTGGTAAAGAACCACGGAGACCTGAAGGAGGCTGGAGACAGAAACAATGGGGCGCCGGCAGAAGGATCCAACCTGGGTGGACAGACAGAGGGTCAGCAGGCAGGGGCCAAACCAGGGGAAAGGCATGACTGGACAGACAGGATTTTTAGGGCTGCTGGGCAGGTGGTGGTTAGCAGTTGGGGTGGGGTTTTGGGCGTGGCACAGTGATATGAAGCACTGGGAGCAAGCCACTCCCAGTGCTGACTTTGTTTGTTAAGGAATAAACCTTACTTGCACCTTATACCTGCGTTCCTTGATTCTATTCTTCCAGACGACGACGGACGGGTGTGACAGTTAAGTCAGCACTCCCAACGTTTGCCGCTCCTTACCTTTACCCTTGCTCTGAGGGAATGGCGGAGGGCAAACAGGAGGCTCCTCAGGAGATAGAGGAGGCAGCTCCGGCCGGAGCAACGGGCCCTGTACCTGCCACAGAGGCCCAAGAGGCACAGCCGGCAGTCAGGCCAAAGGTAACGCAGTCCACGGTTCCTTTGGGTGAGGCCCAGGAAGACACAGCCCCAACAGTTATAGGGGAGTGGTGGCAGAGTCCTGCTTTGGCTAACGTGGATGCTGGACGGACACACACATCTAGTGTCCGGCCTTCCCTCTTGGAATGGAGGGAGAGGTGCATCACAGGGGACGAGGAGGAGGAATGGAGTTACTCAACCGCCCCCGGTCAGTATACAATGGACGTGTTGTGGTTCCGGCTAATGAAACATTCCAAAGAACTTCCAGGCATTGATTTTCCTAAAAGTCTTTTATTGTTACAAAATGTCGGCACAGGCACAACGGAGGGATGCTAGGATCTAAGTTCTCTTCCTCTGAGCAGTTAAATTATCAGCATGTTCCCTCCCTAAATTAGCCATCATATCTCACACTATCCAATTAGTGTGAAGGTCAAATGTTTTCTTCCTCTTTCTTTCCCGGGCTTTACCCCCAACACCCCTTCTGCTCTTTATTATCCCCATAGTTACCAGAAAATTCTGCATATTGTCAAAAGCAAGAATATACAATATTTGCAGCATTGACATCCGGCCCCCCTTACAAGAAGGACGGATCCTGTAAAGTAAACAAAAGCATATGTTAAGGGTTATCTTTTGGTTTGTTGGGGTGTTTCATATGAAACCTTTTGACCAATCTGTCAGCTTTCACTTCACTGGATTTCACCCAGGTGGCTTCAGACAACGGGTATCCCTTCCATTGGATTAGGTACTGCAATTTCCCTTTAAAAATTCTAGAATCAAGAATATGTTTTACTTCATAGTGGGTCTGCCCTGCAACTATGAGGGGCCCAGGTACTTTCTTTGGGGGAGGTCTTAAAGTGGAGCCCCGATAAGGCTTCAACAAGCTACAATGGAAAACTGGGTGAATTTTCCCCAAAGGTCTAGGGAGTTTTAGTTTTACTGTGACCAGTCTGATGATCTTTACTATGGGGAAAGGCCCCAAGAATTTTGGTCCCAATTTCTTGCTGGGCAATTTGAGGCGTAGATATTTAGTTGACAGGTAGACCTTTCCCCCAACTTGGAATGTTCTTTGGGGAGCCCTCTTTTTATCAGCCTTCTTTTTATAGGTTTCAAAAGTCTTTTTTAAAGCAGTGTTTGTGTTTTTCCAAACTTCTTCCCACCCTCTCACCCACTGATCAAGTGTCTGGGAAGCAGAGGGCAACTGAGGATATTCAGGTATTGGGTTAAATTCTTTCCCTGTGGCTACTTTGAAAAGCATGTAGCCGGTGCTGCTGTGCACAGAATTATTGTACGCCACCTCCACAAAATGGAGATCAGTCCAGTTCGTCTGTTGGTAAGAAACGTAGCATCTAAGATATTGCTCCACCATTTTGTTAGCAGCTTCTGCGGCCCCATTGGTGGCCGGATGAAAAGCAGATGATAACCCTTGAGATGATCCAATCAATGTAAGGAAATTTCTCCAAAACTTTGCTGTGAATTGCACCCCCCTGTCTGAAATTATTCGCTTAGGGGCGCCATGCAGCCGGTAGATATGTTTCAGGAACAATTTGGCCAGTCGTTGGGCAGATGGGAGTCCTTTGCAGGCGATGAAATGAGCCTGTTTCGAGAACAGGTCTATTACAGTCCAGATGACAGTATTTCCCCTACTTTCAGGTAGGTCTACTATAAAGTCCACAGCTATTTCTTCCCAGGGTTGAGAAGGGTCTGCCACGGGTTACAGTAACCGAGGGGTTTTCCCTGGGATTCTTTTCATTGTGGCACATACAGTACAACTTTTTACATAGTTTTCCACATCCTTTTTCAGCCCCGACCACCAGAATTGCCAGCGGGTGAGGTGTAGGGTTTTCAAATATCCAAAGTGTCCCGCCTGCTTTACATCGTGGCTGTGTTTGAGAACATTAAGACGGAGCGCTTCTGGCAAATATAGCTTCCCCCCTTTGTAAGCCAAGCCATCCCTGCATGTTAGGGACGCTTGATTATCTTTGAACCATTGGTCGGTGAGGAGCTCTCGTTTTATTCTCCAGCATGATGAGTGTAGAATCCACCCGATGGGTTATTCCAGCCTTCCTGCCCAGATAGACTAGGTCAGAACTTTGGCCACGCCTCCTTCAGGGTGTGCCTTCCCAGTTTTGACTAGTCTCATGGTCAGCAAGGCGCAGATATTTTGGCTCCTTCAACTAGGCTAAGTTTTGCATTTATCCTATATCATTTGAATTTAATTAGGTGTACTTTTCCTTTAATCAGTTAAATTGTAGTTTTTTTACTGTTTGCTTGTGTAATTGGGATCGAATTGGTGAGATCTAAATTCTAAACTCAACAGGGTTTTCTGGCTTCGAGCCTCTTAGGCTCCTGAAGAAGGCTGCAGGCGGTGTTTTCCCCGCCGATCAGCACTTGGAACTCAGGCCGTTCGGAGGCTTCCCTCTCTGGCTTCGGCACATCAAGGCTCTCTGTTGGAGGCAGGACTCGGATCGCAAGCTGCATGACTAACAGCAAGTTGACTCTGAGGAAAAAAAAAAAAAGCCGGGGGAGAGTGCTTGTTGTAAAACTGCCGTTTCCTTGAATTTATTGCCTCTTCAGGGAGGCTGATTCCTCTCATTTCTCCCTCTGGAGTTTTTTTTGCCTTCTTGGAGGCTTGGAACAGGTGCGGCCGCCTTTTTGACTGCATATGCAAGGCGTGGTCACCATTTTGAGAGGGCCATTGTGGGAGGCCGCCATCTTGGGTGTGGCTGTAGCCGCAGACGCCATTTTGAGTGTGTTTTTGGCACAGAAGTCCCTCTTCAGGGCTTGAGGCCTGCCTTATTCTCTACTGGCCTGTGTTTCCAGGCCTATAACTGGGGGGAAGTTTACAACTTGACTATACAATTCACTGATTGATCCTGAACTATTTAGGATTATTGGTTGCATCACTTATTGCTGATTCTGTAGCATATCTTTGTCTTTTGATGTGAGTTGAGCGAAGGGGAATTGTTTCACCACCTGTTCCACATAGAGAGTGGCATTTGTCACTGGCCTAGACAGACAGTTCTAGAAAGCTGTCTGGCTGTCCCTGCCTTTGCTGTTGTGCAGAGCGAGGATCGGTTTGCCATCTCTGTCAATTCAGATCTGCGTGTTGGGTTCCCCCCACTTCTGGGTATCTCCTACTCGGATTATCCAGATCGCAATGTCAGACAGTCCATCGCCTCAGGCACCACAGGGCTTTGGTATTCTCCCCGCACAGGCAAAGCGCAGATCTACTGATTTGGACATGGGGGGAAAGAAAAAGGCCAAGACAAAACATCTTTCCACTAAGGAGCCCTCTAAAACGTCCGAGCGAGAGGCTGCGAGGAGACATTTGGCATTGGAAAGAGAATTCTCCAGAGCCCAAAGGCTCAGGTCCAGTGAAGCTGAAAGGGTTTCCCCTGCTCCACTGGACGCTCCTACATCTGAGCTCACATTCACTACTTCTCATGATGTCCCAAGGGCTTGTTCTCCTCCAGGGGAAACTGTGCAGGCTGGTCCCCCTCGCTCCTTTTCATCATCTTCCCATCATGGTCCTGAGGCCACATGTGTTCCAGCTGAGGCTGGAGCCAGCTATGAGGAAGAAGGAGATAGATGGTCAAACGAATTTCAGTCTTTCATGCATAATGCATTTATGCAATTCATGTCTTCTAGGGGGCAGCGGTCCTTCCAACCACCACCACCTCCTTCCATGCCTCCTTCTCAGGTGGCAGGCACCACTGTTCATGGTTCAGGGGTTTCCGAGACTTCTTCCCAGCTAGGGGATGAAGGGTCTGTGGACCTGGAGATAGCTGACACACCCATGTCAGAGGATGAGGAGACTTCACCTGAACAGTCATCAACCTCCGGGCTCTTTGATCCCTCTCTTTTTAGGTCTTTACTTTTAAAGGCCATTACCACTGTTAACCTCACCTCAGTGCAGGAGGAGAAACCTTCCACCTCGGCTAGTCAGGAATCTAATCCTCTGTTTGCAGTAAAGGTGGTGGAGGACAAGCAGATCCCCTGTCCTCAGGTCTTCTGCACTACGGTGGAGAAGCAGTGGGCATCTTCGGCCAGTCTGCCTACTCCTAGTAGTACGGAAAAGAAACTATTTAATGTGTCCTCTTCGTTCGCCTCACTATTGGAGGTTCCCTCTGTAGATGCTCCTCTTGCTTCTTTGTTTCCCACATCTGCTATTCCAGGAGATATGGTTGAGGCTTTGAAAGCAGAGGAAAAGAAGTTTGAACTCTCCCTCCGCAGAGCGCACCAAGCTTTGGCATGGGCAATAAAGGCAGCGACGGCATCCTCCTTCTTTGCCAGGGCCTCGATCATGTGGCTCTGTTTGCTTCAATCGCTTGTTCCACCTGACCAGGTCCGTGTACATCATACACTAGGGAAGTTGGTGGCCGCATCAGAGTACGTGGCAGACGCTTCCCTTCACTCTACCAGCTATTCTGCAAGATCCATTGCAGCCACTGTGGCCTCTCGTAGGCTTCTATGGCTGAGACAGTGGAGAACTGATTTAAAATCAAAATGGCGCTTATCCACATCCAAATATAGCGGTTCTCAGTTGTTCGGACCAATCCTTGAACCGCACATCATTGAGGGCAAGGATAAATGTAAGATTCTGGCACATCCCACCAAAAGGCCTGACAGGTGGCCCCAGCAGGAGTTCCGTAGGCAAGCCTTTCGTCCCAGCGGTTCATGGGAATGGAGGCAGCCCTTTCAGGCAGGGCAGTCCTGGGATTGGTCAAGGGGCTCACAATCCTTTCCCCCCAGACAGGATCGTCCCCAGGATCGCCAAAACACCGGAGCCAAGGGCCAATTCCAATCTAAGAGACTATTCTGGGGCTCGGGAGGTCGCCCGTATAGGCGGTCTAAGTGACGCCAAGGAGGACTCTCCCATTGGGGGTCATC
This sequence comes from Crotalus adamanteus, assembly GCA_039797435.1. Classification (NCBI taxonomy): domain Eukaryota; kingdom Metazoa; phylum Chordata; class Lepidosauria; order Squamata; family Viperidae; genus Crotalus; species Crotalus adamanteus. Next base: position 1,160,991 of record CM077935.1, on the reverse strand, counting down.
TGGCACTGTTCAGCGACATTTGGGAGACGACCACGACAGACTCCTGGGTAAGGGAAACTGTCAAGTACGGTCTCACCTTGGAGTTCTACTCCCCTCCCCCCGACCGTTTCATTCAGTGTCCAGTGTCAAGAAACAAAACCAAAGCACAGTTGGTAGCCACGGCCATCTCTCACCTATTGGACATCCAGGCAATAGAACCAGTACCCTGGGATCAGGAAGGAAAGGGGTTCTACTCCATCCTGTTTGTGGTATCCAAAGCCTCAGGAGGTTGGAGGGCGATACTGGATCTAAAGGGTCTAAATTACTTCTTAACCTACAGGAGGTTCAAGATGCAGACCCTAAGGTCTATTCTCGCCAGTATAAGGAAAGGGGATTTCCTCTCATCCATAGACCTCACAGAGGCATACCTTCACATACCCATTCTCCCAGATCATCGCAGGTTCCTTCGGTTTTACTATGCACGTCGGCACTATCAATACAGGGCCCTTCCCTTTGGCCTGTCTTCAGCACCAAGAGTCTTCACAAAAATTCTGGCAGTCTTGGCGGCCCACCTCAGGTTGAGGCTGGTGCGGGTGCAATGTTATCTAGACGACATCCTAGTGCAGTCCAGTTCCTTCCAGTCGGCTCAGTCAGATCTGGAAATCATGATTCAGACACTTCAGGATCACGGATTCTCTGTGAATTTCAAAAAAAGCCACACGATCCCCACAAAGCGCCTCCTACATCTTGGGGCGATCATAGATTCAGATCTTTGCAAGGTCTATCTTTCACAGGAACGTTGGGTCAGCATCCGAAAACTGGTACGTCAGGTTCAGAGAGACAAGACAGTGCCCCTGGTACAGCTGTCTCAACTCTTGGGAAAGATGGTTTCTTGCATGGGGATCGTTCCGTGGGCCAGGCTCCACTCAAGACGCCTTCAGTGGTTCCTCCTCCCCTTTCAGAAACAGAACCTCAGTTCCTCCAACAAAAGGGTCAGAGTTCCCCACCACGTCTTGTCATCCCTTCTATGGTGGGCCTCGCCCGCAATGAACAAGGGGACAATCTTCAAGGAGCCCCTCAGGCTCACACTGACCACAGACGCGAGTCTGTTCGGTTGGGGCGCCCACATCCAGACTCACCTAGCCCAGGGCCAGTGGTCCCGGTCGGACAGAGCTCACAATATAAATTGGCTCAAGCTCAGGGCCATACATTTAGCCCTCCAACAGTTTTCCTCCCTGGTAAAGGGACAGCACGTCCTAGTCCTGACGGACAACGTGGCAGCAAAAGCCCACATCAACAAGCAGGGAGGGACCCGGTCCTGGTCACTCATGCAGGAGGCCATGGACGTAGGTCTGTGGGCAGAGACCAATCTGGGGTCAATCAGAGCGGAACATATCTCGGGGGAGGCAAATCGACAGGCAGATTCCCTAAGCAGGGTCATAGTGGACCACTCAGAGTGGCAACTGGACCCAGCACTATTCAGGGAAATCTCAATGAGGTTCAGTCGTCCACATCTGGATCTCTTTGCCTCACTGTCGAACACCCAGCTTCCCCGGTTCTTCTCCAGGTTCCCGACACGGGAAGTGGAGGGAACGGATGCCCTCCGGTGCCAGTGGCCAGGAGGCCTGCTGTATGCCTTTCCTCCCTTCCCATTGTTACAGGCAACCATCTGCAAATTGATTCAAGAAGGGGCGGAGATAATCTTGATTGCTCCACATTGGCCAAGGCGCCCGTGGTTTGCCGACCTTGTGGATCTTTCACTCTCGCCACCGTGGAAGATTCCCCCGGACCGGGTGGCTCTCAACCAGGGGAACCTTCAACATCCAGACCCACAGTGGCTCCAGTTAGCTGCATGGCAATTGAGCGTGAAAGTTTAACTAGACAATCCTATTCGTCTGGGGTGATCTCGATGATTCAAGCCTCTAAGCGCCCCTCGACCAATAGGATTTACGATGCCACGTGGAGGAACTTCTGCACGTGGTGCATTAAACAGAGTCTCAATCCACTCACGGTCACAATCCCTAATATCCTAGACTATCTGCTGGAGGGTATGAACAAGGGTTTATTACCCAGTACCATCCGCAGACAGGTAGCGGCCCTGTCAATGGTCCTTACCTGCAGCAACTCGGTTCCTCTGTCACAACATCCAGTAGTTAGTGCTTTTCTTAAAGGGGCGGTTAGCCCTAGACCGCCTGCGGTCCATCGATACCCGTTGTGGGATCTACCCAAGGTATTGCAGGCTCTGCTCTCTCCTCCGTTTGAAACTCTAGGTTCTTGTTCTCTTCATTTCCTATCTCTGAAGGTGGCATTCCTTATAGCCATAACATCAGCTAGAAGAATATCAGAACTAGCCGCACTTTCAGTCAGAAGTGATCTTTGTACCTTCTTTGAGGACAGAGTAGTCCTCAGATTGGATCCCTCCTTCATTCCGAAGGTCAATTCCTTGTTTCACAGGTCCCAAGAAATAGTTCTTCCTGATTTTTGTCCAAATCCTTCTCATAGTCGGGAACGACAGTGGCATAAATTGGACGTACGTAGGGCTCTGCGTCACTATATCAAGCAGACCTCGATCTTTAGGAAGTCAGAGGCATTGTTTGTGTCTTTTCGACCCTCTGCCATGGGTCAGAAGGTTTCTTCTTCGACCATTGGTAGGTGGATAAGGGCATGCATTGCTAGGGCCTATCTGTCTCAGTCTCTTCCGGTTCCTGCACACATTACAGCCCATTCCACTTGCAGCGCTGCTGCTTCTGCTGCTTGGCACATGCAGGCTTCAGTTGAGGAAATCTGCAGAGCAGCGACGTGATCTTCCCCTTCTGTATTTGTCAGACATTACAGGATAGATAGATTTGCAGCGGCAGATGCTGCGTTTGGCAGACGGGTCCTACAGCAGGTTGTTTCTTCTCAGGGGATACAGGCCTAGACTCCCCCCCCCCCCCCGTAGGGACATGAGCGGCTTTGGTATGTCCCATCCAGTGGATTCTACACTCATCATGCTGGAGAAGGGGCGTTGTCTTACCTGAACGCCTTTTCTCAGCATGATGATGTAGAATCCACACCCTCCCGTGAGGCAGTCTAGGCAGGTGTCTGGATAATTGGAGCCAGTGCGCTGGACTTCGTCAGTGAAGCTTCGCCTCGTCAAAACTGGGAAGGCACACCCTGAAGGAGGCATGGCCAAAGTTCTGACCTAGTCTATCTGGGCAGGAAGTCTGGAATAACCCATCCGGTGGATTCTACATCATCATGCTGAGAAAAGGCGTTCAGGTAAGACAACGCTCCTTTTCTTCACTCCAGGGTCATCAGGATTGGGGACCCTGCGAGGTGTAAGTTGAGCAACAGTTTGTGGATTGGGAATAATCGCCTCGTTAACCTGCCCTCGTTCGCTTTTGTACTGGGGTAAACGGGATAGCGCATCAGCTAGGAAGTTCTTTCCTCCTGGTATGTACTTTAGAGTGAAGTTGAAGCGGTTAAAGTACTGTGCCCACCATACTTGCTTTGGTGACAATTTGCGGGGAGTTGTCAGTGCTTCTAGGTTTTTGTGATCTGTCCATACCTCAAATGGCACTTTGCTCCCTTCCAGATAGTGTCGCCAGTTTAATAGTGCCCATCTAATCATGAAGGCCTCTTTCTCCCAGATTGCCCATCTCTGCTCGCTCTCAGTAAATTTCTTAGAGGTGTAGGCACAGGGTTGCAGGATCCCATTTTTGTTCTTTTGCAGTAACACAGCTCCAACTGCCACATTGCTGGCATCAGCTTGAATCACAAAGGGTTCCCCTGGGCAGGGGTGCTTTAGAACCGGTTCAGCGGCAAATAGTCTCTTTAAATTCTCAAAAGCTGTTTGACAGCTCATTGTCCATGCTAGTGGTTGGCCCAGTCATGGTTTCCCTCCTCCTTTGCCCGTTTTGAGTAGTTCTGTAAAAGGTAGGGCAATCTCAGCAAAAGAAGGGATGAATTGACGATAAAAGTTGGCAAAACCCAGAAAGCTCTGGAGCTGTTTGCGAGTCCTTGGGGGCTGCCATTCGATTATAGTTTTCACCTTGGCTGGATCCATTTCAATACCCTCATTGGAAATTCGGTAGCCAAGATAGTCTAATCGGGTTTGGTGAAATTCACATTTCGACAATTTGACATAAAGCTTGTCATTCAATAGTTTCTTTAACACTTCTCTCACTAGCTTTATGTGATCAGTCATATTTGTGCTGTATATCATGATATCATCAAGATACACCAAAACCCCTTTGTACAAGTGATCATGTAGAACCTCATTAATCAACTGCATAAATACAGCTGGGGCCCCCTGTAGCCCAAATGGCATGACTTTGAACTGATAGCTCCCCATAGGACAGTTGAAGGCAGTTTTCCACTCATCTCCCTCTTTTATTCTCACCCGGTAGTATGCCTCTCTTAGGTCTAACTTAGTGAAGACACTCCCCTTAGCCAGATGGGTCAATAAATCCTTTAGGGGGAGGAGGGGGTATTTATTTTCCACACTTACAGCATTGAGTCCCTTGTAGTCTATGCAGAGACGAAGAGACCCATCTTTTTTCTGTTTGAACAACACAGGCACTCCCACGGAAGATTTGGCCCGTTCGATAAACCTCCTCGCTAGGTTTTTGTTCACGTATCGCTGCATCTCCTCCATTTCGAGGGGGGACATAGCATACATCTTTGGACGTGGGAGTTTGGCTCCAGGCACCAGTTCGATGGAGCAGTCATTGGGTCTGTGAGGGGGTAGGACATCACATTCTTTTTCACTGAACACCTCCGCCAGGTCCCGGTATTCCTTGGGGATGACTGGTTCACCTGGAGGCAGTGAGGCAGCCATATGCGCTCGCTCATTGGCTGGCCTAAGATGCCCAGTAACTTCTGTTGAATCAATGGGGGGATCAGGCCCTATAGGTAGTCTCACAGTTCTCATTCCTTTCTCCCACCAGATAAACGGCTTCCATTTGTCTAACCAGGCTAGTCCTAGGATCAAATAAACTAGATCAAATAAACTCCCAGTGTGCACCTATTTCTAGGCATAAAGGCTCGGTTAATTGTGTGATAAGAGTCCCTCCCATCAGGGAGCCATCGGCTTGCTCAAATCTCACCGGTTTGGAAAGCTGTTTTGCCCTTATGCCCATTTTCATGGCAAACGCCAGACTAATAATACAGCGGGTGCATCCCGAATCAATTAGTACGTTGAAGTCTATTTGTGCCCCAGACTTAGGGATTATAAGTTTGGTGGCCAGTGAAAAAGGCAGGATTTGTCGACTCACCATTGGGTCGTTTTCTCCATCATCGCTGTCAAAGAAGGGTAGAGCAGGGGCGGGTCCATCTGGAGTCTCGGCGTCCTCCTGTGTGTGGGGTGTAACCTGGGCAACAGGTTCCTGTGTGAGTCGGTTGGATTTTTTTCTCGTTGGCCGCTGAGCAGGTTTCTTTCGCATTGCTGGTTCTGGCCTGCTCTGCAGTCGGGGGTAGGGAACTGGACAGGTGGCCGCTCAATGTCCTCCTTGTCCACACCGGAAACACTTGAAGGAAGGGTGTGTAGGTGGCCTGGGTCTCTCAGCTCTTGCAGTAGTCAAAGGCTTTCGTGGGGGTGATTGCTGTCCGGATAGCTCTGGTTTATTTATTTATTTATGAGACTTATATACCGCTTTAAGTGCAAGCACTCTCTAAGCGGTGTACACCAGTAAGCAATGTATATATATATTTACATTGCCCCCAACAATCTGGGTCCTCATTTTATCTACCCCGGAAGGATGGAAGGCTGAGTCAACCTTGAGCCGGTGAGATTTGAACCACTGACCTGCTGAACACAGTCAGCTAAAGTGGCCCGCAGTACTGCACTCTAACTGCTGCGCCACCTCGGCTCATTGGTTGCTGTTCAGGTTCATGTGGAGGACGCTTCTTATAGCGAGAGAGCTTAACATCTAGCTTCACGGCTGTCTGGTACCACTCCTGCAGCCGATCAGGTACTTCTCGATAGATGCAGGCCTGAGAGAGGTGATCGTCTAATCCCTCGATGAAGTAATGTATGAGGGACTGCTCAGGCCACCCCTCTATTTGACCTGCTATCTTGCGGAATTCTCGCACGTACTCCAGGGCAGGCCTCCCGGCTTGTTTTATTTTATGAATTTGTCCGGCTGCTTTGAGGCCAATGGATGGGTCCTCAAATCGTTCTCTCAGACTTAAAAGAAAGAGGTAGGGATCTTCCAATTCGGGGGCTTGCTCGTTATATAAATTGTTCAGCCATTCAGATGCTTCTCCCTCTAGGTTGGATGCAATGACATCGACCAAGGCCCCTGGTTCCGGGTACAGATAGGCCCAGCATTTCAAGTGAGAACGCACTTGGTTGAGGAAAAAAATCAGCTTCTCTGGGTCCCCATCAAAGGTTGCATTGAAAGGTGGTGCGAACACAGGCTGCTGTGGCCCCCACTGGGGCTGGTTCCACGGCTGCTGGGCCCTCTGCTGCTGGCCAGCGGGGTTTGATGGTGCCCCCTGCTGCTGTAGGCCTCCCAATGGTGGCTGCACAAGTGGGGCTTGTAGTGGTCTTCTCTGTTGTTGGACTGCAGGGGGTGGTGACGCCCTCTGCTGCTAATCATTCATCTGCTGGGGAAACCCATCTACCCATTGCTGCAGATGCCTCAGACTGGAACTCCCCCTCTCTTCAGGGTTGGGGTCTCTGGCTGGTGAAGGCAGGGTCTGACAGGCTTCCTGCTGGGCTCCCCACTGCTCTTGTGGTCCCCCCAGTTGCTGTAGGTCCCAACCTGGCTGCAGATTTATGCCCAGGGGTTGCACGTTTGGGGGCTGTGGCCAACCTCCTTGCTGTGGCTGTTCTCCCAACAGCTGCTGATCTCCTGGCTTCTGTATCACCCCAAGGCATTGTAAGGCCTCTATTAGCTGTGGTAAGTTCAGAGGACATGGATCAGCCACCTGCTGGGAAACCCAATCTCCTCATTGCTGCAGAGGATTCAGACTGGGATTCTCTCTCTCTTTAGGGCTGGAGTCCCTGGCAGGAACATTTGCAATGGAAGGGCTGTAGGTTTCACTTTGTAGGAACTGATTTCTGGTTTTCATTTCTAAGTTTTGAAATCTTTCCAACGACTCACCCATAACTGTGTTATCTGTCCATTCTGCTTTTGAAGTCTTTGCTCTCAGCTGGGAAATCTGCCAAATTCCTCTCTCCCTCGGCTTGCTGGCTGTCGCTTCTCCCCCCGGGGAAACTGTTGCAGCCACGGGGCTGGCCTCAGGCAATCTTTCTTTCTCCATAATGAGATCTTCCCCGAATCTTTGCCAGTTCCTCTCAAGCATAGAGATAGTGGATGGGGCTCAGGACCCCATTGAAAAGAATGTGAGATCCTAGCATGATGTTGTGGTTCCGGCTAATGAAACATTCCAAAGAACTTCCAGGCATTGATTTTCCTAAAAGTCTTTTATTGTTACAAAATGTCGGCACAGGCACAACGGAGGGATGCTAGGATCTAAGTTCTCTTCCTCTGAGCAGTTAAATTATCAGCATGTTCCCTCCCTAAATTAGCCGTCATATCTCACATTATCCAATTAGTGTGAAGGTCAAATGTTTTCTTCCTCTTTCTTTCCCGGGCTTTACCCCCAACACCCCTTCTGCTCTTTATTAACCCCATATTTACCAGACAATTCTGCATATTGTCAAAAGGAAGAATATACAATATTTGCAGCGTTGACAGGACGTGCTTCGTGACCGGTTTGGTGAGGCAGGGTACCAAGGAGCCTCTTCGTGGCAACAGGTTGACGGATCCTCAGGGCGCACTGAGTCATCCCGTTTCTGGCTGAGCAGCCCGAGGCTTCAGCTACCATCAACCGTGAGCGCTCCACTAGCCGGAGGCACTGTTCCCGGTGCAACGGCTACGCAACCCCAACCAGCATGGCCAGGTGGGTCGGGATGACGTTTGGGGAGCACCTCTGGGCAGAACACCAGGACCACATGGCCTCGGCCTTGGATCCCAAAGCTTGCCAACCCCTGCAGATGTAGCCAGGGGCGTGGTCCCACCTGTGGCCCCATGGGGTCCAGGAAACATGTGGGGTCCACCGCCCATACCCATTTCGTATGATGGGAACCCTGGCCAGTTAGCCATGTTCCTGAGCCATGTGATCAGCCACCTAGACCGCTATGCCTGTGTGTACTCGTCCCAATGGGCGATGGTGGTGGCAGTCACAGCAGCACTGCAGGGGGAGGCAGCGGCATGGGCTGCCAACCTGTACAGCGACCATGCCCAGGAGCTGGGCGATGCGGGCTTGTTTCTGGAAGCTCTGCATGCTTGGTTCGAGGACGCGTCACGTCTCCAGAGGGCCGAAGCAGAAGTTCTGTCGTGGAAGCAGCGAGGTCGGCCCATGGCTGAGTACATCCAGGACTTCTGGAAGCTGGCGGGGCGGCTGTGCTCTTCTTGGCCGGAACGGTTGTTGGTCCATCATTTCCGGGCGGGCCTCGACCAAGGGGGTCAGGCCTGTGTCTACAGAGGTGTGCCAAACTGGCTTCAGGAGTGGTTCAGAGTGGCGGTGGACTTGGATACAGGGCTCAGGGAATTCCATACAGGGGGAGTGGACATCGCTTGTCCACGACGGCGTCTAGGGAGGCCACAGAAGGGTGGACAGGGCCAGCTGGTTGGCTTGCCAAGGCCTTCTGGCCCATCTGGCGGGCCCTCCTTCCGCTGTTTCCAGTGTAACCAGCCACACCATCGGTCGGCCGAATGTCCAGCCCCTAGTCCACGGAGCCCCGCGGTAACTGGAGGGACTACCCCAACACCGAAAAAAGGCCCAGAGAAGTCGAGAGCAGCGAAACAGCCAGCAACTCCGGCGTTCTAGCGGGTGCCTCCGGTGGACAAGGACACCACAGCAGTGGCAAGGTATCGGCTGGCTGCTGATGACAGTGAGGACGATGCAGTGGACGACCCGATGGTGAGTGAGCCAATAAGCCCCTTTATTCTACCTATAATGTTAACCAGTCCACAGACCGGGGTGCGGAGGGAATGTCGGGCCCTTATAGACACCGGGTGTACTCGATGTTTAATAAGCAGAGCAGTAGCAATAGAGAGTGGCATCAGGCTGCAATGGTTGGCCCACCCTGTCCGCTTTGAGCAAGTGGATGGGTCCCCGTTGGGGGGGGCAGCCACCCACGTCATGGAACCAGTCCGCCTGGAGCTGGGGGCACATTGGGAGGTCCTCCGCTTTATTGTTGCTCCATCCATGGGCCTGGCATGGTTGGATAAGTGGTGCCCTACCATATGGTAGGAGGGTGGTTACCATAGGTTACGCCTTGGGGTTGGACCCCAACCGCCTGGCCCGAGCCCCAGGAAGCAAGTCCCGGGGAGTGCGGCTGCAGTCCAGTTACAAGGAGATGGGGGGAGGACCCTTTCCCAGCTGTGTATAGTGACCTGGCCGACGTGTTTAGCGAGAGGGAGTGTAATCAGTTTCCACCCCACCATTCGATGGATTGTGCGATTGAGCTCATACCGGGGGCCAAACTGCCGAAGCCCCGGATGTATGCCATGGTGCCTAAGGAACTTGAGGAATTACGGCAGTATATCGATCAGAATCTGGCAAGGGGGTTTATCCAACCAGCCCGTTCCCGGATCGCTGCCTCAGTCCTATTTAAGGAAAAGAAGGATGGATCGCTTTGCTTATGTGTAGACTTCCGGGGCCTCAATGCAGTCTGTGTCAAACACCTGTACCCCCTCCCACTTATGAAGGATCTGCTGGCCCAGTTGGGCAAGGGGTGGGTGTTCACCAAACTAGATCTTTGGGAGGCATACTACCAGGTACGGATACGGCGTGGAGATGAGTGGAAGACAGCATTCAACTGTCCACTTGACAGTTTCCAGTTCCGAGTGATGCTGTTCGGTCTACAAGGAGCCCCAGCAGTGTTCATGCAATTGATCAATCAGGTGTTGCATGAGCATCTCTACCATGGGGTCTTGGTTTATCTCGATGACATTCTCATTTACACCGCCACCTTAGAGGAGCACATTTGCCTAGTACGGCAGGTGTTACAGAAACTCCTCAACGCCAACCTGTACATGAAACTATCGAAATGCGAATTCCACCGGGGCAGCCTAGACTACTTGGGATACCGAATTTCAGAGGACGGTGTGGAGATGGATCCTCACAAGGTGAAGGTAGTGTTGGAATGGCAGGTACCCAGGACGCATCGTCAGTTGCAAAGCTTCCTGGGGTTCGCCAATTTCTACCGCCAGTTTATTCCCTCCTTTGCTACTGTGGCCCATCCCTTGACTGAGCTGTTACAGACGAAACACCTGACCAGCAAACCACGGCCTGGCCAACCGTTAGGTTGGACCATGGCCTGCCAGAGGGCATTCGAGGACCTAAAAGCCCTCTTTGCCAAAGAACCTGTGTTACTTCACCCAAACCCCGATGCCCCCTTCGTGGTTCAAGCTGATGCCAGTGATGTGGCCATTGGAGCAGTGCTCCTCCAACGGAATGGCCATGGGGCGTTACAACCCTGCGCCTACACGTCCCGCAAGTTTACCGTAACTGAAAGGGGGTGGGCTATACGGGAAAAGGAGGCGTTTGCCGTACGATGGGCACTCACAACGTGGAGGCATCTACTGGAAGGAGCCGCAGTGCCATTCGAGGTATGGACAGACCATAAGAATCTCGAGGCGTTGCAAACACCACGACGTCTGTCACCCAAACACGTCAGGTGGGCTCAGTACTTTGTGTTGTGATTCCGTGCCAGCCTGTGCTCCCAACAGCTGAGTCGGAGGAATCTGAGGAGGAGGTGGAGGAGGCATTTGAAGGGCCATCAGAGCCAGAGGGAGGCTCTGAAGTACAGGACTCACAGTTGGATGCAGAGCCTGGGCCCTCCAGTCATGTTTCTGATGAAGCTCAGCTGTGTGAGGAGCATGAGTCAGACTTGGAAGAAGTCAACCGTTTGAAAACTGCGTCTTGGAATCTTGGTCTGTGACTTCTCTTGTAACTTCGTGTCTGCTTTTCATCGTGTTCTTTTGGACTTGAGTTTGCTGTATTTGACAGGTTTGTCAACAAAATTAAAAGGGGTTTTTGTTTTTGTTTGCAAGTCTCCAGCCTATTGTAGTACCAGGGGTTTTGTCCTTGTGAAGTTAACAAGGACGACAATAGGCTGGGATAGAACAGTTTGCCTTCAGCCTCACCCCCTACGATCATGGAGCAGCTACGTGCTGAGAACGCTCAGCTTGCTCAGCAGCTGGCTTTGTTATCTGCCCAAGTTGCTCAGCTATCTGCCCAGGTTACTGCTGCTCCACCACCACCCAGGAGAAAATGCCAAGTAGCGAGGCCGGACAAATTTGATGGCAACCCGGACATGTTTCCTGTTTTCATGGGACAATGCCACTTGTACATTAGTGTCAAAGCAGAGGATTTTCCCACTGACCGGGATAAAGTGGGGTTTATGATAACCCTGCTTTCTGGTTCTGCAGCTCGTTGGGGCACACCCTTGTTAGCCCAACGTAGCCCATTGCTGGACAACTTTGTGGGGTTTTGTGAGCACATGCGGTTGATGTATGAGGACCCCATCAAGACTCAGACAGCTACCCGGCGTTTGAAAGCCCTGAGGCAAGGCCGATGCCCCCTGCAGGGCTATATCAGTGAATTTCGGCTGCTTAGCCAGGATTCAGCCTGGAATGAGGCTGCGCTCATGGACGCTTTCTGGGATGGCTTGTCAGAGGAGATGTTGGATGAGTTGGCCCGTGTTGAGCTTCCCCCGGACCTTAATGGGCTCATTCATCTCTGCCTGCGGATCGACGCCCGGCTGCAGCAGTGAAGGAGTCGCCGTGCTACCCCAGAGATCCGTAAGCCCCCCATTGTGAGTGCGACCCCGGTCCAGAGGGAGGAGCCAATGGAGTTAGTGCTGCTAGACCTCGTCTATCGGTGGCAGAGATGAACAGGCGACGTTCAGGGGGGTTGTGTTTTTATTGTGGGGACCCTGGACATTTGGCTGCTTTCTGCCCCAAGAAGCGACGAGGGGCATCTGTGACAGAGCCGGTCCCGAGACTGCCCTCGGCTTCCCTAAAAGGCCTTTTGTGTCGGGCGTCCCACAACTCTGAATCACGTCCTTCTGATACTGCCCACGGACCCCCAAAACATTTGATTTTGGATGTGCGCCTGCTTCTTCCTACATTGCCCAAGGGGATTCCTGTCCATGCGTTGATTGACTCTGGGGCCACTACGAACTTTATGGACGCAGCATTTGTGACTAAATGGGCAATTCACCAATGCCCGGTGGATCCGCCGATGTTAGTGGAGACCATTGATGGTCGAGTGCTTCTGTCTGGGCCAATTAAGGCCACCACGCAACCGCTATGTATGGCCATCAGTAATCATGAGGAGGCCATTCAGTTTTATATCACCTCAGACCTGCATTTTCCCATGGTCTTGGGAATGGCGTGGCTCCGGATGCATGACCCCCAGATCTATTGGTCTCAGAACTTGGTCACCTTTCCAAGCCTGAAGTGTGTGGACCACACCCACCACATCTGTGCCGGTCAGGTAGAGGGGCCCACGGGGGTCTCCTTACCCTCTGAATTGGCAGAGTATGCTGATGTGTTCAGCGAGACTGAGGCGGATCGATTACCCCCGCACAGGCCTTATGACTGCCCCATTGACTTAGTCCCTAACGTGCCTCTCCCAGTGGGGCGTTTGTATTCCATGTCGGACCCCGAGTTGGCTGCGTTGAGGGACTTTTTGGACAAGAATTTGGCTCGGGGGTTTATTCGGCCCTCGTCCTCACCAGTATCTGCACCCGTACTCTTCGTCAAGAAGAAGTCCGGTGAATTGTGGCTTTGCTGCGATTATCGGAAATTAAACACCATCACAGTGCGCAACCGATACCCGCTGCCCCTCATCCTTGAACTCTTGGATCGGCTCCGTGAGGCCAAAATCTTCACAAAACTGGACTTGTGCGGAGCTTACAACCTTGTCAGAGTTCGGTCGGGTGATGAGTGGAAGACGGTATTTGGTACTCGGTACGGGCACTTTGAGTACAAAGTGATGCCCTTTGGCCTGACCAACACCCCTGCTGTTTTCCAACACTTTATGAATGACATTTTCCGGGACTTGTTAGATCAATTTGTGGTGATTTACCTGGACGACATCCTGATCTATTCCCCATCGCGAGAGGAGCACCATCGGCATCTCCGTCAGGTCTTGCAGCGGCTTCGAGAACATCAGCTCTATGCTAAATTAGAGAAATGCCAGTTCTATCAGACGACTATCGAGGTCCTGGGTCATCGTATTTCTCCTGAGGGCATTGCTGTGGACTCGAGTAAGGTGGAGTCTTTGCAGAGTTGGCAACCACCATGTCGTGTGAAGGATGTCCAGCGATTTCTTGGGTTTGCCAATTATTATCGGACTTTCATCCCCGGATTTCCTACCATGACAGCTCCCCTTACTCGGCTCCTGCAGAAAAAGACTTGGTTTCAGTGGGACGCTTCAGAACAACGGGCTTTCCAGGCTTTGAAGGAAGCCTTCATGAAGGAGCCCATCCTGAAGCATCCTGACCCGCAACGGCCATTTGTCATGGAGACGGATGCCTCCGACATTGCCATTGGGGCGGTGTTACTCCAGGCGACGACGCCTGGCAGTGCCCTCTTCCCTTGCGCGTACTATTCATGGAAATTGAATCTGGTGGAGCGCAATTATACCATCTGGGAGAAGGAGCTATTGGCCATTAAAGTGGCATTCGAGACCTGGAGGCATCATCTGGAAGGGGCGCAGCATCAAATCGAGGTCCGGATGGACCATAAGAATTTAGAAAGCCTGCAGACCGCTTGGAAATTGAACCAACGCCAGATCCGATGGTCTCTCTTCTTTGCAAGGTTCAATTTCCGGGTGACGTACATACCGAGCGGTCACAATCAAAGAGCGGATGCTCTGTCCAGGAAGCCCGAATATTCCCAAGCAGAAGACAAGCTTCTGCCCAGCACAGTGCTCCCTATTGAGTCTTTTGCTGCGGTGAGGGAGCCAATAGATGTACGGGTTTGGATTTGGGAGGCCCAGCAGCAGGATGGGTGGGTGGCTCAGCGAAAGGAGGAAGTGGGGCCCAATTCACCATGGACAGCTGTGGATGGACTCCTCCACTATCGTGATCAGCTCTATGTGCCTGGAGGCCCACTCAGAGCACTCATCCTCAGCCAGAGTCACGATAATCCAGCAGCGGGGCACTTTGGCCTGTTCAAGACTCTGAATTTGGTATCCCGTACCTTCTGGTGGCCCCGAATCTGACATGACGTTCAGACCTACGTCTCATTGTGTATTTCCTGTAGGCAAGCCAAGTCAGTGACAGGGGCCGCACCCGGACTACTGCAGCCCTTGCCGACACCCAAAAGACCCTGGGGGGTGGTGTCCATGGATTTTTTGACGGATTTACCCCTGTCTTCTGGATTCACGACGGTATTCGTGGTGGTTAACATGTTGACCAAGACGGCACATTTCATTCCATGCCGTGGCTTACCGTCTGCCCGCGCCACTGCTCGCATGTTCATCCAGCAAGTGTTCCGTCTGCATGGTCTTCCTGATAAGATTGTGTCTGATAGAGGGGCCCAGTTCACAGCCCATTTCTGGCAGGAGTTGATGCAGGCGTTGGATGTCAAGATCTGCCTCTCGTCCGCACATCATCCTCAAACCGATGGAGGGACCGAGAAGGTCATTGGAATCCTGGAGCAATATCTGCGCTGCTATGTCAATCAGCAGCAGAACAATTGGGTAGACTATCTGGTGGTGGCTGAGTTTGCGTTCAATAACTCTCAGCACACTTCCACGCAGATGACACCATTCTTAGCTAATGTGGGCTATCACCCTCGGTTTTTCCCTCTTTCCCTACTAGATGCACCGGAACCACCAGCGAACGACTACCTGGCAGAGTTACAGGCGATCCATCGATTGGTGCAGTGACAGTTGGAGAAGGCCAAGGCTGACTACAAACGGTTTGCTGATCGGTCAAGGCGGGATACGCCTCCACTATCGGTGGGAGATCGGGTATGGCTGTCCACCAGGCATCTACCATCAACCCGGCCAACCAAGAAATTAGACCACCGATATATTGGACCGTTCCCAATCGAGGCTGTCATCAATCCGGTCGCCTATCACTTAACTCTGCCACGTTCCATGCGGGTACATCCGGTCTTTCACCGTTCTCTGTTGGTTCCTGAGCAACCAGCATGTCCACTCCGCTGAGCTGAACCACCCCCACCAGAACAACGTGACGGAGACAGTGGCCCCAAGTATGAGGTTGCCAGCATTCGGGACTCCCGTTGGGTGAAAGGACGCTTCCAGTACTTGATTGAATGGAAAGGCTATGGACCGGAGGAGTTCATCTGGGAGGATGCGTCTACCGTTCATGCTCCTGCCTTGGTGACCGCCTTTCATGAACAATTCCCATCTCGACCGCATCCGGATCAGCAGACCCGGGGGAAGGGCCCTGCGGTGCAGGATAGTGTTGTGATTCCGTGCCAGCCTGTGCTCCCAACAGCTGAGTCGGAGGAATCTGAGGAGGAGGTGGAGGAGGCATTTGAAGGGCCATCAGAGCCAGAGGGAGGCTCTGAAGTACAGGACTCACAGTTGGATGCAGAGCGTGGGCCCTCCAGTCATGTTTCTGATGAAGCTCAGCTGTGTGAGGAGCATGAGTCAGACTTGGAAGAATCACAACAGATGGACTTGCTAATTGACGCACGCATATGGCGTCAATTAGCAAGAGTAAGTCAATAGAGGTCAATGAGGCACCTCCAAAGTAAGAAGAAACGGCAAGAAGAGGCACCACCTTAGGACTGTTAAATAAAGGGAGGAGGTGTGGGTGGTGCTGGTTGCTGAAGGCAACCGTTTGAAAACTGCGTCTTGGAATCTTGGTCTGTGACTTCTCTTGTGACTTCGTGTCTGCTTTTCATCGTGTTCTTTTGGACTTGAGTTTGCTGTATTTGACAGGTTTGTCAACAGAATTAAAAGGGGTTTTTGTTTTTGTTTGCAAGTCTCCAGCCTATTGTAGTAGCAGGGGTTTTGTCCTTGTGAAGTTAACAAGGACGACAATAGGCTGGGATAGAACACTTTGGGCGTTTTCGGTTCACCCTAAAGTATGTGCCAGGGGGCAGGAACTTTCTTGCAGACGCCCTGTCATGCATGCTGCAATATCACAGTAAGAGGGAGGAGGTAGTACAGGTGATCATGCCTCCCTATAGTCAAGGGGTTGCCCGAATAGGCCCACGTACGGCGGCAAGCGGCACGCTCCTAGAGCTACTGGCGGCCGTGTTAGGTGATGCGTGGCTGTGTGACCACCCAGGACTGTTAACACAGAGGGAGGGGGTGGCCTGGAAAGGAGACAAACTATATGTTCCTGAAACCCTACGGTGCACCATTCTCCAGTGATGTCACGACACCAAGCAGGCCGGACATTTCGGGTTTTTGAAGACGTTGCACCTAGTGCAGCGTCAATTCTGGTGGCCTCGGTTGAAACCGGACATGGAGGCGTACATAAAAGACTGCCATGTCTGTGGCACTGCAAAACCCCGTGTGGGAAAGCCACTGGGATTGTTGCAGAAGGTAGCTGACCCAACCTGACCCTGGGAGGAGATCGCCATGGACTTCGTGGTTGAGTTGTTGGGAAGCCATGGTTACAACTTGATTTGGACGGTCATCGATCTCTTCTCCAAACAAGCCCACTTTGTTCCCTGCAAAAGGTTGCCTTCACCCTGACGACTGGCTAGGCTTTTTGTTCAGCACATCTACCATCTCCATGGAGTGCCCTGATGTATCATCTCAGATCAGGGGGTGTAGTTTACAGCGCACTTTTGGCGTGCCTTCCTCCGACTGGTAGGGTCATCCCAGGGCCTCAGCTCTGCGTACCACCCCAGTACCAATGGGGCTGCGGAGCATGCAAATGCTATGGTAGAGCGCTACCTCCGCAGTTACGACACATACCAGCAAACGGACTGGGTAAACCTCTTACCGTTTGCTGAAGTGGCATACAACAATACGGTACACAGCAGCACAGGGTTTGCCCTCTTCCAGGTGGTGAATGGCATAGAGTTTGTCCCCATCCCAGAGTGGCCTCAGGGAGTGAGCACGCCACACACACCCCAGTCATGGATGACACAAGTGGCAGGGCTGTGGGGAAAAGTGAAGGACGCCCTAACACAGGACGAAGCGGCGGTAAAAGTGCAGGCTGACAAAAAGAGAGCTGATCACAGACCTTTCCAGGTGGGGGACTGGGCATACCTGTCAACGAAATACCTCCGGCTGAGGCTGCCTTGCAAGAAGCTAGGCCCCAAATACATAGGCCCGTTCCAAATAATCCAGGTGATCAACCCGGTGACCGTGTGGTTACGGTTACTCCCGTTCCTGGGGAAAATACACCCCGTGTTTCATGGGAGTCTACTAAAGCTGGTTCATGGGGCCTCTCCCAGCTCCAACGCACTGGGGCTGGTAACAGGGTCACAGTACGAAGTACAGGAAGTACTTGATTCTCGGATCCGCCATGGACAAGTGCAATATCTTCTCCAGTGGAAAGGGTACCCCCTCTCTGAGGCATTGTGGGTTGGGGAGGTGGACATGCAAGCTCCCTGGCTGGTACGGGCATTCCACTGTCGGTGTCCAGGGAAGCCAGGTAGTGGCTGTGGTAACGTGTATTCACCCATTTCTCTTTATCTTCCAGGAGGGGACATGGTAGAGGGGGCTGCATGTCAATCCCCACGGGGCTTGCCATTCACCGGTAGGGGGGTGACTTGGGACACAGCCTGCTGCCACCCCATGCTGCCCCGACACCGGACGCTGTCCTATCCTCGGAACAGGGTCTGCAGCCACTGGACGCTGCTCCCATGCCAGAAGCCGACCCACCCTCGGCCGGTGGCCTTCACCATCCTAGCCGCCGAAACGGAGCCTGGCCGGTGATCGGGGGGCCGCGCCTCGTCACTTACCCATGCAGCCAAGTGCCGGGAGCCGACCGGGCACCACTGGGTCCTGCCAGTGGCCAGAGGAACATTTGGATGCCGACACCGGACCGTGGGGGAGGCCGTTCGCCGCCAAGCCTCTGAGGACACCACCATTGGCTGCCGGAAGCGAGACGTTCGCCACCAAGCCTCCAAGGACGCCGCCATTGGCTGCCGGAAGTGGCGGGAGGCCGTCAGAGCCCACGACCATCAACAGGCCAGCTGAGTGGCGGAGCCAGCCGCTGCTGGACTCAGAGAACCACGAGAGACCTCCGGTGGCCGGAGGAAGGCTGGTAAAGAACCACAGAGACCTGAAGGAGGCTGGAGACAGAAACAATGGGGTGTCGGCGGAAGGATCCAACCTGGGCGGACGGACAGAGGGTCAGCAGGGAGGGGCCGAACCGGGGGAAAGGCATGACCGGACAGACGGGATTTTTAGGGCTGCTGGGCAGGTGGTGGTTAGCAGTTGGGAGGTGGAGTTTTGGGTGTGGCACAGTGATATGAAGCACTGGGAGCAAGCCACTCCCAGTACTGACTTTGTTTGTTAAGGAATAAACCTTACTTGCACCTCGTACCTGTGTTCCTTGATTCTATTCTTCCGGATGACGACGGACGGGCGTGATAGTCATCTACATATCTGAGCCAGAGTTTGGGTTTGTGTTCAGATTTGTCTAAGGCATTGGTTTCGAAGTGTTCCATGTATAGGTTTGTGATGACAGGTGAGAGGGGTGATCCCATAGGTGCTCCTTCTATCTGTTTGTATCTTTGTCCATTGTGGATGAAGTATGTGTTGGTTAGGCAGTGGTTGGTCAGATCTAGGATGTGCTTAGGGGGGTTGTATTTGTTTTGGATAGCTGTCAAGTCTTCTTTGATAGGCACTTGGGTGAAAAGGGATGTGACATCGAAGTTCACGAGTAGGTCGCTGGGTTGTAGGTTTTGTTTCTTTATTGTTTCTATGAAGTGGAGTGAGTTTTGTACGTGTGAGGAGATGGATTCTGTGTAGGGCGAAGTTTTTTGGCGAGAAATTTGGCAAGATTCTGTAAAGGTGAGCCTATGGAGCTGACTATGGGTCTGAGTGGTGTTCCTTCTTTGTGAATCTTGGGGAGGCCATAGAGCTTGGAGCATCTGGATGATTTCTCTCTGGGTATGATTCTTTGCTGGATCTCTTCACTGATGGGAGAGGCTTTTATTTTGGATTTGGTGGTTTTTTCCAGGTAGGTGGTGGGGTCTGTGTTTAGAGGTTTGTAAGTGGGGTCTTGGAGTAGGTTGGATAGTTTGGCTTGGTAGTCTGATGTGTTCATCACTACCATGGCGTTGCCTTTGTCTGCTGGGAGAATGATTATGTTGTTGTCTTTCCTCAGGTTGGTGAGTGCTTTTTGTTCTTCCTTATGTAAGTTGCTTCTAGGTGGATTGCTGGAGAGGAGGATGTTGGTGACTTCAAGTCTGTTTTTGTTGGCTTCATCTCGGTTGATTTTGGTTAGGGTAGCTTCAACTCCGCATATGATGTTTTCAGTGGGGATGCGTTTGGGGGCGACTGCAAAGTTGAACCCTTTGGAAAGGACATTGGTTTCTGCTATGGTGAGGGTCCTGTTTGATATGTTGTGTACTGTTCATTTCATGAGTTGCTGTGGAGGGGGGTTGGGCTTTTGGCGGTTTTCTAGTCTGTGGAGTTTGTTGGTGTGTGTATCTATCTTGTGGGAGGTTTCTGTTTCGGCTCTCCAGAGGGCTAGTTGTTTGGATTTGTCCCAGAGTGCTGGGTGGATTTTGTTACTGAGTTTGAGGTGAAGAGTGAGCAGGTCCCTATTGATTTGGTCTAGTAGGATTCTTTTGTTGTGGAGTTCGTTTCTGATTAGGGCTAATTCAGTTCTTTTCAGGATCCTTTCGGTGGATGAGGTTTTGGAGTGGAATTTTAGTTGGAAGCAAGTGGGGATCACGTTTTTATCTTGGCAGTTGCATAGGAATGTGAGGTCACATAAGATGGTGGCTCTTCAGACTTCGAGTTTTTCGTAGGTCCTGGTGAGCAGGAAGGTTTCCTCCCCGTAGAGGTAAGATATATGTTTTCATAGGAACCAAATTGAAGGAACCAAACTAATCTCCAAAACTGAACACCACAACAAGAGAATAATTATGGAAGCCATCGAAATAGAAAAACACCCCCACAACATGAATAAACGTGACGATACCTCCCGCCTATCAGACATCTGGAAACTAGTCCTAATCAACAAACGAGTCCTAGCCAAAAAAACTGACACCGGACCCAGAACAACACAGTACGCCACCACCATTCACCCTCACCAGACCCAAAGCCAAGCCCAAACCCATCCCTCAGACGAAATGCAACCATCATCCAGAAGCCAAACCACGACGACATCACCAGCTGCTGCACCTCCCTCCGACCCCCACACAAAGCAAACGGGCACACGCCATGAACACAGAGCTAGACCGCAAACTCAGAGCCAAACCAAAGCCTGGTATGTTACTTCAAAGCCTTCAGCCCTGGACATCACATCACAGAACTCAGGAGGCTACAATGCTAAAGCTCAGGATGTTACAACACAGCCAACCACCCAGGATGGTGCAACACAGAACTCAGGATATCACTACACTAGATCTCAGGATGTCATCACACAACCCATTACCCAGGTCGTGACAACACAAAAGACTAATGGGCACACAGCCAGCACCTCAACTACTCAGGATATTACAAAACAGCCAAACAATCCACAAACAATAACTCCAACACAGCCAACCAATCCACCTACAGCAACTAAGCCAGCACTCCACACACACACACCAATATATACAGAGAGACGGCAGCTCCGATCACACTTTGCTCACACAAGCACAAAGCCAAAGACCCCAGCCTGAAAATGACAAGTGGGACCTCGTCGAAACGTCGTCAAGATACTCTCAATCTTACATGGGAAAAGACCCGAACACACCAAGACCTGCATACCTATAACCGTGAAAATCTACGAAAACAAATTTTGGATCTAGTGGTTTTTTCCAGGTAGGTGGTGGGATCTGTGTTTAGGGGTTTGTATGTGGAGTCTTGGAGTAGGTTGACCAGCTTGACCAAAATCAACCCCGACGACGCTAACAGAATCAGACTCGAAATCACCAACATCCTCTGCACCAGCAAACCACCCAAAAGCAACTTACCCAAAGAGGAACAGACAGCACTACTTAACCTGAAAGAAGACACCAGCATAATAATCCTACCAGCAGACAAGGGCAACACCACGGTGGTTATGAACACATCTGACTACCAAACCAAATTAACCAACCTACTCCAAGACTCCACATACAAACCCCTAAACACAGATCCCACCACCTACCTGGAAAAAACCACCAGATCCAAAATAAAAACCTCCCCCATTAATGAAGAGATCCAGCAAAGAATCATTCCCAGAGAGAAATCATCCAGATGCCCTAAGCTCTATGGTCTCCCCAAGATACACAAAGAAGGAACCCCACTTAGACCCATAGTCAGCTCCATAGGCTCACCTCTACAAAACCTAGCCAAATTTCTCGCCAAACAACTACAGCCCTATGCAGAATCCATCACCTCACTTGTAAAAAACTCATTCCAGTTCATAGAGATCATAAAGAAACAAAACTTACAGCCCAGCGACCTACTCGTGAGCTTCAATGTCATATCCCTCTTCACCCAAGTGCCTATCAAAGAAGCCTTGACAGCTATCCAAAACAAATATAACCCCCCCAAATACATCCTAGATCTGACCAACCACTGCCTATCCAACACATACTTCATCTATAATGGACAAAAATACAAACAAATAGAAGGAGCACCCATGGGATCACCCCTCTCACCTGTCATTGCAAACCTCTACATGGAACACTTTGAAACCCAAGCTTTAGAAAAATCTGATCACAAACCCAAACTCTGGCTCAGATACGTAGATGACACCTTCATAATCTGGCCACATGGGAAAGAAAAACTGGACAACTTCCTCACACACCTCAACAGCCTACACCCCAAAATACAGTTCACCATGGAAACAGAAGCTAATAACCAACTTCCCTTCCTCGATGTCTTAGTCTACAAGAAATCCAATGGCTCCCTAGGACACACCATCTACCAGAAGAAAACACACACAAACCGCTATCTCCACACACTCTCACACCACCACCCAGCACAGATCAACTCCGTAGCCAAGACACTCATCTCCAGAACAAAATGCTTAGCTGGTGAACAACACCTAAAAACCGAACTACACACTCTCACTAATGTACTAACATCCAACGGATTCCAAAGAAATAAGATTACCAACCTAATCAAAAAAGAAACCCCCACTAAAATCCAAGACAGAGAACAAGAAAACGGCAAAGCCCTCCTCCCATACATAAAAGGCACCACAGACAGAATCAGCAAGATCCACCACAAACACAACATCAAGACAGCATTCTGCACAAACAGAAAAATATCCACCATTCTAAGAAACCCCAAAGACAAAATTGAGTTAGAAAATCAAGGAGTATATGAAATCCCATGCACTGTTTGCTCCACCACATACATCGGACAAACCAATAGAAGAATAAGTGCACGCATTGAAGAACACAAGAACTCAGTCAAAAAAGAGGAACCAACTTCTTCCCTGGTCCAACACCTTAAAGCCACAGGACATGAAATTGACTTTAAAAAGACCAGAACTATCGCCAAAACTGAACACTTTAATAACAGAATAATCAAAGAAGCCATTGAGATAGAAAAACGCCCACACAGCATGAATAAATGAGACGATACCTCCCGCCTACCAGCCATTTGGAAACCCACCCTTATTGACAAACGAGTCCCTAACACAAAGAATGACACCAGACCCACACTCACGAAAACAACACAGGATGTCACCACCACACATCCACGGAAAAAGCAAACCCAAACCCTCACCGATGATGAGGCACGACCACAAACCAGAAGCCAGACCACAGCTGCGTCATTAGCCATTTTAAACCCCTCCAATCCATACATGAAGCAAACTGACACCCACCATGAAGATGAGGCACGACCACGAACGCGAAGCCAAAAAACAGCAATGCAGCTCACCATCTCAAAACCCCCTGCAACTCAGACTAACCTGAGCACAACAAAGCCCCCACCCAAACAGAACACTCCCTCAGCCAATCAGAGCACAGCCAAGCCCCTAACCAATCAGAACACACCTCCACCCAATCAGAACACAGCCAAGCTCCCACCCAATCAGTTCATACCCCCACTGGCAGTTAAAAGGAAGAAACAGCTACGATCACACATTGCTCCTAGAAGCACGAAGCTGAAAACACCAGCCTGAAGATGACGAATGGGACTTCATCTAAACGTCGCCAAGACACTTCCAATTTTACGTGGGAGAAAACCCAAATAACGAAAGACCTATGTATATGTATATGTATATGTATATGTATATGTATATGTTTTCTGAGGTTTTCGCGGGTGTTTGTATGTAGGTCTTTGGTTGTTCGGGTTTTCTCACGCGTAAAATGCTGCTCGAAGCACGAAGCTGAAAACACCAGCCTGAAGATGACGAATGGGACTTCGTCGAAACGTCGCCAAGACACTTCCAATTTTACGCGGGAGAAAACCCGAACAACCAAAGACCTACATACAAATACCCGCGAAAACCTCAGAAAACATATATATATATATATATATGTTTTGTTTTGTTTTGTTTTGTTTCCTCTAAAGTTGCCCATAGTAAAATGTAAACATTATACCATTCCCTATGGACAAGTCTTTGAACATTGTAATTATTTTAGATTATTACAGTTTATCCTTCCTCTACCAAACCCAGATGCATTTTCTCCAGCCAGTGAGCACCTTCACTAATACCATATGAAAGTTTATATAAAATATTGAGATGCATTTGAAAGTAAAAAAATAAGCTCCAAAGATAAGCAGGGTCCAATCAGTCTGATGCTTCATTTTATCAGAAGAATCCAGGACTGTTACATCTGATGATAAGGATCTACAGAATTTGTTTGGATCAAAAATTTTGTAATGAACTAATCTAAGTTGTTTTTCTCAATCTAATATATTGAGAAGGGGCGCCGTCTTACCTGAACGCCTTTTCTCAGCATGATGATGTAGAATCCACCGGTGGGTAATCTCAGCTTTCTTGCTCAGATGAGACTAAGTCAGAACTTTAGCCACGCCTCCCTCTGGGTGTGTCTTCCCAGTTAATGACGAGGCGAAGTATCCATGACGAAGTCTGGTGCAATGGCTCCAACAAAAAAAAATGACACCTGCCTAGACTGCCTTAAAGGGAGGGTGTGAATTCTACATCATCATGCTGAGAAAAGGCATTCAGGTAAGACAACGCCCCTTCTCCAGCATGATGAATGTAGAATCCACTGGTGGGACATACCAAAGCCACTCATGTCCCTATGGGGAGGGAAAAGTCTAGGCTTGTGTCCCCTGAGAAGAAACAACTTGCTGTAGAACCCGTCTACCAAACGCAGCATCTGCCGCTGCAAACCTATCAATCTTGTAATGCCTGACAAATGAGGAAGGGGAGGACCATGTCGCTGCCCTACAGATCTCCTTGATCGAAGCCTGGGTGGACCAGGCTGCTGACACAGCTGCACTGCGCGTCGAGTGAGCCATGATGTGTGAAGGAACTGGAAGTGACTGAGAAAGATAGGCCCTAGCAATGCATGCTCTGATCCACCTACCAATGGTCGAAGATGAGACCTTCTGACCCATGCTGGAGGGTTGAAAGGACACGAACAAGGCCTCCAACTTGCAAAAAGCCAAGGTTCGCTTGACATTGGCACCGGAGGGCATCCGTTTCCTCCGCTCCCCGTGTCGGGAACCTGCTGAAGAACCTGGGGAGTTGTGTGTTCATCGGGAAGGCAAAGAGATCCAGATGTGGATGACTGAACCTGATAGAGATTTCCCTGAACAGTGCCAGGTCCAGGCGCCACTCCGAGTGGTCTACTGTGACCCTGCTCAGGGAATCTGCTTGCCAATTTTCCTCCCCCGATATGTGTTCCGCCCTGATAGAACCCAGAGTGGACTCTGCCCACAGACCTAGATCCAAGGCCTCCTGCATGAGTGACCAGGACCGAGTCCCTCCCTGTTTGTTGACATGAGCCTTGGCTGCCATGTTGTCTGTCAGAATCAGGACGTGCTGTCCCGTCACTAGGGAGGAAAATCATCAGAGTGCTAAGTTTATGGCTCTGAGTTCAAGTCAATTTATGTTGTGAGCTAGATCCAACTGGGACCACTGTCCCTGAGCCAGATGAGTCTGAAGATGGGCACCCCAACCGAACAGACTGGCGTCTGTGGTCAAGGTGAGCCTGAGAGGCTCCTTGAAAATGGTTCCCTTGGTCATTGCGGATGAAGCCCACCATAGAAGGGATAACAGAGTGTGGTGAGGAACCCTGACCCTGACCCTATATGGCTCAGGGCCAGGCTATTTGCGAGACCGCCTACTACCTCATAGTTCCCTTCGTCCGGTTAGATCCCACAGGCTGGGCCTCCTTCGGGTCCTGTCGGCCAAGCAGTGCCATTTGGCGGGGCCACGGAGGAGGGCTTTCTCTGTGATGGTCTTGGAACCAGCTCCCCCCGGAGCCACCCTGTTGGTTTTCCGTAAGCTGCTTAAGACCTGGCTTTTCCGGCAGGCCTGGGGTTTATAAAATCTGACCCCTGGATGACTGTTATTGTACTGTTTGTTTTGTCATGTTTTATGTTGTTTTTATTGTTAGCCGCCCGTAGTCCTGTGGGAGTGGGGCGGTTTATAAATTTTAAAAATAAATAAAAATAAAATAAATAAATGAACTGAGGTTCTGTTTCTGGAAGGGAAGGAGGAACCACTGAAGGCTTCTGGAATGAAGTCTGGCCCATGGAACGATCCCCATGCAAGACACCATCTTTCCGAGGAGTTGAGACAGCTGGACCAGAGGAACTGTTTTCTCTCTACGAACCTGGTGTACGAGCTTTCAGATGCTGACCCAACGCTCCTGTGAAAGATAGACCTTGCAAAGGTCTG
The DNA here is from genome assembly GCA_039797435.1 of Crotalus adamanteus. Taxonomy (NCBI): domain Eukaryota; kingdom Metazoa; phylum Chordata; class Lepidosauria; order Squamata; family Viperidae; genus Crotalus; species Crotalus adamanteus. The sequence goes on along the minus strand of CM077935.1, from coordinate 1,135,076 downwards.
AATCTATAACTGCACCTAGATGAAGGAGGCACTTTGTGGGGATCGTGTGGCTCTTTTTGAAGTTCACGGAGAACCCGTGAACCTGAAGAGTATGTATTGTGATTTCCAGGTCTGATTGAGCCGACCGGAAAGAACTGGACTGTACTAGGATGTCGTCTAGATAGCATTGCATGCGCACCAGCATCATCCTGAGGTGGGCCGCCAAGACTGCCAAAATTTTTGTGAAGACCCTTGGAGCTGAAGAGAGGCCAAAGGGAAGGGCCCTGTATTGGTAATGCCGGTAAGCATAACAAAACCGAAGGAACCTGCGGTGCTCTGGAAGCATCGGGATGTGTAAGTATGCCTCTGTCAAATCTATGGAGGAGAGGAAGTCCCCTTGCCTGATGCTGGCCAGAATGGACTTTAGGGTCTGCATCTTGAACCTTCTGTAGGTCAAGAAGTAATTCAGGCCCTTTAGGTCCAGTATCGCCCTCCATCCCCCTGAGGCTTTGGGGACCACGAACAGAATGGAGTAAAACCCCTCTCCTTCCTGTTCCTGTGGTACAGGTTCTATGGCCTTGATTTCTGTCAAATGGGAGATGGCCATGGCTACCAATTGTGCCTTGGTTGCATTTCGTGATACTGGACACTGTTTGAAATGGTCTGGAGGAAGTGAGTAAAACTCTAGAGCGAGACCGTGTTTGATGGTCTCTCTGACCCAAGAGTCGGTGGTGGTAACCTCCCAAATGTCGCTGAACAGTGCCAAGTGACCCCCTATGGGAGAGTCCTCCTTGGCGTCACTTGGACCGCCTGTAGGGACGGCCCCCTGTGCCCCGGAAAGGACATTTGGACTGAAATTGGCCCTTTGCTCCAATGCTCTGGCAGTCCTGTTGACGATCCTGCCTGGCTGGAAAGGATTGTGAGCCTCTGGACCAATCCCAGTACTGCCCAGCCCAAAAGGGCTGCCTCCACTCCCAGGAACCACTGGGATGGAAAGACTGCCTATGAAACTCCTGCTGGGGCCGCCTATCCGACCTTTTGGAGGGGTGTGCCAAGATTTTACATTTGTCCTTGCCCTCAATTATGTGTGGTTCAAGGACTGACCCGAATAAGTGTGTGCCACTATACTTGGCCATCTACAGATGCCACTTGGACTTTAAGTCAGTCTGCCACTGTTTCAGTCACAGTATTCTACGAGAGGCAACTGTGGCTGCAATAGATCCAGCAGAATACCTGGCCGAATGAAGAGAAGCATCTGCCATGTACTCTGAAGCTGCCACTAGCTTCCCTAGTGTCTGATGTGTCTGAACCTGATCAGGGGGAACGGTTGCCTGCAGTTCGCGGAGCCACATGATTGATGCCCTTGCGAAGAAAGAGGATGAAGTCGCAGCCTTGATCGCCCATGCCGAAGCCTGGTGAGCTCGGCGGAGAGAGAACTTGAACTTCTTGTCCTCTGCATTCAGAGCCTCAGCCATATCCCCTGGAATTGCAGATGTGGAAAACAAAGAAGTTAGAGGAGTGTCCACAGAAGGCACCTCTAAGAGGGAAGCAAATGAAGAAGAAACATTGAACAGTTTCTTCTCTGTACTATTAGGAGAGGGTAGAGTAGCCAGGGATGACCGCTGTTTCTCCACCGTAGTATGAAAGACATGCGGACAAGGAATCTGCTTCTCCTCCACAACCTGTTCTGTGAACAAGGGGTTAGACTCTTGGCTAGTGGAGGTGGAAGGTTTCTCTTCCTGCACTGAAGTGAGGTTGGCGGTGGTACAGGCCTTCATAAGTAGAGACCTGAAAAGAGAAGGGTCAAAAAGACCCAAAGTTGTCTGTTTCTAATGTAAAATTATTTAAAAATAATTATGAAAGGTTGTGGGTCAGGGTACAGAAGGACTTGAAGAATTGGGAGAAGTTGCAATTATCCCTCATGGGAAGAATTGCAGTGATAAAAATGAATATTCTACCCAAGTTTCTTTTTTTGTTTCAAATGCTACCGATTTTGAAAAATGAGATTAATTTAAGTGAGTGGCAAAAGGGTCTTAATAAATTTATTTGGGCAGGGAAAAAGCCAAGGGTTAAGCTTAAAATTATGCAAGACTTCCGTGAGAGGGGTGGACTTAAGGTACCAAATTTGAAATTATATTATGATGCGGTGGTTTTAACACTAATTAGTGATTGGGTAAATTTGACAAATCCTGAGATACTTCATTTAGAGGGATGGGATTTACTTTATGGGTGGCATGCCTACCTAATATTTAATAAAAAAATGGATTGGGTTTTTAAATCTCATATTTTAAGAATTTCTCTACTTAGGATTTGGAGAAAATATTACAAAAGTGATTTTAAAGTTCCATTATGGGCTATACCTTGGCATGCGATAGAAGGAATAAAAAGAGGAGTAAAAATGGATATGGTGTCTTATAGTCAATTACTCAGATGGGATGGGCAAAAATGGCAATTGAGATCACGGGAAGATTTAGCGCAAGAAAATATTATTTATTCTTGGTTCCAATATAGGCAACTAGGAGATAAATGGAAGGTGGATTGTAAATTGGGTTTTCTTAGAGAAGATGGAAATTTTATTAAACAAGTTAAGGATCAAAGACAAACCCATATTAAGAGAATTTATGGGGTATTAGTTGAAATGGACTCAGAAACGGAATTAATTAAAGATTGTATGATTAGATGGGCGCAGAATTTTGGCGAGCCAGTTCCATTGGATATCTGGGAAACTATATGGGTGAGAAATGTCAAATTTACACAAGCACAGAACCTTAGGGAGAATTTTTATAAAATGTTTTATAGATGGCACCTTGATCCACAAAAAATGTCTCTTATGTACCCTGACTTACAACCTAAATGTTGGAGATGTGGTTGTATGGATGCTACTTATTATCACATTTGGTGGTCGTGCAGAGAGATAAAAGCATTTTGGATTAAGATATGGTGGAATATCCAGAGGATTTTTAGAAGGAGGGTAAAATTTACTCCGCAATTATTTTTGTTAGGTATTGTTACAGATTGTGATGCAAAGGAGGTTGTATTGATGTTAAATTTGATTACAGCCGCTAGGCTGTTAGTAGGACAATATTGGAAGAAGGAATCTTTGCCTACATTGCAGGAATGGTTTTTTAAAGTAGCTTATTTGGCGGAAATGGCAAAGATTTCGGCTTTCTTAAAGCAACAAACCCAAGAGAAGTTTATTGCTGTTTGGGACAAATGGATAAAATTTACACAATTTAGATTGGGTATACAAAAATATCATATAGTTTTTTCATAAGTTTTATTCTATATATATTTATAGGTATTTTTTTTTTTCTTTCCTTTTTTATATATAAATATAAAATTTTTAATTTAATTTTTTAATTTTTAATTAAGCCTATATTCTGCTCTGGGAAGCTCAGGGGGGGGAAGGGAGGGGTTTTTGTGTGGGGTGGGGGATGGGGGGTTTTTTTTTTTTATTTTTTTATATATGTAATGTTTAGTTTTCTTTTTGTATATGTTGTTTTTTTTTTTTTTGTTTTGTATTGTTCTTGCTTTTTTGTAAAATTTATAAAACTTCTAATAAAAAAAAAAAAAAAAAAAGACCCAAAGTTGGGACCTGTTCAGGCGCTGCCTCCTCGTCCTCTGACATGGGTGTGTCGGCTATCTCCAGGTCCACTGACTCCTCCTCCCCTAGCTGGGAGGAAGTCTCCGAGATACTGGAACTGGTGACTGTGGCATGTCCCACTTGAGAAAGAGGTATGGATGGAGGTGGTGGTGGTTGCAAGGGTCGCTGACTCCTAGAGGATGACATAAATTGCGTAAACGCATGATGCATGAATGCCTGGAACTGTTCTGACCACATATCCCGTTGGTCCACAGAACTAATCCCAGCCTCAGTTGGGATATACGCGGCTTCAGGACCCTGTTGTGTAGATGAAGATGAGGAGCGAGGGGGACCAACCTGTTCAGTTTCCCCCTGAGGAGACCATGCCCTAGAGGCATCATGTGAAGGTGCAAATGGAGGCTCAAATGGAGAAGTGTCCAATGGAACGGGGGGAACCACTTCAGCTTCACTGGACATGAGCCTTTGGGCTTTGGAGAATTCTCTCTCCAGTGCAAGATGTTTCCTCGAGGCCTCTCGCTCGGCTGCCTTGGAGGGCTCTTTGGTGGAGATGTGTTTTGCCTTGGCTTTTTTCTCCCCCCCCCCCCCCCGTGTCCAAATCAGTTGATCTGCGCTTTGTTTGTGCGGGGGGAATACCAGAGCCCTGAGATGCCTGGGGCGAGGAACTGTCTGCCATTGTAGTCTAGATAATCCAGGTAGGAGATATCCAGAAGTGGGGGGAACCCAAACACGCAGATCTAGTTGACAGAGATGGAAAACGATCCTCGCTCTGCACAACAGCAATGGCAAAAAACAGCCAGACAGCTCCGTAGAACTGCCTGTCTAGGCCTTGTGGCACAGTGCCACAAACTAATTGGAACAGGTGGATCTAAAATAAATTCCCCTTCGCTCAACTCACACAAGCAATGAAGGATATGTATCTGAACCTCAATGAGTAGTTAGAACAATAATACCAAGCAATAAAGCAACCACTCGTGTGATTCTCCTGATAACGCACTGAAATACTTCCCCCCCGGTAAAGGCCTGACAAAGCAGGCCAAGGCAAAGTAAAAAACAGGCCTCAATATAGTTCAGAGGAACACAAGGTCCCAACAAAATGGTGCCCATGCCTAATCCATGCTCAAAATGGCGGCCGCGGCCAGTACATGTGTTCAAAATGGCAGCCGCGCCTGTTCAGTGCCTCTTCAAAATGGCGACCGTGCCGAAAAATGGGGAAGAGAAAGCAACAAATTCCCCTGCTAGGGAAAAGCTTTGATGATCAGGCAAGCTAAACAAAGCCCTCTTCCCCCCGTTCGCAAAGAGGCACTTGCAGTTTGCCGCGCAGCCTCCGCTGCGATCCGAATAGCTTGCTTCCGAGGGAACCTTGTGGCGTTGCCTGGAAATGGAAAGGGAAGCCCTCCGGTCTGCCCGAGCTCCGAGGAACTCCTGTTCGCCACAAGCCAGCTGTCCCGCTGATCCGCGCTCCCGCGGATCAGCTCGATCAGAGCTAAAAGCCCCACTTTAAATCGGCCTGTTGCTTTTTTTGTAGGAGCCTGTTAGGCTCGAAGTCAAAAAAGTCCTAAGTAATTTCCCAATGCCAAGATTTTGTCAATTTGAGTCCAAATTTTCAATAAAGAATAAAACACTTCAATTTAGAGACTTGAATAAAATAAATTCCAATTAGAGATCAATCAATCAATTAATTAACCTAGTCTAACTGAGGAGCCAAAAAAGTTGCGTCTTCCTGAGCTGAGACTAAGTCAATAACTGGGAAGACACACCCAGAGGGAGGCGTGGCTAAAGTTCTGACTTAGTCTCATCTGAGCAGGAAGGCTGAGATTACCCACCGGTGGATTCTACATTCATCATGCTGGAGAATAAGCTGCTTATTTGAATCATACATTCTGATTTATATGCTGAAGTTCTGCACTCAAAATGTATTGCAAATTTTAAAAGAATGAAGAGAAAATATGCATTTATGCAAATATGCAATTTAATGAAGAGAGGAACGAGGGGGGACATGATAGCAGTGTTCCAATATCTCAGGGGCTGCCACAAAGAAGAGGATGTCAAGCTATTTTCCAAGGCACCTGAAGGCAGGACAAGAAGCAACAGGTGGAAACTAAGCAAGGAGAGAAGCAGCCTAGAACTAAGGAGAAACTTCCTGACAGTTAGAACAATTAACCATTGGAACAACCTGCCTCCAGAGGTGGTGAATGCTCCAACACTGGAGGTTTTTAAGAAGAGACTGGACAGCCATTTGTCCGAAATGTTTGGACTAGATCAGGGCTTTTCAACCGGTGGTATGCGTACCACTTGTGGTACACTAATGAGTGGCAGGTGGTACGCAGCCCTGCCTAGCTAAGTGTAGTGGGGGAGGGAAAGAGCCAGCACAGGCAAGGACTTACAGTGAGAGAGTCCTCTGGAGCTGCAAAGGCCCCAGGCTCACTTCTGGCTCACCCTCCCCCATGAGAAAGGAGGAGGGGGTGGAGACAAGAGAGCCTATAAAAGGAGGCAGTTTGGGCAGTAGAGGGAGAGAGAAAAAAGCAGCAGCCTTGGGAGGAGGCAGAGTCAGCTGCACCGAAGGGGAAGAAGAAGGAGGGGGAGGGGGAGGGTGGGGGGGGAGGGGGAGGGTGGGGGGGAGAGGAAATCAAGCAGGCTGCCCATGAGCCGATCTACCATTGCTGTGGCAGCCACCTGTGCTGGCAGCAGCAAACAGGCAAGAAATGCAGTGGGGGAGGGGTCACCCTCCAAGAGGAATGAAAAGGCAGCAATGGCTGGAGGTGAGGCACGGAGGAGGGAAGGAGATGGAGAGTGGAAGGATTCTTATGTCCTTTTGTGAGTTTGAAGTTCTGGGATATGTGCAATGAGGGCTTTGTGTTCTTAAGGAGTGTTTGGCAATTTCTATTTGGCTGATGTCTCGTGTTAGCTTCTATTGCTCTGCTTTTGTTAGCTGTAAGTTTTGCTGCAAGGGATTTTGAAGTATTTTTCTCCTGAATGGATTTTGCCTGTAGCATTCCTTTACTTATGAATGGAGCCATTTGGGGAGGTTGCCTTAGCCTGCAGCCAGTACTTACATTTCTTTTTCTTCCTTAAGTGCCGGCTGCACTCCTTACTTTCCTTTCTAGCCAGTAGCTAATTCTTAAAGGGGAATGTGCCTTTTTAAGCTAGTTCACTCAGAAGCTTGTCTTTTCTGTCTCTGGAGGCCTTTCCTTGTTTGATCAATATATGGAAGAGGGAAAATATGGGGGCGGGGGGGGGGGGGGGGGGTTCAAATTCTTCCTTCAGAAGGAGATGGGAATGAGAAAAAGGGAGGCAGGGAAGGGAGGAAGGAAAGGAAGTCCCGCCTTAGCACTTGGCCACCAGCAGCTCTGCCATTGACTTTGCTTGTCAAAAGGTTGTAGAAGGGGATCACATGACCCTGGAACACTGACCATTATAAATATGAATCAGTTGCCAAGCATCCAAATATAAATCACATGACCCTGGGCATGCTGCAATGGTCATAAGTGTGAAAAATGGTCATAAGTCATTTCAGTGCAATTGCAACTTTGAACAGGTTTTTTTTTTTTTTTTGGTCATCAAGTTTTTGACACCTTGCTAGGTGGTACTCAAATATTGCCATATCCTAAAAGTGGTACAATCGGTAAAAAGGTTGAAAAGCCCTGGACTAGATGACCTCCAAGGTCCCTTCCAACTTTACTATTATTATTATTATGGATCATCGCACAGTCAGCCAGATGTTCAGACTGGATTTGGCATTTTGTCTACCTATCGAGTCCTTACCAAGGACCTGGGATAGGCAGATGTGGATGTTTGATGGCATTACAGATATCGTCACAAGATGGAAGCAGTTCCTAGTAAGGCTGCCTTTTGCAATTGACTAATGGCAAATTTGTCAATGCCAATGGTTGTTGTTGTTGTTGTTATTATTATTATTATTTTGGTGGAATGTATTTAACATGTATTTTAGGGTAACTGCATATATTCAAAGAAAAATCCAATTTTATTAAAATTGTGGGTTGATTGAAATATGATTTTATTATCCTTTTTAAATTTACAGTGCAATATAGAGTGAACGCTGGCAAAATATGTAGAGTTGAGGAATAGACTGCACAGGACAGTGTCTCAAAGCAATGCATGCCATGGAAAAGGTCTTTTTGCTGCAGCTTTTCCTTTGGAAACTGCCCCACCTGTTCCTAGCTAATTTCAAGGCACAGGATAACATCTGCTCTATGAGTGATCCCTTCCAGTTCCCATATGAGTATTCCAAACCAGGGGATATAATAATCAGAGGGATTGCTGCACAATTTGATTGCCTGTTGGAAATAAGCAACTTTGAGGAATATCCCGAAACAAAGGTGGTAGAAGAACTCATGTAAGGAAATTTCATCTGGAGGTAGCAGTGATTGGAAATAGGAAGTATTCTGAATGTGATCTAGTTAAAAAAAACTAGAAAAAAGTGTTTTTGAAATGCTTGTTATTATTAGACTTAGAGAAATAAATTTTAATTCATTGTTTCTACATTCTATTTCTATATCGTGTCACGTTTTGCTTTTTCTATCCCTTGATAGTTCTTATCCTACCATTTCCTCCAATGTAGTAGTTATGTTTATTACTATTTCTTTCAGATTTCATCTTCTTCCTCCCAAAGAAAAGTAGCATTTCTATGTTCATTTTTGAGCTCTTTTAAATCATTTTCCTTTTTAAAAAGGATCATAGTGTTATATATTATTGTTCAAATTTATACACATTTCAATTTATATTGAATTTTTATAATTTGTTAGGGTCAAGCAAATCTGTTGATCTGTTTAAAGGTACCTGTGACTGTATAAATGTCTGTATAAATATCTACATTTTTACATGTTCTATTGGCATTACATAGATTACATGCTTTCATCTGATATTCCACAGATATGAGTTACAGTGCACAATAATACAATTCAGCCTCACTAATCCATTTTAAACTCATTCATTTTAATAAGGATGAATCAATTAATTACTTCACCTTCTTGTTTTGGGAAGGGGGGAACAAAATTCACAAGGTACATCTTCTTTTCCCTTTGGGTTGCTGTAAGGACCCACCCCACTTTGCATCTTAAGAAGACAGAACTCTTGGAATAATTCTTCCAACAGGCATCCTTTATTAAGAGAAAATGGTTGCAGGCGTTCTAGACAGGACTTGGGGTCCAAGCTCTCCCATTCAAGGTTTTAAGGGGTTCCCCAGTAGTCCCACCCAATCACCCCCCTCTTCCAGCGACAGTTTCAGGCATTACAATCCCACCCCCTTTTCCTTTCTGCCGGCTGGATGGAGACTTCAAAGAAAACTACATGAAAGGTAACAGCTCCATTCTTATGGTTAGCTCTTTTGGCAATACACACAATCAGCTGCTTTGAAGTGTACCGAAGGAAGTGAGGGCCATAAAGCCTCTTTGTTCACCCCCTTCCCTTCATCGTATGGCAGAATCCATAGAAGGCAGAAATGAGGTTTTTTATAATTGATAACTAGAGATGAAATATAATTAATATAATTGGGTTCTGACATCCTGCCCCTCAAAGATACGACAGATCCAGCTGAAAGAAAACAAAACAGGTATAAAAGTTAGTCAGGCTTGTTAGGGTATTCTGTGTGAAACTTCTTCAATAGCTTCAGGGCTCTGACATGACGTTTATGGACCCACTCGTTTTGTGAGGGAGGGAGGTGTTTCCAGACAACTAGGTACTGAGTCGCTCCATGATATCTCCTAGAGTCAAGGATTTCCTTTATTTCGAAGTGTTGTTCGCCCTCTACCATGATTGGAGGTGGGGGGGGGGATTTTTGGCCGTAGAGGTGACTGACACTCTCTTTTCAGCAAGCTGCAATGAAAAATTGGGTGTATTTGCCTGAGATTTTTGGGTAATTCTAATTCTACTGTTACTGGGTTTATGATTCTTTTAATTGGAAAAGGTCCTATATATTTTGGTCCAAGTTTTTTACAGGGCTGTAGGGACTTTAGGTATTTTGTAGATAAGTACACCATTTCTCCTATAATGAATGGTGTAGGCTCAACCCTTTTTTTATCGGCTTGTGCTTTATATGCCTGCCTAGCTTCATCTAGTGCTTTTCTAACTATTGGCCAGGTGTCTTGTAATTTTTCCATCCATTCTTTCAGTGATGGGATTCTTGGTTTGTTTGGGGTTAATTCTGGCATGGGGTTGAAACTTTGACCGTTGGCTATTTGAAAAGGAGTGTAGCCTGTGCTGGAGTGGACTGCATTATTGTAGGCAACTTCTGCAAAAGGGAGTAAGTCCGTCCAATCACTTTGTTGGAAATTCAAAAAACATCTTAAATATTGCTCAAGTACTGAATGACAACGTTCCGTTTGTCCACCTGTCTGAGGGTGATGGCTAGATGTCAGTCCCTGAGTGGTCCCTAAGAGGGATAAAAATTCCTTCCAAAATGCAGACGTAAATTGCACTCCCCTATCAGAGATGATGCGTTGGGGTGCCCCGGGCAATCTGTAAATGTGCTGGACGAAAAGTTTTGCTAGGGCCTTTGCAGTGGGAATCTTTTGGCAAGGGATAAAGTGCACCTGTTTGGAAAACAAGTCCGTGACCGTCCAGACAACAGTATTCCCATTGCTTTCTGGCAATTCCACTATAAAATCCATGGCTATTTCCCTCCAGGGGGCTGAGGGATTTGCCACTGGTTGTAATAGTCCTGGCGATTTCCATTGCAACCTCTTTGCAGACGCACATGTTGGGCAGCTGGCAACATAACTTTCTATGTCCTTTTTTATTGATGGCCACCAAAATTGCTGTTTAATTAAGTGTAAAGTTTTTACAAATCCAAAATGCCCTGCTGATTTTGTGTCATGGCAAAGCTGCATGAATGTGACTCATTGGGTAGTTGGTATATATAACTTTTCCCCTACCCAAGGCAACCCATCTCTCATTGTGCACACATTTTTGTTTTTCTGGAACCATTCATCTGTTTCCAAACTTTTTCGGAATTCAATTCCAGTTTGGCTGTCCAGTTGTGGTTTTAATTTAGCTTGGGTTCTTGTGGTTACTGGTGCTGCCAGTTGTGACTCTGCCATTATTGGTTTAGAGTCTGTGGTTTGTGCACTGTTATATTGGGGCATGCGAGAAAGTTCTTTCTCCCTGGTAAATGTTTGAGCTTAAATTGGAACTGGTGAAAATGCTGGGACCAGCGGGCTTGTTTGGGATTGAATTTCCTGGGCGTTTTCAGGGCTTCCAAATTTTTGTGATCAGTCCACACCTGGAAGGGGATTTTGTTGCCTTCCAGGAACAGTCGCCACGTGAGTAATGCCCAACGTATCCCGTATGCCTCCTTCTCCCATACGGGCCAGCGCTGTTCTGTTTCCGTGAGTTTCTTGGATGTATATCCACAGGGTTGCAATACTCCATCATCGTTTTCTTGTAATAGAACAGCCCCCACTGCCACATCACTTGCATCTGCCTGTATTACGAAGGGCTTATCCATGTCTGGGTGCCTTAGCACTGGTTCGGCAGAAAAAAGTCTCTTTAGTCTCTCAAACGCTGCTTGGCACTCCATTGTACATGTTAGTGGCTGGCTAGGTTTTACTGAGGATGTTCCCTTCGTTTTTAGTAAGTTAGTGAGGGGCAAGGCTATCTGGGCAAATGAGGGGATGAATTGGCAGTAAAAGTTTGCAAAGCCCAGGAAACTTTGTAGTTGCTTTCTTGTGCGGGGTGGTGCCCAATCTAATACTCCTCTGACCTTCTCTGGGTCCATTTCAATGCCCTGTGGGGATATGCGATAACCTAGGTAGTCTATCCTTTCCCGGTGGAATTCGCATTTTGAGAGTTTGGCATATAGATGGGCGGCTCGCAGTCTCTTTAAAACCGCTCTGACAAGGTTGACATGTTCCTCTTTTGTTTCAGTGAACATAAGAAAGTCGTCCAAGTAAACAAGGACCCCCTTAAACAGGTGCTCCCTTAGAACGTCATTGATTAATTGCATAAAGACTGCAGGGCCCCCTTGTAATCCAAATGGCAAGACTTTGAATTGATAGCATCCCATGGGGCAGTTAAATGCGGTCTTCCATTCGTCCCCTTCCTTAATTCTCACGCGATAGTACGCTTCCCTTAGGTCTAGTTTAGAAAAAATTTTCCCTTTCGAGAGGTGTGACAGCATGTCTTTCATGAGGGGCAGAGGGTATAGGTTGCTTTCACTGATTGTATTCAGGGCCCTATAATCCACACATAAGCGTAAAGAGCCATCCTTCTTCTCTCAAAAGAGGACCAGGGCAGCCACTTTAGGCTTGGCTGGCTCAATGAAACCCCTCTCTAGGTTTTTCTTAATGAATCTTTCCATTTCCTCCTTCTCCTTTGGGCTCATGGAGTATAATCTGGGCTTCAGGAGTTTTGCCCCAGGCTTGAATTCAATGGCACAGTCTGTGGGTCAGTGGGGGGGGAGCTCATTCGCCCTCTCCTCACTGAAAACTTCGGCAAGGTCTCTGTATTCCTCTGGTATTTCTGTTAGTCCCTTTTCCTCTCCCATGGATGCTTTTTCTATTCTTGATTCTGGTAGCCCCCCTTGGGGTTTTAAGTCCATAGGGTCCCCCTTCGGGAATTTGATTTCTGTCGTCCTCCAATTTACCCAGGGGTTCCATTTTTTTAACCATTCCATCCCTAGAATCATTGGGCATTCCATGCCTGGGGTCACCACAAACGTTATGTCCTCCTCATGTTTGCCCAGGGAGAGGTGTATTGGTAAAGTGGCTAGGGTAGCTGGCACCCCCCCCCCTGCTATGGATCCATCTAACTGGCCAAATGAGATTGGTTGTTCCAGTCTCCTCGATGGAATGCCCAGATTCCCCACTAGTGTCGGGCTAATGAGGCAGCGGGTGCAGCCAGAGTCTATTAAGGCTTTCACCTTCACGGCTTCGAGCATGGGGGGAATTAATATAGTCACTGTCTTGAGGATGGGTGCGATGTGTCCACTTACCAGGGGTTCGCCCTCCAAGCTGTCATCTGAGGCGTCCACCGGCCCTGCAGTGTAGGCTGGAGTTCTTTCCCCCTGATGAGCAGAAGTGGGGGGTTCTGCAATTTCCATCATTCTCATGGCAGTTTTTTTTGGCTTAGCTGAAGACTTTCCGGATTTGCTGATTGGGGATCTGTCTGGGTTGTGCTGGGGGGCTTTGGAGCGGCATTCTACAGCTCAATGCCCTTCTCTTCTGCACTTGAAACACCCCATTTGCTTCTTGGCTGTAGCCGATGATTTCACCGGTTCATGTGTCAACTCAGGCGGGGAGTGGCTCCATTGTTTTCCTCAGCGGTGTCTCTTCAATATGTCGATCTCTGCTTCCTCTGCCAAGATGTACCATTCCTCAAGTTGGTGTGGGTCCCCTTGGGGCAGGCAAGCATCATATAGGTCATAATTTAGTCCGTCTTTGAAATGGCTAAGGAGGATGTCTTCTGGCCAGTTCAGTTTGCTGGCAATGGCCCGGAATTCTTGTGTATATTCAGCCACCGGCCATTTGCCTTGCCTCATCATTTTTATCCTTTCACGGGCTTTGCGATCAGCCAGGGGGTCTTCAAATCATCTTCTCAGAGAGCACATGAAACGGTTGAAGTCACTTAGTTCTGGGGCATTGGAGTCATGCAAGTTCACCACCCAGTCTGCCGCCGGTCCGTCCAGGGCGGATTGCACGATCCGGATGCGAGCTTTGTCGCTGGGGATGTCCCGCCCGTATTCCTCCATGTAGCTGAGGACTTGGGTTAGGAAAAACCCCAAGCGTGTTGGCTCCCCTTTGAATTTCACCTCCAACGGCAGACGTCTTGGAATGGATTAGTGCCTTCGTTGTTGGTGGTAGTGTCTTCCGTCTAGATCGCCATCTGTGGTTCGGTAGGCGGTGCGGACTACTGGATCAGCAGATGTCCCCGGGGTTGCAGGTTCCACTTCCCCCTCTGTGTCTCTCCCTTTGCGGCTCCAGGAGCTGAGGCAGCCGTAGGGCTCAGGATTCTCCTCTCCTAGGGAGCTGAGACTTCTCTTCATCAGGTCAATAGCTTTCTCTAGGATCCAGTCTGAGTACGGTGCCCAGCTTTCCCCCTCTTCACTTGCGTGCAGGGATTTCTCCATCTCCTGCTTCCATTCTGGTTGCTTGGTCCCCCGTCTCAGGGTCACCTTTCTTGATTCCTTTCCCCACTCACTTTTCTTTCCAACGCCCATTGACCAGCGAGGCTTGTGGTCCCGTGTCTCCACCACTTCTTCTCCTGAGGAATCTGAATTCTCGGATCCCAACATCTGGCAAGGTTCCAGTTGGGCCAGTGGCTCTCTTTCTGGGGAGTTTTCCCCCTTTCTTGCTCCATTGTCTGACATGGTAATTTTTTGCAAAATCCCCCGGCAACGGTCTCCCTTCCAGGTGGATTAATTTTGCAAGTCCTGTCTAATGTAAGGACCCACCCCACTTTGCATCTGAAGAAGACAGAACTCTTGGAATAATTCTTCCAACAGGCATCCTTTATTAAGAGAAAATGGTTGCAGGCGTTCTAGACAGGACTTGGGGTCCAAGCTCTCCCATTCAAGGTTTTAAGGGGTTCCCCAGTAGTCCCACCCAATCACCCTCGTCTTCCAGCGACAGTTTCAGGCATTACAATCCCACCCCCTTTTCCTTTCTGCCGGCTGGATGGAGACTTCAAAGAAAACTACATGAAAGGTAACAGCTCCATTCTTATGGTTAGCTCTTTTGGCAATACACACAATCAGCTGCTTTGAAGTGTACCGAAGGAAGTGAGGGCCATAAAGCCCCTTTGTTCACCCCCCTTCCCTTCATCGTATGGCAGAATCCATAGAAGGCAGAAATGGGTTTTTTTATAATTGATAACTAGAGATGAAATATAATTAATATAATTGTATTCTGACAGTTGGAGGCCAACCTACAACCTCAGAAAAAAAGTGAACATTGGCTACATCCTACTTTTGAATCTGTTTCCAGTGTGCCATAGCTGGGAGCAGAGAGTGAAAAAGAGAGGAGAGAGTGATGGGGGAGGAAGAGAAGAGAAGAGAAATCTTATCTACATCTCTTGCACTCTGCATAGAAAACCTCAGCAAGGCATTACTTCTCTTGAAAGTTTTGATCACTGGAGCAATAGAAATATATTTTTGCTCTTGATTTTATTTGGTTAGATTAGGTTGTTAGGTTGCTTTTGAGGTTGCAATACCCGAAGTACTATTATTGGTTGGATTTTAAAGCTTTTCTTTGTACTTTCAGACAATCTATAATCCATACTTTTCATTGCTATTGAATAAAACATCTATATGTGAAATAAATTAACTCTGAACTTTTGATTTTACAGTCAATATTTAGGCACTTATCCATTAACTGATACTAATGACTAAGCATTTTCAGGCTTGCTTATTACTAGGAGAGGAATCGATAGGACTCCTAGATTGGATAGTTGATTACACTGTAAGTGGAGAAAAATCACTGATGGCAATGGCAGCTTAGTTCCAAGAAAGCTACATTTGTGTCCTTGAAAACACTGTAAGTCAAGCTTAACTTTAGAAAGGCTTTAGAGAGGCTTTTATATTCAACATGGCTTGGAAGTATATATAACTTAAAATTGAGTCACAAAAACAAAAAAGTTATGTTATTTATCAAACAGTACTTAAAGTATGTCTATGAAAATTCATATCTATATAAGCCTATTTATTTGTGACTTTTCAAATGTTTAACTTTGTTTTTAGATGCAGTGATATGCATTCAAAATAATGTGGTAGTTATTTCATATGTTGTATAAATTTTCTCTTAGGACAATATTAAAGAATTACCAGCATGTACTTTCATTAATATTTGCTGTGGAGCAGATCAATGAGAATCTCAAAATATTACCAAATATCAGCATAGGGTTCCACATATATGACAGCTACCATAATGCAAAGATGTCTTATCAGAACACCCTGAAACTTCTGTCTGCCCAGAGGAAGACTATTCCAAATTACAACTGCAAGAAGCAAACTAATTTGATAGCTGTCATTGGAGGACTTGATGCCAAAGTCTCTCTTCATATGGCTACTGTTTTAAGCATCTATAAGTTCCCACAGGTATGTGCAGGTCAGCCATGAAGTTTACAGTGCAATGCTGCTTGTTCAGTTAATACAAACTGAAAACAAATTTCTGTGTGAACTGAATAAAGGTACTATGGTTATGGTCAATAAATATATGAGGTAAAAATAATGTTTGGAACTAGCCATCCCTTTGGGAAAAAAGGGAGAGGGGGACTACCAGTCTTCTTTGGTAAATCTTTAAGGAATAATCACATTGAGAGTTTAAATAATGTAATTTAAGGAGAGTCTTATGGAAACCAATTTCAGATCTCCTCTCTAGCTTCACATTTCACCAAAAAGTATTAGATGCAGATATGATCAGCCAAATTTATTTCTCATCCATTTAATTTCTAACGTTTTTAACAATTTAGCTTTGAAGAATTCTTAAACCTTGAAATGCTTACATTATGTAATCTCGAGCTGTTTAATAGAATTGCATCTTCATATGGATTTTGGAAAAGATTCCCATTCTTTTCTTCTTTTGTACTCTTTTCTGGAAGAAGGAGGAGATGGTGGTTTTCCAAAAAGTATTAGTTCTTGCCTCAAAATCTTTTATCAGGACAGTTATTGAGAACTAAACTTATGCCCTTTATAGGGAAAAATTATGCTTCAGAATGTTAAAATCACTCCTTTAGTTTAAAAAAGGACAATTTTCTTCAGATATGTGTTTACCCCACAGGAAATAATTGTGATAATTTATGGCCATTTATTATAATTCTACCTATATTTCTTTCTTTTAATAACTTTTTGTTTCTTTGGCTTTTGCTTAGATTGCTTGCTGTGTGTTTGCTCCAGTGATGAACGTTAAAATGCAGCTCCCTTTTTTCTACCGGATGATCCCTAGTGAAACAAATCAATATGTGGGACTAATTCAGCTGCTCCTTTTTTCCCAATGGAAATGGATTGGAATTGTTTCACCAGACGATGATAAAGGAGAAAAATTTGTGCAGACAATGTTACCCATGCTTTCCCAGAATGCAATCTGTGAGGCAATCATTGAAAGAACAATAACCCTTTCTGGTGTTTTAGAGAATTTTGAGTCATTTGAACCTGTTTTTAAAATGGCTGCATCATTATCCAAACCCAATGTTAAGGTCTATATTGTAAATGCAGATCCCCAAGCTATCTCATGCTTGAAATGGCTAGTATACATTTATGGGAGCATACAAAGGTCAATACAAGTAACCATAGGCAAGGTGTGGCTTATGACAGCCCAGTCGGATTTCTCATCAGAAACACTTCACCGAGATTTTGATATACATTTTTTTCATGGTGCCTTGTCTTTGGCAAGTCACTCAAAAGAAGTGATGGGATTTACAGAATTTTTGCATTCTCTACAACCTACCTGGTCAAAAGGAGATGGGTTTATCAGGATCTTCTGGGAACAAGCATTCAACTGCCTATTTCCTAATTCTAATGAAGGCAAAGAGAGCAATAATTCTTGCACTGGAAAGGAGAACTTGGAAAATCTTCCTGGAACTCTCTTTGAAATAACTATGACCAGTCAAAGCTACAGCATCTACAATGCAGTCCATGCCATAGCACATGCTTTGCATAAGATGTTCTTATCTTCCACTCATAGGTTACATCCCACAGATCTGTTACATTGGCAGGTAATTCTTTTCAAAATGCAATTGTTTATCTAAGATCTATTGCTCCTGAAAGCAATAGGTATTGTTTATCAAAAAGTCTATATTTCTTTACAAGATTCTGTTTTAAAACTTTGTATTTTGTCTGTGATGAAATAGCTTTCTTTCCCAGGCATCACAGGCCACATAGAAGCAATGAAACTATATTCTAGTTTATTGGACTAATCCAATATTTCTTTTTCTCTTCTTGTAATCTATCTATCTATCTATCTATCTATCTATCTATCTATCTATCTATCTATCTATCTATCTATCTATCTATCTATCTATCTATCTATCTGTTATGTCCTGAGCCTGTGCAAGCAGGCTCGGGGCATTGCAAACGGTCCCGGGCAGGTGCAAGTTGCCCGGGACCAGACAGGCTGTCGCCAGTACTTGTGCGCATGCGCAAGTGCTGGCGTGCCAAAAGTTGCAGATTGACCCGGGGATGGCCTATATAAGAGGCCAGGAGTTTTGGGCGTCATCGGCGTCTTCTAACTGTAAGCTGAACTAAGAATAAAGAAGTTTCCTGAGAACTACAACTGCTTCTCGTGTCTTGCCATTTCATGAAGGACTCAACACTGGCGACGAAGGTGGGATTGCCTTACATCGAAGAAGAAAAGGTGTAAGCTTACCCGAGTGAGTCCTGAGCGGCAGGAACGGCGTTGACTCGGCAGCTACCTGCCAATCCAGCGTGCATTCGGGGGTAGGCTGGCTGATAGACCCTTCCTTCTACAAAAATGGCAAAAATTGGAAGGCTTTCGGAATTCGACGTCTCACATCCAGAGAGGTGGGAGTCCTACGTAGCCAGGGTGGAAAACTACCTCAAGGTGAACCAAGTGAGGGAAGATAGTTTGAAGGCTGCCACCCTGCTGTGCGTTTGCGGTCAAGACGCATTCGAAATCGCTGAGAACCTTGCAGCACCTGTTCCTTTAGATTCTGTCAGCTACGCAGATCTAAAAAAGCTACTGAAGGAGCACTTCCAGCCTAAGATGTCCGTCATCGCGTGGCGCCACACCTTCGAGCAGAGGGATCAACGACCCGGAGAATCGGCCAAGGAGTACATCGCCACATTAAGGAAAGCCGCCAAACATTGTGAGTTCAAGGACCTCGAAGAACGACTGAGGGACAGATTCGTATGCGGGCTAAGGCATCGAGAGTTACAACAAAGACTTTTTGCTAAGGAGGACTTGTCTTTCCAAGATGCCTTGAGAGAGGTCACCGCAGAAGAAGCAGCGGGCGGCGCCATCAAGAACATGCGGCCGATCAGGAACAGTCCAGATGCTGCATCTGTGCACCAGGAAGAAGTCCAAAGAAACTCTGAGGAGGATCCGGACGAGGAAGTCGACCGTCTCCACCCCACAAAGGAAGGGAAACAAAAAGGAAGCTCTTCAGCTCTCCCCAAGTGCATCGGCTGTGGAGGTCGCCACAAGAGAGCCGACTGCAAGTTCCGCTCCGCTATCTGCAGGGCGTGCGGAAAACAAGGACACATTGCAGCTGTGTGCCTGGGCCGTCAGAAGGTACAACCTCAGGAAGAATTGCGCCTGAAAGGTACCAGGGGTCCCAGCCAGAATAGGGTGGGGTTTTGCGCTTCGCGAAGAAGCATCTATAGGACAGGCACACACAAGCCTATTAAGAAAAAGCTATCACTTAAGGTAAAGCTACAAGGGGTTCCATTAACTATGGAACTGGACACGGGGTCTGGACTTTCAATCATTTCTATGCATACATTTAGGAAGATTTGTTCCGGCAGCAGAATCCAGGCCAAGTTGAGGCCTTCTGACATTGTGCTAACAGACTTTCAAAACTCCAGAGTGTGTGTTAAGGGGGAGGCCACCCTTAACGTGCAATATAAGGATTTTGAGGGTCCACTAGACCTATTAGTAGTAGGAGGTGAACGAACAAGTCTCATAGGACTCGAGTGGTTTGAGGCCTTGGGGATACACGTCACAGGGCTCAACAGTCTACAAACACTCGACCTACAGGAAGTCTGCAAAGAATTTGCAGATGTTTTCAGCCCCCAGCTGGGCACATTCAAAGGACCCCCTGTGTCACTAAAGCTAGACCCCACTGTCACTCCCATTAGAATTAAAGCAAGAAGGGTCCCTTTTGCTTTAAAGAGTAAAATTGACACTGAGCTGGATAAACTGATCCAACAAGGAATTCTAGAACCTGTTGACTCCAGTCCCTGGGAGACCCCCATTGTCACGCCTCTCAAGGCAAATGGGGACATTCGCATCTGTGCTGATTACAAATGCACTCTGAATAAGGCATTGCAGCAACATGCCTATCCTGTTCCTGTGGTCAGTCATATTCTGGCCTCCCTCAAGGGGGGGCACGTTTTTGCAAAGCTTGACCTAGCTCAAGCATATCAACAGCTGCCTGTTGATGATGATGCTGCTATAGCTCAGACCATTGTGACCCACAGAGGAGCCTTCAAGGTAAAAAGGCTACAATTTGGAGTAAATGTCGCTCCTGGGATTTTCCAAAGCATAATGGAAAACACACTACGGGGTATACCAGGGGTTTGCCCCTACTTTGATGATGTCTTAATTGCAGGAGACTCCACACACAATTTAGCTGAAAGGCTGAGGGCTGTCCTGTCAAGGTTCAGGAAAACAGGCCTCAAACTTAAAAAAGACAAATGCAAAATTGGGGTGCCTTCTACTGATTTCCTGGGGTTCAAAATTGATGCTGCTGGGATTCACCCTGCTGAATCCAAACTAAAAGCTATTATGCATGCCCCTAGGCCAAAGTCTAAGGCCGAACTTCAGGCCTTTCTGGGCCTTCTGAATTTCTACAATTCTTTTCTTCCACATAAGGCTAGTGTAGCTGAGCCTCTTCACAGGCTATTAGATAAACAGGCAGTGTGGCAGTGGTCACAAACACATGAGGCAAGTTTCAATGAGGTCAAGGCCTTACTCACTTCTAACAGTGTACTTGCACATTTCAATGAATCCCTTCCTGTGTGCATCGCTTGTGATGCTTCCCCTTATGGGGTAGGAGCTGTACTGAGCCACCTCAGGTCTGATGGAACTCAGGTTCCTGTTGCATATTACTCCAGAACATTATCTTCTGCTGAGCGTAATTATGCTCAAATAGACAGGGAGGCCTTAGCTGTTGTTGCTGGGATTAAAAAATTCCATGATTTTTTATATGGTAGGCATTTCACGGTCTTCACTGACCATAAGCCTTTGCTGGGACTGTTTACCACACATAAGCAAACCCCCCAAATCATCTCCCCCAGGATGCTCAGGTGGTCTATTTTTTTGTCTGCATATGATTTTTCCCTACTTCACAAGCCTGGGAAGGAAATGGGCCATGCTGATGGCCTCAGTAGATTACCCCTGCCGGTAATAGAAGCTGACCCCGTGCCAGCTATCAATCTTCTTTCTATCCAAGCCTTGCCCGAGTCCCCTCTGAATGCCAGGGATGTAGCTGCTGAATCGGGCACAGATCACACACTTTCAGTGTCCTTTCTTGGGTTTTGTCTGGATGGCCTGAGCACTGTCCTAGTCCTGAGTTTCAGAGTTTCTGGTCTAAAAGGAACGAGTTGTCCACCTCTCAGGTTGTCTGCTTTGGGGAAGCAGAGTTGTCATTCCCACCTCAATGAGGACTAGGGTCTTAGGTTCCCTCCACGAGGGTCATCCTGGCATTGTACGGATGAAGGCTCTTGCGCGCAGCCACTTGTGGTGGCCTGGCCTAGACAAAGATATTGAAGCTAAGGTGCATGCATGCCACCTTTGTCAACGCTCGCGCCCTGAAATGCCCCAAGCACCTGTGCATAGATGGGAGGAAACTCAATCTCCATGGTCTAGGGTGCACATTGACTACGCTGGGCCCTTTCAGGGTCAATTCTTCTTGGTCCTCGTTGACAGCCATTCAAAATGGCTTGAGGTTGTACCTGTCTCATCCACCACCACTGCAAAGACTATTCAGGTACTGAGGGGGAATTTTGCTGCACACGGGCTCCCTGATGTCATTGTGTCTGACAACGGCCTTCAATTCACTTCCTCCGAATTCCAAGCTTTCTTGCAGGCTAACATGATTCGTCATGCCACCTCTGCACCTTTCCACCCGTCCACCAACGGTATGGCTGAACGCATGGTTCGCATCACCAAGGACGCCTTGAAGAAACTCACCTACGGAGACTGGCATCACAGGTTGGCTGACTTCCTCCTTTCTTATCGCACCACACCGTCCACTTCTATAGGGAGAAGCCCAGCTGAACTTCGTTGGGGGCGCAAACTGACTACCAAGCTTGACCGGTTGCATCCGGACAGACTGCCTCCTTCTGTCTCCCACCCCAGGGCACCTAGGCAACTACTTGTGGGTGCCCTGGTTTGGACTCGTAATTACGGGCCTGGTCATACATGGGTCCCTGCTTCTATATCCAGGGTCACGGGTCCTCTGTCCTACGAGGTGTCCCTGGACAACGGTCGTGTCCTGCGTCAGCACATTGACCAACTTCGCCCTCGACGGGACCTTCCCGCTGAGACTCCTGGGTCTTTTCCAGGGGGGGAGGGGGAACCCTTTGGGCAAAGGGAGGGGCATGGAATGATGCCCATTATCAATGGGGAAGCTACAAACAGCCCATCTCAAGATTCCGCGAGTGCTCCAAACAGGAATTCAAGGAGCCCAACTAGATACCAGGCATCAACGCCTACTCCAGCCAGGGAGTCACCCCGGGGGCATAATCACTACTCATCCGCATCACTCAGTACTCCAGTCAGGGAGAATACCCGGGAGCATCCCAACAATCCATACCCTGCAAGAGAGCTGGCACACACTCCTGCTAGTTGGCCCAACACTACCCCTGTCCCCAGAAGGGGGCAAACACACAGGGAGGTGGTCGAGGAACCAAATCCCGACTACAACACCTCTGACTTCACTCAGGGGACAACTGAGTTTTGGGACAGTACTGAAAACCACACAAGCCCGGACACAGAACGGGATTCAGGGGACAGACAGCCTTCTGACAGGTCTTGGACGGACCTAGGAGGTTCTACTGAAACGCCCAACAGTGACAGTCACTTAGAAGGGCCAGAGAGCCTACAGCTAGGTGGGACAACCAGGTCACACAGAGAAAAAAGTCCTGGCCTGACGAGCCCGGTGGGCAAGCAAGCAGGCCAGGCAGTGGAGCACAGCCCTTGGGAACCCCCAAGGCAAAATAGGGGGGACAGGCACGCTTCACCCCTCAGTCAAAGGGTACTTGGCAAGCACCCAGAGCTTAGGAGGTCACAGAGAGCAAGGAAATCCCCTAAGTATTTGGAGGATTTTGTAACCCTCTTGGCAAAACAGAGCTAGTAGAAAAGTAAAGCACTGAGGCTGATGGAAAACGGGGAACACCTGGTATTGGGGAGCATGGCACTACACTAAAGAAATGAGTTATGTGTTATTATGGTATGAGGAATAGTTTTAGCCCGGGGGGAAGGGGTGTTATGTCCTGAGCCTGTGCAAGCAGGCTCGGGGCATTGCAAACGGTCCCGGGCAGGTGCAAGTTGCCCGGGACCAGACAGGCTGTCGCCAGTACTTGTGCACATGCGCAAGTGCTGGCGCGCCAAAAGTTGCAGATTGACCCGGAGATGGCCTATATAAGAGGCCAGGAGTTTTGGGCGTCGTCGGCGTCTTCTAACTGTAAGCTGAACTAAGAATAAAGAAGTTTCCTGAGAACTACAACTGCTTCTCGTGTCTTGCCATTTCTCGAAGGACTCAACACTATCTATCTATCATCTGTCTGTCTATCTATCTATCATCTGTCTGTCTATCTATCTATCTATCTATCTATCTATCTATCTATCTATCTATCTATCTATCCCTCATAGAACTTAGTATACAGCATATGTGCAATGTTTAATAATAATTAAATAATAACAGCAACATTAACAACAACAACAATGAGACCGCTCCGACGGTCTCTGGATGAAGCGGATTACCTAGACCCTTTTCAATCTGGCTTCAGGCCTGGCTTCAGCACAGAAACTGCTTTGGTCGTGCTGATGGATGATCTCTGGTGGGCCCAAGACAGGGGTTATTCCTCTGTCTTGGTGCTACTTGACCTCTCAGCGGCTTTTGATACCATCGATCATGGTATCCTTTTGCGACGACTTGGAGGGGTGGGAGTGGGAGGCACCGTTCTACAGTGGTTCTCCTACCTCTCTGGCCGGTCGCAATCAGTACTGGGGGGGGCAGAGGTCAACCCCAAGGCCCCTTGAATGCGGGGTGCCGCAGGGGTCGGTCCTCTCCCCCCTCCTATTTAACATTTACATGAAGCCGCTGGGTGAGATCATCAGACAGCATGGGGTGAGGTTTCATCAGTATGCTGATGATACCCAGCTATATATCTCTTCCCCGAGCTCTCTCAGTGAAGCGGCTGATGTGATGGGCCGTTGCCTTGAAGCCGTGAGGGTCTGAATGGGGGTTAACAGACTCAGGCTCAATCCTGACAAGACCGAGTGGCTTTGGATGTTGCCTCCCAAGGATCATGTTAACTGTCCAGTGTTGACTCTAGCAGGGGAAAATATACCCCCTTCGGAGTGGGTTCGCAACTTGGGTGTCCTCCTTGATCCACAGCTGAAATTGGAACATCATTTGACAGCTGTGGCTGGGAGGACCTTTGCACAAGTTCGTCTGTTGCACCAGTTGCGACCCTACCTAAACCGGGAGGCTCTCCTTACAGTCACTCATGCCCTTGTCACCTCACGTCTGGACTACTGCAACGCGCTGTACATGGGGCTACCCTTGAAAAGTATTTGGAGACTACAGTTGGTCCAGAATGCAGCCGCGCAAGTGATAGCAGGTGTTCCTCGGTACACCCACGTTACACCTATCCTCCGCGAGCTGCACTGGTTGCCTATTGGTCTCCGGGTCCAATTCAAGGTGTTGGTTATTACCTTTAAAGCTCTATATGGCTCAGGGCCAGGCTATTTGCAAGACTGCCTACTACCTCATAGTTCCCTTCGTCCGGTTAGATCCCACAGGCTGGGCCTCCTTCAGGTCCTGTCGGCCAAGCAGTGCCATTTGGCGGGGCCGCAGGGGAGGGCTTTCTCTGTGATGGCGCCCACGTCTTGGTACCAGCTCCCCCCGGAGATTAGGACCGCTCCCACCCTGTTGGTTTTCCGCAAGCTGCTTAAGACCTGGCTTTTCCGGCAGGCCTGGGGTTTATAAAATCTGACCCCTGGATGAATGTTACTGTATTGTTTGTCTTGTTAAGTTATATTGTGTTTTTATTGTTAACCGCCTGGAGTCCTGCGGGAGTGGGGCAGTTTATAAATTTTAATAAAAAAAAAACATGGTTTCTTTTACCTGTTCTTCATACATTGCCTGATCTAACAAATAATGATATAACTTTTTAATCATTTTATCCTCAGTACCTAATAGTATTTTATCCAACCCTATCAATTCTATTTTTATGCCTAATTCTTTTTTGTCTTTCCAATATCTCGCCTGTAATTGAACGTATGCCCACCATTCTAATTCTATCCCTTCGTCTTGAAGAGTTTTCCTGGATTTCAATTCACCTTTCTCATCTAGTACGTTTTTATATGTTATAATCTTCCCTAATTGAATAAACTTTGGATGTACATATATTTCTAACGGTGAGATCCAGCCAGGGACTTGAGTATAGTTTGGTTGCCAGGTTTTGACCCATACATCAATTAAAGCCCGTCTAATATAGTGCCTGAGAAAATATTTATGTGTCCTATATTTCTGGTCCCATAGCATAGCATGCCATCCTATTTGTAAGTCATGACCTTCCAAACTTAGCAATCTCCTGTTCTTCAAAAGAATCCAATCTCGCACCCATAGTAAAACTATGGCCTGATAGTATTTTTCCATGTCGGGGAGGCCAAGTCCCCCCCTCTCCTTCTAATCCTGCAATAATTTTAATTTGATCCTTGCTTTTTTTCCTTGCCAAATAAATTTGAGAATAATTTTGTTAAGGTTTTGAAAAAATTTCTTATCCAATTTTATGGGTATACATTGAAACAGAAATAAGATTTTCAGTAACACATTCATTTTAATTACGGCTATTCTGCCCATGAAGGAGAGCTGTAAGTTGGTCCAAGTATCTAAATCAGCTTTAATCTGTTCAATTAGTTTATCATAATTGTCTCTCTTAAGTGTAACGCATCTAGCAGTTAGTTGTATCCCTAAATATCTTATTTTATTCGTAATTTGAATACCTGTTCTATCAGCCAATTCATTTTTCTGTACTTTAGTCATGTTTTTCATGAGCATTTTAGTTTTTTCTTTATTTATCTTCAGACCTGCTATTTCCCCATATTTACTCAATACTTCCATCAATCTTATCCCTGATTGCAATGGCTCTTCAATTATAAAACCTAAATTGTCTGCAAAAGCTTGCATTTTAAATGTTTCTTTCTTGATCTCTAAACCTTTGATCTGTCTATCTTTTCGAATTACTCTGATCAATGCCTCTAGGGATAATATAAACAACAATGGTGATAACGGACAACCTTGCCTTGTACCTTTTTGAATTGGAAAGCTACTGGTCATTTCTCCATTAATTATTACTTTCACTGCCTGATTAAAATAGACTGATTTAAAAATATTTATAAAGTTTTCCCCGAAGTCCATATACGACAATTGATTAAACATAAAATCACATTTCACATCGTTGAAAGCTTTTTGTGCATCAAGAAAGATTAAACTCATTTGCTTTTCATTGTGCACCTCATAATACTCCAGTATATCCAAAACAATCCTCACATTGTTTCTTATGTATCTTGTTGATAAAAAGCCATTTTGATCAGAGTGTATAAAATTTGCTAGAAATCTTTCAAGTCTTTGCGCCATTATAGCCATAAAGATCTTATGTTGTTGTTGTTAATTGCGAAGTCGTGTCCGACCGATCGTGACCTCATGGACAACGTTCCTCCAGGTCTTCCTGTCCTCTACCATCTTCTGGAGTCCATTTAAGTTCACACCTACTGCTTCAGTGACTCCATCCAGCCATCTCATTCTCTGTCGTCCCCTTCTTCTATTGCCCTCAATCTTTCCCAGTGAGTCCTTCCTTCTCATTAGGTGGCCAAAGTATTTGAGTTTCAACTTCAGGATCTGGCCTTCTAAAGAGCAGTCAGGGTTGATCTCTTCTAGGACTGACCGGTTTGAATGCCTTGCAGTCCAAGGGACTTGCAGGAGTCTTCTCCAGCACCATAGTTCAAAGGCCTCAATTCTTTTGCGCTCAGCCTTTCTTATGGTCCAACTTTCACAGCCATACATTGCAACTGGGAAAACCATGGCCTGGACTATACACACTTTTGTTGGCAGGGTGATGTCTCTGCTTTTTAGTATGCTGTCTAGATTTGCCATAGCTTTCCTCCCCAGGAGCAAGCGTCTTTTAATTTCTTGGCTGCAGTCCCCATCTGAGGTGATCTTGGAGCCCAGAAAAATAAAATCTGTCACTACCTCCATTTCTTCCCCATCTATTTGCCAGGAATTGAGAGGGCCGGATGCCATGATTTTGGTTTTCTTAATGTTGAGTTTCAAGCCAACTTTTGCACTCTCCTTCTTCACCCGCATCAAGAGGCTCTTTAGTTCCTCTTCACTTTCTGCCATTAGAGTGGTATCATCTGCATATCTTAGGTTGTTGATATTTCTCCCGGCAATCTTAATTCCAACTTTTGATTCATCTAGCCCTGCCTTTCTCATGATGTGCTCTGCATATAAGTTAAATAGGCAGGGCGACAGTATACAGCCTTGCCGGACTCCTTTTCCAATTTTGAACCAATCAGTGGTTCTGTGTCCAGTTCTCACTGTTGCTTCTTGACCCGCATATAGGTTTCTCAAGAGACAAATGAGATGGTCTGATACTCCCATCTCTTTAAAAACTTGCCACAATTTGTTGTGATCCACACAATCAAAGGCTTTTGCATAGTCAATGAAGCAGAAGTAGATGTTTTTCTGGAACTCCCTAGCTTTCTCCATGATCCAGCGTATGTTGGCAATTTGATCTCTAGTTCCTCTACCTCTTCGAAATCCTGCCTGTACTTCTGGTAGTTCTCGATCCACATACTGCTGGAGTCTAGCTTGTAGGATTTTAAGCATAATTTTACTAGCATGTGAAATGAGAGCAATGGTGCGATAGTTTGAACATTCTTTGGCATTGCCTTTCTTTGGAATTGGAATGTAAACTGACCTTTTCCAATCTTGTGGCCACTGTTGAGTTTTCCAAATTTGCTGGCAAATTGAGTGTAGCACTTTTACTGCATCATCTTTTAAGATTTTGAATAGCTCAGCTGGAATACTGTCACCTCCACTAGCTTTGTTGTTGCTCAGATTTTCTAAGGCCCTTTTCACTTCACATTCTAGGATGTCTGGTTCGAGGTCAGTGACCATCTCATTGTGGTTATCTGGGACGTTAAGCTCATTCTTGTATAGTTCTTCTGTGTAGTTTTGCCATCTCTTCTTAATCTCTTCTGCCTCTGTTAGGTCCCTGCCATTTTGGTCCTTTATCATGCCCATCTTTGCATGAAACGTTCCCTTCATATCTCCAATTTTCTTGAAGAGATCTCTGGTCCTCCCTATTCTGTTGTTTTCTTCTATTTCTTTGCACTGTTCATTTAAGAAGGCATTCTTATCTCTTCTAGCTACTCTCTGGAATTCTGCATTCAATTGGGTGTATCTTTTTTTTTCTCCCTTGCCTTTCGCTTCCCTTCTTTCCTCAGCTATTTGCAAAGCTTCCTCAGACAGCCATTTTGCTTTCTTGCATTTCTTTTTCTTTGGGATGGTTTTAGTTGCTACCTCTTGTACAATGTTGCGAACTTCCATCCATAGTTCTTCAGGCACTCTGTCTATCAGATCTAATTCCTTAAATCTATTTGTCACCTCTACTGTACATTCATCAGGAATATGATTTAGTTCATACCTGAGTGGCCTAGTGCTTTTCCCTAATTTTTTCAATTTAAGCCTAAATTTTGCAACGAGAAGCTCATGATCTGACCACAGTCAGCTCCTGGTCTTGTTTTTACTCACTGTATACAGCTTCTCCATCTTTGGCTGCAGAGCACATAGTCAATCTGATTTCCATGTTGACCGTCGGGTGATGTCCATGTGTAGAGCCGTCTCTTGGGTTGTTGGAAAAGAGTGTTTGTTATGACCATCATATTCTCTTGACAAAATTCTATCAACCTGTGCCCTGCTTCATTTTTTACTCCAAGGCCAAACTTGCCTGTTATTCTGGTTATCTTTTGGCTTCCTACCTTAGCATTCCAATCCCCCATGATGATAAGGACATCATTTTTGGGTGTTAATTTTTATAAGGTGCTGTAGGGCTTCATAGAACCGGTCAATTTCATCCTCTTCAGCACCAGTGGTTGGGGCATAGATTTGGACTATTGTGATATTGAATGGTTTGCCTTGGATTCGAATTGAGATCATTCTGTTATTTTGGGGATTGTATCCCAGTATTGCTTTTCCTATTCTTTTATTGACTATGAAGGCTACTCCATTTCTTCTGAGGGATTCTTGCCCACAGTAGTATATCTGATGGTCATCTGAGTTAAATTCACCCATTCCTGTCCATTTTAGTTCGCTGATTCCTAAGATGTCGATGTTCAGTCTTGTCATCTCTTGTTTGACTACATCTAGCTTGCCTTGATTCATGGATCTTATATTCCAGGTTCCTATGGAGAAAAAATCTTTGCAGCATCGGACTTTCCTTTCACCACCAGATATATCCACAGCTGAGCGTCCTTTCGGCTTTGGCCCAGTTGCTTCATTCTTTCTGGCGCTACTAGTACTAGCCCTCTGCTCTTCCCCAGTAGCATATTGGACACCTTCCGACCTGAGGGGCTCATCTTCCAGCGTCATATCTTTTTGCCTTTTAGTACTGTCCATGGGGTTTTCATGGCAAAGATACTGGAGTGGTTTGCCATTTCCTTCTCCAGTGGATCACATTTTGTCAGAACTCTCTGCTATAACCTGTCCATCTTGGGTGGCCCTGCACGGCATAGCTTATAGCTTCATTGAGTTACGCAAGCCCCTTCGCCACGACAAGGCAGTAATCCATAAAGGGGAAAGATCTTATAGTCTGAGTTTAATAATGAAATGGGTCTATAGTTTTTAATATGCGCCTGGTCTGCGTTTTCCTTAGGAATCAGAGTAAAGAGAGCTTCTTCCCATGAAGCCCGTATTTTAGCTTTTGTTAAGACCTCATTAAATAGTTCCAACATTATTGGGCTTAAAAGTTCTTGTATGATTTTATACATTTCTATAGGTAGACCATCTGGCCCAGGTGCTTTATTATTTTTTTGTTTCTTAATTGTTTCCGAAAGTTCCAAAGGTGTTATCTCTTTATTCAACAAAGTTTTAAATTCTTTTGGAACTTTTGGTAGGTCAGCTATTTGCAAATACTGTACAATGTCATCATTATTTCTCCATTCAATGAGCCGAGGTGGCACAGCAGTTAGAGTGCAGTACTGCAGGCCACTTTAGCTGACTGTGTTCAGCAGGTCAGCGGTTCAAATCTCACCGGCTCAAGGTTGACTCAGCCTTCCATCCTTTCGGGGTAGGTAAAATGAGGACCCAGATTGTTGGGGGCAATGTAAATATATATATACATTGCTTACTGGTGTACACCGCTTAGAGAGTGCTTGCACTTAAAGCGGTATATAAGTCTCGTAAATAAATAAATAAATAAATTCATCATCTTTATATAAGTTCTTATAGAACTCATATGCCACTAATTTCTTTTCTTCGTTCTGATACACTATGTCACCTTCTGCGTTACAAAGTTTAGTAATCCTCTGTTTGTTATTCTGTTTTTTAATTTTATAGGCCAGCCATCTCCCCGGTTTATTGGCGTTTTCAAAAAAAATTGTTTAGTATGTTTTATCTGCTGACCTAGCTCTTCCTTCCCAATAATGTTCATCTTATGTTTAATTAGATCTATCTGCTGTTTCAACTAATGTCTTTGTGATTCCTTTTGTAAATCTTCCTCAGCTCTACTTAATTCTTCTTCTAAGTGTCTTAGTCGTTGTGTTTTAATTTTGTTTTCCCTGGTCATATAAGAAATTGCAGTGACTCTCTTATACGCTTTGGCTGTATCCCATAAGTTTTGGCAGTTCGTATTGTCAGAAATAAGTCTTCATCCTGGTTCATCCAAGCTGGGGATAAATAAGCAACATGGAGACTGCTTTGGGAAGAAGGTTACAGTTTATTGAAGAAGCAGAAAGATGGTCCTTGCAAGAAAGAGCAGAGGAGAGGAAAGAGCAGTTGAGCACATGGGCAGTAGGTTTTTGTATCCCCTCTAGCCTTGTTTGGAATAGTTTCCTGTTCCTGTGGCATGAACCTTGAGGCTATTTCTGAGTGTTTTTCTAGGCCTTGATATCTGTGGTTTAATCCTATTATCATATCCTGCTTCCCAGGTAATGGGGCTAATGACTCCTAGAGCTTGGGTGGGGTATGCAGATTTTCTCTTTGTCTTCTTGAGTGCTCTGGCTTCAACTTTCTGATGGTTTTACATCTGCATTTGTATGGGGCTAGCTCTTGCTTGGGGCAGAGAGATAGATTTGGGGCCAAGTTTGGTTTTAAAAAATCCTTTTGAGGAAAAATATATTTTTCTGCCCTTTTAATATTTCCTTCTCTGGGCTAACTTCCCTCAATCCCTGCTTTGTGCCTTAAGTGTGAGAATGTCACACTTATTGGCACAACATTAAAATTGATCTGGTCAGGGAGACTTGGTAGGCAAGCTTTTAAACTGTTAAGCCAAAAAAATAAGACATTAATGGAGGCAGCAGAAAAAGACCCCTTTAGTGGCTCCCAAAAGGGAAGCTTGCACCCATAAAGTTCTAAAAGTCAGGGCAAAAATTTTGTTAAGTGGAAAAGAAATTTATAGTGTCCAATATTCTGTGCCAATCATTTTCAAATGTTGGATGTCACTTTTAGCTTCCAGTCAGGTTTGCATACTTCCCAAAATTCTTCACAGCCATGGTTTTCCTTAGTACATGACCACTGGCTGCCCATTTTCAAGGATTGTTTCCTGCCTTAGCTCTTAATTCAGTGCATCCAGGTTTGTAATGTCCAATTGAGGTTAGCCAATATGTCAGGCTATTAAATTTTTCTTTAAATTGCACATAATGAGCTCTAAGAATCCTAATCTGAGCCCAACAGTGCAAGATATTCAGGGCTGAGGTTTGGGATCTTTCTTGTTGCTTCCTTAGTCAGGGCATAAGAATTGCAAATCACCTGAGGGGGCCTAGCTCCCTCCCCTTTGGAATCTGTTGGAAGTTGTTCCTACAAGCTTTGGTGCAATAGAGCAAAAATAAGCCTGGGGAACTTTACTAAAGGTAGGTGGAGGGGATAGACTCAATGTGATTCTGAATAGTGTGTGTGTGTGCATGTATGTGCAGCTACTTTTACAAAATAGACAATACAAACATTCTGGATAAATTTTCCCTCCCACCAGATAGAAGTCCAAAGTGTTCAATACTTGTTCTGCCAACTATTCCCAAATGCCATCTCTCCATTAATACATTCAACTGGCTTGTTACAATACAAATGGGGCAAGAAAGAAAAGTTTACAATGAGTTTCCACCCTCTCCCCACAGTCTAATTTTCTCTTCTGAGGCTTCACGTGGCACCAGTGGCTCCAGGACTCCTTCCTTCTGCAGCTCTTACAGGCATCTGGGGAATGGTAGGACTTGGGAAGATGTTCCACTCAGATTGCATGGTGGCTTTTTAGTGGATGGCTGGATTCAAAACCCAATTCCATGGCTCAAATGGATGGAGGCAGCATCTGGGTCTGTGTGTTCTGCTTTTCAAAGGTTTGGGGGAGGATTGCAGGGCTGAAAGATACAAGAACAAGGTCTCCCCCCATTTTCTGGGTGAACTCTCCCAGGAGAGGCAGACAAAAGGTATGGAGAACAAAGGGCAAGAAAAGAATTGGAAGGGGGGGGTAGCTTGCAGGCAGTTTGAAAAGGCATCAATATTGCAGTGGTCAAAGAAACAGGCAAACGAAATCTGCCTTTAACATTTATTCTAAAATACATCACATTATTTTAGAGATTGGAAAATGCTTATTTGTTTCAGAAAAGTTTCATAGTAGCTTCACCAATTAGTGATAGGATAAGAAAAGTAACTTAAGAAAATTATTTCCCCAAACAAGCAGACTTGAGTTTCAGAAGGCTCTTGTAGATAGACACACATTTTTCAGGAAAAGGATAGATAGATAAAACCCATTTAGACCAGAAACTCATTTACAACATATTGCACAATGATTTTCCAGAACTTGGGGCAGGACCCAGCAGGCAAGACACCCCCTCCTCACTCCAAAGAGGAAATATCTTGGCAAATACAAGGAGGACTGGAGGAATATTTAAACAAGGGACAGTGAGTTAATTGATACAGAACATCCCTGTCCCTGGCAATCAAAAATTACAGGGTTAGCAGTGCAAGTAACATCGATGTGTGTGGACAAGAATATCAACCTTGCTATCAAGCAAAATCAAGCTTTTAATAGTGAGTGTCATGGGGGACTTCCGGTGGATAGCGTCGATGATGGCGGCTACCTTGTAGCCGTCCTCCTGGGAGAGCGTGAGAACCGCGGAGTGCAGCAGATACCAGCTGTCCCGCGGCTCGAAATCCCCCTCCCAGGCGAAGGGGGGGGAAGAGAATCACCCGAATAGAGGTAGAGCCTCTCAAACACCCCAGGAATTTTTTTCTTGGGGGGTGAAGAGAGAGCTCCCTCGGAGTTCGGGCTGCCTCCACCTCCCAGCTGTCTTTGTTCCTTTGGGAACAAAGTAAAACGCTGCTATCACCTCCGTGCTTAAAGAAACTTGGTGAGTTATTTTTAAAATGGACAGAGCTGGGTAAAGGATTGAACTTATTGGTTTTTATTTGATTTTTAGTTTAGGTTGATTTTTTTTTTTTTTTTGTTTGGCTGGAGAGTGAAAGTAAAATGGTGATTTGAAAGTTTTTTTTTTTCTTCCGGAAGAAAGTGAGTCAAACGGAACATTATGGATTATATAGCTTTCTTTTAAACTTTTTTCCTTTTTTTAAAAAAAAGCTGGATTTGAGATTTTTTTAAACTCTCCTTTGTTTTTTTTATTCTTTTTGAGGATATTTTTTATTGCTTTTCTTTTTTTAAGAAGGAAGAAAGAAGAAACAAGATCTTTTGTTCTTTTTTAAAAAAATGGCTTCAAAGAGACAAGCAGCTTCCACAGTTCCAAAGGTAGCTTTTTCTCCTGTGATCCTACCGGCACAACAACCTAAAACTATACCACCACCCTCTCCTCCTTTGCCAACAATAACGGTACAAGATATGAATGATATAATGGGAAATGCTGTATCTCAAATTAGAGGGGAAATGAAGGAGCTTTTAGAGCAGAATAAAATCCAAATTAAAGGGGAAATGAAGGAGCTTTTGGAGCAGAACAATACTATTCTGAGGCAAGACATAGTTATGGCATTAACAGGACTTGCTTCTGTGGTTGAGAAGCTAGACTCTAGAGTGGAAGAGGTTGCAGACAAGGTTGACATTCTGGAAGACAAGTTTGAAGGCATGGAAAAAAAGATGGAAATTTCACAAGATGACATTGTTATGTCTCAGTATAGGGAAATGGAATATGCGTTAAGAATTAGGGGGCTCAAAGAGGACATGCAGCAGGACCTGACAGAGATTGTGGTAAATGACCTTGCTGTCATTTTGAATAGAAATAAAGAAGAGATATTTAGAGAAGTTGAAAAAATCTACAGAATTAACTCTTGGGTTGCAAAACAAAAAAATTTACCAAGAGATGTGGTGATTTATTTTGCAAAGAGATCTCTGCGTAATGAAATCATACAAGCTTTCTATAATAAGAGATTCCAGATTGCTGCTCAAGATGTTATTATTTTAAAGGAGATCCCATCTAAAATTTTAAGAAAGAGAAAAGACTTTGCCTTTTTAGCTAATGAGCTTAAAAAAAGAATGATGCCATTTAGATGGGAGATTCCGATGGGTATTGTCGTGAGCCATGCGGGGACGCGTTATAGACTTAATACAGTCACTAAAGCAAAGGAGTTTTATAGTTCGGTCCTGGGAGCAGGCTCACCATCATCCATGATGCAGAAAGGTTTGGATGATAAAGAGGTGGAACAGCAGTCTGAAGGATTAGGTGTGATGGTTCCTGGAAAGCTACAGTTGGAGTGGTCGCGACAAACAGAGATCAAAGAGCAAAGAATGACCCGTGCAGCACACAGACATAAGGAAAAGGAACAACAGAAGAAAGAAGTTAAAGATTCTCTTCAAGAAATTGTTTCATTGCCGGTGGGAGGAGCAAGACCCAAGAGTTCTGCAGCACATTCCTCAATGGCAGATCTTCAAGCAGTCTTCTCCAGGCTTCTGGTTAAGGGAGATGGTAAAGTTCCTGACCTGGAATGCTAATGGCCTTAACTCCCCTCAAAAGAGAAAGAAAATCTTTCATTACTTAAAGCAACACAATAATGATATTATTTGCTTGCAGGAAACACGTATTACACTTAAAGATCAAAAATATCTAGTTAATGCTCGTTTGGGATCTCATTTTGTATCTTCTGCCCCTGGGAAAAAAGGGGGAGTAGTTATTTATGATAAGCAAAATTTATCAGCCTGTTTGGTAGAATCTGATCTTCAAGGGAGATATGTTATGATTGAAATTGCCTTATATGGTAAGAAAGTACTTATAGTGGGATTGTACGCACCCAATCAACAACAGGAACAATTTTATAGACTGCTACATCAGAAATTAACTTTGTTGGATTACAGATCTGTCATATTAATGGGAGACTGGAATGGTGTGTTAGATACTCAAAGAGACAAAAAAGGATCTTCTGTCTCTTTCAAACAGGCTAAATTACCTAAAGCCTTCTTTGAGTTGAAAGAGGACTGGGAGCTGAGAGATTATTGGCGTGAACGCAATCAGGAGGAGAGAGATTTCACCTTCTTTTCAGACAGACACCAATCTTTTTCAAGGATTGACTTTTTCTTGATCACAACTGATTTATTTTTTAGGGTAAAGAACGTTAAAATTTTTCCTAGGACATTGACGGATCATAGTCCAGTTTGGATGGAGTTGGTCGATGAAAAAGAGGAGAGGAGATCGTGGAGGATGAATGAAAACTTATTTAGACAAGAAAAGAATGTCCAAAAATTAAAGGAGCATTTAAAGGATTATTTTGTTTTAAATATGCATAAGGGAACTTCAATGTCTATGGTATGGGATGCAGGTAAAGCCTTCATGCGAGGGATTTTGATACAAATGAATAATACTTATAGACAGAAGCAGATTCAGAAACGTAAGGAATTGGAAAATGAGATTAAATTAAAAGAAAAAACTTTGATTTTAAATCCCACAGATGAGAAGGTTAAAGAATCTATAAAATTGCTTAAATCACAATTTAACATGCTGATGGCTGACCAAACTGCAACTAATTTATTGTATATGAAACAAAATACATTTTGTAATGCTAACAAACCAGGGAGATGGTTAGCATATCAATTGAGAAAGAAACAGAGACAGAGAATTATAGATATAATAAATTATAATGGTAAATTGGTATATCAGAAGGAGCTGATTAAGAAATCTTTTTTAGACTATTACCAAAAATTATACAAGAGTACTAAAGTACAGGTTTTAGATATAGATAACTACTTAAATCAAGCCAACTTCCCGAAATTAACAGAAGATCAGAAACAAGAAATTAATGGTTTGATTACTAATGAGGAAATTGAGATGGTGATTAAAGAATTAAAATTAGGTAAAGCACCGGGTACGGACGGCCTGACATCTATTTATTATAAAACTTTGATACAAGAGATGGTTCAACCTTTAAGAGAACTTTTTAATAATATATTACAGGGCTTAGAGATTCCCCCGTCATGGGGTAGAGCTTTTATATCTTTAATTCCAAAAGAAGATCAAGATCTTACTTTACCAAAGAATTATAGACCTATATCTCTTTTAAATGTAGATTATAAGATTTTTGCGA
Organism: Crotalus adamanteus; assembly: GCA_039797435.1. NCBI lineage: Eukaryota > Metazoa > Chordata > Lepidosauria > Squamata > Viperidae > Crotalus > Crotalus adamanteus. Next base: position 1,098,844 of record CM077935.1, on the reverse strand, counting down.
AAATTTTAGCCAATAGGCTCATGAGGGTTTTGCATCATGTTATACACACAGACCAAACAGGTTTCATAACTGGAAGGTATATGAAGAATAATGTCAGACAAATTATTAATTTATTAGAATACTTAGATAAAAACAATCAAGTTTCCACAGGATTGATATTTTTAGATGCTGAAAAAGCTTTTGATCAAGTGAATTGGCAATTTATGTTAAGATTAATTGAGAAAATGAATTTTGGAGGAAAAATTTTACAAGCTCTTGGTGTTATTTATCAAAAACAAACGGCACAACTTATAGTTAATGGGGGTTTGTCAGAGGTTTTTACAATAGAAAAAGGGACTAGACAGGGATGCCCATTGTCACCATTGCTGTTTGTTTTAACTTTGGAAATATTGCTGATTAAAATTCGAGAATCACAGCAAATAAAAGGAATAGAAGTTAATAAAAAAGAATATAAATTAAGAGCTTTTGCAGATGATTTGGTGGTTACCTTATCACAACCTATTCATTCTGTAGTAGAGTTACTACAATTGATACATCAATATGGACGGGTTTCAGGTTTTAAAATTAACAACAATAAGACTAAAATATTATCCAAAAATATGACCAATCTTGATAAGCAGACCTTGGTTAATTTGACAGATTTCGAGGTTGTTGATAAGGTAAAATATTTGGGGGTTATTTTATCTGTCTCTAATGCAAAACTGTATAAAAATAATTATGAAAAGCTGTGGGTCAAGATACAAAGAGAATTGAAAAATTGGGAGAAGTTGCAATTATCCCTCTTGGGAAGAATTGCGGCGATTAAAATGAATGTTCTGCCAAAGTTTCTTTTTTTTATTTCAAATGATACCTATTTTAAAGAATGAGGTTAACTTAAATGAATGGCAGAAAGGTACCAACAAATTTATCTGGGCAGGGAAAAAACCAAGAGTAAAACTTAAAATTATGCAAGATATTTGTGAGAGAGGTGGACTCAAGGTACCGAACCTGAAATTGTATTATGATGCTGTGGTCTTAACATTAATTAGTGATTGGATTAACTTAACAAATGTAGAAATACTCCTCTTGGAGGGGTGGGATCTACTTTTTGGATGGCATGCCTATTTAATTTTTAATAAAAAGGTTGACAGGGTTTTTAAATCTCATATTATAAGGATTTCTCTACTTCGGGTCTGGAGGAAATATTATAGAATTGATTCTAAAATTCCATTATGGGCCATACCATGGCATGCGATAGAGGGGATAAGGAGAGGAGTTAAGATGGATAGTGTTTCTTATGCACAATTACTTAGATGGGATGGTAAAAATTGGCAGTTAAAATCTTTGGAAGATTTAGCACAAGAAAATATTATATATTCATGGTTTCAGTACAGACAAATTGTGGATAGATGGAAGGTAGATTGTAATGTGGGTTTGCTTAGAGAAGATGAGAATTTTTTTAAATAAGTAAAAGATCAAAGACGAACTCACATTAAGAGAATTTATGGGGTGTTAGTAGAATTGGACTCAGAAGCAGAATTAGTTAAAGAATGTATGATTAAATGGGCACAAAATTTTGGTGAACCAGTTTTATTAGATACTTGGGAAACTATTTGGGTGAGAAATGTTAAATTTACACAAGCTCAGAATTTAAGGGAGAATTTTTACAAAATGTTTTACAGATGGCACCTTGATCCACAAAAAATGTCTCGTATGTATCCTGACTTACAGCCTAAATGTTGGAGATGTGGATGTCTGGATGCTACTTATTATCATATCTGGTGGTCGTGTAAAAATATAAAAGCCTTTTGGATTAAGATATGGTGGAATATTCAAAGAATTTTTAGAAGGAGGGTAAAATTTACCCCACAATTGTTTTTGTTAGGTATTGTTATTGATTGTGATACCAAGGAGGTTACATTGATGTTAAATTTAATTACTGCCGCAAGGTTGTTAGTAGGGCAATGTTGGAAGAAGGAATCTTTGCCTACTTTGCAAGAGTGGTTTCTCAAAGTTTCTTATTTGGCGGAAATGGCAAAGATTTCGGCTTTCTTGAAGGATCAATCGCAAGAGAAGTACGTTGCGGTATGGAAAAAATGGATAGATTTTATACAACATAAGTTGGATATAAAAAAATATTATTTAGTTTTTTAATAATTTATATTTTTTTTCTTCCTCTATTCTTTTCCTTGTTAAACATTTATTTTTTGTTTTTTTTATATATATATACTATTGTTAATTATTTTATAATTTTTCTAATTAATGTATTTAGATTTTTAACTAAAGTTAGACTCATTTATGGTTTATATTTTTTTCTTAAGATTTTTTGGTTAAATTTTAAGTAAGCCTATATTCAGCTCTGGGAAGATCGGGGGTGGGAATGGGAGGGTTGGGGAGGTGGGGGGGGAGATTGTTTTGTTTTTGTTTTTGTAAAATTTTGAAAATTTAATAAAAATTATCTTTGAAAAAAAATAGTGAGTGTCACACAAAGTGGACTAATACATAGGTGTCAGTCATAAAGAATGAGGGCAAATATGATATAGTTGTCATTATAGAAACATGGTGGGATAAAACCCACAAATGGAACACTCAGCTAGAGGGATTTCAATTGTTTAAAAGAAACAGACCAAATAAAAGAGGAGGCAGAGTTTCTCTCTATATAAGAAATAACTACGTATCTACAGAATTAGGGAAAGAGGGGCACATAACTACAGCAGAATATTAGCAAATAGTCTGAGCCTGCAAAGATGAGGTAAAGAAAGCTAAGGCTCAAAATGAACTAAGGCTTGTGACCACAGTCAAAAATAATAAAAAAGCAAACAGTCCAACTTATCAAATACAGTACCATAAAAAATAGATTAGAAGCACAAGTTAAGTTAGGCAAGAAAATGGTGAGCAAGCACTTATCCAGCCTAGAAGAGTTCAAATCACCAGGACCAGATGGATTACACCCCAAAGTTCTCAAGGAACTGGCAGATGTGATCTCAGAACCACTGAACTATATTTTTCAAAGACCCTGGAGCACTAGGGAACTACCAGAGGACTGGAAAAGAGCTGATGAAGTTCTCCTCTTCAAAAATAAAAATAAAAATAGATCTAGGAAACAACAGACCTATCAGCCTGACCTCAATACCTGGGAAGATTCTGGAAAAGATAATCAAACAAGAATCCGCGAACACCTAGAGGCAAAAAATCATTACCAAAAGCCAACATGGGTTTGTCAAAAATAGATCATGCTAGACACATCTTACTGCATTCTTTGACCCAGTTACAAAATTAGTGGACTAGAGGAATGCTGTGGATATAATTTTCTTAGACTTCAGTAAGGCATTTGATAAAGCTTGTATAGGGTTTCCTGCCTGAGCAGGGGGTTGGACTAGATGACCTCCAAGATCCCTTCCAACTTTATTATATATTATTAAATGCAAGAGTGAAATCTTTCTAGCAGATGAACTTAAAACATTCCCTCCTGCTAACTTAAGGCTGTTCTTGAGAGTACAAAGAGGAAAACAAACAAACAAACAAACACAATTTTTTTCTTCACTCTGTTTGTTGGCCAGACAAACAGAGTGAGGTATTTCCTTTTTGTAGCTTATTTTAAGCAGAATTTCTAGCAGAATTTAAAATTCTTTTTCCTTTGGATTTGAAACAGTTAACAGTCACATTTACCTCTCACACACAGACTTTGACAAACATATATACACAAAGACAAGAGAACAGAAGTCTTAGTTTACACATCCTAGTCATTCCCACCATAAATTTCAGATAACTCAAGTTAGGGAAGGCACACATTTTAAACATACCATGTGGTTGCATAGAGAAGAGAGAGAGAGAAAGAGAATCACTATTTCTTATTTTCCCTTTTAAGTACCTTTATTTAGCCAAATTGGTTTCCCAGCAAAGCCCTAAGCAAAGTCTATTTTTACCTATCTCTTTTTCATACCGGGCTGGACAGGTAGCTGATTCCTGTCCCAGGCTTCAAGCAAGCTCTCGACTGGGAAACCTACCTTAGCCCTTGAATTGGATCCTCCCATGCTTCTATGGCAGGATTTTCCTCTAACACTAAAGGGCACTATACGCCGGAAGCCTCCTTGTGAGACTTCCTCCTTCCACCACGGTTTTGTGGGTCCAAAAAGGGGACTCACAGAGCACTCTGGATCCCTCTCAGAGTATGTGGGCTCCTTGAGGGATCCGCCACGTTTTCAGACCAAAAAAGGGTCTGCAGAGACACTTCTGGTTCCACCCCTCAGAAGGTATGGGTTACTCTTCGACCAGCCAGCTTCACGCCACTGTTTTATGGACCTCCAATGTCTGCGAGGACCTCTGCTTGCTCTCAGAGGTAAGTGGACGCTCCTAGCCCGAGGCTTAATTTCCTAACTTTGCTTTGCTTACAGGGCCTTACCAGCTAGTTGCCCAAATCCAATTCTTTCATTCACTCATTCCATTTCATTTTCACACAGTCTCTCCCTTTTCCCTAACAAAAGGTTCTGTGCTCTGACCAAACCCCCATTCTTTCCAGGTTCTGCCAATTAAACAGATCCTTTCTGTGGCTAGGAAAGACCAGAAGGAGCAAAATCCAACTGTGTGCATGTATGTGCAGCTACTTTTACAAAATAGACAATACAAACATTCTGGATAAATTTTCCCTCCCACCAGATAGAAGTCCAAAGTGTTCAATACTTGTTCTGCCAACTATTCCCAAATGCCATCTCTCCATTAATACATTCAACTGGCTTGTTACAATACAAATGGGGCAAGAAAGAAAAGTTTACAATGAGTTTCCACCCTCTCCCCACAGTCTAATTTTCTCTTCTGAGGCTTCACGTGGCACCAGTGGCTCCAGGACTCCTTCCTTCTGCAGCTCTTACAGGCATCTGGGGAATGGTAGGACTTGGGAAGATGTTCCACTCAGATTGCATGGTGGCTTTTTAGTGGATGGCTGGATTCAAAACCCAATTCCATGGCTCAAATGGATGGAGGCAGCATCTGGGTCTATGTGTTCTGCTTCCAAAGGTTTGGGGGAGGATTGCAGGGCTGAAAGATACAAGAACAAGGTCTCCCCCTGCTAGAGTCAACACTGGACAGTCAACATGATCCTTGGGAGGCAACATCCAAAGCCACTCGGTCTTGTCAGGATTGAGCCTGAGTCTGTTAACCCCCATCCAGACCCTCATGGCTTCAAGGCAACGGCCCATCACATCAGCCGCTTCACTGAGAGAGCTCAGGGAAGAGATATATAGCTGGGTATCATCAGCATACTGATGAAACCTCACCCCATGCTGTCTGATGATCTCACCCAGCGGCTTCATGTAAATGTTAAATAGGAGGGGGGAGAGGACTGACCCCTGTGGCACCCCGCATTCAAGGGGCCTCGGGGTTGACCTCTGCCCCCCCACCAGTACCGATTGCGACCAGCCAGAAAGGTAGGAGGAGAACCACCGTAGAACAGTGCCTCCCACTCCCACCCCTCCAAGTCGTCGCAAAAGGATACCATGATCGATGGTCTGTATACGTAACAGACTCTAGAGGAGCAGGAGCTGCCAAATTTTCCGCAATTTCAAACGCATCTTGACCACAGACACACAGCAAAGTTGCAGCCTTCAAGCCATCTTCTCTAACTTGATTCACTCTAAAGTAATTTTCTACTCTAGCGACATAAGACTCCCATGTTTCTGGGTGAGCAACGTCGAATTCGGACAACCGCCCTATCTTCGCCATCCTTACTTCTACTTGGAGGAAGGGGTCTATCAGCCAGCTTACCTCCAGTGACGCTGTACTGGCAGGCCAGGTGCTGAATTTAATGCCGTCTTCCTCTCCTCAAGGACTCCTTGGGTAAGTCTTACAAGCCTTCTTCTTTCAGCTTGCGATTATCCCATCCTCGTCACCAGTGTTAAGTCCTCGAGTTAATGGCGAAAGAAGAGCACACATTCTGAAGCCAACAACTGCTTTATTCTTCTTCTGCTCACTCCAACACAACTCAGAGGCTCGCAGGCCTCTCCGACACTAAATAAAATCCCCGGGCAAAATGGTTACAAAGAGATGGCGCGCTTCGCGCCTTGTGCATGTGCACAGGCTGGTGCCATTTAGTCTGGTCCCGGGCTTTTGCATGCTCAGGACACAACATCTACTGTATTACATAAATTAGTATTGGCTTTCAAAGTATATGTTGCTTAAAAAAAACAGGGAAGACATTATAGTAGAGGATGAAGGCCAGTTTGGTGTAGTAGTTAAACCACAAGGCTAGAGTCCTGTGTTAGGCACAGACCCAACTAAGTGGTGCTAAACCAGTCAATTTCTCTCATCCCTAAGAAGAAGGCAATGTACAAAGCATTCCAAATATATTGCCAAGAAAATTTCATATACTAGTCTAGGCAGTTGTTAGGAGTTAAGAGTGACTAGACTTTACTACTACAGTACATACTTTATTTCAGAGTAATTAGACTTTAGACTTTAGTAAGGTATTTGATAAAGTAGACCACAGCCTACGTTTTGGTAAGACAGAAACATTTGAAATATCACCAGATGGATTTGTAACTGATTGACCAACTGCACTCCACATATACTGTAGTTCTTAATAGAATTATATCTACATGGAGGGAAGCATACAGTGGGGTGTCCCAGGGTCCTTTCTTAGACCCAGTACTCTTCGACATCTTCAAAAATGATTTAGATGAGGGGATAGAAGGGGAACTTGGATGACATTAAGCTGGAGGGAATTGCCAACACTTTAGAAGATAGACTCAAGATCTAGAAGGATCTTGACAGACTTGAACACTGGCACACTTGACCCTATACAACAAAATAGCAATATCAGTATCAATAACCTATATATCACTTTATAGTGCTTTGACAGCACTCTCTAAGCAGTTTATAGAGTCAGCATATTACACTCAACAATGTGGATTCTCATTTTACCAACCTTGGAAGGATGGAAAGCTGGGTCAACCTTGAGCCAGTCAGGATCAAATGTCTGGCAGTGGGCAGAGTTAGCCTGCAATACTGCATTCTAATCACTGCACCACTATGGTCTATGAATGTAATTCATTGGTGGGAAAAGTAAGGTTGTACACTTAAATAAGAAAAACCAAATGCACAAGGTGGTATCTGGTTCAACAGCAATAACTGAGAGAGAACTAGATGTCCTGATGGACACCCACTTAAGTATGAGTCAGCAGTGTTCTGCAGCTGCCAAAAAAGCTAATGCACTCCTAGGCTGCATCAACAGAGGGATGCTATGGAGATTACATGGAGTGTTAGTATCGCTTTATATTACACTGGTAAGACCACACTTAGAATACTGCATCCATTTTTGGTCATCATGATACAAAAAAAGTGTTGAGACTTTAGAAAGGCTGCACAGAAGAGCAACAAAGATGATTAGGGGGGTAAAGCATACAGTGAACAGAGTGCAGGAATCGGGTATGCCTAGTCTAATGAAGAGAAAGACTAGAGGTTACATGATAGCAGTCTTCCAATATTTGAGGGGCTGACACAGAGAAGACCTATTCTCCAAATCACCTGAGGGCAGGACAAGAAATAATGGATGGGAGCTTATCAAAGAGAGAATTAAGAAGAAACTAACTAACAGTGAGAACAATTAATCAGTGGAATGGCTTGACTCCAGATCAGTGGTTCTCAACCTTTTTAATGCCACGACCCCAACCGGTTGTAAGTCGAGGACTACCCAACCGGTCGTAAGTCGAGGACTTTCCCTGCCTGGGAGCGCTGCGCATGCGTGGTGCCGGCCCCTGTGCCAGCCGAGGCATAGCTGGCAAGGGGCAGCGACGGCGCAGGGCGACCACCGGCTGGGCCACCAGCTGGCCCAGCCCAAGGGAGGTAAGGTACCCGCCGGGCCCCACACGTGCCAGCAACCCTCCCTGCGCCTGCCGGCCTCCCACTTCCCACCCCTGGCCCTCTTTTACTTACATTTTTAGTAGTTGCTCAGCAGGGAGGGGTGGAAGCTTCCAGACAGCTCGCCTTCGCTGCAGACAACTTGCAGCACCGTTTGCAGACTGGGGCTTTTGGCAGGCTCAGCAGGGCAGAGACAGCCTGGACAATTCCTATTGGCTTTTGAAAGCCAATAGAATTAGACTCTATTCAAGAGAGTTTATTCTATTGGCTTTCAAAAGCCAATAGAATAAAAGGGAGTAGCACAGCTAAGGAAAAGGGGGAAAAAATGGCGGACTGAGTTGTTTGGCAACCCCCGTGAAATGGTCGTTCGACCCCAAATGGGGTCGTGACCCACAGGTTGAGAACTGCTGCTCCAGATGTTGTGGATGCTCAATCACTGGAGATTTTTAAGAAGAGGTTGGACAGCCTTTGTTGGAATAGTATAGTGTCTCCTGTAGGGAGTTGGACTAGAAGACCTGTAAGGAGCCTTCCAACTCTGACATTCTGTATTCTATATTCTATTCCTCCTTGTTATATATTCAAGATGGACAGTATTTAATATTTATTTGTTATGTATATATAGGGGTGTGGGTCTATACATATGTTGTATATAGTATGTTTTAGGTATGTGTCATGTATGTGTTTCACTTTGAGAGCTGGCAACTAAATTTCATTTTTGATCTGTGCCGTTGTGCCCACAGTAAAAAAATGACAATAAAGTTTATCTTATCTTATTCTGTATTCTAAAGTCATACACACAAACAGATAAGGGAAAGGATAGCTTGAATGTATATATAGTTTCAAGACTCACTACATTTTACTCCTAAACTTATACACCCGGGATAAAAATATATACTAGAAAGCAATTTATATAGAATAATAAAATATAATAATGCTTTTTCTAAAAAAGACTGCCAAAATTAATTGATCTAGATCCTTTTAAAAGTATACTTTACAAAGTGTTTGTTTATTTTTTTTTAAAAAAATGGTTTTGTACACCACTTAGAATCTGTTTGAGATAGGCAGCTATAACAATTAGAGTTGCTCTGTAATTATGAACGATTATGGGGAAAAGTACAAAAAGATTTAAATGATTGGCAAAAATTACAACTATCGTTACTGGGGAGAATCTCAGTAGTAAAGATGAATGTTCTACCAAAGTTTCTCTTTTTGTTTCAGATGATACCTATTTTAAAAAAGGATGCTAATTTGGATGAGTGGCAGAAGGGTATCAATAAATTTATTTGCGGTGGGAAGAAATCAAGGGTAAAGTTTAAGATTTTACAAGATGCTCGAGAAAGAGGTGGACTTAAAGCACCTAATTTGAAATTATATTATGATGCGGCCACTTTAACTTTAGTAAGTGACTGGCTTAATTTAACAAATAAAAATATTCTTGCTCTTGAAGGTTGGGATTTATTATATGGTTGGCATGCATATTTAATTTTTGATAAGAAAGTAGATTGGGTTTTTAAGTCACACATTTTAAGAAATGCTTTACTTCGAGTTTGGAAGAAGTATTATTGTAAGTTAAATTATAAAATACCTATTTGGGGGATTCCTGGACAAGCAATCCAGGGGGTTTCTAAGGGGGTGAATTTTGATAATATTTCTTATAAAGAGTTACTTATTTGGTCGGGTACTGATTGGCAACTAAAGTCTTCAGATGTGTTAAGGCAAGAAAATATTTTACAATCATGGTTTCAATATTTGCAAATAGTGGAGAGGTGGACTTTAGATAAGAAAGTGGGAATTACCTTAGCAGATGAAAATTTGGTAATTCAGATTAAAGATCAGAAATGTGCTCATATTAAAAGAATTTACAATGAGTTAATAAAATTGGATTCGGAAACAGAGTTAGTAAAAGATTGTATGATTAAATGGGCCCAGAATATTCAGGAACCGATTTCATTGGATTTATGGGAGGTAATTTGGATTAGAAATGTTAAATTTACGCAGGCTCAAAATTTGAGGGAAAATTTTTATAAAATGTTTTATAGATGGCATCTGGATCCTAAAATGTTGTCTTGTATGTACCCGAACCTGCAACCTAAATGTTGGAGATGTGGTTGCTTGGATGCAACCTATTTTCATGTTTGGTGGACTTGTAAAAATATTAAAGCCTTTTGGATTATGATTTGGTGGAACATTCAAAAGGTTTTTAAAAGGAAGATTAAGTTTACTCCCCAGTTATTTCTTTTGGGTATTTTTGTGGATTTTGATGCTAAAGAAACTATTTTAATGTTGAATTTAATAACAGCAGCAAGATTATTGGTGGGTCAATATTGGAAGAAGGACTCTCTGCCTTCTTTAGAAGAATGGGTATTTAAGGTTTCTAATTTAGCAGAAATGGCTAAAATTTCTGCTTATTTAAAGGACCATTCACAAGAGAGATATGTTATTGTATGGAGAAGATGGATAGAATATGTTCAGAAGAAATATGGAACTACAAAGTTTCATTTATTTTATGAGTAATGGATTTGTTTATAAAATTATGATGTTAAAGTCTGAAGAGAGTTAAGGGTTAGTATGATTTTGGTTATTGTATAATTAGTAAACTTAAATAGATTATGTTTAATATGTTTGTATAACCCTGTACTTGGCTCTGGGAAGTCGGGGTGGGGGGACGGGGGTGGGGGGAGGGGGGGATGGGTTGAAGGTTAAATAGCTCAGATAAGTAGAAATAGTTTCATTGTATATAATATTATGTTTTATTTTGGAGAGAGGAATTGCTCGGGCATTTCTCCTCGACTGCATCTGGAATGAGAAGATAGGAGGAAGGTGAGAAGTAAGTAGGAAGGTTGAGGAGAAGGAGGAGAGGGGGAGAGTGAGGAAGAAGAGGGAAAGAGGGAAGTGAGAGAAGAGGTTAGAGGGTGGATGCGGTTTGGGGGGAAATGGGTGAGCAATACCAAAAGTTATGTGTATAAATTTATTTTACTCTTTATCTGAAGTCTTTTTTATGATGTAATGTAAAATTGAAAATAAAAAATTTTTTACAAAAAAAAAACAACAATTAGAGTTGCTCTGAAATTGAGAGAAATGGTGTTTAAAGCCTAGATGAGTTCAAATCACCAGGACCAGATGGATTACACCCCAAGGTTCTCAAGGAACTGGCAGATATGATCTCAGAACCACTGAACTATATTTTTCAAAGATCCTGGAGCACTGGGGAACTACCAGAGGACTGGAAAAGAGCTGATGTAGTTCCCATCTTCAAAAAAGGAAAAAAATTGGATCCAGGAAATTAAAGACCTATCAGCCTGACCTCAATAACTGGGAAGTTTCTGGAAAAGATAATCAAACAATGAATCAGCAAACACCTAGAGGTAAACAAAGTCATTACTAAAAGCCAACATGGGTTTGTCAAAAACAGATCATGCCAGAAAAATCTTATTGCAAAATTAGTGGACCAGAGGAATGCTGTGGATATAATTTACTTGGACTTCAGTAAGGCATTTGATAAAGTAGTTCACAACCTACTACTCAATAAGATAGAAAAATGTGGGTTAGACAGCATCACCACCAGATGGATTCATAGCTGTACTGGCTGTACTCAGTGTGTGGTCCTCAATGGAACTGCATCTACATGGAGAGAAGTGTGTAGTGGGGTGCCCCAGGGCTCTGTTCTGGGCCCACTGCTCTTCAACATCTTCATCAACGATTTGGACGAGGGGATAGATGGGGAACTCATCAAATTTTCAGATGACACCAAGCTGGCGGGAATAGCCAACACTCCACAAGACAGGCTTAAGATACAGGAGGATCTGGACAGACTTGAACACTGGGCGCTATCTAACAAAATGAAATTCAATGGTGAAAAAAGTAAGGTTCTACATTTAGGCAAGAAAAAACAAATGTACAGGTATAGTATAGGGCAGTGATGGCGAACCTTTGAGAGACCGAGTGCCCAAACTGCAACCCAAAACCCACTTATGTATTGTCGGGTGCCAGGTGGGTGTGGCCCATTGGGTGGGTGTGGCCCATTGGGTGGGCATGGCCCATTGGATGGGTGTGGCTGCAGTGTTAACGGCAGACTGGGTGGCACTAAAAAGTTCAATCAATCAATTCCAACTTTGCGAGATCTTTTTTTTCCCGAGAGAAGTTGAAATTGATTGATTGATTGAACCTGCTTTTTTTTTCCACACAGCAGCGGAGGTTTTATAAAGTGAAAAGGTTTTATAAAACCCAGCTGAAGGCCTAGGACTGGGGTGACGGTGCACATGCCCACAGAGAGGGCTCTGTGTACCACCTGTGGCACGCGTGCCATAGGTTCGCCACCGTGGGTATAGGGGGTATCTTGCTCAATAGTAGTAACTGTGAGAGGGATCTCGGAGACCTAGTGGAATATCATTTAAATATGAGCCAGCAGTGTGCTGCAGCTGCCAAAAAAGGCAACACAGTGCTAGGCTGCATTAACAGAGGGATAGAATCAAGATCACGTGAAGTATTAATACCACTTTACAATGCCTTGGTAAGGCCACACTTGGAATACTGCATCCAGTTTTGGTCACCACGATGTAAAAAAGATGTTGAGACTCTAGAAAGAGTACAGAGAAGAGCAACAAAGATGATTAGGGGACTGGAGGCTAAAACATATAAGGAACGGTTGCTGGAATTGGGTATGTCTAGTTTAACAAAGAGAAGGACGAGGGGGGACATGATATCAGTGTTCCAATATCTCAGGGGCTGCCATAAAGAAGAGGGAGTCAAGCTATTTTCCAAAGCGCCTGAAGGCAGGACAAGAAGCAACAGGTGGAAACTAATCAAGGAGAGAAGCAACCTAGAACTAAGGAGAAACTTCCTGACAGTTAGAACAATTATTATTATTATTATTATTATTATTATTATTATTATTATTATTATTATTATTATTATTATTATTATTATTATTATTATGGATCATCACACAGTCAGCCAGATGTTCAGACTGGATTTGGCATTTTGTCTACCTATCGAGTCCTTACCCAGGACCTGGGATAGGCAGATGTGGATGTTTGATGGTATTACAGATACAAGCTTAAAGTGATCTCTTTTAAATCCTGTCAGATAGTTAACTCAAAAGAAACGATCTTATAATAAACAAAATATATTTTAATGAGAAAGATTACTTGCGTTCACGTTGTGTTTGTTGTTGCTGGAAATACATCTTTGTTCATCTTTTAGATCCTTCCTTTAGGTAAGAAAGTGTTATTGCTCTTCACACCATCTTTATGTTTATAGGGAGACCTTCCATGGCCCATGCTTCTTACAGACAAAAAGATTCCCATGTGGCTTGTGTCCAGGAAGTCTCCCAAAGACCTTTGGAACTCCTCCCACTGACCCATCCACATACCTAGCATTTAACCCAATAACTGCCAGACACTCCAACGTAGAGCTGGGCCATAGAGCTATATGGGCCATAGAGCTATATGGGTCAGAACACTCCCCGCTTGGAAATTTATATTTCCACTACTAAAATAGTAAAAACATAGCATCAAGGCATGCAATACTCATTGTGGTTAACTTGTGACTAAATAGGTAAAATAATGGTATCAAACATGCATAACTATAAGGTAAACATAAAACATGCACAATTATGAAAAAGGCAAGTGTTACATCAAACAATGCATAAGACAATACATAATTTGAGGTTTAATCTTCTGGTTCAGTCTTCATCAGCGATGGACCAAATCGGTGATCAGCCTGGTACAAGTGTCTTTGAGTCACGACCTGACTCACGTGGCTTCATGATCTGGATCTCAGCTGGGTAAACTAGTTCATCAAGTGGGTGGGCCCGGTGCGCAGGAACCGTGGGCCAATAGTTCTGGTATGCAGTCTTGTCTCCCAATGAGACAAGGTCTTCTTCCTGTGAAGGAAAATGGAACCAAATCTGGAACAGAAAAAACTGGAACCCAAGCTTCTCGGGAATGAGGGGAACTGGATTCACAGGATACTCAGGAACTGAAAAACCTGGAAAGACATAAACAGCTGGATCTGGAAACTCAGGAACAGCTGGGGCTGAAGAATCAAGATCAGGAACATCAGGAAACTCAGGAACAGCTGGAGCTGGAAACTCAGGATCAGGAACATCTGGAAACTCAGGAACAGCCGGAGCTGAAGAATCAGGAACAACAGCTGGGACTGAATGGTCAGGAACAGCAGCTGGAAGTGAAGAATCAGGAACAACAGCTTGAGCAGAAGACTCAGGATACTCAAGAACCGAAGGGTCTGGAGCCACCGGTGGAGTACTGAAGAGGACTGCTACTGTTGTCGTCAGGGTGAGGACTTCATGTGTGGGTGTCAGTGTATTTAATGACATGGAGTCCATGAAAGGCAGTAAGTCCTTGCAGGCTTCTACAAGGCTAATTCTTGGGGTGCTGAGACAAGTGATCAACACGATCAAAACTATGCCTAACTTCAGTTGTCTGCGCTTAGACAGGGTTTTGAAGCGGATTGGTTGACGTTTACCGGGTGTCTGAGGTTGAAGGTTGGCACTTTGATCTGAAGCTGGAAGTGCATAACGTTTTGGTCTATGTAGCATCTGTCTATTTGGACAGGCCAAGAGCTGAAGACTTTCTAGCCAGATCAGTTCTGTTATCTGCGTGGCAAGGTTGGGCCACTTCACTTGGTTAACAAAGTTCTTATTTGTTGGCACATGTTGCCATTGTTCAGGGCTTAAGGATGTTTCAATCCTTTTCTCTCTGTTGCTTACATGGACGTAGAAGTGTCCACTTTGTTTGCAGATGTAGCTTGACATCACCTTGCTGTCTGCGTAGAAGGTGGTGGACTGTAGTTCAAGCCACAACGTCTTTGCTGTCAAGTTGGTGAGCTTTACAGCCAAAGTGGTGCCATATAGCTGTAACCCTGGTACGGTGTGGCCTTCTTGTATTGTTAGTCTCGCTTTTCCTAAGAAGACACTGAGGCTGCAACACTCCCTGCTGTAGACTCTGATGCATCTTATGGTTGCAAACAAGATAACGTAAGTGTGGCTCTCCCCGCTGTAGAGTGAGACGTATCTTAAGGCTGCAGACACCTTCGTAGGCACATCTAAGGAAGTGTACAACTCTTTCTTCTGCACTGGGGCAGGTGAGCTGGAGACATACATGCGCTGCACTTGCATGCTTTGGAGACATTTTGGGAGTATGCTCCATGACTCCCAGTCTTGGGGGCATTGTTTGTCTTGTTTGTCCTTTATGGACAAAGCTAAATTGTAGTAAGTCTTGCTTGTCTGGAACACGGTTGCTTCCAAAACAGGTTTGGTTGTTACAAACGTGCGATGCTCTAGGTGCGGTTGGAGCACTGTTGCTACCAAAACAGGTTTGGTTGTCACAAGCATGCAGTGTTGTTCTAGGCGCGGTTGAAACACTGTTGCTACCAAAACAGGTTTGGTTGTCACAAGCATGCAGTGTTGTAGGTGTGGTTTTATGGGGTTCAATGGGGTAATAACGGTGGAAACATCTTGTGGCACTCCCCGCTGTGCAGTTGTTGCCGTTGCTGGGGTAATAATGGTGGCAAGATCTTGTGGCACTCCCCGCTGTGCAGTCATTGCCATCAGGTTCGATGTGGCAGCAACGGCAGGAGGATCTCGTGACCTAGGTGTCGTGTCATCAACTCTGTGGTTGACCAGCGAATCAGGTCGTTGAGATTCCTCTGTTTGTCTACTCGGTCTTGGGGGGCTTGTGGCTGGCTGAGGTGCTCTCACCTGTGCATTCTGGAATGCACTTTGGTTGTCCACGTAGGTCTGTACGCAGCTACGACGCTCTTCATTTTCCAGTTGTTGCCTGTCTGGCAAGAAAGTGGTGTGCTGGAGTATTTTCTGAAGGCTTTCCGCTCTAGCCAT
The DNA here is from genome assembly GCA_039797435.1 of Crotalus adamanteus. Classification (NCBI taxonomy): domain Eukaryota; kingdom Metazoa; phylum Chordata; class Lepidosauria; order Squamata; family Viperidae; genus Crotalus; species Crotalus adamanteus. Next base: position 1,083,156 of record CM077935.1, on the reverse strand, counting down.
TTTGTCTGCCATAACTCTTTGGCTTTGGGTAAGTTCAAGTTCTTCTTGGGCGTCTTTTCTTTTGGCCTTCATTTTGGCTGCTATAGCCTTTCGTTTGGCTTCCATTTGAGCTGCTTCGGCTTCTAGCTTGGCCTCTATTTCAGCTTCCTCAAGTTCTATGGCTGCCAACTCCTTCTTTCTCTGCTTCTCCTCTTGTGCCATTATTATTATTATTATTATTATTATTATTATTATTATTATTATTATTATTATTTTGGATCATCGCACAGTCAGCCAGATGTTCAGACTGGATTTGGCATTTTGTCTACCTATTGAGTCCTTACCCAGGACCTGGGATAGGCAGATGTGGATGTTTGATGGTATTACAGATATCGTCGCAGGATGGAAGCAGTTCCTAGTAAGGCCGCCTTTTGCAATTGACTAATAGCGAATTTGTCAATGCCATTATTATTATTATTATGGATCATTGCACAGTCAGCCAGATGTTCAGACTGGATTTGGCATTTTGTCTACCTATCGAGTCCTTACCCAGGACCTGGGATAGGCAGATGTGGATGTTTGATGGTATTACAGGTATCGTCGTAGGATGGAAGCAGTTCCTAGTAAGGCTGCCTTTTGCAATTGACTAATAGCGAATTTGTCAATGCCAATGGTGTTCAAGTGGTGCTCCAGTTGTTTTGGGATTGCACCCAAGGAGCCTATGACTACTGGTACTACCCTTGCTTGCTTTTGCCACAGTCTTTCTATTTCTATTTGTAGGTCTTTGTATTTTGTTATCTTCTCCAGTTCTTTCTCTTCTCTTCTGCTGTCTCCAGGCACTGCCACGTCCACTATCCAGACTTTTTTGTCTTTCTTATCGACAATTGTTAAGTCTGGGGTGTTATGTTGCAGGTGCTTGTCTGTTTGAATTCTGAAGTCCCAGAGCAGTTTAATTTTATCATTTTCTATGACTTTCTCTATTTTATGATCCCACCAGTTTTTGCTTACAGGCAAATGATATTTTTTGAAGATCTTCCAATGCACCATTGTTGCTACTTTGTCATGCTGCTGCTTGTAGTCAGTCTGTGCAATCTTCTTGCAACAGCTTACCAGGTGGTCCACTGTTTCTTCAGCTATTATTATTATTATCGATCATCGCACAGTCAGCCAGATGTTCAGACTGGATTTGGCATTTTGTCTACCTATCGAGTCCTTACCCAGGACCTGGGATAGGCAGATGTGGATGTTTGATGGTATTACAGATATCGTCGCAGCATGGAAGCAGTTCCTAATAAGGCCGGCTTTTGCAATTGACTAATAGCGAATTTGTCAATGCCAATGGTGTTCAAGCGGTGCTCCAGTTGTTTTGGGATTGCACCTAAGGAGCCTATTACTATTGGTACTACCCTTGCTTGCTTTTGCCCCAGTCTTTCTATTTCTATTTGTAGGTCTTTGTATTTTGTTATCTTCTCCAGTTCTTTCTCTTCTATTCTGCTATCTCCAGGCACTGCCACGTCCACTATCCAGACTTTTTTGTCTTTCTTATCGACAATTGTTAAGTCTGGGGTGTTATGTTGCAGGTGCTTGTCTGTTTGAATTCTGAAGTCCCAGAGCAGTTTAATTTTATCATTTTCTATGACTTTCTCTATTTTATGATCCCACCAGTTTTTGCTTACAGGCAAATGATATTTTTTGCGGATCTTCCAATGCACCATTGTTGCTACTTTGTCATGCCGTTGCTTGTAATCAGTCTGTGCAATCTTCTTGCAACAGCTTACCAAGTGGTCCACTGTTTCTTCAGCTTCTTTGCATAGGCGGCACTTACTGTCTGTTGCTGTCTTCTCAATTTTGACTTTGTATGCATTTGTCCTTAAGGCTTGGTCTTGTGCAGCCAGAATTAGTCCCTCGGTCTCTTTCTTCAATTTTCCTGCTCTTAGCCATTGCCAGGTTTTATTATTATCTGCTTTCCCAGCTATTTTTTTCATGTATTGGCCATGTAGTGCTTTGTCTTCCCATGCCTCTATTCTGTTCTTCATTTGGTCTTTTTTGTAGGCCAGTTTGGTCTCTCCAGTAGTTAGTAAGCCTTCCTGATATATTAATTTCAGTGCATCTTCATCATTGTTCTTCAGATATTCTTCCAAAGCCATTTTTTCTTCTTCAACCATCTGATGTACTTGTAGCATTCCACACCCACCTATTTGCCTTGGTAGATAAAGTCTATCAATGTCACTGCGTGGATGAAGGGCATGATTCATTGTCATTATTTTTCTGGTCTGCCTATCCATTGCTTTTAGTTCTGCTTGAGTCCAGTCCACTATTCCAGCTGTGTACCTAATGACTGGAATTGCCCAGGTGTTGATTGCCTTTATGGTATTTCCTCCATTGAGTTTGGACTTTAAGATCTTCTTCACTCTCTTGATGTATTCACCTCTAATCTTTTTCTTGACTTCAGTGTGCTTGATATTGTCAGCTTGAAGGATACCCAAGTATTTGTAGTACTCTTCCTCATCCAGATTCTTAATGTTATTTTCGTGGGGCATCTTGATTCCTTCAGTTTTCACTATTTTTCCTTGTTTGATAGTAAGTGTGGCACATTTGTCCAAGCCAAACTCCATTACAATATCTTGGCTATATATACGGACAGTGTTGAGCAGCGATTCTATTTCAGATGATGTTTTTCCATACAGCTTCAGATCATCCATATAAAGGAGGTGGGATAGTCTGGCAGATGTTTTTGATGTTTGATAGCCATGTCCTGAGTTATTCAGTATTGTGGACAGAGGAAACAGTGCAATAACAAATAGTAATGGTGATAATGAATCTCCTTGAAATATTCCTCTCTTGATATTAACCTCTCCCAGCTTCTCACCATTGATTTGCAACTGTGTCTTCCATTGTGCCATCGATCTTTGCACAAATTTTCTGATGTTTCTACTGACTCCTGTTATTTCTGGCACTTTATTATCCAATCATGTGGCAGAGAGTCAAATGCCTTTTTGTAGTCAATCCATGCCACATTCAGGTTGGTCTTCCTTCTCTTGCAGTTTTCCAAGATCATTTTGTCTATTAGGAGTTGATCTTTTGTTCCTCTGCTATTGGGGCGGTTTCCTTTCTGCTCAGGTGGAAAGAGATTGTTTTCAACTAGATGCTGTTGTACTGCATCAGCTACCACACCAGTTAGTAATTTGAAAGTTGTTGGTAAACAGGTAATTGGCCTGTAGTTGCCTGGTGTTGCCCCTTTTGCTGTATTTTTCATTTTTAGGTAGGTTTTCCCAGCTGTTAGCCACTTTTCAATTTCTCCTCCTTGTAGTATATTGTTGAACTGCTTGGCAATGAGTGGGTGTATAACAGTTAGATGTTTCAACCAAAACCCATGCAGTTCATCTTCACCTGGTGCTGACCAATTTTTGATTTTCCTTGCTCTTTTTTCTACCATTTTTGTTGTTATTACTAGTTCTTTCATTTCAACTTCTGTTTTATTTGCATCCACCTCTTTTAACCAAGCCGCATCCTTGTTGTATTTCTTTGGGTTATCCCATATCTGCTTCCAGAACTGCACTGTTTCTTCCTTGTCAGGTACTGACTGATTCCTTGCAGTTTCTCCATTGATGGATTGGTAGAAACGTTTCTGATTGGATTGAAATTGGAGGTTCTGCCTATAGTTTGCAATTCGAGCTTCATATCTACTGATTTTCCTGGCTATAGCTGTTATTTGTTGCTTTATTATTTCCAGTGCTTCCTTGATCTTCCTTGTTTCTAAGTGGTATTTCTTGATTAGGTATTCTTTGGTCTTCTTGTTCTTCAGCTTCTTTTCTTTCATCTGTTCTAGCTTGCTTGCATGTCATCTTAACTTGCTGATCTTATTTTCTAGTCTAACCTTCCATTTTTCTGGTGCACTGTTTGTTTTTCTTCTTTGTTGATTTTGCATCCCAGGTATTCTGTTATAACTGCAGCTGTGCTGTACATTAGTTGGTTTGTTTCTTGCAGTGAATTGGTGCTTATACTTGATATTGCAATATTTGCATCTTTTAATGCTTGTGCTAGCTGTTTCTTTGGAACAAGCTTCAATGCAGGTAGCCTTATTCTGTTGTTTTTGTGCTGTTCTAGATGCTCAGTTATTCTTTGTTTCAATTCTTTTATTTCTTTAGTTAGAGGGTTTTGTTCTTCCTGAGGTAGAGGTGCCTGGTTTCCAAATGAGAACAGTTGTATATGTCTGCTAGATTCCTTCACTGCCAACTCCCCCTGGTTTGCCTCTACATTTTGAATTACTTCTGGTAACGCTTTGATTTCTTTGCCCTGGGTAAACCTTTGCAGTTCGTCCAATTCTGTTTCTGTGAATACTTTATTTCGTGTTATAAATCGGCGTTGATCTGCTAGTCTCTGTTCTGTTATTTCTGATTCTGGATGTTGTTCTTTCCAGAACTGGTGCATTCGTTTTAGATATCCTCTTCTTGTTGGACTTGATCTGTAGTAACAGATCATTATTTCTTTGTTTTCCATCACTGTGTATCTGTGACGGGTAAACACCTTTTCTTCCAGTAGTTCTGCAGCTGCTGGCCCTGGTTGCTCAGCCAACAGTCCTGAGTCCTGTAACCCATTTTTCACCAGATATCCAGGAACTCCAATATCTAGTGCGGACCTTGTTAACCCGGGCGACGTCTGAGCCGGTATGGCATTCTGCAATTTACGTCTCACCATATTTTTTATGGGAGAGACACTCTTTGTCTGACTCCTCTGATGAGACCTGTCCAGTATGGTTGAACCTCTGGCATAGCTCTCATCTTCCTCAGAGTACACAAGCCCCACAACCACGTCAAGGTAGTGTCTCACTGGGGGATTATTATTATTATTATTATTATTATTATTATTATTATTATTATTATTATTATTATTATTATTATTATTATTATATAGAGTATACATTGAAATAAACAATAATAAAATGTTGACTGGCATCTTACAGTATTCATGTTGGGAAGCTCCCAACAGGAAAGGAGGGATCAAGTGGGGAGTTAGCCTTTAATATGTGCATATCTGCAAGAGATTGAGACTTGATTCCCCCCTCCCCAAGTTCCATGGAACCTTATCTATTTGTTCCCAAGGAAACAGTCTGGCCAGATTCTTGTATTATAGGTAGAACATAATAAAGTAGTCAGCTTGAATCCTTCATGTGTGGATATGGATACTTGTGCCTGACAATTCATTTTATAGTCCATTAATAATGAATCACCCATATTGTTTTCCTTAAATGTGTGGGAAAAAACACAAATTATCTTTTTGAAACAAATTATCCCCCCCCCCCCCCAAATGAATTTCAAGTCAATTGATTTGAAATATAGTTTTGTATTCCTTTGGCTCAAGCAATTATTAATTCTGTAACTAAAATGAGATACGGCATTTATTAAGGATACCACAAACCATATTATCCTTCTAGAATGCCTACAAGGCTTCAGCTCTGCAGTAGTTTCTTTCCTTCCTGAAATGCTTGTTTCAGTCTTTAGCTGTGTGAGAGGCAAGAAGAGGAGAGCACATCTTTCTTCTTCTGTCCTGGCCAATTTTTACGGAGGCATGATTGAGAGCGTCTTAACAAACTGCATCACTGTTTGGTTTGGTGGTAGCAGTGCTTCAGACAGAAGGTCCATACAGAGAGTGGTAAGGACAACTGAGAATATTATAGGAAGCCCGCTTCCTGTTATTCAGGATACTGCTTATAAGTGCTATGTGCTTAGAGCTTGAAGCATTGTTATAGACCCCACAGACCCACTTTGTGATCTGTTTCTGTTGCTCCCCTCTGGGAGGAGGTTTCAAAGTATTTCTAGCAAGACTACCAGATTCTATAACAGCTTTGTTCACTATGTCATCCATCTGGTAAACTCTCAGGATTCGTTTTTATCGCCATGTATATGTACACATCTGAACTAGACTGTGTTGTTTCTCTGGGTCATATATGTGTGTGTATGTGGGTATATCCATAATTATTTTTGTCATGTTTATACAGTGCATATTGGAGGTGGCTACTCTTTGAGAGCTGTATGCAATGAAATCTCATTTTAATGTATGCTGATTAGTGTACATTTAAAGTGACAATAAAGCTATTCTATTCTATTCTATTCTATTCTATTCTATTCTATTCTATTCTATTCTATTCTATTCTATTCTATTCTATTCTCCTTAGAGGCTGTTTCCCTGAGGGTTGCAGATGGTTTGGTCCTTTCTCCCCATGATTTAACATCTATGTAAAACCTCTGGGTGAGGTCATCCAGTGGTTTTGATTGAGTTATTATCAATAACTTGAGAACCAAATGCCCAGGTATTCAGAAGGTTTTTGGCTGTTGCTCTTCAAGTTTTTGGGGGTTGCCATTCGATCACAGCTTGTACTTTACCTGGATCCATCTCAATGCCCTCACTGGAGATTCGGTAACACAGATAATCTAGTCGGGTTTGGTGGAACTCACACTTCGACAATTTGACATATAGTTTAGCACTTAGTAGTTTCTTTAACACCTCTCACACTAAATTCATATGGTCAGTCATATTTTCACTATAAATTAAGATGTCATCAAGATACACCAAACTCCCCTTGTATAGATGATCATGCAGCACTTGGTTAATCAGCTGCATGAAGACAGCTGGAGCCCCTTGTCATCCAAATGGCATAACTTTGAACTGATAACTTCCCATAGGTCAGTTAAATGCAGTTTTCCATTCATCTCGTTCTTTTATTCTTACTTGGTAGTATGCTTCTCTTGGTAGTTTGGTGAAGATATGCCCCTTCGCCAGATGGGTTAGTAGGTCCTTCAGGAGGGTGAGGCGGTACTTATTCTCCACACTCACACAGTTTAGCCCCTTATAATCAACACAGAGCCTCAGTGACCCATCTTTTTTTCCCTTAAAAAAAACCGGAGCCCCCACTTGGGATTTTGCTGGCTCAGTGAAGCTTCTGGCTAGGTTTTTATTCACATACTGCTGTAGTTCCTCCATTTCAAGGGGAGACATAGCGTACATTTTTGGTTTAGGGAGCTTGGATCCCAATAATATCTCAATGGCGCAGTCATTGTCGATTTCAGAAAAGGCAGGCACAGCCATACTTCTCTGTGCATTAATGATTCACCTGTGGAGATGGTTACCAGCATGAAATTCCTGGGTGTGCAGCTAACGAGTAGGCTGGCTTGGTCGCTCAACAGTGAGAAACTGGTGAAGCGGGCACAGCAGCGCCTGCATTTTCTGCGTCACATGAGAAAAGCACATCTTCCTTCCCCTGTCCTGACCACTTTCTACAGGGGGACGATCGAGAGCATCCTGTCATACAGCATCACAGTCTGGCTTGGAAGCATCACTGCTTCAGACAGGAAGGTGGTGCAGACAGTGGTGAGAATGGCCAAAAAGATCATTGGAAGTTCCCTCCCTCACATCCAGGACATAGCACAGAAGTGTTGCTTGAGCAGGGTCCGTAAGATTATCTGGGACACTACACATCCTCTTCACGACTTGTTTTCCTTGTTACCTTCTGGGAGGAGGCTTTGTGGTATCCATAGTAGAACATCCAAATTCAGCCATAGTTTCATTCCATACAGCATTAACCTTGTGAACTCTCAAGCTTCCTCCTTCCATTATATATCCAAGATGGACAGTACTTAATATTTATTTGCTATGTATATGTAGGGGTGTGGGTCTATACATATGTTGTACATAGTATGTTTAGGTGTGTGTCATGTATGTGTTTCACTTTGAGAGCAGGCAACTAAATTTCATTTTTGATGTGTGTCATTGTGCCCACAGTAAAAAAATGACAATAAAGGTTATCTCATCTCATCTCATCTCATCTCATCTTATCTTATCTTGCCGGTGTGGTGGTAGGACATTGCATTCTTTCTCACTAAACACCTCCGCTAAATCTAGGTACTCACTGGGGATGATCGGCTCACAGGGCAGGGGAATGGTAGCCACTTTTACTGTTTCTGCTGTTGGATCAGGTTCTCCAGTAACGTCAAAAGAATCAGGAGGGGGTTTGGGTCCTATCGGCAATCTCATGGTCCTCATCCCTTTTTTCCACCAAATAAAAGGTTTCCACTTGTCTAACCAAGCTAGACCTAAAATCACAGCTTCAGTCATTTTCGGAGCCACTACAAAACGGATGAGCTCCCAATGTTCACCTATTTCTAAATGTATTGGTTCAGTTAGGTGGGTGACTAAAGTTCCTCCCATTAAAGATCCATCTGCTTGCTCAAATCTCATGGGTTTGGAGAGCAATCTTGCTCGTATGCCCATCTTAAGGGCAATCGGCAAACTGATAATGCATCGGGAGCACCCTGAGTCCACTAGCACACTCAAGTCCATTTGTTTTGTTTTGTTTTTAAATTATTAGTTTTTATAAGGTTAGGGATAGAATGGGGTGAGGGTTGGGATTAGGGTTTAGGTTGGGGTTGGGGTCAGGGTAGGGGTTGGGGCTAGGATTTCCCCAGGTAATATTTTCAATATTTAGGAAACAGCATATTGTCTGGGTACATATATTTAAATAACAGTAGTAGATATAGTAATAGATAACAGTAATAGATATGGTTAATTATCATAAGTGATGTTGATTAGTCACTCCATAGCGTTCTTCTTACTAATATATATTCAAAATTACATATCACATTCCTTTCTCTCTGATTCGTTTTTCTAGCCATTGATAAAAATTATCCCATGTTCTAAAGTAAACTGAATTTTCTTTCTCTTTAATCTCTAAAGTCAATCTATCCATTTCAGCACACTCTAGAATTTTCTTGATTAATACTTCTTCAGTTGGTAAGTTTTCATTTTTCCAATATTGGGCAAATACAATTCTTGCTGCTGTTAATACATGTAATATCCGCTCTCCTTCTTGTAGTTAGCTCCTGTTATTCCTAACAAAAACAATTCTGGTTTAAAATCTATTTGTTTTTAGTCATCTTCTCCAACCATGAGTGTATTTTAAGCCAAAACCTTTTTGCTTTAGGGCATATCCACCAGATGTGATAGTAAGTACCTGGCCTTTGTTTACATTTCCAACAATTATTTGAAGTATTTTTTGTTAGAGAATTTTAATTTCTCTATTGGTGAAAAATAAATCAGAAGCTCTCACAGTTGACTTCATTTAGCTGATTCAAATAACTTTATATTTATATAAAAATATTTACAATACCATTCTTCTTTACAGCAACATAGCTTAATGAAGACTTCTTACAGAGACAGACCAGAGACAAAACTTGAGACTGGAAATCCAGCTCCTAACTCAATACTCTTTTTGCACAGACTCAGTAGCACATTCTTCACATTGGCTGACTGAGTTACCACATGACTCTTCCTGCTCATGAATATTCCAACACTCCTCCCTTCATGACAGGAAGAGACATCAGACCTATAGACTTAATACATTTTTTAATCATGAAAAACCTTGTGCCATTAACCTGGCCTTATACTGTACATCATTATTTGGCAATACCTTTTTCTTATATACCCACTTACAACCCACAGCTTTGGTTCCCTGTGGCAAAGTCACTGATTTAAATACTTCATGGTCTCCCATGGATTTCATCTCTTTATCCATGGCCTCCTTCCATCTTTCTTGTTCAGCTTTTGGTAATACCAACATTTCTTTATAACGTCTTGGCTCATACCACACATTGCAAACCTTTACCTTGCTGGCAGAATACCTGTCAGACGGAATTCCTTTGTTACATCGCTCTGACCTACGTGGTATTAACTGCTCCTGTGTCTCAATTCTTTCTGGTTTTATGTCTTGTTCAGCCTCTCCTTCCTGAACATTGACATCTTCAATAATCATTTTATCATTAGATGAGTTATTGTCACTAAACAGATCACCGTCATTAAGTGAGACATACCCAGAATTTGCATTAATTCTATCCCAATTTTGTTCTGCAAAATTAGCAGACCTTGAAATTACAATTCTTTTGCTTCCATCGCTAAAGCAATATCCTTTTGACCCTGGCTCATAGCCCACAAACCTGAGCTTTCTTGCCTTTTGCTGTCCCTTTCTTCTGATTGCTTTTGGAATATGTACCCATGCAGTACTTCCAAAAATTCTCAAATGTGCCAGTGATGGCTTTCTCCCACATAGAATGGCATATGGAGTATTATTAATGGAGGAACTCCACAGCCTGTTAACTATATAATTGGCAGTCAATATGGCTTCTCCCTAATATGACCTGCTCAAACCAGAATCCTCCAATAATGAATCTTTCATTGTTTACAAAACACCATTCCTTCTTTCAGCTACACCATTCTCTGCTGCTGTGTAAGGATTTGTACGTCTGTGTCTTATCCCCAACTGCCCCAACCACTGTTGGAATTTAGTTGACATAAATTCAGTACCTCTGTCAGTTTGCAACTGACACACTTGTTGTCTGTACCTTCTCTCTACAAAACTTACCCACTGTTTGAATTGTTGTAGCACCTCTGTCTTACTTCTAAGCAAGTAGCAAAACGAATACCTGCTATAATCATCAACAATTACCAGTGCATATTTTGCTCCTCCCAAACGGGCTTGCATAGGTCCCACCAGATCTGCATGGACCAGCTCTAGAACTCTTTCTGTTTGTCTTGTGCTACATTTACTAACTGGGAATGCCTTTGACTTCGATGCTTTGCATACTGCACAGTCCAAATATGTTTTGCATCCCTTCAAATTTAGCCCTTCTGCAAAATCTTGCATTTGCTGCAAAACTTTAAAGCTTGCATGGCCAAGTCTTCTATTCAGAAGATGAACACATGAATCATGCTCTGCAACATTTTTAAATATATGGGAACATTGAACCTTTTGTCCCTGCAATACATATAGGTTATCTTCCTTTATGCCTTCTGCACAAATATTCCCATTCCTTTTGATGAGACACTTCCCATTTACAAAAATGACCTCAAAACCTTGTTTGTCTAAATTAGACACACTTAACAAATTATGTTCCATCTCAGGTACACAAAACACATTGGTAAACTTTGATTCCAAATATGGAATTTTTACATCGCCTCTTCCAATGACTTTTGCTTTCTGGCCATTTGCCAAAGCCACAGCTTCTTGTGCTACTGGAACAAACCTGCAAAATAATTCAGAGTCATTAACAATTGTTTGACTTGCCCCACTATCTATTAGCCACTTGTCTCTGTTGTTGTTATTGCAAACTTTTGCAACACCAAAATGTTCCTTTTGCAAAACAGTCCTTTTTCCTTGCACAAATGTCTTTTTCTGCAAATTGTTCCTCTGCAAACAGTTCCTTTCCAGATGTGTCTTTTCTTCACAAATGTAGCAAGTCTATTCCCGCTGAGCAGCTCTCTGCTTGCAAAATCTCTCCTTTGTTGCAATTTGGTCCGTGTCCGATCTGCTTGTTTTTTCTCCTCCGGAGACTTGCAGTCTGGACACCCTCCTCAGGAATTTCTCTTCCTCGTGGCTGCTTCTAAAATGGCGTTTTTCTTCTTCATTAAGCAAGCATGCCTTTAAAGCCTCAAACTTTAAGTCTTGTTCTTCTTTGCACTCAAATATTGCAGAAACTGTGTCCCAGGTTTTATCTAAACTGTTCAACACCAATAAAACCTTCTGGGACTCAGGGAATTTAATCCCACGTTGTTCTAAGTCCAAAAATAAACTTTGCATTTTATTTAAATGCTGTTCCACAGATTCACCTGGTTGCAAACAGGCCCTGTAAAGTTTTCTTGACAATTGCACTATATTGCATGCAGAAACATTCACGTGCACAGCTCTCAACTTCAACCAAATCTCCTTTGCAGTCTTTAAATTTGCAACATTTAGAAATTGTTCATTATCTAAATTCAAGATGAGATAAGCCATTGCTTGATCATGACTTTTCTGATCAACTGCTGCAAACACTTGTGGTGGATTTTCTACAATATACCACAGCTCTTTTGCTTTGAGCAAACATTCCATTTTAGCAGCCCACACAATGTAATTCTTCTGGCCCAAACAAGGCACACAGCTTTCCTTAAATTCCATTGCAGCCATTCTGCTAATTCTGCCTTGTTCTTATACTTTCTAAACACAGGCAATTTATTCCAGCTTTAAATTACAATGCAGTCCTTAGTAAGCTCTGGGCCCGTAACCTGTTAGAGAATTTTAATTTCTCTACTGGTGAAAAATAATTCAGAAGCTCTCACAGTTGACTGCATTTAGCTATTTTGGTCTTATTTAGACACCCCCCCTACTCAAAGTAAGTCATGGCTATCAAGGAACGGGTTCAACTTCAGCAGTGAACTAGACTCCAGGATAAGCTTCTTAGCCTTCAGACAGTCGAATATTGCCAGGTATGCATCTTGTTGCACACTTCGTAGAATCCTTCTCTCTGCTTGGAGATAGCTGTCTGAGAAGCTTATTTCATGATGCAGGAAACAGACAATCACTGCTACGCCCAATATGAGAGGCCTCCATCTGAAGAAGCGTTCAAAGGAAGCTGTATCTAGGGGATGGTTAAGTGGCAGTTTGTCTTCTTGATCATTGTTGACAAGCAGATGGCCTGGGCGATCATTTTCTTGTCCTGTCTGAGCGTTCTTCTGGGTGCCTGAGGTCGAACGTCGGCATCTTGATCTGGGTCTAGAAGCGCATAGTGTTCTGGTCTCTGTGACATCAGGCTGTCTGGACGAGCCAAGAACTCAGGACCCTTTAGCCAGATCGATTCTGCCAACTGTGGTGCAGGAATGGACTGTGTAGCCTGTTCCGCAGGGTTCTGATCTGTTGGCACATACTGCTACTGCTCAGGACTTGAAGATCTTCTAATCCTTTCCACTCTATTGCTTACATAGACATAGAAGCATCTGCTTTGGTTGTGAATGTAGCCCAACACCACCTTGCTGTCTGTGTAGAAGGTGGTGGATTGTAGCTCAAGGTCTATCATTTTCGTTATCATGTCTGCGAGTACTACGGCTAGAACGGCACTGCAGAGTTCTAACCTTGGTATGGTGTGACCTTGTTGTGGTGCTAGTTTTGCCTTTCCCATGACGAAACCGAAGTGAATGTCGCTCTCCCCGCTGTGGACTCTGATGTATCCTACAGCTGCTATTGCCTTCGTTGACACATCTGAGAAGACATGCAATTCTTTCTTCGGTGCAGCAGCAGGTGAGATGGAGACATATGTGCGCTGCACGCAGACAGTTTGGAGACAACTTAGGGATGTACGCCACATCTCCCAGTCTTGCTTCTGTTCTAGCGGAAGCGGCTCATCCCAGTCTGTGGTGCTTTGGGAGAGTGTGCACAGAAGGAGCCTCCCTTGGACTGTTACCAGTGCGGCAAACCCTAGAGGGTCAAACAGGCTGTTCACTGTGGACAGGACTCCTTTTCTTGTAAAGACAGTGTTCTGTGCTGGAGCTCTAAAGGTAAAGACATCTTTCTTCAAGTCCCAACACAGACCGAGACTATATTGGATGAGAGGAACATTGTTGCCAAAATCAAGGTCCTATAATCCCTCTTCAGGATTGAAGGCTTCCAACACTTCTTCACTGTTGGATGCAATTTTGTGCATCCTGAGGTTGGCTACCGCTAACATCTGGTGTGTCCTTTTTAATAGGTCTATGGCTTCTGCTGGAGTGGATACAGATTTCAGGCCATCATCAATGTAGAAATCCCATTCTACAAAGCATCTGGCATCTGCACTGTATTTGGCTTCGCCCACACGAGCGGTGCATTGCAGGCCGTAGTTAGCGATTGCAGGGGAATTGTTTTAGCTAAATTACATGCAACAGCGTTAATGTTAAGGTGAGCACGAGCAGCAAGTGCTGGCACACCCCCTATAGACACAGCCAGCGCTACATATTCCACTTTATTAAGTAAGGCTGTCTCAGAGTCACAAGTGTTATCTAGCATGACCCCATGCTGAGAACAGTTCGAGTGAAATTGTTGTTGGGAAAGCAAAACAGGAATCAGCCGGCTAAGGCAACACTGTGTTTCACTAATATTAGCAGGAATATAATTAAAAGTTTCTTGACCACATGTAAAAAACCATCCTTGCAGCAGCCAAACATGGGCAAAATTAAAGAAAGTCTCTTCAAAAGCTGTGCAATTTAAAACAGGTGAGCTAATACGACGACAGTGAGTTTTTTTACTTGAAGAAGTACAATTAACTATTTTTGCACATGTTATATTTACAGGGATTGCTACCACCGGGGTGTGCAAAGCAATAGTGTCAGGGGGTGGATAATAAGCAGTGAACCCCCAATTAGATATAGTCCCATAGTTAAAGTTCTCATTTAATAAAAATCCGCTCAAGCCAATGAAGTTTTGAATTACTGCAGAAGGGGTACAAACAGGGACTAAACATGTAGAAAGCAAATTTTCCATGTCATACATTTCATGTAAGCAAAAGACATCATTATGTGTGATGTTAGCCAGCTGCACCCATAGATTTTGCTTCATTCGTTGCTCGAGCGATTGTTTGGGTGGGATGACAGCTGCTGTTGCCAAAGGGCAGTTGTTAACAATCAAACATAAACAAATGATGGCTAAGGAATTTGTAGTTAAAACCGCAAATATGGCAGTGCACAAGTTCTCGGTGGTTTGCTCTACTTGCTGCTGCAGCACCACTGCCTGCGCTTTGGTGGTCAAGTTCTTCACATCTCCCCATGTCACTGGCCAACTGGCATGACGGGATCGGATTGGTTGCTGTGCCATCTGTAGAGTCACCCTTGCCATTTCTGGGACCGGATCCAGGGACTGGTGCCACGACATCCTTGGCTGGGCAGACGCAATGCGCTGAAATCCACAAAGGTCCTGTAGGAGCAAGCACAGCAGCATAGCCTCATCCCCAAGTGATCAGAGGGACCGGTCCCAGCCATGCTTTGTCTGGTAAAGCCCAATAATATACCAGAGGGGGAAGCAAGCTTGTTTTCTGTTGAAAGTGTATCTGATCAGTGGTCGAATTTTGAATGGAAACATTCAATTGGTTTAATGTAAATAATACTTTTTTAACTTGTTGTGTTACCCACAACAAATTGGGTACCCGAGAGCCCTCCTTTTTTATTTGTTTGTGGAGGCAGTCCTTAAAGGACTGATTAGCACATTCCATGATGGCTTGACCCATGGAATTATAGGGGAGACCATGAGTAAGAACAATATTCCAGGTTGTACAAAACTGCAAAAATGCCACTGAAGAATAGGCTGCCCCATTATCAGTTTTTAAGGAAGAGGGCTTACCCAAGGCTGTAATGGCCAAAAAAAGATGAGAAATAACATGTGTAGCTGTTTCCCCTCTTTGAGGCGTGGCCCAAAGCGCTCCTGAATAGGTATCAATAGATAAATGAATATATTTCCAGGGAGCCAGAGAGGGAACATGGGTAACATCCATTTGCCATAGTTGATTAGATGTGAAACCATGGGGATTAACTCCCGTGTCCCCCGAAGGAGATGCCCCAGAACATTGAGGACAGGATGAAACAATCTGCTTGGCTTGGTCGAGTGGAATATGGCAAGCTTGTGCCAGCCCCCTAGCGTTTTGATGGAAAAAAGAGTGACTAAAAAAAGGATCTGAAAACAAAGTGGGTAAAACATGAACAGCAGCATCAGTGTGACTATTGCCTTCAGAAAGAGGGCCAGGAAGGGATGAGTGACTGCGTATATGAGAAACAAAGTATAAATGCTTCCGATCTTGTAGCAGCTGCTGCAAAGTTAAAAACAAAGCCATGAGATTGGGGTCAATCCTGGGCATGATATAAGCACCTGGAAGATTAAAAATAAGTTGACACACATAATGAGAGTCAGAGATTAAATTAAAAGGCTATTGAGAAAAGGTGTGGAAAGCTAGAATAGCAGCAGATAACTCTGAGCGTTGTGGTGATGATTGCACTGCAGTGTAGGACACCTTCCAGGTATCATCATGAGGATCCTTATAAGCAATCACTCCTCTCGTTCGCCCTCCATCAGAAAAAACAGTAGGAGCTTGGGGCAATGGAAAAGGAGAAAGCAGTGGGCAGACAGGAAAGGAAGAAGTCATTAAACAAGCAATCCGAGGATCTTTAGGCAAATGATATGAAATACAGCCTATATAGTCAGTTAAACAGCACTGAAGAGATAAGTAATTCTGAAAGTAAAATTGAAAATCAGATTTTGGGATAGGAAAAAAATATTCATTAAATCGGTCCCATTTCTACGGCAAGCTCGAGTGCGTCCTAAGGTTATTATTTCAGCAACAGCCTGGATAAATGGCAAAACATTTTGGGATGGGGTGTGGGGTAAATAAAGCCATTCAATACAATATACTTTTTGCGCTTTTAATACAGCTAATACTCCTGTAGGTAGCTTACTAATAGGGAATATCAAAAGAGTTAACTGACAATCTTTACGTGGAATACGGTCCACAAACTGAGTACTCAAGATGCCATTAATTTGCTCAACCGTGGCAAGTGCTGTAGGTGGAACTATAATGAGATCTCCAGGTTGTTTTCCTTTGGTCAATAAGTCAAATAATGGACTAAGTAAATGTGTAGGCAAAGAAAAATATGGGTGAACCCAATTGAGGGTTCCCAGCAATTGCTGCAAATTGACCAACGAAATAACTTTGGGTAAGCTCAAGTGAGGAAAAGCTGGAGCAGAATAAGATTGCAACATGTTATGCCCTATCTTTATCCAAGCCCGTGAACGGAGCATCCCACACTCCGGATACCAGGGACAGTGTTTCCCTACCTCCTCAACCAGCTTCCTTATGTCTGCCTCAGGCGCCGTCACACCTGACTTGTGTAACAGGAATCGGAGTTCCTGTACATGTTTATGTTGGTGTTGAGATAGATTGCAACCCATACTTACCACTGAGGGGTCCCAGAGGACGAAGGTGCACCTAGATGCTGGTAAGTATGTTGGCTGTTGCTACCCACGGGGGGGGGGGGTGTCCCGGTTTGGGTGCCAGATGATGGAATCAAAGATCAGTCATTGCAAGTGCAAAGTTGTCTGACTGCCTTCGCAGTGTTTATTGTTTTTATACAGTTTTTCTAAGCAGCATAAGATAAAATAGCAACAGCATTTTTATTGGTGGATTCTCCTCGCCAATCCTTAAGAATATACCAGCCAGGGGGCACCAGCCAGGGGCAGTGTTCTGCAACATCCTGGTGGTGTGAACTTGGTGAGATCATGTAGGTGAGATCATGTAGGTATTTGAGCCATGGCAGTGTGCTGCACACAGCCTCTACATGACCTCTATCTCTACAGACCCATCCGAGTTCCATCTTGAGGGCAATTGGGGAGCCTATCGGGCCTTTGACCATTCCATGGCAGGCAAAGGCGTCAGGGGCGTCTACTCCCAACAGAAGCAGGATTTCGGCTTCAGGATCTAGGGCAGGAAAGTGATCAGCCATGTACCTCAGGTGAGGTATGTTGCTTGCTGCTTCTGGCGTTCAGATCTCACTGCAATTATCTGGTAAGGCATCCCATTCTAGCAATGGCGGCAGTGGGAACCATGAACTCCCATCTAATAACTCTATGCAGAGTCCAGTGACTTTCCTCCCCGCCGTGCTCTGGGGCCCAGTGCACATTGTTATTGTGAAAGGTGTTTCTTCACTTTGGACATCAAAGAGGTTGAAGAATGCTGACCTAGCTAATGAACTATTGCTTTGTGTATCCATTATTACATACATCTTCATGGCTTCTCCTGGGCATCCGGAGGGGTAGACTTTAGCTAAGCAAATCTGGTGGCATGAACGAGGGGATGGTGAGTCACCACATACTGCTGTGCAATTGATACTTGCAGTTGCCTCTGGGTGTGCTTTGGAGCCATGCTGAGGCTCCTTGGTTGGAGGGGGAGTGGAGGTTGCTCACTGCAGCGGCTCAGAGTCTGGATGTAGGGCTCCCGGGTGCTTGTCGCTATTGCATAGATGGCATTTCACCTTAGCTGCACAAGCTTTGGCCATGTGTTCCGTAGACTCACCTCACCAAATTTTCTGCACTTGTTCAGAGAATGTGAGGACTTATGGAATGGACAGATAGGGTCTTTCTTTATTTGCAGAGGTTTAGGTTGAGCTTTCTTCAACAATTGCCCATCTGAATTATTCCTGGGCACAGATACAAGGGTTTTTCCCTTTGCAGTTTGTAATGGACCCTTAGTTAAGCCAGAGTTCTGACTGGCCTTTTTGGCAGCTGGAAACCATTTTTCTCTGATGTCAAGGCTGTGAGGGTCATTGTACAGCTTTGGTTGGTGAACAACAAATTCTTCAAGAGCAGCAAAGGGGGGGAGGTTTGCCTAGGTTCTATGCCCTATAAGCAGAAGATAACTTGATCCATTCTTCACTTAACTGCTGTGGTAGTTTTTGAATGATAGACTTTTGCGTCCTGAACTGGTCGAGACACATTAGTCCTGGCAAGGTGGGATCTTTTTGTGCTGTATGCAGTTGTGTGAGGAGGGCAGAGAATTTCCACAGCTTGCGAGGTTCGCTGATACTGTCAGGAAATTCGTTGATACGATCCAAGAACGAGGACTCCGTCAATGTAGATGCGCCATATTGCTGATTGAGCGTATCCCAAGCTTGGCTAAGGGCGGTGACTGGATTACCTAGTTGGGATGAGTAGATGTCCTTCACTACATCTGCCAATTCTGGTCCCAGCCATGCTATCATATGTCCGAGCTCTTCTGCTGGTCCTAACCCTTCATCGTAAATGGCATTCATGAAGATATGCTTCCATAGTAAATACTCCTTCCCCGACTTGTCAGAGAATTTCTGTATACCACTGGATGCCAAATCCAACCTTCCTTTCTGGAGGTGACCCTTTTTTCCTTCTTGAGGATGTTGGAGGGTCTATCGGAGCTGTATAGGAGTTGTAATCAGGGTGAGGGTGGTATGGTGTTGGAGTCATTAGGAGCATGGCTAGGGACTTCTCATTGATCCTCATAGGCATAGCTCCCAAGAGCAGGAGCATGTGCCGAAGGTGGCTGGTAATTTTTTGCAGAGTACTTCCTGATGAATGCATCCTCCCATGACACATACGGGAGTTGTTCTCCTCACTGTCCGGCAGGCCGATCACCTTCATTGGGTCGGAAGTCCATTTTTGAGTTGCCTTGAAGGTTTGACTGGAATTCTCTTGCCTTGGCATTGAGTTTAGGAATCGTGGCTTCTTGTGTGCCCACCTGCTGGGGAATCTCCATTGTTGCAAATGGGATAATCCGATTACCCCATGCATCTTGGTTTGTTGGGTTAAGTTTTACAGATCCGAAGGGGAGGTCTCGTGATCCAGATCGTGCGATGTCAGCTTTCTGACTAGTTTGCACATCTGGTTTTTGAGCTTCTCCTTCTTGTTCATACCACGTCGCTCCTTCCTGCTCATGTCATAGCGTGTTCTGGTCATTCACATAGGCCTTGACATGGCTGTACGAGCTTCCACCTTCTGGCCCTTCAAAATTGTGCATGAAGGCAGCACCTTCAGCCTCCACCTGTAAAGCTGCAGCCCTTGCTGCTATTTCTGCTGCCTCCCGTTCTTGCTGTAGAAACTCAAGGTTGGCCTGAGCTTTTATCTCTGCTGCCTCCTGTTTGTGCTGAAGAAACAAAAGGCTGGCCTGAGCTTTGGCCATTTCTTCCTTTTGTTTGGCCTGAGCTTTGGCCATTCCTTCCCTTTGTTTAGCCATTTCTTCCTTTTGCAGTTGCTCTGCTTTTGCCACACATAAAGCTGCTGCAGCTGCCACTGCTTCAACTCGTGCTTGTGATGCTTGAGCGGCAAGGCTCTCTTCCCTGGAGACTCAGGATGAATGGCTATGATGAGAAGATGCTTTAGAAGAATGGGAAGAGCCTGTGACAGAAGATTGCTGTGAAATGCTAGTGCATGCCTGAGACTGTTGTGACTTAAGACGAGAGGATGAGGCTTTCTTAGAGGAGTGAGAGGAGGCCACATATGACCACTGGGATGGCGCATGTGAATGATGGGTCACTTCAGACTCAGCCTTCTTGCTCAGTGTGTCCTTTGCCTGAAGTTCAGCTTGGAAAGAGTCTTTACTGCTCTGTAGGAGCTTCTCACACTCTTTGTTTATCAGCTTGAGGTGTTGTATTTCCTATTTGAGTGTTGAATCTCCTAGCTGCAACTGGATGTCTATGAGGCAGTGTTCATAACCTGTCCATTGTAGGAGAAGCCCATCCATATCCTCTTCCAATGAACGAATGTGCTTGGGGAAAAGCTTATCTTTGGATGCGTCGCAGAGTTTCTGCAGCTTCTCCCAGGATTTTTCATGACGTTGATAGAAGCTATCCCAATTCTCCAGCAGGCATGACTGCTTGGCTTCATTAAGCCTTCTTTGATGCCTCAAGTCATAAGGTTTCTGAGATGTTTCTGACTTTTCTAAATTTTGTATATCAGGTTTTGCACACATGTTGAGGTTAGTTGAAGGGACTAGCTCTTCTGGCACATTGGGGTTCTCTGCCATGACTAGAGAAGAATCAGAGGATTTCCTTGATACTTTAGAAGACTTCAGTAGAATTTACTCTTTGACCACTAGGGTGTGCTGTATACAGATAGCTTGAATACAAGCCTGTTGTTTGCCGATTGGCCACCAGAGGGCACTGCACCTAGACTACACTTAAGATAGGCTGCCTGCTGCCTGGTCCCTTTGATGAGAATTGCAAGGCTGAAGGTCCGATTCTGGAATCTCTAAGGGTTTGGTTTCCCGAGATTGAAATTCCAACTTGGACTGTGGATGCTTGCACTCTAAAGGGGACTGGCTGCTAGCCTTTGTTTTATTAAGCAAGAGTCAAGGAAACAGCTAGATTGTGAATTTGGATAAATGTAGGCTGGGGCTATCCATCTTGCATGAGGCTATTGCAACACGAAAAAACCTCTATAGGAGCTGTCGGCTTTACACATGCAAAATGAGCTGGCTAGCTTGCTTTTTCATGCAAATTGTTCTGTCTCCTAGCAACAGAGTTCTCTCTCCTCCAGGTAGGCAGATTGGCGATTCAAACATTATCCCTTTTTAGTGGCATGCAGAGGAAAATTCAAAAACTAACTCCTTTTACTGATCAAGCAGGCAGATGAAGATTTTGTCTCTTTTTACTCAGGCATGCAGATGAAGATTTTATCTCTTTTTACTGTCCTGGATCAAGCAAGGGGGTTGCTGCTGAATATTGCTTGATGCAGGCAGATTAACTCCACGGAAAGGTTTCATGCAGATTACTTTAATTCATCAGGCATTCTCTAACATTAACTTATAGTTACTGTAGGGATTTTTCTGAAATACATATCATAATCTGGACCCAACACATAGGTAAAAAGAGATAGTTTCTTCCATGCTAACGGAGCAAACAGTTCTCGTGGCTGGAATTCATAAAGACGTAGCCAGGAAATCCGGTAACAATCAGAAGTCCCTCCCAGTGGCCAGTCCGAACACAAATATGACCAGGTAACTTAAACTACATTACCCAGAAGGCTATCCCTTAAGGGGACAGTTCTTAATTCCTAAGATAGCTATATAGTCTGACCAGCCAGCCACCATGCTAAATCAATACCTTGTTGTTGTAGATCCTGTCTGTCTTTCAATTTTCCTTCATTATCCAAAATATCTTTATAAGACACAACTTTATCATAGTTAATTAAGTTTGGGTAATCAAAAGCTTCCTTTGTTGAAAGCCATTCAGGTATCTTAATATAATTTTTTTCTTTTGTTTTTTCCCATTCTAAAAGAAGTGCATTCCTTATAAAATGGTTTTGAAAGTATCTATGCATTTTATTCTTTCCGTACCACAGAAAGGCATGCCAACCAATCTGTAGTTCATGCCCCTCTAGGTACAATAGTCTTTTATCTCTAAGCATTATCCATTCTTTAAGCCATGTTAAGATAGTTGCTTGGTAGTATAATCTCCAATCCGGGAGTCCGAATCCTCCACTATCTTTAGCTTCTTGTAGCATTTTCACTTTAATTTGCGCTTTTTTACCTTGCCAGATAAATTTCAATATTATTGCATTCAGTTCACCAAAGAAGGCTTTTCCCAGTCTTACCGGAATTGTTTGAAATAAGAAGTTTTATTGTATTAGGGTGTGTACGGGTGTGAGTGATGGAGCTGGGAACGAGAACTGGTGCCCCCTCTGCTGAGTGTGTAAACAGAAGTGGAGGGGGGGCCGGATGTACTTCCCGGCACGATATGAATGTGAGATGTGGACTGTCGGGAGGGGGGGACAGTGGGAGGGAGACCTGCGGGGTGGGTGGGGAGTTTTTGGGGGTGGAGGTGGGCCGGAACATCCCGGTTATCGTAGGGAGAGGTAGATATGGCGGGAGCCAAGGGGTGGGCTATCTTCGGGGAACAAGGACTCGCTGCATTAAAGCGATTACTTGTTCCGACCCCTTGGACTCTTCTCCAATACCTGGAGAGGGGGGTGTTCAGGACCCTGGCCTCAGGTTGCTGCTTCATAATGCCAGGTCGGTTATTAATAAAGCTCCCCTCATCCGGGACTTGATACTAGATGAGGAGGCCGACCTGGCATGTATTACTGAGACCTGGCTGGGCCAAGAGGGAGGTGTTCCTCTCTCAGAGATGTGCCCAGACGGGTTTCAGATAATGCACCAACCGCGATTCCAGGGAAGGGGTGGGGGAGTGGCGATTCTTGTCCGAGAATCCTTGAGACCTCGCAGGATCCCTGCCCCAGAGGTTGTTGGGTGTGAGTCCCTTCTCTTGAGGTTGGATTCAAGGGTTCAGTTGGGCTTGTTGTTGACATACCTGCCTCCCAGCTATGTGACAACAGCCCTGCCCGAGCTGCTGGAGGGGGTAGCCGGGTTGGCGGTGGAATTCCCCAGGCTTATGGTGCTGGGGTATTTCAATCTGCCATCACTCAGCGAATCCTCCGGTGTGGCTCAGGAGTTCATGGCTTCCATGACAACCATGGACCTGACCCAGATAATTCAGGGTCCGACCCATAGGGGAGGACACACGCTCGACTTGGTATTCCTCTCAGGGCAGTGGAGACGTGATTTCGATTTAAGGGGTATAATTACTTCTCCCTTGTCATGGTCAGATCACTTCCTGTTGAGGTTAGATTTCTCGGTCCTACTCCCCCACCGCAGGGAGGCGGAACCGATTAGGTGGTTCCACCCGAGGCGTTTAATGGACCCGGAGGGGTTCCAAATAGCGCTTGGGGGTTTTCCTGATTCCCTCCTCCACGAACCAGCTGAGTCCTTGGTCGCTGCTTGGAATAAGGCGGCATCAGGGGCGTTAGACCGGATCGCGCCTTTGCGACCTCTCCGTGATTGTGGATCCTGGAGAGCACCTTGGTTTACTGAGGAGCTACGGGAGATGAAGCGTCAGAAGAGACATCTAGAGCGATGCTGGAGGGCTAGTAACTCCGAATCCAACCGGACACTTTTAAGAGCCTATATTAGGACTTATTTAGTGGAGATACGAGCGGCAAAATGTTCGCATTTTTCTGCACTTATTGCGTCTGCAGAATCTCGCCCTGCCACCCTGTTTAGGGTGACCCGTTCCCTACTTAACATTCGGGAAGCTGGGGAGCCCTTACAGGGTAGGGCGGAGGAATTTGTGCAGTTCCTATCAGACAAAATCGCTCGGATTCGGACAGACCTAGACTCCGATTGGGCAGGGCCTTCTGACATGACCGGGGCAGGTCTTACCCCAGTTTTATGGGATGAATTTGAGTCTGTGACCGCTGAGGATGTGGACAGAGCGGTGGGAGCGATGAGCGCCTCCACTTGTTTATTGGACCCGTGTCCTTCCTGGTTGGTCTCGGCTGCCAAGGAGGTGACATGAGGCTGGCTCCAGGTGTTGATCAACGCTTCATTGAGGGAGGGGTCTTTCCCGCAATCCTTGAAGGAAGTGGTTGTGAGGCCCCTTCTCAAGAAGCCTACCCTGGACCCGGCTGACTTAAATAACTTCCGTCCAGTCTCCAATCTCCCCTTTTTGGGGAAGGTTGTAGAGAGAGTGGTGGCACTCCAGCTCTGACGGTCTCTGGATGAAGCAGATTATCTAGACCCTTTTCAATCTGGCTTCAGGCCCAGCTTCAGCACAGAAACTGCTTTGGTCACGCTGATGGATGATCTCTGGTGGGCCCGAGACAGGGGTTATTCCTCTGTCTTGGTGCTACTTGACCTCTCAGCAGCTTTTGATACCATCGATCATGGTATCCTTTTGCAACGACTTGAAGGGGTGGGAGTGGGAGGCACCGTTTTACGGTGGTTCTCCTCCTACCTCTCTGGCCGGTCGCAATCGGTATTGGTGGGAGGGCAGAGGGCAACCCCAAGGCCCCTTGAATGCGGCGTGCCGCAGGGGTTGGTCCTCTTCCCCCTCCTATTTAACATTTACATGAAGCCGCTGGGTGAGATCATCAGACAGCACGGGGTGAGGTTTCATCAGTATGCTGATGATACCCAGCTATATATCTCCTCCCCGAGCTCTCTCAGTGAAGCGGCTGATGTGATGGGCCGTTGCCTTGAAGCCGTGAGGGTCTGGATGGGGGTTAACAGACTCAGGCTCAATCCTGACAAGACCGAGTGGCTTTGGATGTTGCCTCCCAAGGATCATGTTGACTGTCCAGTGTTGACTCTAGCGGGGGGAAATATACCCCCTTCGGAGCGGGTTCGCAACTTGGGTGTCCTCCTTGATCCACAGCTGAATTTCAAACATCATTTGACGGCTGTGGCTGGGAGGACCTTTGCACAAGTTCGTCTGTTGCACCAATTGCGACCCTACCTGCACCGGGAGGCTCTCCTTACAGTCACTCATGCCCTTGTCACCTCACGTCTGGACTACTGCAACGCGCTCTACATGGGGCTACCCTTGAAAAGTATTCGGAGACTACAGTTGGTCCAGAATGCAGCTGCGCGAGTGATAGTGGGTGCTCCTCGATACACCCACGTTACACCTATCCTCCGCGAGCTGCACTGGTTGCCTATTGGTCTCCGGGTCCAATTCAAGGTGTTGGTTATTACCTTTAAAGCCCTATATGGCTCAGGGCCAGGCTATTTGCGAGACTGCCTACTACCTCATAGTTCCCTTCGTCCAGTTAGATCCCACAGGCTGGGCCTCCTTCAGGTCCCGTCGGCCAAGCAGTGCCATTTGGCGGGGCCACGTATGAGGGCTTTCTCAGTGATGGCGCCCACGTCTTGAAACCAGCTCCCCCCAGAGATTAGGACCGCTCCCACCCTGTTGGTTTTCCGTAAGCTGCTTAAGACCTGGCTTTTCCGGCAGGCCTGGGGTTTATAAAATCTGACCGCTGGATGACTGTTATTGTACTGTTTGTTTTGTCATGTTTTATGGTGTTTTTATTGTTAGCTGCCCAGAGTCCTGCGGGAGTGGGGCGGTTTATAAATTTTAAAAATAAAATAAAATAAATAAAATAAAGAGAATTTTCAGTAAAATATTCATTTTCACTGTAGCTATTCTCCCCAACATTGACAGTTGAAGATTTTTCCACTTTTCCAGGTCCAATTTTATTTGTTTTAGCAATCTTACGTAGTTATCTTCTTTTACTGTTACACATCTTGCTGTTAAACAGATTCCCAAATACTTAACTTTTTTAACTATTTGAAGATTTGGGTTTTTTTATAAGTTGGCTTTTCTGTTTTTCTGTTAAATTCTTTGTCAACCCTTTAGTCTTTTCTCTGTTTATTATCAAACCTGCCACTTCTCCAAATTTTTCTATTTTCTCCAGCAATTTAGTGCTTGTTTAGAATGGCTCTTCCAGTATAAAAACCAAATTGTCTTCAAATGCTTGTAATTTATATTTTTCATCTTTTATCTCCAATCCTTTAATTTCTGTATCTTGTCTAATATTTCTATTCAATACTTCCAATGTTAATATAAATAGCAGTGGGGATAATGGACATCCCTGTCTTGTACCCTTTTTGATATTGAAATTTTCTGTATAGTCTCCATTTACAATTATCCTAGCAGTCTGTTTATCGTAAATTGTTTGGATTGCATTTATAAAGTTTTTTCCAAAGTCTGTTTCTACAAGCTGCTGAAACATAAATTGCCAGTTTACATTGTCAAACACTTTTTGTGTGTCAAGGAATATTAACACCATCTGTTTCCCTGGATAAGTTTCATAATACTCTAACACATCAAGAATCATTCTTAAGTTGCTTTTTATCTGTCTTTTAGGTAAAAAGCCATTTTGATCTGTGTGTATAAATTCAGTCAGAAATTTCTTAATTCTTTCTGCCATTATCGAGGCAAAGATTTTATAGTCTACATTTAATAATGATATTGGTCTATAGTTTTTTATTTGTGTCAGGTCAGCATCTTCTTTAGGTATTAGAGTAATATTATCTTCAGTCCACGTCTTTGGTATTTTAGCCTCCAAAAGAATTTCATTACATAGTTCTTTCAAGATCAGACTTAATACATCTTGTAGTGATGTGTAGAATTCTGCAGGTAGTCCATCTGGACCCGGAGTCTTATCCTTTTTTTGCCTTTTTATGGATTCTATGATCTCCATCATTGATATTTTTCCATTTAATATATTTCAAATGTTCTCCAGAATTTTTGGTAGGTCTGCTTTTTTTAGGTACTGCTGTATTTTTTCTTTGGGAATTTCCTCTGCCTTGTAGAGTATCTCGTAGTCTTTAATGATTTTTTTCATCGTATCATTTTGGAACTGTAAATCTCCTTTTGAGCCTTGTAGCTTGTTTATCATTTTTTTTCTTTTTCTTTTTTCAATCTATATGCTAACCATCTCCCTGGCTTATTAGCATTTTCAAAGAAATTCTGTTTAGTCTGTTTAATCTGTTGAGCCATTAGTTCCATCTCGGCCAGATTTAATTTATGCTTTATTATCTCCATTTGTTTCTTGAGTATTTTCTTTTGTGGATCTGTTTGTAGTTCTGATTCTAGCTTACTGAGTTCTTCCCTCAGCTTTAACTGTAGTTGTTTCTTTTCTTTATTCTTTTTAGCAATGTAAGTTATAGCCAACCCTCTGAAATATGCTTTAGCCATGTCCCATACATTTTGAAGGGATGTTTCTTCCTTCTTATTTGTTTTAAATAAAAATTCCATTTCCTTTGTCGCTAATTGTAGAAATTCTTTTTCTTTCAAAATAGATTTATTCAGGGACCATCTTGTTTTTTTCTTAATTCCTTTCCAAGGCATTTTTATTGGGTTATGGTCTGCCCAGACATTAGTTTCTATCTCCACTTCTTGCATCATCATTTTCAATTCCGAAGATGTCCATATCATATCAATTCTAGACCATGATTTATGTCTGTTTGAATAAAATGCGTATTGCAATTTCTCTGGGTTTTTCTCTCTCCATATATCTTGAATACAGAGTACTTCTGCCATATTTAAAAATGCTTTAGGTAGTATGTTTCCTCCTTTCCTCCCTTGTTTGGTGCTTTTATAGTCCAGAGTTCCATTTACTGTTGCATTAAAATCTCCCATTATGCAAAGATTTTGATAATTTAAATCTAGTATTTTTTATATAGTTTTTGATAAAATTGCTCTTGTTTATCATTAGGTGCATATATTGCTACCATCACTATCTGCTTTTGATCCATCATAATTTCCACCATTAATATTCTTCCCTCTTCATCCGTTTGGGGTTCATCTTTTCTTTAATGTAAAAAGCTATTCCTCTTTGCTTTTGAGATGCTAATGTGAAGTAGAGTTTACCAATTTTCGGTTGTTCTAGCAATTTGAAATGTTGTCTCTTAATATGTGTTTCTTGAAGGCAAATTATGTCCATTTTTTATTTTTGTAGTCGTGTGAAAATTTTTCTCCTTTTTGAAGGAGAGTTTAGTCCATTTGTATTTATTGATAAAATCGCAGTCTCCTCCATCTCTTTTCAGTTATATCTAGGTCTCAGTCTTCTAGTCGATCTTGTCTGTCTCTGGTCTCTTGGTCTCGCTCCTTCTTCTGAATATGTATTTTTTAATTTCTTCCTCCTCTCTTTGTTTGGCCACTCCTTCAACTGCCATTTCTTCTTGTTTCTTTGGTTCAGGGTCGCCTCTTTCCAGAAAAGCTCTGTAGTTGTCAAAAAACTCCAGTACTTTAAGTGGTGTGTCCAATCTATATCTTTTCATATCCCAGTAAATTAAGATCCCTTCTGGAATCAGCCATCTGAAATTCACTCCTTTTTCAGCTATTTTTCTAGTTAGGAACTGGTATTGTCTTCGAGACTCTCGTATTCTCTTAGGGATTTGTTTGAGAACTACAATTTATTTTTCTTTATATTTCAACAGTTCATCTCTTACTTTTCTCAGAATCTCATATCTTGTAGATCTTTTAAGAAATCTAACATGCACTTCCCTAGGTACTTTATTTCTTCTGGCATAATTTGAGTTGACTCAATAGATCTAATCTAATTCTCCTTCCATTTGCAATTTTCCAGTTCCTAACGCATCTGCCAGTAACTCAGTTATCAAACCTAGGAGATCCTCTTCCTTATCTTCTATTATATTTTGGAATCTTAAAAAGTATGAGGACATTTCCATTTCTATAACCGCTAATGAGTCTTCTAATTCTCCGTTTATCTGCATCAATTTTTGGTTTTCATCTTTTAAAACTTCTAGTTTCTGATCAACCTCAGTTGGCTTATCTTTTATTTTTTGGATTCTTTGTTGGTTGTCTGTGATCATCTGTTTAAAATTTTCAATTTGGGAATCTATACTATTAATTTTTTGGTTCATGTTGTCAAAGTCACTTTTCAACTCCTCATGGTTTTTCATTGTAACT
Organism: Crotalus adamanteus; assembly: GCA_039797435.1. Lineage (NCBI taxonomy): Eukaryota > Metazoa > Chordata > Lepidosauria > Squamata > Viperidae > Crotalus > Crotalus adamanteus. The sequence continues at coordinate 1,054,560 of CM077935.1, read as the reverse complement.
GCCGTCTGGGCAGCGATAGCCTCTTGAATTGCTTGCAAAGTTGCTTGGGTATCTTTCTGGAAGGTGTCTGTCTTCTCTTGCTGGAGCATTGTGGCAATTGATCTCTGATATACTGGACTTGCAGAGGCCGAAGAAGGAGCAGAAGATCCTTTTTTCCCAACTTTAGATAGGTTTGGGGCTCTCATCTTTATCTTTCATTCATATGTTGTAATCCACCAAATAGCCAAATTTTATAATCCAATAAGCTCCTAATAGTTAGGAGAGGCAAACCATAAAAATGGTAAAAGGTAGAAAAAGGAGGGAAAAAGAAAAAAAATAATAACAGCAGGGCAAGGGAAAAAAGAAGAGAAAAGAAAAAGAAAAATGCCCCCAAAATAAAAAGGGAGCAGGAGAAAAGAAAAAAGAAAAAAGGCAAAATTTATAATCCACAGAGTTCTTTTCAAGGGGGTTTCTTGGTATTCACTTCTTCAGAGACAGCTTATAACAGTTCCAAATCAGGCTGTATTTATAATCCAGGGGAGTTAGATGGCTCCAAATACAGTTTTATTTATAATTATAGTCTATCTTGTAAAACCAGACAAGCCAAAGGAGATCTTTCTTTCTCAGGCAAAGTTTTCAAGGACCTTCAGATAAGCAATGTCTGGGCATACAGCCAAGTTTTAATCTGAGTTAACTCCAATCAGGGGAAGCTGGATATAATTCTCAGTTTCACCACTAGATGGCATTAGATGTCCATTCCCACCATATTTAAAGAAAAAGTAAAAGTAAAAAGTAATTTAAAAATTTTAGAACTTCTGGTGGCGTTTGCCGCGCCGATGGTGGCTTTCTTTTAGCCGCCCCGCCCTGGGATCGCGTAAAAGCCTGCGGAGACAGCGAAAAACAGCTGTTCCGTGGCTTAAAATCTCTTTCCTTGGGAGAAGAGGAAGAGGAGAGCTTCTTGGGTAAAGGTAGAGCTCCCGTGGACCCCCATAACTTCAGGGAGGTCGGAGGGTAAGAGCTCCCTTGGAGCCCGAGTTTTACTCCGCATTCCAGGTTGTCTTTGTTCCGAAATTTAGGAACAAAGCTAGACGCCGCTTCCACATCTGCTTCTTAAAGTGAGCTCGTGAGTATTTAAAAGCAGACGGAGCTGACCAGGAGAAATTAGATTTGTGATCATCTGGGACTTTAACTCCTGAAAAGTATCTTCTCTAATTTTTTTTTTTTTTTTTGAAGAAGAGAAAGGGAAAGTGACAGAAGTTAAAGATGGTGCTCGGCTTTTTTGTTTGAAGTTTTGCAACAAAGTTAATAGACTGTTCTATATACAAGGCAAGAACTTTCTTCTTTGTCTTTGAGAAATTGTTTTTTTTTCTTTTTCTTTTTTTTTTTTTTTTTTTGATTTTATAATATAAGACTGTGAATTTATAGAAATGGCTTCAAAACGATTTGTTTCTTCGGTTCTTAAAGCTTCTATTTCCTCTCCGATAACACAGACTGTTTCTCAGCCTAAGCCAAAGACACCCCCTCCTTCTCCTCCTCCACCTGCATTTTCACTTAAAGACTTACAAGAGGCTTTTAAAAAAACTGCTTTAGATATCAAAGAGGAGGTAGCTGATCTTTTGGATAATAAAATGACTTTGAAGAGGGCTGTAATGGCAGAATTATTGGAGGAAAAAAATAAAGACATGAGGGAGGATATAATGTTCGCATTTCAAGGTCTTGCGAGGCATATTGAGAGACGGATGACAGATTGGATGAAGTGACGGAAAATGCAGCAAAATTGGAAAGCAGAGTTGATGAGGTTGAGAATAAGATAGATATGACTCAGGATGAATTAATTATTTCACAGTATAGAGACATGGAATTTGCACTGCATATTAGAGGTTTGAAAGAAAATCCGCAAGAAGATTTAAAAGAGTTAGTGGTTAAAGATATTGCTCTCAACTTGGGATGGGAACCGGAGGAAATTTGGAATAGAATCGAAAAAATTTTTAGGGTTAACTCATGGATTGCCAGACAAAGAAATTTACCTAGAGATGTGGTCATTTATTTTTCCAGAAGATTAATTCGTAATGAAATTGTACAAGCTTTCTACAAACAGAGGTTTCAAATTGCAGCTCAAGACGTTATAATTTTAAAAGAAATACCTCCAAAAAATTTAAGAAAAAGAAAAGAATTTGCTTTTTTATCTGAGGAGCTTAAACGTTGTCAAATTCAGTTCAGATGGGAGATTCCAGCTGGGATAGTGGTGAATTACCTAGGAACGCGTTACAGATTAAATACAGTTTCAAAGGCAAAAGATTTTTATTCTTCCGTTCTGAAGGCAGGTTCACCCTTATCCCCGCAAGCTAGTAAAACTGAAGAAGAGCAAACAACTGGAGGTGCGACCTCATTGATTGCTAGAGAATCACAAGTGGAATCTGTTGCACAGACTCCTGAGATAAAAGAACAAAGGATGACTCGTGCTGCACATAAATGTAGAGAGAAAGATCAGAAGCAGAAGGCTAGTGAAGTAACAGAAGGAATCATTGCTACAGAGCCTGTGGGAGGAGCAAGACCAAAAAGATCTTCACCAGTTGATCTTCAAGTTATGCTTCAGAGGCTTCAAGTTGCCAGAAATGGCAAAGCTTCTGACATGGAATGTTAATCGCCTGAATTCACCACAGATAAGAAAAAAAGTATTTCACTATCTGAAACAACTTAATAATGATGTAGTATGTTTGCAAGAGACTCATATAACTTTGAAAGATTCAAAATATTTGATAAATTCTCGTTTGGGATCGCATTTTATAGCTTCAGCTCCAGGGAAAAAAGGGGGAGTTGTAATTTATGTGAAAAAAAACTTATCGGCTAAACTAATCGACTCTGATTCTCAAGGAAGATACGTTATTATTGAGTTAGTATTACAAAGCAAGAAATTCCTTATTGTTGGATTATATGCTCCTAATCAGCAACAGAAACAATTTAATAAGTTTTTGCATGGAAAAATAACTCAGTTGGATTATAAATCAGTTATTTTGATGGGAGATTGGAATGGAGTTTTGGACTCAAGGAATGATAAAAAGGGTTCTTTTAAAACTTCTAATCAAACTAGATTACCTAAAGCTTTTTTTGATATGAAAGATGATCTGGAACTTATTGACATTTGGCGAGAAAGGAATTTAAATGAAAGAGATTTTACGTTCTATTCGGATAGACACCAATCATTTTCTAGGATTGATTTCTTTTTAATTACTACTGATCTTTTTTCCAGGTTTAAAAAAGTCAAGATTTTTCCTAGGACATTGTCGGATCATAGTCCTGTGTGGTTGGAGTTATCTGTGGAAGATGGGAATAGAAGATCTTGGAGACTGAATGAAAATATATTTACACGGGAGGAGCTTGTACAGAAATGTAGAGAACATTTGAAGGAATTTTTTGTTTTAAATATGAATAAGGGTACTTCAATGTCTATGGTGTGGGATGCTAGCAAAACGTACATGAGGGGAGTTTTGATTCACATGAATAATGCTCTTAGGTCTAAATTGACACAAAAACGTAAAGAAATAGAAGAAGAGATTAAATTAAAAGAAACGTTTTTTGTTTTGAATCCAACGGATAATAAGTTAAAGGCTTCTATAAATATGCTTAGGGCGCAATTTAATATGTTAATGGCAGACCAGGTTGCGACTAATTTGCGCTATATGAGACATAATACCTTTTGTAATGCAAATAAGCCTAGCAGGTGGTTGGCTTATCAATTACGTAAGAAACAGAAGGCAAGAATTATTTGTTGTTGTTGTTAATTGCGAAGTCGTGTCCGACCCATCGCGACCCCATGGACAACGTTCCTCCAGGTCTTCCTGTCCTCTACCATCTTCTGGAGTCCATTTAAGTTCACACCTACTGCTTCAGTGACTCCATCCAGCCATCTCATTCTCTGTCGTCCCCTTCTTCTATTGCCCTCAATCTTTCCCAGCATTAGGCCCTTCTCCAGTGAGTCCTTCCTTCTCATTAGGTGGCCAAAGTATTTGAGTTTCAACTTCAGGATCTGGCCTTCTAAGGAGCAGTCGGGGTTGATCTCTTCTAGGACTGACCGGTTTGAACGCCTTGCAGTCCAAGGGACTCGCAGGAGTCTTCTCCAGCACCATAATTCAAAGGCCTCAATTCTTTTGCGCTCAGCCTTTCTTATGGTCCAACTTTCACAGCCATACATTGCAACTGGGAAAACCATGGCCTGGACTATACGCACTTTTGTTGGCAGGGTGATGTCTCTGCTTTTTAGTATGCTGTCTAGATTTGCCATAGCTTTCCTCCCCAGGAGCAAGCGTCTTTTAATTTCTTGGCTGCAGTCCCCATCTGAGGTGATCTTGGAGCCCAGAAAAATAAAATCTGTCACTACCTCCATTTCTTCCCCATCTATTTGCCAGGAATTGAGAGGGCCGGATGCCATGATTTTGGTTTTCTTAATGTTGAGTTTCAAGCCAACTTTTGCACTCTCCTTCTTCACCCACATCAAGAGGCTCTTTAGTTCCTCTTCACTTTCTGCCATTAGAGTGGTATCATCTGCATATCTTAGGTTGTTGATATTTCTCCCGGCAATCTTAATTCCAACTTTTGATTCATCTAGCTCTGCCTTTCTCATGATGTGCTCTGCATATAAGTTAAATAGGCAGGGCGACAGTATACAGCCTTGCCGGACTCCTTTTCCAATTTTGAACCAATCAGTGGTTCCGTGTCCAGTTCTCACTGTTGCTTCTTGACCCGCATATAGGTTTCTCAAGAGACAAATGAGATGGTCTGGTACTCCCATCTCTTTAAGAACTTGCCACAATTTGTTATGATCCACACAATCAAAGGCTTTTGCATAGTCAATGAAGCAGAAGAAGGCATTCTTATCTCTTCTAGCTATTCTCTGGAATTCTGCATTCAATTGGGTGTATCTTTCTCTTTCTCCCTTGCCTTTCGCTTCCCTTCTTTCCTCAGCTATTTGCAAAGCTTCCTCAGACAGCCATTTTGCTTTCTTGCATTTCTTTTTCTTTGGGATGGTTTTAGTTGCTACCTCTTGTACAATGTTGCGAACTTCCATCCATAGTTCTTCAGGCACTCTGTCTATCAGATCTAATTCCTTAAATCTATTTGTCACCTCTACTGTATATTCATCAGGAATATGATTTAGTTCATACCTGAGTGGCCTAGTGCTTTTCCCTAATTTTTTCAATTTAAGCCTAAATTTTGCAACGAGAAGCTCATGATCTGAGCCACAGTCAGCTCCTGGTCTTGTTTTTACTGACTGTATACAGCTTCTCCATCTTTGGCTGCAGAGCACATAGTCAATCTGATTTCTATGTTGACCGTCGCGTGATGTCCATCTGTAGAGCCATCTCTTGGGTTGTTGGAAAAGAGTGTTTGTTATGACCATCGTATTCTCTTGACAAAATTCTATTAGGCTGTGCCCTGCTTCATTTTGTACTCCAAGGCCAAACTTGCCTGTTATTCTGGTTATCTTTTGGCTTCCTACCTTAGCATTCCAATCCCCCATGATGATAAGGACATCATTTTTTGGTGTTAATTTTTATAAGGTGCTGTAGGGCTTCATAGAACCAGTCAATTTCATCCTCTTCAGCACCAGTGGTTGGGGCATAGATTTGGACTATTGTGATATTGAATGGTTTGCCTTGGATTCAAATTGAGATCATTCTGTCATTTTGGGGATTGTATCCCAGTATATATACTGGGAGTATATATAACTGCTTCTAATGGAAAATTATATAAGAATAATTATGAAGTATTATGGACAAAAGTACAAAAGGATTTAAATGATTGGAAAAAATTGCAATTGTCATTGTTGGTGAGAATTTCAGCTGTTAAAATGAATGTCCTACCAAAGTTTCTTTTTTTGTTTCAAATGATACCCATTTTAAAAAAAGATGCTAATTTGGATGAGTGGCAGAAGGGTATCAATAAATTTATATGGGCTGGGAAGAAACCAAGGGTGATGTTTAAGATTTTGCAAGATGCTCGAGAAAGAGGAGGGCTTAAGGCACCTAATTTGAAATTATATTATGATGCAGCCACATTAACTTTGATAAGTGATTGGCTTAATCTAACAAATAAAAATATTCTTTCTCTAGAAGGGTGGGATTTATTATATGGTTGGCATGCATATTTAATTTTTAATAAGAAAGTAGATTGAGCTTTTAAATTGCATATTTTAAGAAATGCCTTACTTCGAGTTTGGAAGAAGTATTATTACAGATTAAATTACAAAATACCTATTTGGGGGATTCCTGGACATGCAATCGAGGGGATTTCTAAGGGGATGAATTTTGAAAAAATTCCGTATAAAGAATTACTTATTTGGTCAGGTACTGACTGGCAATTAAAATCTTTAGATGTATTAAGGCAAGAAAGTATTTTACAGTCATGGTTCCAGTATTTACAAATAGTGGATAGGTGGACTTTAGATAAAAAAGTAGGAATAACATTAGGAGATGAAAATTTGGTAATTCAGATTAAAGATCAGAGTCAGGCTCACATAAAAAGAATTTATAATGCGTTAATAGAATTGGATTCGGAAACGGAATTGGTTAAAGATTATATGGTTAAATGGGCCCAGAATATCCAGGAACCGATTCCATTGGATTTATGGGAGATAATTTGGATTAAAAATGTTAAATTTACGCAGGCTCAAAATTTAAGGGAAATTTTTACAAAATGTTTTATAGGTGGCATTTGGATCCTAAAAAGTTGTCTTCTAATTTACAGCCTAAATGCTGGAGATGCGGTAGTTCTGACGCAACTTATTTTCATGTTTGGTGGACTTGTAAAAATATTAAGGCTTTTTGGATTATGATTTGGTGGAACATTCAAAAGATTTTTAAAAGGAAGATAAAGTTTACTCCTCAACTATTCTTATTAGGGATTTTTGAGGATCTTGATGTTAAAGAAACTATTTTAATGTTGAATCTAGTAACAGCAGCAAGGCTATTGATAGGCAATACTGGAAGAAAGATTCGTTGCCTACTATAGAAGAATGGACACTTAAGGTTTCTAATTTAGCAGAAATGGCTAAAATTTCTGCTTATTTAAAGGATCATACACAAGAAAGATATATTATGGTATGGAGAAGATGGATAGATTATATTCAGATTAAATATGGAACTAACAAGTTCCATTTATTTTATGATTAAATTTTAAATAATAATAATTATTAATATTTTATAATGGAAATTACTTAGTTTATTTACTGTTATTATGTTTCTTTATAATAATTGTTTTAAAATGGATTTGTTTATAATATTATGACATTAAGGTTTAAAGGGAGTTAAAGGTTAAGTATGAATTTAGTTATTGTATAATTTGTTAAATTTAATTAGATTTTGTTTAATATGTTTGTAATAACCCTGTACTCGGCTCTGGGAAGTGGGGGGGGGGTAGGGGGTGGGGGTGGGTTGTGGGTTTAAAATTTTTTTGTTAATTGTTAATAAAACTTTTTCAATAAAAAAAATTTAAAAGTAAAAGTTGTGATGGCTTTCCAATGAAAAAATAGACAAAAAAAAAATCTAAAAAGCCAGAAGCTTCCCAAGTTATCCTTTTGTGCCTCAGACAGCTTTACAATATGGTAGATTTTTAGTTTGCCATAGGCTTAAACTGCTGCTTGTAATTCAGGAGGGGGGGGTGTAAGAAGGAAAACTCCACCCCACCTCCCTAAAACTAAAGGCTTCGCTCTCAAAAGCTGTTAGATGCTGTTCGCAAAACTGGTATCCACTGGCAGAGAGAGAGAAGAAAATATTCTCACCCAGATCAGCTGTTTGCTTTTGCTTTAGAATTCTTCATCTCCGAGGAGAAGTAAAAATTGGCATTTCAGTTCATATGGGAACGTACCTGATTGAGGAAGAAAATCAACTTCTCCGGATCGCCATCAAAAGTGGCCTTAAAAGGTGGCACCATTATGGGTTGCTACCCGCCTAATTGTTGTTGTCCTCCCAGTTGCAATTGCATGCCCCACTGCTGCTGGCCCCCCAGTGGCTGCTGTGCACCTAGTGGTTGCTGTCTATCCAACAGATTGCACAGTCGCCCCAGCTGTTGAACCAAGTCACGTTGAACCCCCACATTCAGGTCAGTTGTAAGCACAGGTCCCGGGCTCGGGTGACAGTGGTGATAATCGGGGCCGCATGACCAATGATAGTAATGGTCAGGGCTCTCACAGTACCGGTAATGATTAGGGCTCCGATGGTATCGGTGACAGTCTGGGCTTGGATAGTGTGGGCGTCTCTCAGGGCTGTCATAATGATCCCATCATCTGGAGCTTTCACGGTGGTGATGCCTGTCAGGAGACTGTGATGAACGACGCTGGTAAGGGCTTCTCTGATGGCCAGGACTGTCACGAAGGCGTCTCTCAGGTCTGTCATAACAATCCCATCTTCTGGAGCCTTCTTGATGGTGATACCTGTCAGGAGACTGTGATGAATGATGCTGATCAGGGCTTCTCTGATAGCTAAGGCTGTCACGTCGCAAGTGGCATTCTGGACTCCTTGACGCTCAATGATGGCCTGGACTGTTGCCCCGTGACTGATGATCAGGACTCTTCCTTCCCACTGGGCTTGAGGTCAATGTTGGTGGCTCTGAAAGTGGAGTAGCCACCCGAGCTCCATCACTGGGGCTAAGGCTTCTTCTGGGCATAGATTGGTGCTGATCTCACTGGTCACCACGCTCACCACTAGGCAAGGAGTGGGTGACCTATCCCTCGCTTCCCACATCTAGCCCCTCAAACTTCTCTACCAACTTCTCCACCGATTGGCTACGGACCGCAGACAAGTACTTCCACTCATCCAAATCTTCTTCCGCTGCCAACCTTTTTGTTCTTCTCCAATCGGGGGAGCATGATTCCCATGAGGCACCTGCTTGCAACTCTGACTCAGCTGCTCTCGAAGAACTCTTCCTCAATTGGGCTGTCTCGGGATGCTTAGAGTCTCCACTGGGCAGGGTCCACTGCGAGGACCACAATAGCTCCCATGTTTTGGGTCTCGCTCCCGCTGCCAGAATTTCTGAACTCACTTTGTCCAACAATGCAACGGCATGTGCTCCCTCCACTGAGGCAGCTGCCATGGTCAGGGTGCTGGTTGTGGGTGCATCTTTTTTCTCCATGCTGAATCTTCCCTAAATCTTTGTCTACCTCCCCTCTGATTTGGGAAGGTGACTGGAGCTCAGGACCCCAAAGGATGTTAGAGTAGATAGGATTCTTGGGTTAATGTCATGGTTCCGATAGATGAAACCAGTAAAAGAACTTCAAGGAAAGAATTCTTCCTTAAAGAACATTTTATTAGGAAACAAAGTATCAGCATTTACATAGTTGAACCCAAGAATGAGATTCCCTCCTCCCAGATACAAAGTAACAAATTGCAATTCCCACCCCACAAAAGCTGTCATAAATCACATTCCCCAATTAGCACAAAACACGGGCTTTTCTCTCCGGCCCCTCAGCCCGCCAAAACCTTATCAGAACACGTCCTTGAGTTCCCACACTTCTACATTGTTATGGCTAGCTAAACCCTCAGGCATTTACCCCAACCCCCCTTCTACATCTGAACTCTAAAAGAATAGAAAAGGCATGTTAAAAGCAAAAGTAAAAATGGCTGCTGGTTCTCAGTTGTCAGAGCAACGACATGCATTGTCACAGCGTTGACAGAAGGAGTATTAGATATGTCTGCCAACTTGAAATATTTATAAGAAAAATAAAGAGATCTAGAAACTGTTCACAAAGAAGGCAACTTAGCCCAAACACTCAGAAGACAGCAGTGTGCAGCCCAACCAAATGATTCTTGTTTAAATGCAAAACAGGGAGACATTCATTAAGAAAGAGAAAAAGAAAAAAGAGATAGAAAGAGAACAGATATGCTAATTAAAAATCTCTCTATTTTTCAATCTCTTGCTCAGATTATACCTCAACATTTCCAAGAATCTATGTTCTTCTATGTGTTCTCAGTCTATTTAAAAAAGCTCTCTATTTTTGCCTCCTTTCACTTCCCCTTTGAATCATCCCACAAATCTAAAAATAATTTAATAACCTGACAATAAGAATCATTCTCATTTGAGAAGAAAGCAGTAGCACAAGCCTTCCCTTTCCCATCATGACATCTCATAGAAATAATAAAAATAAAACTGGACACTTTAATTTTTATGGAGTTTATTATGTGCTACGTTAATATGTATTATTTTGAAAAGTAAGCGCAATTCTTGCCTTCTTCTTTGTATAGCTGTTTAAGTGTAGTAAACTGATCTGATCTTCCTTGATCACTATGGCTCTAATAAGAGCAAGGAATATGCATCTTAAAGTTCTTGCAAAAATAATGCAGGCTTCATTATATTTATTTGTTACATAACACATTTCTCCAGTAAGTCATATTTTTGCATATTAAAAAAGACACATTTTATTGAGCTGGGTGAGAAATTTGTTAAATGAATTTTGTCCTGTTTTACGACTTTTCTTGCCACATTTGTTAAGTGAATCACTGCAGTTGTTACATTAGTTGTTAAATGAATCTGGTTTCCCCACTGACTTTGTTTGTCAAAAGGTTGCAAAAGGGGATCACATGACCCTGGGACACTGTGACCATCATAATTATGAATCAGTTGCCAAGCATCCGAATGTAAATCACATGACCCTGGGGATGCTGCAATGGTCACAAGTGTGAAAAATGGTCATACATCACTTTTTTCTGTGCGGTTGTAACTTCTAACAGTCACTAAGTGAACTGTTGTAAGTTGAGGACTACCTGTACTTTATCACTTTTTGACACCTTGCTAGGTGACTGGTGGTACTCAAATATTGCCATATCCTAAAAGTGGTACAATCTGTGGAAAGGTTAAAAAGCTCTGCATTAGAGTAAGGACAGTGTGCCACATATTTAAATGAATCAAGTAAAAAGACTGATAAGGTATCACATAGTTGTATATATTAAGCATGCTTGGTTTTTGCAATTTTTTTTTCATATTCAGCTTCATTTCTTCTTGAAAAGAGTCTCATTTAACAACAGTGTTGGAGATGAAATTTCCTTTTTTGGGGGGGTGTCCGACCTATGTCGGGCACTGGGACTCCACCCCATACCCCCGTGGAGAAACTCCACTAAGAGGGATGGAGACCCATACCAGAGGAACCCCTATGGGGAACCCCTGACACCTTGTAGACTGGCCGCCCCTTTTGGAGAGACCGGCCCAGTCTCGACAATGGAAATCACAGAACGGGCACAGAGGGATTCCATCCCCTCTGCAACACTGCCCACTGAGGGTCATCTTCCAAGGCGAGGGTGCCTCCCCCCCCCCCAGTAGCCAGGGGCAGCGAGGCCCACCTGGGCCAAGGAAAATGTCTCTGAGGAGATGAAATTTCCTTTGACAAGAATAGAGAATTGATTATAGGACTGGAGATGGAGAACTGGGTCACATTCCCCAACCAGTCCTTCTATCGAGTGAAAGTTGGGAAGCTGGATCCTTGGGCTGCTGAAGATAAAATATTCACAGTTCAGGAGGAAGCCATCAGCTGGTCCAGCACTTTCAATCAAGTAGGTTCTGAGAGTAGATGATTTTGTCTAAATGATTAGGATGAATAGCTCAATATCATTTAACATAGAAACAATATCAAATACTACGAGGAATTGATTAATTAATTAATTAATTAATTCATTCATTCATTCATTCATTCATTCATTCATTCATTCATTCATTCAATTTCTATGGTTATCCATCTCAGTGAATGACTCTGAGTGGCTTACAATTAAAAATATATATATTAAAAACTCTAAACCAAGAAAAACACTAAAATTATTCAACTTAAGTATACATAGGAGCAAGATATTTGGCCTCTTAGCAATATAGGCAGGAAACGAGGTCCTTGGAACATTCAGCACCCCAGATTGGGGAACATAACCAGGTTTTTAGGACCTTACCAAAAGCTAACATCATTGGGGCAGGAATTGTCAGAAGGGTAAGAACTCAAAATTTCTGAAAGCAGGAATATATAATTGATTACTTAATTAGTACAGATTTTCCAATTATATGTTGCTGTCAAGCTTAAAACTATTAGGAAGATATATAAAGTATTAAACAAAACATTATTTGTAAGGATAAAGGCCAGTTTGATGTAATACTTAAGCCACAAGACTAGTCCTGACTTAAGCATGAAGCAACTAGGTTACTTTGGGACAGTAACTTTCTCTCAGCTCTAAGAAGACAATGGTATATTTTTTTCCAAAAAATATTAACAAGAAAACTTTAGGGACTAGTCTACAACAATTCTTCGAAGTAAGACTGAACAGAAGGCAAATGCACAGAAAGAATGGTAACAGTGTGAGATATGTATAGTTTCTAGAGTCATTACATTTTATTTCTAAACCTAGGATGTAGTACAATAATAAACTGTGTGTTGGAAATCTGGTTTTATGTAAGGACCCGCTTCAAACCCTTTTCCCAAGAAAGCAGAACTCTTGGAACGAAGTCGTCCCAAACGGAACTTTTATTAGGAGAAGTTGACAGCAGGCATAGATGGCAGGATCTGAGGGTTTCCCACCCAAATCAATAGGTTAAAGGAGCAAGAAGCAAACCCCACCCCAATAGTTCATCTGGTCAGTTCAAACGACCCAATCCCCAGGTGTTAGATCTGCTGTGGGAACAGGGCTGATAAGACGCTGTTCCCAAGGCTGTGAAAACGTTGTTGGGTCTTCGCACCTTCTCTTCCACAGCGAGAGATAAGCCAGATGTCCAAAGGCACATTCCTTTCTCATCCCAGGCATCAAGGGGAAACAGTTCAAAGAGCAAGCAGATAGAGGAAGTGGAGAGGATACATTGTAGTGGCTAAGTGAAAGGAAGAAATTACATTGCAATTCCCCAAAGCTTTCCCCCCTCCCCTCCAGGAGTATGACAGAATCCGCAGAAGGGAAGAAGGGAAGAGTTAACTAACAGAAAGTCCCTCCCACCAAAGAAATGGGTTCTGACATGCCGCCCTCCCCTTAAAAGAAAGAGAGATCCACCTGTAGAGAAACAAAAAGGGAGATAAACATAAGGATTAGTCTAGTTTATCAGGATATGTAGCATGGAATTTACTAAGTAACCTAGGAGCTCTGATGTGATGTTTATGGACCCATTCATTCTGGGAGGGAGGCAGGTGTTTCCAAGCTACTAAATATTGTGTGGAACCATGATATTTCCTAGAGTCTAATATGTCCTTGGTCTCAAAATGCTGCTCTCCTTCTACCATGAATCGAGGAGGAGGAGGGGCTGCAGCTGGCCTTAAGGGCGAATCCAATTCATGCTTTAAGAGGCTACAGTGAAATACTGGGTGAACCTGTCTAGGTGTTTTAGGAAGTTCTAATTCTATGGTTATTGGATTGACTATTCTTTTAATGGGAAATGGTCCCACAAATTTAGGTCCTAGTTTTTTAGATGGTTGCAGGGATTTCAGGGATTTAGTAGACAGGTATACTTCCCCCCCCACTTGGAATCGTTTGGGTTCCATTTGTTTCTTATCTGCCTGCAACTTATATGCTTCCCTAGCCTCATCTAAAGCCTTTCTCACAACTGGCCAGGTGTTTTGCAGTTGTGCGATCCACTCCTTCAGGGAGGGGATGGTCGGCTGGGTAGAAGGTAGTTCAGGCATCGGATTGAAGCTTTGTCCTGTCGCAACTTTGAACGGAGTGTAGCCAGTGCTGGAATTCCACAATAAAGTCCACAGAATTCTTCCTCCAGGGTGCTGATGGAGTGGCTACTGTCTGTAATAATCCTGTGATCTTTCCTTGTCTCCTTTTAGCTGCTGCACATATTGGGCAGCTAGCTACATAGCTTTCAATGTCCTTTTTTATTGATGGCCACCAAAACTGTTGTTTTACCAAGTGGAGGGTTTTCACGAAACCAAAATGTCCGGCGGACTTGGATCATGGCAGAGCTGCATGGAGATTAATCTCTGGCTTTTTGGAATGTAGCGCTTTCCTTCCACCCATGGTAGTCCATCATTCATCGTGCATAAATTCTTATAGCTTAAGAACCATTCGTCCTTTTCTAGTGCTTGTCTGAATTCCACCCCGGCTTGGCTTACTAAAGTTTTTGGGGTCTTTGCTTGTGCTCAAGTGGTGACTGGCACTGCCAACTACTTTGATGGCAAGAGTGGGTCTGTTATTTCTGTTTTGGTGCTATTGTATTGCGGTAATCATGACAGGGCTTCTGCCAGGAAGTTCTTTCCACCTGGTAAGTGCTGTATGGTGTAATTGAACCGATGGAAATTCTGGGACCACCTCGCCTGCTTGGGAGACAGCTTTCTGGGTGTTTTTAGGGCTTCTAGGTTTTTGTGGTGAGTCCATACCTGGAAGGGGATTTTGTTCCCTTCTACGAAATGTTGCCAGGTTAGTAGGGCCCATCAGATGGCATAAGCTTCCTTTTCTCAGACCACCCACCTTTGTTCTGTCTCTGTAAGTTTCCTCAATGTGTATGCACAGGGCTGTAATTTCCCTTCATTATTTTCCTGGAGCAGCACCACCCCCACTGCTACATCACTGGCATCTGCTTGAATTATGAAAGGTTTCTCTGGGTCCGGGTGTTTTAGAACTGGTTCCACTGAGAACAATCTTTTTAATTTCTCAAAAGCAGCTTGACACTCCACAGTCCACTTTAAAGGCTGGCTGGGCTTCGGCTTCCCCTCCCCTTTAGTTTTTAGCAGATTTGTGATGGGCAATGCAATTTGTGTGAAAGAGGGAATGGATGTGGGGCGGAGCCCATTCTAATACAGCTCGGACCTTTTCAGGGTCCATCTCTATGCGTTTGAGGAGATGTGATACCCGAGGTAATTGATTATGTCTTTGTGGAACTCACACTTAGATAATTTGGCAGGACCCTAAATTGGAAACATCCTAAAGGGCATTTGAATGCCATTTTCCACTCGTTCCCCTCTTTAATCCTGACTTGATAATAATCTTCCCTTAAGTCCAATTGTGAAAAAATCTTTCCCTTAGCCAAATATGCCAACATGTCCTTCATCAAAGGGAGGGGGTAGAGATTACTCTCACTTACTGCGTTGAGAGACCTATAGTCCACACAGAGATGAAGAGACCCATCCTTCTTTTTGTGAAATAGCACAGGGGCTGCTGTTTTTGGTTTCACTGGTTGGATAAAACCCCTTGCCAAATTCTTCTCTATAAATTTTTGTAATTCCTCTAACTCCCAAGGGGTCATGGAGTATAATTTTGGTTTAGGTAACTTTGCCCCCAGTAAGATCTCAATAGCACAGTCCGTGGGCTGGTGTGTGTGTGTGTGTGGGTAATTAGTCAGACCTCTCTTCGCTGAACACTTCAGCTAGATCCTGATATTCCTCTGGTATGCCTTCCAGCTCCCCATTGCTCACTGCTGCTGCACTTTCAGATTTTTAGCCTCCCCTTTAGTCTGAGGTGCTCCCTTAGCATTGATGTGCCCTTTCAGGAACCTCAGTTCTCCAGTCCTCCAGTCCACCCTCAGGTTCCATTTTGTTAACCATGCCATGCCTAGTATAAGTAGGCACTCCACTTCAGGGCTCACCACAAATGTGATTCCCTATGGTAAGCTGGATGGGTTGCGTGGCGAGGGTGGCTGGAATCGCCCCTGCAATGGACCCATATAATTGACTGAATGAAATCAGCTTCTTCAGCCTCCTCACTGGGATTCCTAAGTTCCCTACCAGGGTTGGACTTATAAGGCAGCGAGTGCAACTGGAGTCTATCAGAGCTCTTAATGTGACTTTTTATGGCATCCCTAGGCTAAACAGTTCTACGGTTCTGGTGAGGGGCATGATGGGTCCACTTACCAGGGGTTCATCCTCTGAGCTGTTCTCTGAGGATTCTGGTGGCTCTCCAGTCTGGGTTGGAGTTCCTCCTGCATACTGTGATGGGGTTAGGACCTCGACAACCTACATGCTTTTTATGGCCATTTCCTTTGGTTTCAACGGGGTTTTCCCAGGCTTCCCCCC
Organism: Crotalus adamanteus; assembly: GCA_039797435.1. NCBI lineage: Eukaryota > Metazoa > Chordata > Lepidosauria > Squamata > Viperidae > Crotalus > Crotalus adamanteus. The sequence continues at coordinate 1,038,623 of CM077935.1, read as the reverse complement.
TAGGGCTCATTCAGGCTTCCAGACTGGAGTTTTTGAGCAACATTCAGCTGCACACTGGCCTTCCTTCCTGCATTTGGAACAAATTAACCCATTGGAAAATATTTAAAAATGAAGTTCAAAGTAATTGAATGCAAATAGAATTTTTAAAATCCTTTTGCTCAAGCAATTAGAAATTAATTATTAATTCTGAAGCTAATATCAAATATGGCACTCATCGAGGATTCCATCAGCCTTGTTATCCTTCTGGAATGCCTGCGAGGCTTGGACTCTGCAGTAATTTCATTCCTTTCTGCATTGCTTTTTCCCGTTTTTAGCTGTGGGAAAGGCAAGATCATCCTAGAGGCTGTTCCCCTGAGGGCTACTTATGGCTTGGTTCTCCTGCTACTTCTTTTACTTCTACAAAAAGCCTTTGGGTAAGGACATCCAGTGGTTTTAATTGAGCTATCATCACTAACTTGAGATGCCAGAAATCAGAAGCCTTGATTTCCAGCTGTTGTTCCTTGTATCACACTTGTGTCAGAAGCACCAAGATGCTTCTGGGTTGAAAGAATTAGTCAGTGACATCACTATTGCCCGGTGTCGGGCTCTACGAGGCTGTTGGAGCATGGTAGAAACCCTGCTGGTCACCCCATCGCCTCCGGAGTACGGACCTGTCCCTGGCTCCTTGCAAATGCTGGTCTTTGTCGTGGTCAGCCGTCCTCTGAGTCCCGGAGATGCTGCAGCCTTCTTATGATGTCATCACTCAGCGTCTCTGTGACGATCTAAAAGGGCGTCGGAGCCTTGCAGAGGCCTGACGATAGACCGAGGACCGTAAGCAGGCACATGGCAAGAGCATCAGAGCCTCGCAGAGGCCCAACATTAGACCGAGGACTGACATGGCTAGATGATTGCCGGGAGGTGCACAGCTGGATGATTATCGGAAGGAGCTAAGGACGCAGGGGCGTATTACTTATGTTAAGTGACCGGAAGGTGGTTTGCAGGGTGTTGGCTGGTTGGGATTGGTTTCACTGGGGGCATGGCGGGTAGATCCACTATGTAAGGATGCTGGAAATAGGCCATTTCCAGTGCCGACTTTTTCAAACTTCACTTCTACAGTAAAGTTCATTCATCATTCCTGTTTGTGGTTTATTTCTTCGTTACGAAACACCAGGCTAGGACAACGTAACAGTAAGTCGGCACTCACACTTTGCTTGCAAAGTTCTCATCCCTGTCTTCCCATGTGCAAGGGGGTTTTGGAGCAACTATGGCAGAGGGAGTCCAGAATGCTGATCCCGTGGGGGAGATCCCAGAGTCACCCACAGACAAGGGAACAGTCGCTGAGGCAGGAGCAGCTGAGGCTTTACCGGTGGTGAGACCTAAGGAGCACGCCCAGCAGCCAATGGACAGCGGGGGTGAGACTAAGCAGAAGCCATCTGCAGCATCTTCGGGGGATTGGTGGTTGAGTTCAGCCCTGCAACACTCGGAGGCCGGCAGGCCTTATGTGACTGGGGGGAGAGACCCCCTATCAGGATGGAGGGAGAGATGCATTACTGGTGATGAAGATGAGGAGTGGAGTTATTCTATGGCCCCTGGGCAGTATACCTTGGATGTTCTTCGTGACAGATTTGGAGAAACGGGCTTTTTACCCAGGTCAGGGGCCACTCCAGGTTCCCAGGTCCCAGTGGGTTCCTCTGGGTTTCGTTTGGCCAGTCCAAGGTTTCGACTGGACCAAGCTCGACAAAGGCGGGAGGACCAAACTGGCATGTCCTCAACGGCTGCGCCCACAAGCCGATCTACATTGTTTCCTCATTCTTTAGGTCCAGGGGTGTCAGGCCCAGCGGGTCGTCGTATCACCACACCAGATAACAGCCAGCAGGCTGGACAGGCGGCTACTATGTGGCCAGCCGGGATAGCCTGGGTCCCTCCATCTATTGGGGTGACATTTGATGAAAGACCCAGATAGACTGGCGATGTTTATGGGGCATGTCCGGAGTCACCTAGATAGATTTGCACCACAGTATTCCTCCCAATGGGCTATTGTGGTGGCAATAACAGCAAACTTATAGGGGGAGGCAGCTGCCTGGGCTGCTGACCTGTTTAGCGATCATGCTCGGGAGTTGGGTGACATTGGACTGTTTCTTGACGCACTGAGAGCTCGATTTGAAGACCCCACTCGGGTTCAACATGCCAAAACAGAGATTCTAGGACTGCGACAGAGGGGGAGGTCCATACAGGAATACGTACGAGAATTCCAACGTGCGGCTGGTAGGTTAAGGGCATGGCTAGAGCGTCTCCTGGTTTACCACTTCCGTAATGGACTGGACAAAGACCTAAGGAAGGACTTGCAAAATTAATCCACCTGGAAGGGAGACCCTTGCCGGGGGATTTTGCAAAAATTACCATGTCAGACAATGGAGCAAGGAAGGGTGAAAACTCCCCGGAAAGGGAGCCGCTGCCCCAACTAAAACCCTGCCAGATGTCGGGATCCGAGAGGTCAGATTCCTCAGGAGAAGAGGTGGTGGAGACACGAGACCACAAGCCTCGCTGGTCAATGGACGTTGGAAAAAAAGGCGAGTGGAAAAATAAACCAAGAAAGGTGACCCTGAGACCGGGGGCCAAGCAACCAGAATGGAAGCAGGAGATGGAGAAATCCCTGCATGCAAGTGAAAAGGGAGACAGCTGGGCACTGTACTCAGACTGGATCCTAGAGAAAGCTATCGACCTGATGAACAGAACTCTCAGCTCCCTAGGAGAGGAGAATCCTGAGCCCTACGGCCGCCCCAGCTCCTGGAACCGCAAAGGGAGAGACACCAAGGGGGAAGTGGAACTTGTAGCCCTGGGGACATCTGGTGATCCAGTAGTCCCCACCCCCTGCCGAACCACAGATGGCGATCTGGATGGAAGACACTACCACCGACAATGAAGGCACCAATCCATTCCAAGACGTCCACCACTGGATGTGAAATTCAAAGGGGAGCCAACACGCTTGGGGTTTTTCCTAACCCAAGTCCTCAGCTACATGGAGGAATACGGGCGGGACATCCCCAGCAACAAACCCGCATCTGGATTGTGCAATCTTCCCTGGACGGACCGGCCGCAAATTAGGTGGTGAACTTGTTGTAGAAAATGAAAGACTTGAGTCAGCTCTTTCAAGGAAAGGGAAGTTTATTGCGCAGGTTCAGAGAGCCATCGTGGCTAAAAAAAGTCTGAACAACCGGCTGTGCATTGATGATCATTTTTATAACCCTTCATGCGTGGTTACTTCCTGAGTAGGTCACATTCCATACATGGTTACATTCTATAGTTCCTTATTCTAACATAGGAAAACTACTAGACAGATCTATACATCGGAATGCTTTTAGCAATCAGTAATATATCAAGTGTTAAGCAGTTTAGATACACCATGTGATAAGCAGTTAGTAATATATCATGTGCAGAGCTGAGAACAGGATGTCTGGCCATTCTAAATTTAAGAGCTGTCTGGTAAGCAAAAACAAACCTCCCTTTCACACACATTCTTTGTTGGGCCATCTGCCTTTTACACACATTCTTTTCGGACCATCAGTATTTTCCCAGGTATCACTTTATTCCCCCCTGATGAGACTTATCTCATCCTTGCAGATAAGTTTCATTCCGTAACACTGGGGTCTGATGTATGTATGTTGTTATACTCTTGTCTCTGGAATTCCCACATAGCCATAACCTGAGCTGTAGCTTTTCTCTCTGCAAGCAGGGACACTCGTTTAGGTAGTGTTATGTTGTGCATCATTGAAAAGGTACATTGCAGAAGACAACAGCTACTGATCAGAATAGCAATAAAAATGATTACTGCTCTTATGATGTTTCCAATAAGGCCTATTGGGAGCCAAGACCATAAGTTACTCCACCAATTTCCCAGGGAATCTATTTGCAGATCCAATGCCATTTTATGGAGCACTTTAATTTGCTTATTTATAACTGGGGATTGATCTGATAGATTAAAACAGCACATCCCCTCAAAGGCCTCATATCCCATGTGTTGGCGGAGTAGAAGAGAGTCTATGGCTGCCCTATTTTGCAAAATTGCCTTACGTAATTCTATCATTTCCTGATTGATAGCAGACAAGGCTATTGAAGTGGCATTGATAGTTTTAGCCAAGTTGCAGGCCACAGAATTTATATTGACATGAGCCCTTAGAGCAAGTGCAGGAACTCCCACCAACGAGACAGCCAAAGCATTGTATTCTGCTGCATTCAGAAGAGTGCGAGATGACTCACAATCCTCTGTTAGTACCTCGGCCCTTTTGTACCGTGTGGTGTTAGGAGGGGTGAAAAGTGATCTATCTGGTAAGAAGGTAGTCAGTCTACTTAAACAACAATATGATGTGCTTAAATTGGCAGGAATATAATTAAAAGTGTCTTTCCCACATGTGAAGAACCACCCTTTAGGTAACCATATGTTTGCATACCCAAAAGACACTGTTTGGAAGGATGTGCAGTTTAGCTTTTCTTGGCTCACTTTCAGGCAATGAGGTGAAGGTGTATTCTGCTCACACCCTGTGATATGTGCACATTGTAAGTCTTCTGGAATGGCTACGTTAGGAGTATGTAAAGCTAAAGCATCAGTGGGTAGAAACTTGGAAATGTGACCCCAGCTGTACATTGTTTCATAGCCTATATGTTCTTTAAACTTGTGTTGACTGAACTCCTTAGCTGCTGTGACAGGAACACATACTGGTATTAAACATGTGGATAGCAGATTCTCCATGTCATATGCTTCAGAAAGGCAAAAATCAGTTGTGTTGGTTAGTTTAGCCAATTGGACCCACAAATTATATTGCATCCTTGATTCCAATGGATGGGGCATATCCTTATTCTGATGGGACCTTTTGCTTCGTTTTCTCTATGGGCGCTTCCTCGGGGGTGTTTGGATAGTAACTCCAAATTCCACCGGGATAACATGTACGATGCAAGTCCCCTTCCATCCCGTCTTCAACTGCGAGACTAGGGTGACCCGCTCCCATCCCCAGAATAAGGGAGGCCCACACTCCAGAGTAACAGGAGGAGGAGGCTTCTTATATGGGGCCTTTACACATATGCCTTTCCTAAGAATATACCCAACATACTGACAGGTTTCGGGATTGACAGGTTGTCTGATGATGCAAGTTTCTTTAACTATTCTGTCAAACACTAGTGGAAATTGACAAGGATGAGGCAAGATACCATTCCAACATTCTGGGGAAAATCCAATAGGGGGTGACCTTCACAAGTGCCAGTGCCTATAACATAAGATTGAATAATGCGTGGAGCTTCTTCTGGCTTGCTCCATTGGCCTAAATTAGAAAGACAAACATTATTACATGCAACAATAGTACTATATAAAAGCAAAAGGAAGCCTTTCATCCTTTCTTCTCCCGTGCGTAGAAAGCCAGCTTCCGGGTGTGGCTTAGCAGGGGGTTGAATTTCAGCCAGACAGCCGGAGATATGTGTGCAGGATACACTTGTGCTAATATAATATCTGGTATACAAACAATAAAATATTCATTAAACATACTAAACACATTTAAGAGTGAGTTTGGTGGGAACCTTGGGGTCCCTGTTCACTGTCCACAGAGGTTCTGCAGCTGCTTTAACTCTGGTCCAGTGAATCCAGGATTTAGATTCTGCAATCTTTATTGCTAAAGGAGAGGCCGTTATTACTTCATAAGGTCCTTTCCATCTCCCCTCCAGTTGTTCATGTTTCCAATGTTTCACCCACACCCTATCCCGTGGTTTAAAGGGATGACATCTTGTTATTAGTTTAGGAGGTGTTTGTTCAACAACATAGTCCCTAAGTTTTTCCACTTGCTTATTCAGTTCCTGCACCATTTTCAGAGTCCATACTCCCCCCTGATGGCCCTTTACAATGCATAACTGAAACCTTTGCTGGCTTTTGTATTTGCCCGCAGAATCCCTAAATCCTCTCTCTTTGTACACAGCACCACGAGTATGTAAAGTCAGAAAAGCATATTTACTATCTGTCCAAACATTCAAAGTTTCCCCTTCAGCTCTTTCCAATGCCCTAATTAATGCCCATAATTCTGCTACTTGAGCACTGCAGCTTGCTCCTAGCGGACTACTTTCCACCACTTCCTCATCATTCACAATAGCATATCCAGAAACCCTCCTCCCATCCTGCATGTAACTCGAGCCGTCTGTATACCAATTCAGGGCAGCATCCTGAAGAGGAATATCAGATAAATCCGGATGGCTTGAGTATACAGTTTCCAAAACTTGCAAGCAGTTATGTTCTGAATCCACTTCTGTGGGCAATAGGGTGGCAGGGTTTAGCCGGTTAGACACCACTAATTTCACTTGAGGGTTTTCAATCATCATTGCCTGATACTTAAAAAGCCTTTGACTGCTGATCCACAGATGCCCTTTATTATCCAAGATAGAATGAACTGCATGAGGGGTGTGGACACTGATGGGACATGAGAAAGTCAATTTATTACAATCCTGTAAAAGGACTGCTATAGCAGCAAGAACCTTCAAGCAATGTGGCCAGCCTTGGGCAACCCCATCCAATTGCTTAGATAAGTAAGCCACCGGGCACTGCCACTGTCCTAATTGTTGAGTCAACACCCCCAAGGCAACATTCTTCCTGGTATCAACATGCAAATTGAAAGGCTTTTCTAAGTTAGGCAAGGCTAAAGCTGGAGCCGATGTGAGGGCTTGTTTCACTTCCCTAAAGGCATTCTTTTGTTCTCCCTCCCATTCAAAATGTTCTCTATCACCTCCTTTTGTAGCTGAATAAAGAGGTGCTGCTAATAGAGCAAAATTTGGTATCCATATCCTGCAAAATCCTGCCAAACCTAAAAAGCCCCTTAGTTGCCGCCTATTAAGGGGTTCAGCAATAGCCAGCACAGCTTGTTTCCTCTCCCAGCCTAAAGCCCTATGCCCCTCCTCAATCTCATACCCTAAATACTTCACTTTCCGTCTGACTAATTGTGCCTTCTTTTTGGAAGCCCTATAGCCACACCTCAACAATAAATGTAAGAGAGATTCCGTGTCCTCCCAGCATGTCTCCTCAGTCCTGCCTGTCACCAGCACATCGTCTACATATTGCAGAAGCGTGTCACCCCTCTGTCGGGGCACAAAATGCTGTAAATCTTCTGCTAGGGCTGTGCCAAATAGGGTAGGTGAATTTTTAAAGCCCCGTGGCAGCCTGGTCCAGGTATACTGTGCTTTTTGCCCTGTATTTGGATTTTCCCACTCAAAAGCAAACAACGGCTGGCTAACCTTGTGAATAGGAATTGTGAAAAAAGCATCTTTCAAATCCACAACTGATCTTCCTGCTCCAGTATCCACCAAAAACGTTGTCTGTTTGCCCCCTATATTTAAAGTAACCAATGGCTTAGGGGGGGCTGCCTCTAAGCCAGGTCCCCGTCAATCTGACCAGTTAGTCCCTGCCAATCCAATTCCTTCAATCTCCCTGTCTCTATTCCAATCTCTCACATTCCTCGGACCATCTCTCACATTCCTCAGACCATCTCTCACATTCCCTGGAGCCCCTCTCTGCCCTCTACCCATGAAGGGGGAGGGCATGGGGGGCCCACTGCCAACACCTCCACGGCCTCTGCCTTGTCTTCCTTTCCAGCCTCTTCCTCGCATCTGCCTTCTTGGACATTCTCTTTGCCAATGACCTTCCTCCTTGCAATTAGCACACTGATTAGGTCCCAGCATGATCCCTCCTTGCAATGCCACAGCCAACAACTCTGTCTTCTTATGCATTCTAGCATCTGTTTCCTGTTTTTCCACCTTATCCCTATTAACAAACATTTTCCTGGCCACCTCCAACAATTCTGTAGTGTTCTTTCCTAATGCTCCCTCCAACCTCTGCAACTTCTTTCTTATATCTTCATAACTCTGCGCTATGAACCTCTCATTCAACATTTGCACATTATCTGCACTCCTTGGATCAACCTGTGTATAAAGCTCATAAGCCTCAATCAACCTCTGCAAGAAACTTTCTGGACTTTCATCTGCTTCCTGCATCACTAAAGTAGGCTTTGACATGTTCACAGGAGGCTTTCCAGCCTTGTGAAGAGCCTCCACCACTAGATTCTGATATTCCTTTAACAATGTCATATGTGCTGGATTTTGTGTATTCCATTCAGGGTCCTTTTCCGGTGCCCTGGCTTCCATCTCTGGCTGTATATCTCGCACAGCCGGCAACCTATCCTTCAAACACTGCCTAACCGCAGTTCTCCATTTCTCCCTTTCCTCGGGAGTCAACAAAGTATTCAACAATTGCTGTACATCCTGCCACGTCCTCTTTACTTACTTCTCCCCTCACATTTACAGAGAGACCTTCCAAATCCCCTTCCTCCTTGGGGACTGACAGCCTCCCCCTTTGTTTCTGCCTCACAACTGGTTGCATGTCCCCAGGCACAGCAGAAGCAGTCAGCCCATCCCCAGGCACAGCAGCTGCTGCAGCCAGCACTGGGGGCATGGGGGAAAGGCCGGCACCCAGGGAGGGGGTCTAAGGATTACTTCCTCTACTTCCACCTTTATCCCTTTCTTTACATCTGATACCGTAGTCTCTAAAATCTTCACATCCTTCACTCTTTTAGTCTCAACCTGAAGCTTTTTTCCTTTAGGTCTAGCCACATACAAACGAACCATTTCAGCCTGACATTGCAATAACTCATCTGCCTGTCCTGCTACTGCATCCCCTCACTGATCTATATACTGAAATTGGTTAGGATAGTTTTCTTCATTTGCTGCTATCAGAGAAGTGAGATCATCAATGATTTGGAGCTTAAAAGTTCCCTCCGGGGGCCACCCCACATCCATGTGAGGCCATTGATGCTCACATAAAAACTGCAGCCTATCCCTGGTTACCTTTGGATAGGGAACCTTATACTGGGTATGATTAAAGTACTTATCAAATCCCTTTAACATGCATTCCAGCAGTGTGCTGGGAACACTACTACGCCCCCCCCATCCTAACACACTGCCAATGACCTACAGCGCCGGACGTTCCAACGGTCACTAGTAGGGAATGCACTGGCTTAACCACCCACACAACCTAACACGGACTTCTTTAGGATCGCCGTCCCGAGTCCAGGGGAGTGATCAGGCCCCCTCTTCTATCTTCAAATGAGATAGGTACAATTACTTTAAACACATACTCGCCTGCCTTGTAGTTACACCTGTCCTGGCCAGGAGCTGGTTCAGACTTCCTTTCCTTTCCCAAAGGGTTCTTGGACTGGCCTTCAGCACTGTCGGCTCTGCTGAGAAGCCACAGGTGTCTCCTGGAGGAAACACACCCCCACGGCGCCTGGAGAATTGTTCAGAGATGGCTTTCCAGCAGGTCCGAAGGGTCAAGCCGTCCTCAGCGAAACATCGCCTCACTCAAGAACTTTCCCGGCCAATGCACCAGAAAATGTTGTAGAAAATGAAAGACTTGAGTCAGCTCTTTCAAGGAAAGGGAAGTTTATTGCGCAGGTTCAGAGAGCCATCATGGCTAAAAAAAGTCTGAACAACCGGCTGTGCATTGATGATCATTTTTTTTTTTTTTTTTTTTTTTTAATTGAAAATTTTTAAATTTTTACAAAAACAAATCCCCTTCCCATACCCCCCCCAACCCTACCTCACCCCCCTCCTCCCCAACCTCCCAACCCCTCCCCTGGACTTCCCAGAGCTAAGTACAGGCTTAATTAAGAAAAAAAACTTAAAACACTTTTAAAACTTAAACAAATTTGAATACAATCATCATTCTATATAAACTCCCTCCAAAAACACAAATTTAAACATTACTTTCTTTGAATATCTATGCCTATAATATAAAATCTAATTTCTCCCTCTTTCTTTATCCTAATACAAAAAAATAAACATATAAACCTTTGTTATACCATTAAAACTAAATACTCTTAGAAAACTTAAAATAAATACATATTTCCTTCAATCTTCATAATCTTCTCACCTATCCCAAAAAAAAAAAAAAAAAAACTTAAAAATCCTAAACAAATCTAAACACATTTAGTTAAGCAAATTATTTTCTCTTAAAAATATTAATAATAATATTTAAAAACTTAAAACACTTTTGAATCCTAAACAAATCTAAATACAATCATCTTTAAACATTACTTTCTTTCCTAAACAAATCTAGACATTTAATTAAACAAATTATTTTCTCTTAGAAATATTAATGATAATATTTAAAAACCAAATTTAAACATTACTTGAAACTTAAACAAGTTATACTCCCTTCGAAACACAAATTTATTAGAATCCCCTCACTGAAATAAACAAATTGTAATCCCTTCAAGACACAAGTTTAAACAATATTATCATTAAAGGTTTAAAACTTAAAGCTGAAATATATTATTATCCCAAAACACAAGTTTAGACATTACATAAGACATTTTCCAAAAACGATATAAGTTTTACCTCTCCCACAATCTCAATAGTAAACTTCTTATCTAAAGTTCTCATTCAATGTCCATAATTTTCTGTCCAATAACCAGTTACACCCACTATAAACACGAACTTCTTATCTAAAATTTTCATTCAATATCCATAATCTTCTGTCTAATAGCCAGTTGCATCTACTATAAGCACAATCCATATCAGTCTCTCTTGGCCGCAAGCATCGCAAAGAATGCGTGGAATTCTGCCCTTGAAGATCGCTCCAAAGAGTTTGTAAATCCTGGTTGACCCACAAGCTCAGGAATCAGTACCTGTGAAACTTCCTCAACCTCCTTCTTCTGTTGGTCTCTCTCTTTACATTTATATGTTACTTTTTCTTTACATTTGTATGTTGCACAAGTCTCAGGGACCGATACCTGTAAAACTTCCTCAGTGAATTCCTCCTTGTGTTGATCTTCACAATTAAAAGTTGTACAAGTTATCCTCTGCCCATTCCTCTCTTGTTGGTGCCCCTCAAGCTGAAATTTCCCAATTTCCATTTCTGAAGATTGCTCCAAAGACTTTGTAGGTCTAACTTCCGAAGCCAATACAGGTAAGGATTCCTTAAATTCCTCCTTGTGTTGATCTTTACAATTATAAGTTATACAAGTTATCCTCTGCCCGTTCCTCTCTTGTTGATGCCCCTCAAACTGAGATTTCCCAATTTCCATTTCAGGCAGCAATTCCACCCTTGAAGATTGCTCCAAAGACTTTGTAGGTCCAACATCTCCCAGAGATTCAGAAACCACTGAATATGAAACTTCCTTAAGCTTCTTCTGTTGCTGCTTTTCTTTGGAATGATGTGCTACACAAGTTGTCTTCTGCTCCTCAATCTGGACTTGTTGAGACCTAATAGATGGCGATGCACATACCCCCAGGACCGAAGTATAAAAATCTTTTGCCTGAGAAACAGTATTAAGTCTATGACATGTCCCCAGGTAGTTCACCACCATTCCAGTCGGAACATCCCATCTGAATAGAATTTTTCTCTTTTTAAGTTCATTTACTAGAAAAGCAAACTCCTTTCTTCTTCTTAAAATTTTAGATGGGATCTCCTTAAAAATTATGACATCTTGTGAAGCAATTTGAAATCTCTTCTTATAATAGGCTTGCACAATTTCATTGCGTAAAGATCTTTTACCAAAGTAAATTACCACATCTCTTGGCAGATTCTTCTGTACTGCCACCACAGAATTAACCCTAAATAATTTTTCAATTTCACTAAGTATTCCCTCTTTTTCTTTATTCAAAATCAATGCAAAATCCTTTGCAACCATCTCTTTCAAATCTCCTTGCAAAGACTCTGTCAGGCCTCTGATTCTTAAGGCATATTCCATTTGTCCATATTGAAGCATAAGAATCTCATTTTCCATTTCTTTTTCCATACTTTCAATTTTCCCCTCCATTATATCCACTTTTTCAGCTACCTCTTCCACATGGGAGTTCACCTTTTCAAGAACAGAAGCAACTCCTTCTAAAGCCAAAACAAAATCTTGTCTCAAGATCTTATTATTTTCCTCTAAAATCTTTTTCATTTCTGCCCTAATTTGAATTATAACATCTCCCATCATGTTTTGCAAATCCTTCATAGTTATTAGCTGACCCCCAGAAGAGGGTGAAACTGTTGATTTAGAAGCTGTAGAAATCCCTGGACGCTTTGGAGCCATCTTAAAAAAAAAACCTTTAGCCCTTCTTAAAAAATTATAAAAATTCCTTCAAAAATCATAACTCCCTCCAAAGAAGGTCATTATAATAAAAAGAAAAAAGGGAAAAAAAAGGAAGAGAAAAAGAGTTTAAAAAAAAAGCTTTACTCCTTCTTAAAAATTGCAAAAAATTAAACAGAAAAAAGTCCTTCAAAAAAGGGTCATTACAATAAAAAGGAAAAAAAATAAAAATAAAATAAAATAATTAAATAGAAAAAGTCCGTTCCCAAAAGAATACTTAAAGATACCAAAAAACAACCATTCCAATCATAAGAAAATAAAAAGGGAAAGGGAAAGAAAAGAAAGAGAAACACCAAAAAACCTGCCGGTCAGCATTCTAACCTCAAAAAAAAAAACACCGAGAGATTTGCCGATCGCCATTTTACTTTCCCTTTCAACAAAGAAAAATAAAAAATAAAAAGAGAGAATAAAAATAGAAGCAAGTCTTAAAACTTAAAATCCAAATAAATCAAAGAAAGCAAAAACTAAATCCTCTACTCAGCTCTGTCCGTTTATAAAAAAACTCACCAGTTCTCTTTAAGCACGGAGGTGTTTGCAGCGGCTCGTTTTGTCCCTGAGGACAAAAACGGCTGGGAAGCGGAGACAAGTCTGAACTCCGTGGGAGCACTCCTTTCACCCCCCCAAAAAAACTTGGGGGGTGCAAAAGAGGCTCTACCACTATTCAGACACTCTCTACCCCCCCCCTTTGCCCGGGAGGGGGATTTTGAACCGCTGAACAGCTGATGTCTGCTGTTCATAGCGGTTCTTACGCTTACCCAGGAGAGACGGCTACAAAGTAGCCGCCATCACGCGCGCAAAATCCACCGGAAGTCCCCCATTGATGATCATTTTTATAACCCTTCATGCGTGGTTACTTCCTGAGTAGGTCACATTCCATACATGGTTACATTCTATAGTTCCTTATTCTAACATAGGACAACTACTAGACAGATCTATAATCGATAGTTCCTCTTTTACATCGGAATGCTTTTAGCAATCAGTAATATATCAAGTGTTAAGCAGTTTAGATACACCATGTGATAAGCAGTTAGTAATATATCATGTGCAGAGCTGAGAACAGGATGTCTGGCCATTCTAAATTTAAGAGCTGTCTGGTAAGCAAAAACAAACCTCCCTTTCACACACATTCTTTGTCGGGCCATCTGCCTTTTACACACATTCTTTGTCGGACCATCAGTATTTTCCCAGGTATCACTTTAAACTTGCACGACTCCAATGCCCCAGAGCTCAACAACTTCAACCGTTTCATGTCCTCTCTGAGAAGGCGATTTTAGGAACCCCTGGCTGATCGTAAAGCCCGCAAAAGGATAAAAACGATGAGGCAAGGCAAACGCCTGGTGGCCGAATATACGCAAGAATTCCGGGCCATTGCCAGCAAACTGAACTAGCCAGAAGACATCCTCCTTAGCCATTTCAAAGATGGACTAAATTATGTCCTATATGACACTTGCCTGCCCCGAGGGGACCCACACCAACTTGAGGAATGGTACGTCTTGGCAGAGGAAGCAGAGATCGACATATTAAAGAGACACCGCCGAGGAAAACAATGGAGCCACCCCCCACCTGAGTTGACACATGAACCAGTGAAACCACTGGCCACAGCCAAGAAGCAAATGAGGTGTTTCAAATGCGGAAGGGCATCGAGCTGTAGAATGGCGCTCAAAAGCCCCCCAGCACAACCCAGACAGATCCCCAATCAGCAAATCCGGAAAGTCTCCAGCTAAGCCAAAAGAAACTGCCATGCCTCCGCTCATCAGGGGGAAAGAACTCCAACCTACCATCATCAAGACAGTAACTATATTAATTCCCCCCATGCCCGAAGCCGTGAAGGTGAAAGCCTTAATAGACTCTGGCTGCACCCACTGCCTCATTAGCCCGACACTAGTGGGGAATCTGGGCATTCCGTCGAGGAGACTGGAACAACCAATCTCATTTGGCCAGTTAGATGGGTCCATAGCAGGAGGGGTGCCAGCTACCCTAGCCACTTTACCAATACACCTCTCTCTGGGCAAACATGAGGAGGACATAACATTTGTGGTGACCCCAGGCATGGAAGGCCCAATGATCCTAGGGATGGAATGGTTAAAAAAATGGAACCCCTGGGTGAATTGGAGGATGACAGAAATCAAATTCCCGAAGGGGGACCCTATGGACTTAAAACCCCAAGGAGGACTACAAGAACCAAGAACAGAAAAAGCATCCATGGGGGAGGAAAAGGGACGACCAAAAATACCAGAGGAATACAGAGACCTTGCTGAAGTTTTCAGTGAGGAGAGGGCGGATGAGCTTCCCCCACACCGACCCACAGACTGTACCATTGAATTCAAGCTTGGGGCAAAACTCCCAAAGCCCAGATTATACTCCATGAGCCCAAAGGAGAAGGAGGAAATGGAAAGATTCATAAAAAAAAAACAGGAAAGGGGTTTCATTGAGCCAGCCAAGCCTAAAGTGGCTGCCCCGGTCCTCTTTAAAGAGAAGAGGGATGGCTCTTTACGCTTATGCGTGGATTATAGGGCCCTAAATACAATCAGTGAAAGTAACCTATACCCTCTGCCCCTCATGAAAGACATGCTGTCACACCGCTCGAAAGGGAAAATTTTTTCTAAACTAGACCTAAGGGAAGCTTACTATCACGTGAGAATTAAGGAAGGGGATGAATGGAAGACCGCATTTAATTGCCCCATGGGGTGCTACCAATTCAAAGTCTTGCCATTTGGATTACAAGGGGGCCCCGCAGTTTTTATGCAATTAATCAATGACGTTCTAAGGGAGCACCTGTTTAAGGGGGTTCTTGTTTACTTAGATGACATTCTTATCTTCACCGAAACAAAAGAGGAACATGTCAACCTCGTCAGAGCGGTTTTAAAGAAACTGCGAGCCACCCAGCTATATGCCAAATCTCAAAATGCGAATTCCACCAGGAAAAAATAGACTACCTAGGTTATCGCATATCCCCACAGGGCATTGAAATGGACCCTGAGAAGGTCAGAGCAGTATTAGATTGGGCACCACCCCACACAAGAAAGCAACTACAAAGTTTCCTGGGCTTTGCAAACTTTTACCGCCAATTCATCCCCTCATTTGCCCAGATAGCCCTGCCCCTCACTAACTTACTAAAAATGAAGGGAGCATCCTCAGTAAAACCTAGCCAGCCACTAACATGGACAATGGAGTGCCAAGCAGCGTTTGAGAGACTAAAGAGACTTTTTTCTGCCGAACCAGTACTGAGGCACCCAGACATGGATAAGCCCTTTGTAATACAGGCGGATGCAAGTGATGTGGCAGTGGGGGCTGTTTTATTACAAGAAAACGATGAAGGGTTATTGCAACCCTGTGGATATACATCCAAGAAACTCACGGAAACAGAACAGCGCTGGCCCGTATGGGAGAAGGAGGCATACAGGATACGTTGGGCATTACTCACGTGGCGACAGTTCCTGGAAGGCAACAAAATCCCCTTCCAGGTGTGGACTGATCACAAAAATTTGGAATCCCTGAAAGCGCCCAGGAAGCTCAATCCCAAACAAGCCCGCTGGTCCCAGCATTTTCACCAGTTCCAATTTAAGCTCAAACATTTGCCAGGGAAAAAGCACTATCTCGCATGCCCCAATATAACAGCACGCGAGCCACAGACGCTAAACCAATGATGGCAGAGTCACAACTGGCAGCACCAGTAACCACCAGAACCCATGCTAAATTAAAACCACAACTGGACAGCCAAACTGGAATTGAATTCTGGAAAAGTTTGGAAACAGATGAATGGTTCCAGAAAAACAAAAATGTGTGCACAATGAGAGATGGGTTGCCTTGGGTAGGGGAAAAGTTATATATACCAACTACCCAATGAGTCACATTCATGCAGCTTTGCCATGACACAAAATCAGCAGGGCATTTTGGATTTGTAAAAACTTTACACTTAATTAAACGGCAATTTTGGTGGCCATCCATAAAAAAGGACATAGAAAGCTATGTGGCCAGCTGCCCAAAATGTGCAACTGCAAAGAGGTTGCAAGGGAAATCGCCAGGACTATTACAAATAGTGGCAAGTCCCTCAGACCCCTGGAGAGAAATAGCCATGGACTTTATAGTGGAATTGCCAGAAAGCAATGGGAATACTGTTGTCTGGACTGTCACGGACTTGTTTTCCAAACAGGTGCACTTTATCCCTTGCCAAAAGATTCCCACCGCAAAAGCCTTAGCGAAACTTTTTGTCCAGCACATTTACAGATTGCATGGGGCACCCCAACGCATCATCTCTGATAGGGGAGTGCAATTTATGTCTGCATTTTGGAAGAAATTTTTATCCCTTTTAGGAACCACTCAGGGACTGACATCTAGCCATCATCCACAAGGGAATGGGGGGGGGGCTGAAAAAATGAACTCAGTACTTGAGCAATATTTAAGATGTTTTCTTAATTTCCAACAGACTGATTGGGCGGACTTACTCCCTTTTGCAGAAGTTGCCTACAATAATGCAGTCCCCTGCAGCATAGGTTACACTCCTTTTCAAATAGCCAACGGTCAAAGTTTCAACCCCATGCCAGAATTAACCCCAAACGAACCAACGATCCCATCACTGAAAGAATGGATGGAAAAACTACAAAACACCTGGCCAATAGTTAGAAAAGCACTAGATGAAGCTAGGAAGGCATACAAAGCACAAGCCGATAAAAAAAGGGTTGAGCCTACACCATTCATTATAGGAGAAATGGTGTACTTATCTACAAAATACCTAAAGTCCCTACAACCGTGTAAAAAACTTGGACCAAAATATATAGGGCCTTTTCCAATTAAAAGAATCATAAACCCAGTAACAGTAGAATTAGAATTACCCAAAAATCTCAGGCAAATACACCCAATTTTTCATTGCAGCTTGCTGAAAAGAGAGCATCAGTCATCTTTACGGCCAAAAATCCCCCCACCACCACCTCCAATCATGGTGGAGGGCGAACAAGACTTCGAAATAAAGGAAATCGTTGACTCTAGGAGATATCATGGAGCGACTCAGTACCTAGTTGCATGGAAACATCTCCCTGCCTCACAAAATGAATGGGTCCATAAACGTCATGTCAGAGCCCCAAAGCTATTAAAGAAGTTTCACACAGAATATCCTAACAAGCCTGACTAACTTTTATACCTTTTTTGTTTTCTTTCAGGTGGATCTATCTTATTTTTAAGGGGGAAGGGTGTCAGAATCCAATTATATTTCATCTCTAGTTATTAACTATGGAAAACCCCATTCCTGCCTTCCCTGGATTCTGTCACACAATGAAGGGAAGGGGGTGAACAAAGGGGCTTTATGGCCCTCACTTCCTTCAGTACACTTCAAAGAGGCTGGATGTGGATACCACCAAAAGGACTAACCTAACAATGGGGCTATTAGCTTTCATGTACTCCTCTTTGAAATCTACCTCCTGTCGGCAGTGAGAGAAAGGGGGTGGGAATGTAATGCCTGGGACTGTCACTGGAAGAAGGGGGTGATGGGGGGGCTACTGGGGAACCCCTTAAAACCTTGAATGGGAGAACCTGGACCCCAAGTCCTGTCTAGAATGCCTGCAACCAGTTTCTCTTAATAAAGATGCCTGTTGGAAGAAAGATTCCAAGAGTTCTGTCTTCTTAAGATGCAAAGGATTGACTTTATTTTAATTTCCAATGATCTTTTCTCCAGGGTCAAGAAGGTTAAGATTTTTCCTAGGACATTGTCGGATCATAGTCCTGTGTGGTTGGAGTTATTTCTTGAAGATAGGAATAGAAGATCCTGGAGATTGAATGAGAATTTGTTCACTTGGGAGGAGTTTGTTCAAAAATGTAAAGAACATTTGAAGGAATTTTTTGTTTTAAACATGAATAAGGGAACATCAATGCCTATGGTGTGGGATGCTAGTAAAGCTTATATGAGGGGCATTTTGATTCATATGAATAATGTTTTTAGAGGTAATTTGACATGAAAACATAAAGAATTAGAAGAAGAGATTAAATTAAAAGAAGTTTTTGTTTTGAATCCGACAGATAATAGGTTAAAGGTTGCTATAAATACGCTTAGGGCACAATTCAACATGTTGATGTCAGATCAGGTGGCGACAAATTTGCGTTATATGAAATATAATACTTTTTGTAATGCAAATAAGCCTGGGAGATGGTTAGCTTATCAATTACGTAAGAAACAGAAAGCAAAAATATACAGAAAGTAAAATATAAAGGCACTGAGGTTTTTCAACATAATTTGATTAAAAAGAGTTTTTTAGATTTTTATACAAAATTATATGCTAGTGATAATATACATGTTGCAGAAGTAGAAAAGTATTTACAATCAGTGCATTTTCCTAAACTTTCTAATGATCAACAAATTATGATGAATTCTCCAATCACTTCAGAGGAAATTGGTTTAGCTATTAAGCAGTTAAAAGTGGGAAAGTCTCCAGGTACAGATGGATTGATGACAATGTATTATAAAATTTTATCTGAGGAAATGATGGAGCCATTAAAGGAGCTTTTTAATAGTATTTTGTTGGGAGCTCAAGTTCCCCCTTCATTGATCTCGAAGGAGGATCAAGATCTTACTGAACCTAGGAATTATAGACCTATATCTCTTTTAAATGTGGATTATAAGATTTTTTCAAAAATTTTGGCAAATAGATTAATGGAGGTAATGAAGGACTTGATTCATTGTGATCAATCAGGATTTATAACAGGAAGATATATGAAATATAATGTAAGGCAGATTCTTAACTTAATAGAGTATTTGGATAAGAATAATCAGATCCCTGCGGCCTTTATATTTTTAGATGTTGAGAAAGCTTTTGATCAACTAGATTGGAAATTTTTATTTTTATTGATAGAGAAAATGAATTTTGGAGATAAGTTTTTACATGTTGTTAAGGCTATATATTAGCAACAGTCTGCTCAAATTATTATCAATGGGGGTCTGACTGAGACTTTTAAAATTGAAAAGGGAACAAGACAAGGATGTCCATTATCTCCACTGTTATTTGTTTTAACAATGGAGATTTTGTTAATTCAGATTAGAGAGTCAATGGTAATTAAGGGAATAAAAGTAAACAGGAATGAGTATAAATTGAGAGCTTTTGCAGATGATTTGGTTTTAACTTTAGCACAACCTACTCAAGTAGTTGGTCATTTGTTGGAAATTATATCTCAGTATGGAAAAGTTTCTGGTTTTAAAATAAATAATAATAAAACTAAAATGTTATCTAAAAATATGTCTAATAAGGAAAATGAAATTTTAGTTAAACTTGCAGGTTTTCAGATGGTGAAAAAGGTTAAATATTTGGGAGTATATATAACAGCTTTTAATGGTAAATTATATAAGAATAATTATGAATTATTATGGGCAAAAGTACAAAAAGATTTAAATGATTGGAAAAAGTTGCAATTGTCGTTGTTGGGGAGAACATCAGCGGTAAAAATGAATGTTCTACCAAAGTTTCTTTTTTTGTTTCAAATGTTATCTATTCTAAAAAAAGATGCAAATTTGGATGAGTGGCAAAAGGGTATTAATAAATTTATCTGGGCTGGGAAAAAACCAAGGGTAAAGTTTAAAATTTTGCAGGATTCTCGAGAAAGAGGTGGGCTTAAAGCACCCAATTTGAAATTATATTATGATGCAGCCACCTTAACTTTGATAAGTGATTGGCTTAATTTAACAAATAAAGATGTTCTTTCTATTGAATGGTGGGATTTACTGTATGGTTGGCATGCATATTTGATTTTTAATAAGAAAGTTGATCGGGCTTTTAAATTACATATTTTAAGGAATGCTTTTCTTCGAGTTTGGAAGAAGTATTATTATAGGTTAAATTATAAAATACATATTTGGGGGATTCCTGGACATGTAATTGAGGGTGTTTCTAAGGGGATGAATTTTGATAAAATTTCGTATAAGGAGTTATTAATTTGGTCAGGTAAAGATTGGCAGTTAAAATCTTTAGACGTATTAAGACAAGAAAACATTTTATATTCATGGTTTCATTACGCACAAATTGTGGATAGGTGGACAGTAGATAAGAAAGTTGGAATAACATTAGGAGATGAAAATCTGATCGTTCAGATTAAAGATCAGAATCATGCTCATATTAAAAGAATTTATGATGGGTTAATAAAATTGGATTCGGAAACAGAGTTAGTAAAAGATTATATGATTAAATGGGCTCAGAATATCCAGGAACCGATCTTATTGGATCAATGGGAGAATATTTGGATTAGAAATGTTAAATTTACACAGGCCCAAAATCTGAGGGAAAATTTTTATAAAATGTTTTATAGGTGGCATTTGGATCCCCCAAAATTGGCTTGTATGTATCTTAACTTACAGCCCAAATGTTGGAGGTGTGGTAGTACTGATGCAACTTACTTTCATGTTTGGTGGACCTGTAAGAAGGTTAAAGCTTTCTGGATAATGATTTGGTGGAACATTCAAAAGATTTTTAAAAAGAAGATAAAGTTTACTCCTCAACTATTTTTATTGGGTATTTTTATGGATTTAGATGTTAATGAAACTATTTTAATGTTGAATTTAATAACTGCAGCAAGATTACTTGTAGGTTTATATTGGAAGAAGGATTCGCTGCCTACCTTAGAAGAATGGACACTTAAGGTTTCTAATTTAGCAGAAATGGCTAAAATTTCAGCTTATTTAAAGGACCATACACAAGAAAAAATTATTATAGTGTGGAGAAGGTGGATAGATTATATTCAGAATAAATACAGAACTTTAAAGTTCCATTTATTTTATGATTAATTTTTTCTTGAGGTTATAATTACTATTTATAGATTTTTATAATATTTGATTTGTAGTAGATTTGTTTATGTTATTATTATTATTATTATTATTATTATTATTTAAGTTTAGAGAGAGTTAAGGGTAATGTATGAATTTGTTTATTGTATAGAATTTTTTGTTGTTGTTTTATTGTGTTTGTTTTGTTTATAATAACCCTGTATTTTGCTCTGGGAAGTGGGGGGAGTAGGGGGGGAGGGGTGGGGTGGGATTAAGTATATATAGAAATATTAAAGTATGAAATAGATGGAGTAATTTAGAGGGAGGTGCCGCTCGGGTGTTTCCCCTGAACTGTATCCGAAGAGGGATAAGAGGGGAGGAGGAGGGAAGGAAGGAAGTTGGATGGGAGGAAGGGGTGAGGGGAGAGAGGGGAGGAGAGGAGAGAGGGAGTAGGGAAGTAAGGAAGGAAGGTTGAGAGGCCGGATGCAGTCGGGGGGAGATAGACAAGCGACACCTAAGGTCTTATTTTAAAGGTATTTTTCTCTTTTTTTTTTAGTTTTATATATAATGTATGGAAAGTATTATATGTATTGAAAATTCAAATAAAATTTAAAAAAAAAAGATGCAAAGTGGGGTGGGTCCTTACACCTGCATTGTTCGGGGTGTGCCGTGTAGGCTCCAGGACTGGTTCCGGGTCGTAACCGAATTACATGCAGGACTGCAGGAATTTAGACTGGTCACAACTGACTTGTCCATCCCTTGCCAGGTGGGGGAGCGGTCAAAAGATCCCGGGCGCCAGCCTTCTACCCTACCACCACCTGTCTCTGCACAATCTAACAAAGCGGCATTTAGGTGTTTTAGATGTAACCGACCGGGACATCAGGTTGTGCAGTGTCCAGTTCCAGCAGGACAAGGTACATCGGCAACCCAGGGAGGATCAGGTGCTACGCCACGGAGGACTCCGGATCGTTCAAGAGCACTATGTCAGGCTGAAAGGGAAACCCCTCTTAGACCTGCAGGGGAGGCCACACCAACCGCCCCTGATATCCTGCTGGAGGAATATGATAATATGGATCCGGAAGAGGACCCTATGGTAAGCCAGCCAATAGTACCTTTTGCCATCCTGATTTCCCTGACAAGCCCTGTTACTGGCCAGAGTAGCGAGTACCAGGCATTAATAGATTCAGGGTGTACCAGATGTCTTATCAGTAAAAGGGTGGTTGAGAAAGTAGGACTTAGGGTAAGGCGTTTGTTACGTCCAATCCGTTTTGAACAAGTGGATGGTTCCCTTCTGGGGGAGGGGCATGACCACACTGGTAACAGAGCCTGTAAGGTTGGAGATGGGAGAACATTGGGAGATTCTCCGCTTTATTATAGTTCCATCCATGACGGAGGAGGTAATTCTAGGACTAGCATGGTTGGACAAGTGGGGGCCTACTATTTGGTGGGAGGGTGGTTGTCGCAATATGCGCCTTGGTGTTGGTCCTCATCCACCACGAGTGGAGGAAGGCGGTAACAACGGCTCACCTAGCAGTACGGTCAGTAATGAGGACAAGTTCAGGGATGGGATTAAAGTAGCTGTAAATCAATCAGACCGAGATCCGGGCTTTCCGGCGGTATATAACGATCTTGCAGAGGTATTTAGTGAGCAGGAATGTGACAGCTTACCAGCCCACCATTCAATGGACTGTGCAATTGACATCTTGCCGGGAGCTAAATTGCCAAAGCCACGGATATACCCCATGACACCCTGGGAGCTGGAGGAGTTGAGGTGGTATATCGACAAAAACCTAGCACGAGGTTTTATACAACCAGCTCGGTCTCCAATCGCAGCGCCGGTCTTATTCCAAGAGAAAAAAGACGGAGGCCTTCGGCTTTGTGTGGACTTCAGAGGCATTAATGCGGTCTGTATCAAACACATGTACCCTCTCCCCTTAATGAAGGACATGTTAGCCCATCTAGCCCAGGGGAGGATTTTCACAAAATTGGATTTAAGGGAGGCTTATTACCGGGTGAGGATTAAACCTGGTGACGAGTGGAAGACAGCATTCAACTGTCCCCTGGGGAGCTATCAATTCTGGGTTATGCCCTTTGGGCTACAGGGCACCCCCGCAGTTTTTATGCAGCTAATCAATGAGGTGTTACACAGTCATCTATATCGTGGAGTATTGGTCTACTTCAGTGGTTCTCAAAATGTGGGTCGGGACCCCATTTGGGGTTGAACAACCATTTCACGGGGGTCACCAAACAATGCAGTCCACCATTTTTTCCCCTTTTCCTTAGCTGTGCTACTCCCTTTTATTCTATTGGCTTTTGAAAGCCAATAGAATAGACTCTCTTGAATAGAGTCTAATTCTATTGGCTTTCAAAAGCCAATAGGAATTGTCCAGGCTGTCTCTGCCCTGCTGAGCCCACCAAAAGTCCCATTCTGCAAATGGTGCTGCACCAGTTGAGTAGTCCTCGACTTACGACCGGTTGAGTAGTCCTCAACTTACGACCGGTTGGGGGTCGCAGCATTAAAAAGGTTGAGAACCACTGGTCTACTTGGACAACATACTGATCTATACCAACACAATGGAAGAACATATTGATTTGGTACGAGATGTATAGCATAAATTACTCGATGCTTGACTATTTGTGAAAATCTCGAAGTGTGAATTTCATAAAACACACCTTGACTATTTGGGCTATAGGATATCTGCAGCGGGGATCGAGATGGACCCACCAAAGGTGCGAAGTGTTCTGGAATGGCAAGCCCCGAGAACCCAACACCAATTGCAAAGTTTTTTAGGTTTTGCCAATTTCTACAGGCAATTCATTCCTGCATTTGCAAAGGTGGCTTTGCCTCTTATGGATTTACTGCGAACCCGGAAAAGTACCATACGGCCACGACCTGGACAGGCACTAGCCTGGACCGCTGAGTGCCAGTCAGCATTCAAAACGTTGAAGACTTTATTTGCCAAGGAACCCGTTCTGTTACATCCGGATCCAGAACAACCATTTATAGTTCAGGCGGATGCTAGTGACATTGTGGTGGGGGTAGTCCTTTTACAACAAAACTCGACTGGAATATTACAGCCCTGCGCATACACGTCATGGAAACTAACTGAAACTGAAAGGGCATGGGCCATCTGGGAAAAGGAGGCCTTTGCTGTTAAATGGGCCCTATCCACATGGAGGCATTTATTGGAAGGGGCAAAACATGAATTCGAGGTCTGGACTGACCATAAAAACTTAGAGGTGTTACAAACCCCAAGAAGATTATCACCAAAACATGTACATTGGGCACAGTACTTTCGGCATTTCAGGTTCCACCTTAAACATGTACCAGGCAGCCGAAACTTCCTCGCAGATGCATTGTCCAGGTTGCCGCAGTTTGATAGTAAATGGGAGGAGGTGGTGCAGGCAATCCTACCTCCGTATACACAGGGCGTTCCCAAGGCATTATCCCGTCCAGTAGCTGTCGATCTGGAAGACGAACTGAAAGCAGCCCTCACACATGAACTCTGGTTCCAGAAGCACTCGGGGTTGTTAACTCCGATGGGTTGGCCTGGTATGGGACTAAACTGTATGTTCCACACACGTTACGCAACCGTATCCTCCATCGGTGCCATGACTCCAAACAGGCAGGCCACTTCGGGTTTTTAAAGACCTTGCATCTTGCTAGACGCCAGTTTTGGTGGCCCCAAATGAGAAGTGACCTAGAAAAGTATGTAAAAAGTTCCCCAATATGTGCTACCTCTAAGCCTACCCCAGGTAAACCCATGGGGCTTCTGCAGTCAGTGGCTGATCCAGAGTATCCATGGCAAGATATAGCCATGGACTTTATCATAGATCTTCCTAATAGCAAAGGTTACACAGTAATTTGGACAGTGGTTGATCTGTTTTCTAAACAGGCCCATTTTATTCCCTGCAAGGGATTACCATCGGCCCAAAGGTTAGCCCGCATGTTTCTAACCCATGTCTACCACATCCATGGGACCCCACGTCGGATCATATCAGATCATGAAGTTCAATTTACAGCTCGGTTTTGGTGGAACTTTGTGTGTCTACTTGGCTCCTCACAAGGATTAAGTTCGGCGTACCATCCAAGCACGAACGGCACTGCGGAACGGGCGAATGCGGCAGTAGAACGATACATGCGCAGCTATGTTTCGTACCAACAGACCGATTGGGTGGAGCTGGTAGTATTTGCGGAAGTAGCTTACAACAATGCTGTACACAGCAGTACTGGCTTCACTCCTTTCCAGGTGGTGTGTGGTAGAGAGTTCATACCTATGCCCGAATACAGAAATTACGAATCCCACCCATGTCTACCAAATGACTGGTTATCTCGAGTTAGTGGGGTATGGGGTACAGTAAAAAAGGCTCTAAAAAGGGCAAGCGAGAGTGCAAAGGTACAAGCGGACAAAAAACGCAAACCACATAAGCCATTTAGTGTGGGGCAGATGGTGTATTTGTCTACAAAATACATACGTTTAAGGGTTCCTTGCAAGAAATTGGGACCAAAGTATATTGGTCCATTCAGAATTACTCAGGTAATTAATCCAGTAACAGTGCGACTCCAACTTTCTCGGTTTCTGGGAAAAATCCACCCTATGTTTCACAGTAGTCTGTTGAAACCAGTTTCCCACTATCGAGGGACGGAAGCACCTGGCCCTGTAACATCTGGCCATTATGAGGTCCAAGAAATATTGGACTCACGAAAGAAACAGGATAAGCTGTATTATTTGGTCTTATGGAAAGGATACCCTCTGTCTGAAGCATCTTGGGTGGAAGTAGCTGACATAAATGCACCCCGTTTAGTCCAGGCGTTCCATAAAAAGAACCCAGGAAAGCCGGGGGGGGAGGAGGGACAATGTTACCAAAACCGTACCATAGATAACCTTGCTTCATTTCTTTCCAGGGGGAACCCTGGTAAGGGGGGGGCGGCATGTCGGGCTCTACGAGGCTGTCGGAGCATGGTAGAAACCCTGCTGGTCACCCCATCGCCTCTGGAGTACGGACCTGTCCCTGGCTCCTTGCAAATGCTGGTCTTCGTCGTGGTCGGCCGTCCTCTGAGTCCTGGAGATGCTGCAGCCTTCTTATGATGTCATCACTCAGCGTCTCTGCAATGATCTAAAAGGGCGTCGGAGCCTTGCAGAGGCCTGACAATAGACCGAGGACCGTAAGCAGGCACATGGCAAGAGCGTCGGAGCCTCGCAGAGGCCTGACATTAGACCGAGGACTGACATGGCTAGATAATTGAAGGGGGTGAACGGCCGGATGATTGTTGGGCGGCGGACGGCCACTATGTAAGGACGCTGGAAACAGGCCATTTCCAGTGCTGACTTTTTCAAACTTCACTTCTACAGTAAAGTTCGTTCATCGTTCCTGTTTGTGGTTTATTTCTTCGTTACGAAACGCCAGGCTAGGACGACGTAACACCCGGGGGACATCCAGTTGGGGGCTTCTTTCATGTCCCTCAGCAGGAACTGGAGTAAATGATGGGAGCTCATCCCACCTCATGGCAGCTTTCAGGTCTCAAATGCAGGCTTGCTGCTTGTCAAGCCAGCATCCTAACTACTGTGTAGTGGGCTTCAATAGGCAAGGAGCAGACCAGCATAGTTACAATGTTATTTATTGACTCAAACTAGAACTGGAGAACTGCAGGCAATTGCCTGTAATTTATACTCTAAGCCCACAAGGCCTTAACCAATCACAATACTTGAAAAACCTGCCCAAATATGAATGTTCAAAGTTTCCCTCCAAAACAGTTGGAGTTAACAGTCAGGGTCATCTAAAGCAGTGGTTCTCAACCTTCCTAATACCGCGACCCTTTAATACAGTTCCTCATGTTGTGGTGACCCCCAACCATAAAATTATTCCAGGGTCATGTGATCACCTTTTGCAACCTTGTGACAAGCAAAGTTAGTGGGGAAACCAGATTCACTGAACAACCATGTTACTAATTTAATCTCTCTCCCTCTTTCTTTCTCTCTCTCCCTCTCTTTTTCTCTCTCCCTTTCTCTTTCCCTCTCTCCCTTTCTTTCTCCCTCCCTGTCTCTTTCTCTCTCCCTCTTTCTCCCTTTCTTTCTCTCTCTCCCTTTCTCTCTCTTTCTCTCTCCCTCTCTTTCCTTCTCTCTCTCTCCCTCTGTCTCCCTCTCTTCTCTCTCCCTCTTTCTCCCTCTCCTCTTTTTCCTCTCTCCCTCTCTCTTTCTCTCTCTCCCTTTCTCTATTTCTCTTTCCCTCTTTCTCTCCCTCTCTCTATTTCTCTCTCCCTCTCAAAGATCCTTAAAATCCTTAAAAGTTATGCTTGGGTGGAAGACTTTTTCTTTTACAGATGTGATGTAAATACTGATTTATCATGTAAATCAGTATTTACATCACTTCTAGTTCAATTTTAAAATTACCAAAAGAATATATAGATGAAAATGTATGTATCATTTAGAGTTTCTGAAGCTTTGAGATTTTTTTTTTCAGTATACTTTCCCAGGTTTTTAGGTATAGTCACTTCTCTAAACCTGAGGAATTTTGTGCTAATTTTTATGACTGATAAATTAAATTTAAATGCAATTTAATTTAAATTGCATTTAAACTTCTCAGTGCTTGCTATAACTGTGAGTGGGGAGGGGATTCAGCTCTAAAAGCAGCTGGGGCCTTGCTGATTGGATCTATTGCATTCAAACTTCTCAGTGCTTGCTATAACTGTGAGTGGGGAGGGGATTCAGCTCTAAAAGCAGCTGGGGCCTTGCTGATTGGATCTATTGCATTTAAACTTCTCAGTGCTTGCTATAACTGTGAGTGGGGAGGGGATTCATCTCTAAAAGCAGCTGGGGCCTTGCTGAATTATATAACCAAAAACCAAACAGCAGCAGTACATTCAGGGCAAGTGCGTCTGTGATTCCTTGTATCTAAGAATGTCAGGCATAGTTCAGTGCAACACCTGTTTTGCAGCTGTCTTTCGCAGTACCCTTTTCAATCATGGAAACTGTCCTATCTGTAAACAAATCACTAGTCTACAAGGAGAGATTACTTACCTAGGGTCTGTAATCTCTGCTCTTCAGGTAGAAATTAGGTGTCCAGTTCAGCCCTTCTACTCCACTAAGCCTCCAAGCTATCAGCCCCCTCTACCACAAAGATCCTGCAGGAGAAGGGCAGTGTGGAGAACCCTGGGATCTGGCAGGGTGAGAGCTGTGAACCATAAACACAAAGCTTTTGCTGTGTCCCTGCACAACAGATACAGTGCCCTTGCTGACCTTAATAGGGACATTAAGGAGACAGGTAAATGTATTTGTGATGACAACTCAAATAAGCAGGGGATCTTGGTCTGAGATGAAGAACTTGTTTTCGACAGGGAGAAGTGCGAATCAGCTATTACACATCAGTCATGCAAGAACAGAAAGGCACCCAAAAAGAGAAGCCACCTTCTGGTTGGTGATTCAATTCTAAGGGATGTAAATTTAGGAAAGGACACAGAGGTTTTGAATGAGGTCAGGTGTCTTCCAGGTGCTACTGGCAGTAGGGACAAGAAGCGTATTTGTAAAATAATCAAGAATGCCAGCAAGGACTGTGATGTGGAGGCTATTGTACATCTTGGTGTTGTAGAAGTGAGAGACTTGAGTCAGCTCTTTCAAGGAAAGGGAAGTTTATTGCGCAGGTTCAGAGAGCTGTACACAGCTAAAAAAAATCTGAACACCCGACTGGGCGTAGATGATCATTTTTATAACCCGTAATACGTCAGTTATTTCCTGATCAAGACATATTCCATACATGGTTACATTCTATAGTTCCTTATTCTAACATAGGAAAGTTACTAGGCATGGTTATAATCTATAGTTCCTCTTTTAACATAGGAATGCTTTTAGCAATATTTCAAGTGTCAAGCAGTTTTCAATACACCATGTGATAAACAGTTTGCAATATATCATGTGCAAAGTTGAGAACAGGATGTCTGGCCATTCTAATTTTAAGGGTTGTCTAGTAAGCAGGAAAACCTCCCTTTCACCCACATTCTCTGTCGGACAATCAGTATTTTTCCAGCTTCCCACTTTATTCCCCCCTGATGAGACTTATCTCATCTTTGCAGATAAGTTTCATTCTGTAACACTTGGGTCTGATGTGTGTATGTTGTTATATTCTTGTTTCTGGAATTCCCACATGGCCATAACTTGAGCCGTAGCTTTTCTCTCTGCAAGCAGGGACACTCGTTTAGGTAGTGTTATGTTGTGCATCATTGAAAAGGTACATTGCAGAAGACAACAGCTACTGATCAGAATAGCAATAAAAATGATTACTGCTCTTATGATGTTCCCAATAAGGCCCATTGGGAGCCAAGACCATAAGTTACTCCACCAATTTCCCATGGAATCTATTTGCAGATCCAATGCCATTTTATGGAGCACTTTAATTTGCTTATTTATAACTGGGGATTGATCTGATAGATTAAAACAGCACATCCCCTCAAAGGCCTCACATCCCATATGTTGGCGAAGTAAAAGATAGTCTATGGCTGCCCTATTTTGCAAAATTGCCTTACGTAATTCTATCATTTCCTGATTGATGGCAGACAAGGCTATTGAAGTGGCATTTATAGTTTTAGCCAAGTTGCAGGCCACAGAATTTATATTGACATGAGCCCTTAGAGCAAGTGCAGGAACTCCCACCAATGAGACAGCCAAAGCATTGTATTCAGCAGCGTTCAGAAGAGTACGAGAGGAATCACAATCCTCATTCAAAACTTCTGCCCTTTTGTAACGTGTGGTGTTAGGGGAGGTGAAAAGTGATCTATCTGGTAGAAAGGTAGTCAGTCTACTTAAACAACAATATGATGTGCTTAAATTGGCAGGAATATAATTAAAAGTGTCTTTCCCACATGTGAAGAACCACCCTTTAGGTAACCATATGTTTGCATACCCAAAAGACACTGTTTGGAAGGATGTGCAGTTTAGCTTTTCTTGGCTCACTTTCAGGCAATGAGGTGAAGGTGTATTCTGCTCACACCCTGTGATATGTGCACATTGTAAGTCTTCTGGAATGGCTACGTTAGGAGTATGTAAAGCTAAAGCATCAGTGGGTAGAAACTTGGAAATGTGACCCCAGCTGTACATTGTTTCATAGCCTATATGTTCTTTAAACTTGTGTTGACTGAACTCCTTAGCTGCTGTGACAGGAACACATACTGGTATTAAACACGTGGACAGCAGATTCTCCATGTCATATGCTTCAGAAAGGCAAAAATCTGTTGTATTGGCTATTTTAGCCAATTGGACTCACAAATTATATTGCATCCTTGACTCCAATGGATGGGGCATATCCTTATTCTGATGGGACCTTTTACTTCGTTTTCTCTCTGGGCGTTTCCTCTGGGGTCTTTGGATAGTAACTCCAAATTCCACTGGGATTACATGTACGATGCAAGTCCCCTTCCATCCCGTCTTCAACTGCGAGACTAGGGTGACCCACTCCCATCCCCAGAATAAAGGAGGCCCACATTCCAATGTGACAGGAGGAGGAGGCTTCTTATAAGGAGCCCTAACACATATGCCTTTCCTAAGAATATATCCAGCATATTGACAGGCTTCTGGGTTGACAGGTTGTCTAGTGATGCAAGTTTCTTTAACTATTCTGTCAAACACTAGTGGAAATTGACAAGGATGAGGCAAGATACCATTCCAGCATTCTGGTGAAAAACCAATAGGGGGTGACCATCACAAGTGCCAGTGCCTATAGCATAAGACTGAACAATACGGGGAGCTTCTTCTGGCTTGCTCCATTGGCCTAAATTAGAAAGACAAACATTATTACATGCAACAATAGTACTATATAAAAGCAGAAATAATCCTTTCATCCTTTCTTCTCCCGTGCGTAGAAAGCCAGCTTCCGGGAGTGGCTTAGCAGGGGGTTGAATTCCAGCCGAACAGCCGTAGATATATGTGCAGGATACACTTGTGCTACTATAATATCTGTTATACAAACAATAAAACATTCATTAAACACATTAAACACGTTAAAGAGTGAGCTTGGTAGAAACCTTTGGATCCCTGGTCACTGTCCACAGAGGTTCTGCTGCCGCCTTGACTCTGGTCCAGTGGATCCAGGACTTAGATTCTGCAATCTTTATAGCTAAGGGAGAGGCCATTATCACCTCATAAGGCCCTCTCCATCTCCCTTCCAGTTGTTTATGTTTCCAATGTTTCACCCACACCTTATCCCCAGGTTTAAAGGGATGACATCTTGTTACTAATCTAGGTGGTGTTTGTTCAATAACATAGTTCCTAAGTTTTTCCACCTGCCTATTCAGTTCCTGCACCATTTCCAGAGTCCACACTCCCCCCTGATGGCCCTTTACAATGCATAACTGAAACCTTTGCTGGCTTTTGTATTTGCCCGCAGAATCCCTAAATCCTCTCTCTTTGTACACAGCACCATGAGTATGTAAAGTCAAAAAAAGCATATTTACTATATGTCCAAAATAGAATGGATTGCATGAGGAGTGTGGACACTTATGGGACATGAGAAGGTCAATTTATTGCAATCCTGTAAAAGGACTGCTATTGGCCCGTATAGCAGCAAGAACCTTCAAACAATGTGGCCACCCCATCCAATTGCTTAGATAAGTATGCCACCGGCGCTGCCACTGCCCCAATTGTTGTGTCAACACCCCCAATGCAATATTCTTTTTAGTGTCTACATATAGGTTGAAAGGCTTTTCTAAGTTAGGCAAAGCCAAGGCTGGTGCTGATGTGCAGGCTTGCTTCACTTCCTCCTTTATTTTCCCTCCCATTCAAAGGGCTCACCATCACCCCCTTTTGTAGCCAAATAAAGAGGTGCTGCTAATAAGGCATAATTTGGTATCCATATTCAACAAAATCCTGCCAAACCTAAAAATCCCTTAACTGTCGCCTATTTAGGGGTTCAGGAATAGCTAACACTGCTTGTTTACTTTCCCAGCCTAAAGCTCTATGTCCTTGCTCAATCCATCCATCCGGTCCCTGCCAATCCAATTCCTTCAACTTCCCTCTCTCTATCCCAATCTCCTTTATACCCTCGGGTTCCTCTCTGTCCCCTTCCCCTAAAGGGAAGCCTAGTGGTGGGTCCACCTTCAATACCCCCACATCTTCTACCTATTCTTCCTCTCTAACCTCTTCCTCTCATCTGCCTTCTAAGACATTCTCTTTGCCAATGACCTTCCTCCTTACAATGCCACAGCCAACAACTCTGTCTTCTTACGCATCCTCGCATCTCTCTCTCTCTTTTCCACCTTATCCCTATCAACAAACACTTTCCTTGCCACTTCCAACAACTCTGTAGCATTCTTCCCTAATGCTTCCTTATATCATCATAGCTCTGTGCTATGAACCTCTCATTCAACATTCTCATATTAGCTGCACTCCTTGGATCACCCTGAGTATAAAGCTCATAAGCCTCAATCAATCTCTGCAAGAAACTCTCCGGACTTTCATCTGCTTCCTGCATCACAAAAGACGGCTTTAACACATTCACTGAAGGCTTTCCTGCCTTGCAAAGAGCCTCTACTACTAAATTCTGATATTCCTTCAGCAATCTCATCTGTGGTGGATCCTGTGCATTCCATTCTGGATCCTTCTCTGGTGCCCTTGTTTCCAACTCTGGCTGTTTATCCCATACAGCTGGCAACCTATCTTTCAAGCACTGCCTAACAGCAGCCTTCCACTTCTCCCTTTCCTCGGGAGTCAACAAAGTATTCAACAATTGCTGTACATCCTGCCACGTCCTCTTTACTTACTTCTCCCCTCACATTTACAGAGAGACCTTCCAAATCCCCTTCCTCCTTGGGGGCTGACAACCTCCCCCTTTGTTTCTGCCTCACAACTGGTTGCATGTCCCCAGGCACAGCAGAAGCAGTCAGCCCATCCCCAGACACAGCAGCTGCTGCAGCCAGCACTGGGGGCATGGGGGAAAGGCAGGCACATAGGGAGGGGGTCTAAGGATTACTTCCTCTACTTCCACCTTTATCTCTTTCTTTACATCTGATACCTTAGTCTCTAAAATCTGCACATCCCTAACTCTTTTAGTCTCAACCTGAAGCTTTTTTCCCTTAGGTCTAGCCACACACAAACGAACCATTTCAGCCTGACATTGCAATAACTCATCTGCCTGTCCTGCTACTGCATCCCCCCACTGATCTATATACTGAAATTGGTTAGGATAGTTCTCTTCATTGGCTGCTATCAGAGAAGTGAGATCATCAATGATTTGGAGCTTAAAAGTTCCCTCCGGGGGCCACCCCACATCCATGTGAGGCCATTGATGCTCACATAAAAACTGCAGCCTGTCCCTGGTTACCTTTGGATAGGGAACCTTATACTGGGTATGATTAAAGTACTTATCAAATCCCTTTAACATGCATTCCAGCGGTGTGCTGGGAACACTACTACACCCCCCCCCCATCCTAACACACTGCCAATGACCTACAGCGCCGGACGTTCCAACGGTCACTAGTAGGGAATGCACTGGCTTAACCACCCACACAGCCTAACACGGACTTCTTTAGGATCGCCGTCCCGAGTCCAGGGGAGTGATCAGGCCCCCTCTTCTATCTTCAAGTGAGATAGGTACAATTACTTTAAACACATACTCACCTGCCTTGTTGTTACACTCGTCCTGGCCAGGAGCTGGTTCAGACCTCCTTTCCTTTCCCAAAGGGTTCTTGGACTGGCCCTCAGCACTGTCAGCTCTGCTGAGAAGCCAAAGCTGTCTCCTGGAGGAAACACACCCCCATGGCGCCTGGAGAATTGTTCAGAGATGGCTTTCCAGCAGGTCCGAAGGGTCAAGCCGTCCTCAGCGAAACATCGCCTCACTCAAGTTTCCCGGCCAATGCACCAGAAAATGTTGTAGAAGTGAGAGACTTGAGTCAGCTCTTTCAAGGAAAGGGAAGTTTATTGCGCAGGTTCAGAGAGCTGTACACAGCTAAAAAAAAAATCTGAACACCCGACTGGGCGTAGATGATCATTTTTATAACCCGTAATACGTCAGTTATTTCCTGATCAAGACATATTCCATACATGGTTACATTCTATAGTTCCTTATTCTAACATAGGAAAGTTACTAGACATGGTTATAATCTATAGTTCCTCTTTTAACATAGGAATGCTTTTAGCAATATTTCAAGTGTCAAGCAGTTTTCAATACACCATGTGATAAACAGTTTGCAATATATCATGTGCAAAGTTGAGAACAGGATGTCTGGCCATTCTAATTTTAAGGGTTGTCTAGTAAGCAGGAAAACCTCCCTTTCACCCACATTCTCTGTCGGACAATCAGTATTTTTCCAGCTTCCCACTTTATTGGCACTAATGATCTGTCCCAAAAAGATGTACTCATTGTGCAGAATGACTTCCAGAGCCTGGGGCAGGAACTTAGCAGAATAGGCTGCAGGCTTATTTTTTCAGAGGTCTTACCAGTGTATAAGGACCAAAATGGAAAAGGCCAGCGTATAGCACAATTCAATATGTGGCTAAAGAAGTGGTGTAAAGGAGAAGGTTTTGGATATATTAGTCACAATATCAGTAGCTGGTCCCATGAAAAAATGTACAAAAGAGATGGTTTGCATCCATCAAAGAAAGGGACTGAGTTACTTGGCTATAAATTCACAGATTTTCTGGAGGAATATTTAAACTAAACAGCGGGGACAGTGAGCTAACTGATACAGAACATCCCTGTCCCCGGCAATCTAAAAACAATAGGGCTATCAGTGCATGTAACATAGATATGTGTGTGGACAAAAATACCAACCTTGCTGTCAAGCAAAATCAAGCTCTTAATAGTGAGTGCCACACAAAGTGCACTAACCAAATAGGTGGTAAGACATTAGGGGAACTCAGGCACCACACAGGTTATGTAGGAAGTAAACACAGGGTCAGTCATAAAGGACTCAAATGTCTATACACAAATGCACAGAGTATGAACAGTAAACAGGGTGAACTAGAAATTCAGGTAAATGAGGGCAGATATGATATTGTTGCCATAATGGAAACATGGTGGAACGAAACCCACAAATGGAACAACCAGCTAGAGGGATTTAAATTGTTTAAAAGAAACAGACCAAATAAAAGAGGAGGTGGAGTTGCTCTCTATATAAGAAATAACTACATCTCTACAGAAATAGAGCACAACAATGATGAAAACTGTCCTGAATGCATATGGGTCAATATAAAAGGGGGGGGGGAATAACATTGCCATAGGTGTATACTATAGGCCACCCAACCAAACACAGGAAATAGATGAACTTTTTGCTAGTCAGCTAACTAAGGTATGTAGGAAGCACATCACAATATTAATGGGGGACTTTAACTACCCTGACATCAACTCTGCACCAAGTGGAAGATCAAACAGATTCCTGACAAACCTAGCAGACAACTTTGTCTCCCAAAAAGTAGAGAAGGGAACTAGGGGATTAGCCATTTTGGACCTAATTCTCACTAACAGAGATGAAATGATAGAAGGTGTTGAAGCCATAGAAACCTTGGGAGGAAGCGATCATGCAATATTGGAATTCAACATTATGGAAGCACAAGCAATAGAACACAGTCAAACTAGAGTCTTGGACTTCAAGAGAGCTAATTTCAATAAACTTAGAGAGGGTTTGAGAAGGATTCCATGGATGAGAATCCTCCAGGGGAAAACAACTCAAGAGGCTTGGGAAATTTTGAAAAGTGAGATAATAAAGGCCCAGTCTAGCACAATACCAACAAAGAGGAAAAATAACAGCTCTCAAAAGAAACCAGCATGACTGCATAAAGAAACCAGCATGGCTGCATCAATTGAAAGATAAAAAGGACAAGTATAGAAAGTGGAAAGAGGGACACATAACTAAGTCAGAATATCAGCAAATAGCCCGAGCCTGCAAAGACAAAGTGAGGAAAGCTAAGGCTCAAAATGAACTAAGGCTTGCAACCAAAGTCAAAAATAACAAAAAAAAGCTTCTTTCAACATGTAAAGAACAAGAAAAAAGTGAAGGAAACGATTGGTCCATTAGTGGGTGAAAGTGGCAAGAAGGTGACAAGCAACAGGGAGAAAGCAGAACTATTTAACTCGTTTTCGCATCTGTCTTTACACAAAGGGAAAAAACAGACCAACCTATCAAAAATAGTGCCATAAAAAACAAAATAGAAATACAAGTTAAGATAGGCAAGAAAATGGTAAGTGAACACTTGTCCAGCCTAGACGAGTTCAAATCTCCAGGACCAGATGGATTACACCCCAAGGTTCTTAAGGAACTGGCAGATGTGATCTCAGAACAACTGAACTATATTTTTCAAAGATCCTGGAGCACAGGGGAACTACCAAAGGACTGGAAAAGAGCTGATGTAGTTCCCATCTTCAAAAAAGGAAAAAAAAAGGACCCAGGAAATTACAGATCTATCAGCCTGACCTCAATACCTGGGAAGATTCTGGAAAAGATAATCAAACAACGAATCAGCGAACACCTACAGGCAAACAAAGTCATTACTAAAAGCCAACATGGGTTTGTCAAAAACAGATCATGCCAGACAAATCTTATTGCATTCTTTGACCAAGTGACAAAATTAGTGGACCAGAGGAATGCTGTGGATATAATTTACTTGGACTTCAGTAAGCCATTTGACAAAGTAGATCACAATCTACTACTTGATAAGATAGAAAAATGCCGGTTAGACAGCATCACCACCAGATGGATCCATAGCTGGCTGACCGGCCGTACTCAGCGTGTGGTCCTCAATGGAACCGCATCTACATGGAGGGAAGTGTGTAGTGGGGTGCCCCAGGGCTCTGTTCTGGGCCCACTGCTCTTCAACATCTTCATCAACGATCTGGACGAGGGGATAGATGGGGAACTCATCAAATTTGCAGACGACACCAAGCTGGCAGGAATAGCCAACACTCCAGAAGACAGGCTTAGGATACAGGAGGATCTGGACAGACTTGAACACTGGGCGCTATCTAACAAAATGAAATTCAATGGTGAAAAAAGTAAGGTTCTACATTTAGGCAAGAAAAACCAAATGTACAGGTATAGTATAGGGGGTACCTTGCTCAATAGTAGTAACTGTGAGAGGGATCTCGGAGTCCTAGTGGACAATCATTTAAATATGAGCCAGCAGTGTGCTGCAGCTGCCAAAAAAGGCAACACAGTGCTAGGCTGCATTAACAGAGGGATAGAATCAAGATCACGTGAAGTATTAATACCACTTTACAATGCCTTGGTAAGGCCACACTTGGAATGCTGCATCCAGTTTTGGTCACCACGATGTAAAAAAGATGTTGAGACTCTAGAAAGAGTACAGAGAAGAGCAACAATATGATTAGGGGACTGGAGGCTAAAACATATAAGGAACGGTTGCTGGAATTGGGTATGTCTAGTTTAACGAAGAGAAGGACGAGGGGGGACATGATATCAGTGTTCCAATATCTCAGGGGCTGCCACAAAGAAGAGGGAGTCAAGCTATTTTCCAAAGAGCCTGAAGGCAGGACAAGAAGCAATGTGTGGAAACTAACCAAAGAGAGAAGCAACCTAGAACTAAGGAGAAACTTCCTGACACTTAGAACAATTAACCAGTGGAACAACCTGCCTCCAGAAGCAGTGAATGCTCCAACACTGGAAGTTTTTAAGAAGAAAATGGACAGCCATTTGTCCAAAATGGTATAGGGTTTCCTGCCTGAGCAGGGGGTTGGACTAGATGACCTCCAAAGTCCCTTCCAACTTTATCATTATTATTATTATTAAATATTTTTGCAATTATTTTTCTACTTTATGAGCCATCATTTCCAATATAGGAAGAAGACTTCAATTAATGAATTTTCATAAGGGTTTTGCTAGATATCTACCTCTAGTGTAACCTGTTTGTTTTTCATTGATATATTCAGGAACCAATTAATTTCTATTTTAATAGATGTTAAAAGGATAATCTGCTTAATTAGAGAAATAGGTCTACGAACATTAAATCTATGGCTTCTTGGTTTTTGCCAGATTTGACTAAAGATGTTATTTACATTTTTTATGAATTTGATATCTCTCCACCACTTAAGATATTAAAAAGTGAAAAACAATATTGAGCTAATAATCATCAAATATTTTTTAAATATTTTAAATATTTAAATGCTCCAACACTGGAAGTTTTTAAGAAGAGACTGGACAGCCATTTGTCTGAAATGGTATAGGGTTTCCTGCCTGAGCAGGGGGTTGGACTAGATGACCACCAAGGTCCCTTCCAACTTTTTATTATTGTTGTTATTGTTATTGTTATTATATTCTTTGGAACTTTAATTATATCTAGAGATTTTCTTCTTTAAGTTCATGAAATGTAATTAAGCTTATATTATACTTAAGTTTATATTATAAATAATTTTAGTATTGAGTAGTACTAGTTAAACTTCATTTATTTAAATTCATTAATAGGATTTAAATACATTAATATATTTAAAGTCTGAAATACATAGTTCCCTATTTCCCTAAACCCTTAATTCATAAAACTATTTCATTAGTACTACAAACTAATTTTTCAGGAGATTAAAGAAAAAGATTCTAATTATTCATCTCTTACTTTTTTCAGTTTGTTGGCTAATAACACATAATTCCTCCCTGAAAATCTAAGTTGTGAAGACAGTTTTCATTGCTTACAATTCCCTATAAATTTAATTACTACCAGTTGACTATTGTTAGTCCCCATATCTGAAGTTTCATCCAACATTTGTGATTTCTTTTGTTATTTTGCTTATTCAAAACTTCTATATTATTCAACTGTAAGAGTGGATACTTTTCAATAACTTGAAAAAAATCCCACTGAAGTAATTTCAGCTTTGGGGAATGGTCTGTGTAAAACACATTTTCCAGTTTAGAAGAAACAACGTTATCTATGTAATGGGTAAAATTGAAAATGAAATTTAATCTTGAGTAGTTTTCATGTTGAGGTTATTGAAAAAACCCAAATACTTACCATAAGCCATAAGGCATCTTGTTGCAAAATATTGATCAACTATAATTTTCCATTTTTTAAAAAAAATGTTATTGAACATTAACCTTTTTCTTCTTTCATTTATTGGGAAGACTTACCTGTTTCAGTAATGTTATTGAACATTAACCTGCGTCCCTGGTTATTTCAAGAGAAAGCAAGAGGAGAAGCCATTTTGCTGCTATGATTGCCTTTCATGTCCCAAAGAGAAAATGTCAAGCCAGAAGGGTAAAAGACATTATGAACTAAGTTGAC
Source organism: Crotalus adamanteus (assembly GCA_039797435.1). Taxonomy (NCBI): domain Eukaryota; kingdom Metazoa; phylum Chordata; class Lepidosauria; order Squamata; family Viperidae; genus Crotalus; species Crotalus adamanteus. The sequence goes on along the minus strand of CM077935.1, from coordinate 999,543 downwards.
AAGTTAATTTAGTTAAATTCAAAACTAGCTGGTGTAAACTAGGGAGTCTTCATGTAAGTTGTGACCTGATATCAGCACATAGAGGTAGTCTTCAATGTACAACCACAATTTGGATCAGAATTTCCATTGCAAATTACTGCAGTCATAAGTCAATTCATCACATGATTGGACCCAAGTTTATGACCATTTTCATAATGATTGTAATTCAAGTCATATGGTCATAAGTATGACTCCAGATTGACCAAAGATGTTTACCAGCAAAATTTGCAAATCAAGATTAAGTGACCACAGGATTCTGGAAGAAATCCTAATGTGAGCTTATTGCCAAGCACCTAAATTGTGATCATATGACCTTAGGGGGTAGGAGATAGTCATATGCTTGAGTTTAGGTCATAGATAACATTTTTGTAGGCTGACATTAATTCAAACTGTTGTTAACTTTGTAGTATCATTTAGTGGACGCAATTGGGATCAGCAACTTAGTCATTAATTGAAGCAGTTGCCAAATGAAATTGCACTGTGTTTTTGATGTCATTTCAGCTTTCCTTTTCTCTAATAACCTGCAAAGGTTTTAAACAGGAGAATTGGTCAGGAGGCGGAGCCAGCTGTCAAACGAAATGGCTGTGCTGAAACGCCGCTCCGAATGAGCGTACCGATTTCACAGCCATTTCTCTGTTCCCGGTGGGGTTTTTAAAAGCCCCAGATCTCTCGGAGGGAGATCAGAAGCGGAGGCGCCCAGCTGAGCGGCTCAGGACGGCGGTCCAAGCCGCAGAAAGCAGGAAAGCCTAGGAGAAAGCCAGGTGAAGGAGACGGCCCATCATGGCAGCCGTGAAGAAATGACAGCTGTCGGAAATAGTGGTGAATCAGCAGGACAGTGACTCAACTAACCTGGCAGAGTGAACACTCAGCGAACTCTTGTAAGTGTCCCAGATTGTGAAATCATTCCGGAGAATTTCAAAGAAGAGAAGAAAAGAGGAGAAGACCCAGAGCGAAAGGGGGAAATTACCTCCCCTGTCAGATAGAGGCGAAAAAGGAGGCAGGTGGAAAAAGAGATCTGACCTTAATTTATTTATTTATTTATTTATGAGGCTTATATACCGCTTTAAGTGCAAGCACTCTCTAAGCGGTGTACACCAGTAAGCAATGTATATATATATATTTACATTGCCCCCAACAATCTGGGTCCTCATTTTACCTACCTCGGAAGGATGGAAGGCTGAGTCAACCTTGAGCCGGTGAGATTTGAACCGCTGACCTGCTGAACACAGTCAGCTAAAGTGGCCTGCAGTACTGCACTCTAACTGCTGCGCCACCTCGGCTCATATTAAAGTAACAGACTCACAGGCTGTAAGGACTGGTGATCAAGGGTGGTTTCTCTTTCTGGCGCTTGCAGCAAAGCCAAGAAGAAGTTTAACAAAAAACAAAATAAACTTGAAAAATGACATTGTGGACTGAGCAGAGAGAGCGGACATCTTGAATAAGAACTGACGACCAATCAGCATTAAATGAGGGAAGAGTGATGCTCAGAACTTAAGAAGTGAATTAATTGCTTTAAAAAGTTTCTAAAACAAAAGGGATAAATTGTAATTGATTTGAGAGCTTAGACCAATAAGAATTAATAGAACGTAACACATTGTATGATTGAATTGGAGGAGGCTAACTAGGAACAAAAGGTTGAATGCCCAAGGAGGGTGAGAAATTTTTTTTACTTGTCTCCTTGTTGAATACAACAATATTTATAACTGTTAAGGGATTGACTGTAAAACCTGGTCTTTATTGCTAATGAACTGAATATTGGTTATAATATTGAGGTAATGTAATGGTTATATTATTGTTACATGTTATTATATAGATAAATTAGGACTGTAGTGGAATATAAACACTTGCAACTGATTAATATTGATTATTGTGTATTAGAAGTGTAAGTGTAATAGGTTATATATTGTGTTAGCAACAAAATATATCATTGTTAAGATATAAGGCACTAGTGATTATAACCTTGGAAGAATAATAAATTCTCCAGGTGTGGTGGAGGGAAAGACAAAGATCGTGTACAAGTTGGAGGGTTGGTTGACGTCATTTAGAAAGATGACAAGCATCCCAAATCTAACAAGAGTTGGGACTGGAGGAAGGCAGATAACCCAAGCCTCATCGGTGGAATGAAGCCCTGCAGGGCAAAGATCCATAGAAGAGATGATGCCACGGGAGAGAGCAGGCTCACTTAAAGACCTACAAGCAATGCTACAATCCATGCAAGAGGTTATACTGAGAAATCATGAGGATTTAAAAAAAGAAATAGGTGAAATAAGGAATGATACTGGAGAACGTAAAGAGAAGATAGGAGCAATGGACGGAAAATTTGAATGTTTCCAACAACAGATATTGAAAAATGAACAGAAATTATTAGAAATGGAGGACAGAATGAATAAGGAGGAAAGAAGAGTAGATGAAATGAATGAAAAACTCTCGCAAGCAAACAAAGAATTAGAAAAAACCATCATCCTGCTTGAAACTGAGAAAGCAGACCATTATTTATGTTTTCAAAACGTGAAAGAAGAGAAGGGGGAGGACCTCCCAGAAATGATGACGGATCATCCGGATGGGATCACATTTTATAGCTTCTGCCCCGGGGAAAAAAGGGGGAATAGTTATTTACGTAAGAAGAGATTTACCAGCTAAATTAATTGATTCTGATATACAAGAAAGATATGTTATCATTGATTTAGTATTACAAGGCAAGAAATTCCTTATTGTTGGACTATATGCTCCCAATCAACAACAAAAACAGTTCTATAAGGTCTTACATCAGAAATTAACTCAATTGGATTATAAATCTATTATCTTGATGGGTGATTGGAATGGTGCTTAGACTCAAGGAAGGACAAGAAGGGATTTTTTAAAACTTCCAACCATGCTAAATTACCTAAAGCCTTTTTTTATTTGAAAGACAACTTGGAACTTAGAGATATTTGGCGAGAACAGAACATAGAGGATAGAGATTTTACTTTTTTTTCGGACAGGCATCAATCGTTCTCTAGAATTGATTTTTTTTTTAATTACTACTGATCTTTTTTCTAGGGTTAAGAATGTCAAGATCTTTCCTAGAACATTGTCGGATCATAGTCCTGTATGGTTGGAGTTATTTGCTGAAGATGGGAATAGAAGATCTTGGAGATTGAATGAAAATTTATTTAGATATGAGGGGCTTTCGCAGAAATGTAGAGAATATCTGAAGAAATTTTTTGTTTTGAATATGCATAAGGGTACTTCGATGGCAATGGTCTGGGACGCTAGCAAAGCTTATATGAGAGGGGTTCTGATTCATATGAATAATGCGCATAGGCGTAAACAGATGCAAAAACATAAAGAGTTAGAAGATGAGATTAAATTGAAAGAGAAGGCTTTTATTTCAAATCCATTGGAAAATAGGTTAAAGGCTTCTATAAATATGCTTAAGATGCAATTTAATATGTTAATGGCTGATCAGATTGCAATTAACTTGCGTTATATGAAACATAATATGTTTTGCAATGCAAACAAGCCCGGTAGGTGGTTGGCTTATCAACTATGGAAGAAACAGAAGGCAAGGATCGTAGAGAAAATAGATTATAAAGGTAAAGAGGTATATCAACAAAAAATGATTAAAAAGAGTTTTTTAGACTTTTATACAAAGTTATATGCTAGTGAAAACATACAAGCTTTAGATATAGATAAGTATTTACAGGCAGCACATTTTCCTAGACTTTCAAATGAACAATGAAATGAGATGAATTGTTTAATTACTTCTGAGGAAATTATTTTAGCAATTAAACAGTTAAAGGTGGGTAAGGCACTGGGTACAGATGGATTAACAGCAATTTATTATAAAATGTTATTTGAAGAAATGGTAGAGCCATTAAAGGAACTTTTTAATAGTATTTTGTTGGGAGCAGAGGTACCTCCATCTTGGAGAAGGGCTTTTATATCGTTGATTCCAAAAGAAGATCAAGATCTTACCCAGCCTAAGAACTATAGACCTATATCTCTTTTGAATACAGATTATAAGATCTTTTCGGAAATATTGGCAAATAGGTTAATGCATGTTATGAAGCAATTGATTCATAGTGATCAATCTGGATTTATAACTGGAAGATATATGAAATATAATGTAAGACAAAATATTAACTTAATTGAATACTTGGATAAGAATAATCAAATTCCTGCGGCTTTGATATTTTTGGATGCTGAGAAAGCCTTTGATCAGTTAGATTGGCAATTCTTATTGAGAGTTGTAGAGAAAATGAACTTTGGGGATAAATTCTTATATGCCCTTAAGGCTATATATCAACAACAATCGGCACAAATTATAATTAATGGGGGATTAACAGAGGCATTTAAAATTGAAAAGGGTACAAGACAGGGATATCCATTATCGCCATTGTTATTTGTTTTAACAATGGAGATTTTATTAATTAAAATCTGCGAATCAACTACAATAAAGGGAATAAAAATAAATAAGAATGATTATAGGTTGAGAGCTTTTGCTGATGATTTGGTTGTGACATTATCTCAACCGATTCAATCGGTTATGCAATTGGTGGAAATTATAACCCAGTATGGGAAAGTTTCTGGTTTTAAGGTAAATAATAATAAGAGTAAAATATTACCTAAAAATATGTCTATGAAGGAAAAGGAAATTTTAGCTAAATTTACAGGTTTTGAAATAGTGAAAAAGGTTAAATATTTGGGTGTATATATTACAGCTTCTAATGGAAAATTGTATAAAAATAATTATGAGATACTATGGGTAAAAGTACAAAAGGATTTAAATGATTGGAAAAAATTACAATTATCTTTGTTGGGGAGAATTTCAGCTGTTAAAATGAATGTTTTACCAAAGTTTCTTTTCTTGTTTCAAATGATACCCATTTTGAAAAAAGACACTAATTTGGATGAATGGCAGAAGGGTATCAATAAATTTATCTGGGCAGGGAAAAAACCAAGAGTAAAGTTTAAGATTTTACAAGATGCTCAGGAAAGAGGAGGGCTTAAGGCGCCTAACTTGAAATTATATTATGATGCGGCGGCCCTAACAGTGATTAGTGACTGGGTTAATTTAACAAATAAAAATATACTATCTCTTGAGGGATGTGACTTATTATATGGATGGCACGCATATTTGATTTATAATAAAAAAGTAGATCAGGCTTTCAAATCCCATATCTTAAGAAGTGCCTTATTGCGTGTCTGGAAGAAGTGCTATTATAGGTTAAATTATAAAATACCAATTTGGGGGATTCCTGGACACGCGATAGAAGGGGTATCTAGGGGTGTGAATTTGGATAGGATCTCTTATAAGGAATTACTTCGATTGGTAGGGAGTGATTGGCAATTAAAATCTTTAGTTGAGCTAAAGCAAGAAAATATTATAGAGTCTTGGTTTCAGTGTAATCAATTAGTGGTTAGGTGGAGTTTAGATCAAAAGGTTGGTATTACTTTAGGGGATGAGAATTTGGTAAAACAGATTAAAGACCAAAATTGGGCCCATATAAAGAGAATTTATAATGTTTTAATAGAATTGGATTCTGAAATGGATCTAATTAAAGATTGTATGGTAAAGTGGGCTCAAAATATTCAGGAACCGATCCCGTTGGATACATGGGAGATAATTTGGGTTAGAAATGTAAAATTTACACAGGCTCAAAATTTAAGAGAAAATTTTTATAAAATGTTTTACAGGTGGCATTTGGATCCCAGAAAGCTGTCTTGTATGTATTCTAATTTACAGCCCAAATGTTGGAGATGTGGTAGCTTGGATGCAACCTATTTTCATATTTGGTGGACTTGTAGAAATATAAAAGCTTTTTGGATTAAAATTTGGTGGAACATTCAAAAGATTTTTAAAAGAAAGATAAAGTTTACCCCTCAATTATTTTTGTTGGGTATTATTGTAGATTTTGATGTTAAAGAAACTAATTTGATGTTGAACTTAATAACAGCAGCAAGGTTATTGGTAGGGCAATATTGGAAGAAAGAGTCCTTGCCTACTATAGAAGAATGGATGTTTAAGGTGTCAAATTTAGCAGAAATGGCAAAAATTTCTGCCTATTTGAAGGATCATACACAAGAAAGATATATTTCGGTTTGGAGAAGATGGATAGATTATATTCAGAATAAATATGGGATTAAAATGTTTCATCTAGTTTATGAGTAAATTTTAGATTAGTATTGATAGTACAATAACTCATTTTAGATTTGGTATTACTATGGTTTAATTAATATTGAATTGTTTATATTATTCTTTTTGTTTTAATTTGCTTATATTTATCTTAAATGGGAGTTAAAGTATTTTAGGGATTTGGTTACTTATATAGTTGGGTAATGTTAATTAGAATTTGATTATTAATTTGTAACCCTGTACTCAGCTCTGGGAAGTGGGGGGAGGGTTAGGGGTGGGTGGGTTTTGGGATATTGTATACTGTATAAAACTTTTCAATAAAAAAAAAAGAAAAATGAACAGAAATTATTAGAAATGGAGGACAGAATGAATAAGGAGGAAAGAAGAGTAGATGAAATGAATGAAAAACTCTCGCAAGCAAACAAAGAATTAGAAAAAAACGTCATCCTGCTTGAAACTGAGAAAGCAGACCATTATTTATGTTTTCAAAACGTGAAAGAAGAGAAGGGGGAGGACCTCCCAGAAATGATGACGGACTTCTTAGCAAGGGCCCTAGGGACAGGGAAAGAAGAGATGGCAAATGAGATTGATGAAATATACAGAATCCACACAAATTACGTGAGAAGAAATAACCTACCCAAGGAAGTACATATCAGATTTGTGAAGAAGTCAGTTAGGGATGAGATTTTGCATAGAACAAGGGACGGCCCAATAGAATACAGAGGTAAACAACTAACTGTTCTTAAACAAGTCCCTAGGAGGGTAAGAGACCTGAGAAGGCCCTACCAACATATTACATCAAAATTAATAAGACAAAACATCAATTTTAGGTGGCTAATGCTGGAAGGGATTCTGGTGACCTGGCAAGAAAAAAGATATAAGCTGGATTCGATTGAGAAAGCAGAAGAGATTTTCCAGCAGCACCTAGGCAATGAAGATGAACTAGAAGAAAGAGAGTTAAGAGAAGAGAACAATTCAGAGAGATATAATAGAAAGGCACGAGAATTACAAGGCAAAGAACAGGAAACAGAGAGAAGAGAAAAAATGAGAATGAATTATGACAATGATGATGAAAGTAGACACAAAGAACTCAAGGAAGATAGACCGACAAAAGCGACAAGATCAAAACAGAGGCAGTAATGTAGAAATATTAACAGTATTATCATTAAATGTAAATGGACTAAACTCCCCGGCTAAGAGAAATATAGTTTTGAATAAGCACAGTAAGAAAAACGTAAACATAACAATTTTACAAGAAACACATATAAAGACTCAAGATCAGGATCTACTAAACTACTCTAAGTTAGGAATCAAATTTGTATCGCTTTCACAGTAGAAGAAAGGAGGAATTGTGATATATGTTAAAGAAAGAATCCCAGCAAGACAAATCTATCGAGATGAGGAAGGTAGAATACTGATTATTGAAATTTCCCTGAATAAAAAAATGGTTGCCCTGGTAGGAATTTATGCCCCCAATGAAAAACAAAGACAATTTTATAAGAAATTGCATAAGGTTATTGCTGATATGGAATATGAGAACATTTGTATAATTGGCGATTTTAATGCAATTATAGACAGAGAATTAGATTATAAGAGTGAGGAAGTAAGGAAACGAAGGAGAATATTACCTGGTACTTTTTTTAAAATGTCGGAAGAATTAAATATTCAAGATAGTTGGAGGGAGAGAAATCTGAATGAAAAGCAATTTACATACTATTCAGGGCTGCATTAATCATGGTCCAGAATTGACATGGTCTGGACAACGAAAGAATTAAATTCAGATATTGATGATGTAGTAATAGACATTAATACTTGGGCAGACCATAATCCCATTATAATTAAATGGAAAGAACAGAAGACAACAACAAGGAGGTGGACTCTAAAAAAGGCAATCTTAAACCAAACAGAATTTAAGCATAAGATGGAGGAACAAATGTGGACATTCTTCCAGATAAATAAGAAAGAGGAGACTAGCACTCAAAATTTATGGGACATGGCCAAGGCTGTTATGAGAAGTACTGCAATTGCGTACATGGCCAATGAATATAAAAAGAAAAGGCAATATCAAAAAAGTTTAGAGGAAGAATACAAAAAATTAGAATCAGAACTACAAAAAAACCCACAATGCAGAGACCTAAAACAACAGCTAGATTTAAATAAGCATAAATTGAATATTATAGAAAAGGGAGAAATGGCCAAAAAAAAAAAAAAAAGTATTAGACAAAAATTTTTTGAACAGGCAAATAAACCTGGGAGATGGTTGGCTTATAGATTGAAAAAACAAAAAGATAAAAGATGGATTAGTAAATTATGTAATCAAGCAGGGGAGATGGTACATCAAAATGAAGAAAAAAAATGGGTGACGTATGAATTCTATAAAAATCTTTATAAAGAGGATGAAAAGGTTACGGAGGAAAGAATATCACAATATCTTATGAAAGCAGACTTACCGAAGGTTCCAGAAGAATTCCAAAATATATTAAATAAAGATATAACAGTCCAGGAAATTATAGAAGCAATTAAAAAGCAAAAAAGTAATAAAACACCTGGCCCCGACGGATTACTGTCCGAAATATATAAGAACCTCCAAGAACTTTTGGCCCCAACCCTACTGGACATATTTAATGATGTATTAAATACAGCAAAAACCCCAAACTCATGGAAAGAAGCAATCATCTCGCTAATTCCTAAAGAAAACTCTGATTTGACCTAAAAACTATAGCCCCATCTCTTTATTGAACACGGATTATAAGATTTTCATGACCATAATGGCAGAAAGATTAAAAAAATATTTAGTTGAATTTATCCATACCGACCAAAACAGCTTCTTGCCTAAAAGACAAATTAGACATAATGTTAGGATCATACTAGACATCTTAGAATATTATGAATTACATAGCAAAAAACAAATGGCATTGATTTTCATTGATGCTCAGAAAGCGTTTGATAATGTCAAATGGAATTTTATGTCAATTCAACTTAAACAGATGGAATTAGGGGAAAAATTTATACACATGTTTAAAGCAATCTATTCCAAACAAGAAGCAAAAATAATCATAAACGGAGAATTAACAAATAGCGTCCAAATACAAAAAGGCACGAGACAAGGTTGTCCACTATCTCCTCTATTATTTATTCTTTCTTTAGAAGCACTTGCAAGAATAATTCGAAAAGATGAGCTGATTAAAGGATTAGAAATCAAAAAAGAGACATTTAAATTACAGGTTTATGCAGACGATTTAGTTTTCATTCTGGAAGACCCTGTAGAATCTGGAATAAGATTATTACAGGTGCTGGAAAATTATGGAGATGTCGCAGGGTTGAAGATCAATAAAGAAAAAACTAAAATGTTAGTTAAAAATATGTCCAATTTACAAGAAACTGAGCTAGTAGAAAAAATCAATATCCAGACATCTAAAAGAGTAAGGTACTTGGGGATCTAACTGTCGGCAAGATGTATTACACTCAAAAAAGAAAATTATGATAAATTAATAGATCGAATTATAGCAGACTTAGACAGATGGAAAAACTTGCAGCTCTCCTTTATGGGGAGAATAGCGACAATCAAGATGAATATACTTCCCAAATTACTCTTTTTATTCCAATGTGTACCAATTAAATTAGGCAAGGATTTTTTTGAAAATTTAAACAGAATTACATCCAAATTTATCTGGCAAGGTAGAAAACCGAGAATTAAATTAAAATTGTTACAGGACGCAAAGGAAAGAGGAGGGCTTGGCCTCCCGAATTGGGAAAAATATTATCAAGCAGCAATATCGGTATGGATAAAGGATTGGCTACACTTAAGGACCAGAAGACTACTGGCATTAGAAGGCTATGACATGCAAATAGGGTGGCATGTCATAATGTGGGACGGGAAATATAAGGCTCATCAGTACTTTCAGAATCACCATATTAGACGGGCACTATTAGATGTGTGGATAAAAATTTAAAAAAATTATATAGAAATTCCCAATTGGCTATCCATATTAGAGATATTCATGCACCCCAAATTCATAAATTTAGGACGAGTAATTACATATAAAGATATCTTAGACGAGAATGGAGACCTGAAAACAAGGAAAAGATTATTAGAAGATGGTATAGAGTTGGAATGGTGGGCATACTTACAAATACAGTCGCGATACAGAAAAGACAAAAAAGAACCAGGGATAAAATTAGACCATACACAATTAGATAAAATCCTTCTCCAAAAATTGGTCGGAAGAAATACTATTACAAAAAATTAATTTAAAACCAGAAACTTTCTTATTAGGGATTAATAATGATAAACTCAGCAAAGCATCTTTCTACTTACTATTGCATATTTTAACCGCAGCAAGATTGGCATACGCCCAAAAATGGAAAAGAAAGGAAACCCCCACTGAAGAAGAAATAATAAATAAAATCTTATCCTGCGCCGAAATGGACAGGTTAACTCTAGAGATTAAAAATAAAACTGAAACGGAGTATTATGAAATTTGGAAAAATTTGTACGATTGGTTAGAGATAAGGAGGATCACTGAGATGATTATCAGTCGATTAGTTGATATCGTAAGGACTTCTTATTAACACCTGTATTAGGACACAACTGAAAGATATGTAAATACAACGTTGACGACTGAAAGATGGTTTACCCAAAAAAATACAGATGTTATATGTACAGTTTGTTATATTCTGTCCTGTTATAGAATGTATTTTAAGTTTCTGTTTTTCTTTCTGTAACATAAGGTAATATGAATAGCAGTGTTGTAGCCAGGGAAGTTGAAGCATGTCAACTTCTGTTTTTAAATGTACATTTAATAAAATTTGAAAAAAAAACAAAAACAGGAGAATTGGTCACAAAGCTCCATTTTCATTAATGTAATTATGTAATTCATTAGTGTAGTTGCTAAACGAGCATTACATGTATGCTTCCTCCCCATTGCTCTGTTTTTTAGAATGCTCTCCCAACACTGGAATAATTAGCATGAAGAGAATTGATCTTTGATTTATATTCATTGGAGAGGAAGGGTTTGCAAGAGAGTAAGCAGGCACATGATGGGGAACACCCTTTGAAAATAAGACAGTAGTACTTACTGTTTGCATAGCACATTGGTCCCAGTGAGCCATGTAGGAAGCAAACAAAAGCTTTGGGTATGAAACTGATTAGCGTCTTCTCACTGTCAGGCAGTAGAATGAGACAGTTGGACTTATAGATGTGAGCATTATTTTTTATATTATCAAACAGAAGTCTAAAATGTTAGATATCAGACATTTATTTATTTATTTATTTATTTATTTATTTATTTATGAGACTTATATACCGCTTTAAGTGCAAGCACTCTCTAAGTGGTGTATACCAGTAAGCAATGTATATATATATTTACATTGCCCCCAACAATCTGGGTCCTCATTTTACCTACCCCGGAAGGATGGAAGGCTGAGTCAACCTTGAGCCGGTGAGATTTGAACTGCTGACCTGCTGAGCACAGTCAGCTAAAGTGGCCTGCAGTACTGCACTCTAACTGCTGCGCCACCTCGGCTCTAATTATCTGATACAGAGATTAATTTTATTATATTTAGTTTCATTCATATTATTTTCAATAATATATTATTTTCAATAATATCACTAGAAAACATTGTTGACAAACAACACGAAGCACAAGTAATAAATAAGCAAGTTGAATTGGAGTTATGAGCACGTAACGTTCTCTCACTTAACACAGAGTTTTCATGTTCTGTTGTGTTCCCTTATGTTATGTTCCCTTAGGGAACAACTAAGCTGAGTTGGGCTGCTAAACTTTCATACAAATGTCAGTCCATATTGGAGATGAAGAAATTCAGCGTGAAAGGAACGGTGGAGAAATCTGTTCGGGAGAGTCTGCATGGCCTCGGATTACTACAGAGGAGAAAATCAAGGACGGAGATGCCGGTGGTTGACATGGAGGGTGAGAGATCCGCTGCAAGGTCTGGAGGAGTGGGGAGGAAGAAAGGAAGTTGCTGGTGGTGGAAACAGCATCGTGCTCAGTGTTTTGAGCAGCAAAGGCAGCATTTTGGGCTGCAGGGGCAGAGTGGAGGAGCAGCCATTGCAGCTGGGAAGTTTCCCTCCATTACTGACCATCTTCGGAAGAAAAGGAGGAGGTGTGACTGTAAGAGGAACTGTGGCAAACACGGAGGCCTAACATCTAGGCTAAAAGCTAGACTGTTATGTTTCGGGATCAGTGAGACATTGATGAGGCAATTGGTGCAAACAACAACCCGTTTATTAAGTTAACACAGAAGCAGCACTAACTGCCGCTTAACCTCTATTTATACAGATCACCGCTAGGTGGCAGCCAATAGAATTAAAGCAGTATTTCCCGTTCAAGCACAAGCTAACAAGTATGTAGACAGACAGTCTGGAGTTTAAACAGACACAGCCGTTTGACCGTTTCCAACAGTTTCCAAGTAATTCACATCAATACATAACACCCCTTCCCCCTACATAGTTCATAATGACAAGTATTGAACATAGTCCTGTAAATACTTTGGTGGCCTTCTTGACAATTCCAAATGTCTCAGCACTGCTGAAGGCCCCCAGTCTACAAGCTTGCCTGCCAGGCTGGGTAGACCAGGACTTTGGGACCCGTTCGCTATGGGTAGACCTGAGTCTCTGTGGCTGGTCTGTCTGGGTAGACCCGAGCCAGTGTCCATTGGTGGAACAGTTTCCACCGGGCTGGAAATCGGAGCCGTCTGGCGGATTCACTCAGTGGGTGCAGTCTCTGCATTTGGGGCCAACTCGCCTTCCACTAGTGCCCCATCCCCTCTCTTAGGATTCTAGCCAGCGCTCAAAAACTCCGATGCACAGCTGCTGTCATGCTGCCCCTGGATTTGACTTTCATGAGAGTCATGAGCCAGCGGCTGGTTTGCTAGCCTCCTGTGCAGTTGGTCCATGTGCCGACGTAACACATGACCGTCTTCCAGGACAACTTCATAAGAAAGTGGCCCTGACACCTTACCAACCACAGCTACCACCCACAGTGTCCCTTGACCGTAATTTCGTGCCCAAACTGGGTCGCCAACTTGCAAGCTCCGCGGTGCCTTTGGCTGTGCTGATTCCGAGGCAACTCGGTCTGGATGCAGATGATCCAGCTTAGTAATTAAACGACAGCCCCATCTTAATTCTTCTGGGCTTCTGCCCATAGAAGTGCAGGGAGTTGTGTGTTGGCAGAGTAAAAAGTCTGCCAGGCTATGCTGCCAGTTGCCGGTTACAATCCTCTTTAAGGATTCTTTAGTTGTCCGGACCATGCATTCCGCTTGGCCAATTGAGGCCGGGTGAAAAGGAGCCAAAGTGGCATGCCTGATCATGTTAGCCCTCAAAAATGACTGGAATTCTGCAGCAGTAAATTGAGCCCAATTGTCTGTGTTGGAATATTCATGAACAGGAAGAGTCATGTGGTAACTCAGTCAGCCAATGTGAAGAAAGTGCTACTGAGTCTGTGCAAAAGAGTATTGAGTTAGGAGCTGGATTTCCAGTCTCAAAGTTTTGTCTCTGGTCTGTCTCTGCAAGAAGTCTTCGTTAAGCTATGTTGCTGTAAAGAAGAATGGTATTGTAAATATTTTTATATAAACATAAAGTTATTGAATCAGCTAAATGCAGTCAACTGTGAGAGCTTCTGATTTATTTGTCACCAATTAGAGAAATTAAAATTCTCTAACAGTCTGAGACTGGCATGTCGGGTAACCTGTGCATGGCAAAGATCCTGCGCAGTTCCTGGATGGTCCTGGCAGTAGTCATAGTTGGGACAGGTGCGACCTCTAACCACTTAGAGTGACTGTCCACCACAATGAGGAACAGCTGTCCCTGAAAGGGTCCCGCAAAATCAATGTGGATTCTTGACCACGGGGCTTGTGTGGAAGAAAGGCATGGTAAAAACTGAGGAGTCCCAAGAATGCAGGTTGAACATGCAATAAAAATAGCGAAAACAAGAAAAGCCATAGGACCTGATGATATCCCAGTAGAAATTTTAAAATTGCTTGAAGACAATGGGAAGAATTTTTTACTGCAGCTCTTCAGTCAGATATGTGAAACAGGAAAGATACCAAATGATTGGCTAAAATCAACCTTTGTGACAATCCCCCCAAAAATAAATGCAAAGAAGTGTACCGAATACAGAACAATAAGCTTAATGAGTCATGCTCTGAAAATATTCCTGAGAATAATTCACACAAGAATATACAACAAAATTGAAGAGCATCTAGGTAACACACAATTTGGTTTCAGAAACAATCTTGGTACTCGAGATGCGCTGTTCAGCATTCAGGTTCTTGCACAGCGTTGTAGAGATGTCAATCACAGTGTTTACATGTGCTTCATTGATTTCGAAAAAGCTTTTGATAAAATAAGACACAGCAAACTATTAGAAATCCTGAAACAAGGGGGACTAGATGACAAAGACATCCAAATAATAACGAATCTGTATTGGCATCAGGTAGCAAATGTGAGACTAGGCCAAAAATACTCAGCTGATGCAGAAATAAGAAGAGGGGTCAGACAGGGATGTATTCTGTCTCCACTGTTGTTCAATATCTACTCTGAGTCAATCTTCAACGAGGCACTGGAGAACATCGATGCTGGCATCAAAGTAAATGGTGTTTGAATCAACAACTTAAGATATGCTGACGATACAGTTCTGCTTGTCAGTAAGCATGAAGACCTTCAGCTCCTCATCAACAGTCACAGAAATATCTGAAAAATACGGCTTGAAGCTTAACACCTCAAAAACCAAGATCTTACTTTACCAAAGAATTATAGACCTATATCTCTTTTAAATGTGGACTATAAGATATTTGTAAAAATCTTAGTAAATAGGTTTATGAGGGTTGTGCATCATCTTGTGCATAAAGATCAATCTGGGTTTATAACTGGTAGGTATATGAAAAATAATGTTAGACAAATCATTAATTTATTAGAATATTTAGACAAGAATAACCAAGTCCCTGCAGGGCTGATATTTTTAGATGCTGAAAAGGCCTTTGATCAATTGAATTGGCATTTTATGTTAAGAGTAATTGAAAAGATGAATTTTGGTGAAAAGATATTACAAGCTCTTACGGTAATATATCAAAAACAAACGGCACAACTTATTGTTAATGGAGGTTTGTCAGAGGTATTTACAATAGAAAAAGGTACTAGGCAGGGATGTCCATTATCACCGTTGTTGTTTGTCTTAACATTGGAAATATTGTTGATTAAAATTCGAGATTCGCAGGAAATTAAAGGAATAGAAGTTAATAAAAAAGAATATAAGTTAAGAGCCTTTGCAGATGACTTGGTGGTTACTTTGTCGCAACCTATTAGTTCTGCAGTAAAGTTATTACAGTTAATTCATCAATATGGTTTGGTTTTGGGTTTTAGGATTAATGTTAACAAGACTAAAATCCTACCTAAAAATATGACTATTCAGGAGAAGCAGACTTTGGCTAACTTGACGGGTTTTGAAATTGTTAATAAGGTAAAATATTTGGGGGTGATGCTATCTGTTTCTAATGTAAAATTGTTTAAAAATAATTATGAAAGGTTGTGGGTTAGTGTACAGAAAGACTTGAAGAATTGGGAGAAGCTGCAACTATCTCTCATGGGAAGAATTGCAGTGATAAAAATGAATATTCTACCCAAGTTTCTTTTTTTGTTTCAAATGTTACCGATTTTGAAGAATGAGACTAATCTAAGTGAATGGCAGAAGGGTGTTAATAAATTTATTTGGGCAGGGAAAAAGCCAAGGGTTAAGTTTAAAATTATGCAGGACTTCCGTGAGAGAGGTGGACTCAAGGTACCGAATTTGAAATTATATTATGATGCGGTGGTTTTAACACCAATTAGTGACTGGGTAAATTTGACAAATCTTGAGATACTCCATCTAGAGGGATAGGACTTACTTTATGGGTGGCATGCCTATTTAATATTCAATAAAAAAGTGGATTGGGCTTTTAAATCTCACATTATAAGAACTTCTTTACTTAGGATCTGGAGAAAATATTATAAAAGTGATTTTAAAGTACCATTATGGGCTATACCCTGGCATGCGATAGAAGGAATAAAAAGAGGTGTTAAAATGGACATGGTGTCTTATAGACAGCTACTCAGATGGGATGGACAAAATTGGCAATTAAAATTACGGGAGGAGTTAGCACAAGAAAATATTATTTATTCTTGGTTTCAATATAGGCAATTAGCAGATAGATGGAAGGCGGATTGCAAGGTGGGCTTTCTTAGAGAAGATGAAAATCTTATTAAGCAAGTGAAGGATCAAAGACAAGCCCATATTAAGAGAATTTATGGGGTGCTAGTTGAGTTAGACTCAGAAACGGAATTAATTAAAGATTGTATGATTAGATGGGCCCAAAACTTTGGTGAACCAGTCCCATTGGATACATGGGAAACCATTTGGGTAAGAAATGTCAAATTTACACAGGCACAGAATTTAAGGGAGAATTTTTATAAAATGTTTTATAGATGGCACCTTGACCCACAAAAAATGTCTTTCATGTACCCGGACTTACAGCCTAAATGTTGGAGATGTGGTTGCTTGGATGCCACCTATTACCACATTTGGTGGTCGTGCAGAGAGATAAAAGCATTTTGGATTAAGATATGGTGGAATATTCAGAGAATTTTCAGAAGGAGGGTAAAATTTACTCCGCAGTTATTTTTGTTGGGTATAGTTACTGATTGTGATACAAAGGAGGTTATATTGATGTTAAACTTGATTACAGCCGCAAGGCTGTTAGTAGGACAATATTGGAAGAAGGAATCCTTGCCTACACTGCAGGAATGGTTTTTTAAAGTGTCCTATTTGGCGGAAATGGCAAAGATTTCGGCTTTCTTAAAGGAACAAACGCAAGAGAAATTTCTTGCTGTTTGGGATAAATGGATAGAATTTATACAATTTAAATTGGATATAAAAAAATATCATATTGCTTTTTCATAATTCTTATTTCTATATACATATATATATATTTGAGTCTTAATTTTTTTTCTTTTTTATATATAATTTTTTTAATTCTTTTTTAATCAAGCCTATATTCTGCTCTGGGAAGCTCAGGGGGGGGGGAAGGGGGGGTGTTTTGGGGGGGGATGGGGAAGGGGATGTTATGTTTAGTTTTTTGTATATGTTGTTTTCTGTTTTTGTATTGTTGTATTTTTTTCTGTTTTTTTGTAAAAACTTATAAAAATTTTCAATTAAAAAAAAAAAAAAAAACCAAGATCATGGTTGTCAGCAAACAACCTGTTAATTTACCACCAATAAATTCAGAAGGAATACCACTAGAAAAAGTTGAAAGGATCACGCACCTCGATTCCAATTTACATGAAAGCTAGGACATGACCATTGAAGTAAAGACAAGGATAGAAAAAGCCCAAACAACATTCTTCAAAATGAAAAAGGTCTTCTGCAGTCACAACATACTGTAAGCCTAAGACTGAAAATCAGGCTTGTCAGATGCTATATTTTTTCTATCCTGCTCTATGGAGTAGAGAGTTGGTCTCTGACAGAAGGCCACCTGAAGAGACTAGAAGCATCTGAAATGTGGATTTACAGGTGGCTGTTACGTATAAGCTGGGTTGACAAGATCAGAAATAAGGAAGTGATAAGCCGCCTGGGAAAGCCAAGGGAAATCATCAAAACAATTAAAAAACAAATATTAGAATATTTCGGACATGTGATGCGACACCCAGAAAAATACGGCATACTCCATTTAATCCTCCAGGGAAAGATGGAAGGCAAACGAGGTCCAGGCAGACGAAGAACATTGTGGCTTCAAAATCTAAGGGATTGGTTTGGACAAAACTCAGCAGCACTTTTTCTTGCGGCTGCTGATAAAAACAGGATCGCTAACATCATCGCCAACTTCCAATAATGGATATGGCACAAGAAGAAAAAGAATAATGCCTGAAGCTCCCCCTTTGACTTAGGACTGGGAGCCTGCTGAATTGCTTTAAGCTTGGATTCAGCCTGCGGCATCTATGCGAAAACCGAGGAATTCGGTCGAAGCTACCCCTATTTTGCATTTTTTCCCTCTTCGGTTTCAGCCCCGCTTCGTGGAAATGCTGAAGGACGGCCAATATTTCTTCTGACTCCCCAGCTATGAGGACATCATGAAAATAAGGACACGCTCCTGGAATGTTTTTGAGCGTGCACTCCATCACGCTCTGAAAAAGCCCTGGGGCTACACTGACCCCGAATTGTAGGTGCCTTATTCTGAAAGCTCTCCTGTGGGTAACTATAGTCTAAGCTTCTGCCGTGGCATCATCTACGGGCAGTTGCTGGTAGGCTTGAGCCAAATCCAATTTGGCGAATACACGACCTCCCTGTAGTGACGCCAAAATGTGGCTGACTACAGGCACCGGATATGCATGTTGTTGCAGTGCTCTATTAATAGTGCACTTATAATCCGTGCATATGCGCACCTCACCGTTGGCCTTGAGTGGAGTAACTATGGTGGTTTCCCACCAACTGCTATCTACTGGCTGCAACACGCCTTGTTGTACCAGCTTGTCCAGCTCTGCATTGATTTTTGGTTTGAGGGCAAAAGGCACTCTACGAGGCTTGATTCTTATTGGGTTATGGTAGGATCAAGGTGGAGGGCAATTGGAGGTCCTAAGTTAGGGCTGAAAACATCAGCAAATTCCTGGCAAACTGCCGCCAGGTCCGCTGCTTGCATTCTGTTTATGCCAGTCACATGGATGCCCAAGGCATCAAACCAGTCTAGCCCGATGAGGCTTGTGCAGTGACCCTCAACTACCACAATGTCCAGGGAACCCTCAAACTCTTTGAACTGTACTTTGAGCGTAGCTTCTCCTTTAACCACTACACGGGAGTTTTGGAAATCCATTAACAGGAGATTCGACGGCTTGAGTTTAACTCGTTTGCCGCTGCAACTGCAAATGTGGTTAAAAGTTCCTTGGGAAATTATACATAGGGCTGACCCAGTGTCCAGTTCCATGTGGCATGGAACTCCTTGAAGCTTGACTTTGAGTCTCAGCTTTTCTTTAAGGGGGCGATGGGCACCTGTCCTAAACACGCTCCTTCTGCTGGAGCAATAGCCAACTCTGTGTTGCCCCGGGGCCCCGGTACCTTTCCTGGGGAACTCTTCTTGTGGAATTTCCCTCTGGTGACCTTTACAGATGGCAGCAATGTGGCCTTGTTTGCCGCACGCCCAGCACGTTGCTATGCGGAACCTGCACTCCAAGAGTCTATGTCGGTCTCCCCAGCCCGCACATCGAGTGAAGGGAACTGCCTTGTCAAATGGCTGTTGGGTTCTTTCTGGTGGCTTCTGCAGCCGATTGATCTCATGGTCCATGTCGGGGTCCTCGACTCTTTCAATGTCATCATGGTGGATGGTTTCTGGGCTGGGAGTGTTCTTGAAGGGCCGTAAGGCTTTGACAGCTCCCCTGGCAGCTTCTTCGGCCATAACTTCCTTCAGGGCATCTTGGAACATCAAAGTCTCCTTTGCAAACAACTTCTGCTGAAGGTTCCTGTTTCTCAACCCATATACTAAACGGTCTCTCAGTCTCTCTTCAAGGTCTGTGAAATTACACAGCTGGGACGCCTGTCGTAGGGCGGCTATGAACTGGGCAGCAGACTCACCTGGTTGCTGTTCCCTTTGTTTGAATGCATGTCTCCAGGCAATCACAGAGAGCTTCATCTCGAAATGTTCCTTGAGCATTTTTTTGAGCTTGGAGTAGGCGACCAACTCGCTGTAGCTGGAACGACTAGGTTTTCGGCTATATTGAATGTTGCCTGGCCACACACACACACAGCAGCATTGCAGCCTTTAAGCCATCTTTGCTAACTTGGTTAGCTCTCAGATAGTTCTCAACTCAAGAAATGTATGAACTCCACCTCTCGGGATGCGACACGTCGAACTCTGACAGTTTTCCGACCTTGGCCATGGTGAGTGTCACCAACCTCTCAAAGCCTTGTGCTGCTAAGGCTTCTGTGTTGGTCCTAGGGACGGGTCCCTCAGGATGTGGTCTACAGCGTTGCTTGCTGGCAGGCAGAGGGAGGAACATGGTTCCTACCAGGGCGCTGAGGCCTGGTCTCACCCCTAGTGACTTCTGGCTCTCTCTCTCCCTTAGCAGCAGATCCCACCTTCATCGCCACTGTTATGTTTCGGTTTCGGTGAGACATTGACAAGGCAATTGGTGTAAACAACAACCCGTTTATTAAGTTAACACAGAAGCAGCACTAACTGCCACTTAACCTCTATTTATACAGATCACCACTAGATGGCGGCCAATAGAATTAAAGCAGTATTTCCCACTCAAACACAAGCTAACAAGTATGTAGACAGACAGTCTGGAGTTTAAACAGACACAGCCGTTTGACCATTTCCAACAGTTTCCAAGTAATTCACATCAATACATAACATAGACCATACAGAGTATCTCTTCCATCTATTTTGTTTGCAAATGCTCGCTCATTAGAACCAAAAGTGGGTTACTTGAGGCTGGATTTAACAACAAACCGGGAGGTGAGAAATTGCTGTGTCATTATTGCAACAGAAACTTGGTTAAAGCCCTCTGTCCCAGATAGTGCTGTTAGCTTGATGGGATTTTCAACATTTTGGCTGGACAGGAGTTTTACTCTTAGTGGCAAATCCCGGGGAGGGGGTGTCTGTTTTTATATAAATGACAGATGGTGTAATAATGCCAAGGTGGTTTCAAGTCTGTGCTCCCCAGGTGTGGAGCTTCTGACCATCAAATGCAGACCCTTCTATCTGTCTAGAGAATTCTCTGTTACCATTATCACAGCTGTGTATATCCCCGATGCAAACAGAGAAGAGGCCCTGAAGGTTCTCTGACATACCATTGGTGACTTACAAACTACTCACCCAGAGGGTGCATTTATTGCAGTGGGAGACTTTAACCAAGTGGATTTGAAAGCTACCCTGCCACATTTCCATCAATATGTGGACTTTGCAACCAAAGGGGACAATACACTGGATCTTGCTTATTCCAACATCAAGAAGGCTTTCAAAGCTATCCCCCACCCTCACCTGGGCTCCTCTGACCATCTCTCAGTGCTAATTATTCCAGCATATAAACCTTTATTAGTCAGAGTGAAACCTACAGTAAAGCAGGTGAGGGTTTGGACAGAGGGAGTGATAGAAGCATTACAAGTCTGCTTTGAGTGCACAGATTGGGGCATGTTTAAGGAAGCAGCTACTGATAACCAACATACAAATGTTGAGGAGTATGCCACCACGTTGTCTGCATATATCCAAAAGTGCATAGAAGATGTCTGTGTCCTGAAAAACATTGTTGTGAGGGCGAATGAAAAACCATGGCTGACTTATGAGGTCCGCAAGATGCTGAAAGCATGGAATGTGGCTTTCATATCTAGTGACATGCTGGCACTTAGAACAGCAGAGCAAATCTGAAAAGTGCCATAAAAGGTGCAAAGCAAGCTCATTGCCAGAAAATTCAGAACTTTTTTCAGGACCCAACAAACACCAGGCAAATGTGGCAAGGGATCCAGGCCATTACGGATTATAAGGTGGCTCCATCGAGATGCAAGGACGATACAGACTTCCTAAACAAATTGAATGCATTTTTTGGTAGATTTGAGGCATCAAATATCACTCCTGCTAGGAAAGTGCCAAGCTTTGAGGTCACCTCTGTCTGGAAAACACTGCAGACATTTAACATTCAGAAAGCAGCAGGCCCAGATAACATCCCTGGACGTGTCCTCAGGGAATGCGCAGAAGAGCTGGCTTGTGTTCTCACAGATATTTTCAACCTCTCATTGCAACAGGCAGTGGTCCCATCATGTTTTAAGATGGCCATCATCTTGCCAGTGCCAAAAAAGTCCACAATTACAGGCCTCAATGATTACCGTCCGGTTGCACTGACATCCACCATTATGAAATGCTTTGAGAAGCTGATAAAGGACATTATTGTATCTAGCCTCCCGCCAGCATTTGACCCGCTTCAGTTTGCCTACCGACCAAATCGCTCTACAGAGGATGCTATTTCTTCTGTTCTCCATCTGAGCTTGAAGCACTTAGAGGAAAGAAATACTCATGTGCGTTTGTGAGCAAACATTATTTTTTAGTTCAATGCAATTTCACATCTTCAGCAGAATCAATTTTACAATCTGATGCTATAATTCCCAACCCAAGCAAAAGGACTGATGGCTAGAATTTCTGTCTTATCTGAATTTAGTAGCCATAAAATTTGGAAAATTAGTTAAATTTTTAAAAGTTGTTTTAAGGAATATAGATTCTTCCTGTTTTCTTCTTCAAATGTAAGAAAATAATTTATAAACTGAAAAATATCATCCAATTAAACATTAACTCTAAAGGATTATTTTTAATCACTGTCAACTTCAGTTCGGCGTTTAACACAATCATTCCCCAGCATCTAGTAGACAAACTGGGCCTTTTAGGCTTAAATACTCCTTTGTGCAACTGGATTCTTGTTTTTCTCACCAACAGGCCCCAATATGTGTGAGTTGGAACAAATACCTCTAATACCATTTCCTTGAGCACAGGTTCTCCTCAGGGCTGCATCTTAAGTCCACTGCTCTTCACCCTGTTGACCCATGACTGTTGTGCTAGGTTTGCCACCAAACATTTTGTGAAGTTCGCAGATGATACAACAGTAGTGGGCCTTATTCAGGATGACAAGGTGGAAGCTTACCGTAAGGAGGTTGAGGGGTTGGTGAACTGGTGTAAGGAAAACAGCCTAGTTTTAAATACCAGAAAAACCAAAGAGATCATTGTCGATTTCAGAAAAGGCAGACACAGCCACATTCCTCTGTGCATTAATGATTCACCTGTGGAGATGGTTACCAGCATCAAATTCCTGGGTGTGCAGCTAACAAGTAGGCTGGCTTGGTCACTCAACAGTGAGAAACTGGTGAAGCGGGCACAGCAGCGCCTGCATTTTCTGCGTCGCATGAGAAAAGCACATCTTCCTCCCCCTGTCCTGACCACTTTCTACAGGGGGACGATAGAGAGCATCCTGTCATACAGCATCACAGTCTGGTTTGGAAGCATCACTGCTTCAGACAGGAAGGTGGTGTAGACAGTGGTGAGAATGGCCGAAAAGATCATTGGCAGTTCCCTCCCTCACATCCAGGACATAGCACAGAAACGTTGCTTGAGCAGGGTCCGTAAGATCATCTGGGACACTACACATCCTCTTCACGACCTGTTTTCCTTGTTACCTTCTGGGAGGAGGCTTCGTGGTATCCATAGCTGAACATCCGGATTCAGCCATAGTTTCATTCCATACAGCATTAACTTTGTGAACTCTCAAGCTTCCTCCTTCCGTTATATATTCAAGTTGGAGAGTATTTAATATTTATATGTTATGTATATGTAGGGGTGTGGGTCTATACATATGTTGTACATAGTATGTTTAGGTGTGTGTCATGTATGTGTTTCACTTTCAGAGCGGGCAACTAAATTTCATTTTTGATGTGTGTCGTTGTGCCCACAGTAAACAAATGACAATAAAGGTTATTGTATCTTATCTTATCTTATCTTAAAAAGTCAGCTGGATAACATCAGGGCGAATCATGCTTCTAGGAAAAAATGATGTAATGATACTAATGCTAGTATGACTACTGGACAAAGTTAACACAAATTTATATATATTTAAATTCTAGACATGGATGACTGTCTGAAATGCCCAGAAGATCAATATCCAAATAAGGGCCAAGGTTCAGGTATTCCCAAGAAAATATCTTTCTTGTCTTATAAAGAACCAATGGGACTTGGTTTAGTCGTTCTGGCACTTTTGTTTTCTCTCTGCACAATTGTGGTGTTGACAACATTTTTGAAACACCACAGTACACCTATTGTCAAGGCTAATAATCGAAATCTCACATACATTCTACTCATTTTACTCCTCCTCTGTTTCCTTTGCTCACTGCAATTCCTTGTTGCCCCAGTCAATATAATATGTCTCCTCCGGCAAATTAGCTTTGGCATCATTTTCTCAATGGCCGTGTCTTCTGTGCTGGCAAAAACCATCACTGTGGTTCTGGCTTTCATGCAGTGGTGGGATTCAGCCGGTTCTCACCACTTCAGCAGAACCGGTAGCTAATTTTTTGTTGCCCAGGCTGAGAATGGACTTCCAGAAGCAGCATCCACACAGAGAACCGGTTGTTCACAGATTTGAATCCCACCACTGCTTTCATGGCCATCAAGCCAGGATTCAGGATGAGGAAATGGGTAGGAAGAAGACTGGCACTCTTCATTGTTCTTTCTGGCTCCATGATTCAAATGGAAATCTGTATTGTGTAGTTGTCCACATTTCCCCTTTTCCTGATGTTAACACCCATTCAGAAATTGAGGAGATTGTATTGCAGTGCAATGAAGTCTCAGCTACCATGCTCTACTGTGTTCTAGACTACATGGGCATTTTGGCGGCTGCCAGTTTCACAGTAGCATTTTTTTCCTGGAATCTCCCTAGCAGTTTCAATGAGGCCAAATGTCTCACATTCAGCATGCTGATCTTCTGCAGTGTGTGGCTCTCCTTTGTTCCATCCTACCTGAGCACCAAAGGCAAATACATGGTGGCTGTGGAGGTTTTCTCCATTTTGGCTTCCAGTGTTGGATTGTTAGGCTGTATATATTTCCCCAAATGTTACATAATCCTTATAAGGCCAGAACCAAATAACAGGGAACAATAATATACAAACCCAAATAATCATATTACCATTATTTTTTCTTTTAGTATCTCTTCTTTTAAGTCTCTATATTTCAAATTATTGACTTGTGGGATGGATGAAATTATTAGGAGTTGTGTTTGGTATATGAGCAAAGCTTTGTCAAATTAGTGCTTCTTTTATTAAAATTGTAATCTTAAAAATGAAGAGGGCATTTGTTTTTTTTAAAGAATGCAGCTTATGTTTTGATAAAAAAATAGATTGGATTCAAGTTGCTTAAAGAATCAGGATTCAATTTCAGAAAAAAAAGTTTATTTCTAGTCATAGTAGGGAGGCATGATGAAGACTATATATGGATTATGTTTGGGGATGCTATTGTTCCAGCCTGAGCTAAATAGAAAGAATAGTTGAAAAAAAAAAGAAATATATTTATAGTATAAATATAAAGACTCCCTTTTCCATTATTTCTCTTGTTAGTATTCCTTCCTTTAAATTTCCATTGTCTGAATCCTTGATATTTACTCTATGTTGTTGTTGTTAATTGCGAAGTCGTGTCCGACCCGTTGCGACCCCATGGACAATGTTCCTCCAGGTCTTCCTGTCCTCTACCATCTTCTGGAGTCCATTTAAATTCACACCTACTGCTTCAGTGACTCCATCCAGCCATCTCATTCTCTGTCGTCCCCTTCTTCTATTGCCCTCAATCTTTCCCAACATTAGGCTCTTCTCCAGTGAATCCTTCCTTCTCATTAGGTGGCCAAAGTACTTGAGTTTCAGCTTCAGGATCTGGCCTTCTAAAGAGCAGTCGGGGTTGATCTCTTCTAGGACTGACCGGTTTGAACACCTTGCAGTCCAAGGGACTCGCAGGAGTCTTCTCCAGCACCATAGTTCAAAGGCCTCAATTCTTTTGCGCTCAGCCTTTCTTATGGTCCAACTTTCACAGCCGTACATTGCAACTGGGAAAACCATGGCCTGGACTATACGCACTTTTGTTGGCAGGGTGATGTCTCTGCTTTTTAGAATGCTGTTTAGATTTGCCATAGCTTTCCTCCCCAGGAGCAAGTGTCTTTTAATTTCTTGGCTGCAGTCCCCATCTGAGGTGATCTTTGAGCCCAGAAAAATAAAACCTGTCACTACCTCCATTTCTTCCCCATCTATTTGCCAGGAATTGAGAGGGCCGGATGCCATGATTTTGGTTTTCTTAATGTTGAGTTTCAAGCCAACTTTTGCACTCTCCTTCTTCACCCGCATCAAGAGGCTCTTTAGTTCCTCTTCACTTTCTGCCATTAGAGTGGTATCATCTGCATATCTTAGGTTGTTGATATTTCTCCCGGCAATCTTAATTCCAACTTTGGATTCATCTAGCCCTGCCTTTCTCATGATGTGCTCTGCATATAAGTTAAATAGGCAGGGTGACAGTATACAGCCTTGCCGGACTCCTTTTCCAATTTTGAACCAATCAGTGGTTCCGTGTTCAGTTCTCACTGTTGCTTCTTGACCCGCATATAGGTTTCTCAGGAGACAAATGAGATGGTCTGGTACTCCCATCTCTTTAAGAACTTGCCACAATTTGTTGTGATCCACACAATCAAAGGCTTTTGCATAGTCAATGAAGCAGAAGTAGATGTTTTTCTGGAACTCCCTAGCTTTCTCCATGATCCAGCGTATGTTGGCAATTTGATCTCTAGTTCCTCTGCCTCTTCGAAATCCTGCCTGTACTTCTGGTAGTTCTCGATCCACATACTGCTGGAGTCTAGCTTGTAGGATTTTAAGCATAACTTTACTAGCATGTGAAATGAGTGCAATGGTGCGATAGTTTGAACATTCTTTGGCATTGCCTTTCTTTGGAATTGGAATGTAAACTGACCTTTTCCAATCTTGTGGCCACTGTTGAGTTTTCCAAATTTGCTGGCAAATTGAGTGTAGCACTTTTACTGCATCGTCTTTTAAGATTTTGAATAGCTCAGCTGGAATACTGTCACCTCCACTAGCTTTGTTGTTGCTCAGATTTTCTAAGGCCCATTTCACTTCACATTCTAGGATGTCTGGTTCGAGGTCAGTGACCATCTCATTGTGGTTATCTGGGATGTTAAGCTCATTCTTGTATAGTTCTTCTGTGTAGTTTTGCCATCTCTTCTTAATCTCTTCTGCCTCTGTTAGGTCTCTGCCATTTTGGTCCTTTATCATGCCCATCTTTGCATGAAACGTTCCCTTCATATCTCCAATTTTCTTGAAGAGATCTCTGGTCCTCCCTATTCTGTTGTTTTCTTCTATTTCTTTGCACTGTTCATTTAAGAAGGTATTCTTATCTCTTCTAGCTATTCTCTGGAATTCTGTATTCAATTGGGTGTATCTTTCTCTTTCTCCTTTGCCTTTCGCTTCCCTTCTTTCCTCGGCTATTTGCAAAGCTTCCTCAGACAGCCATTTTGCTTTCTTGCATTTCTTTTTCTTTGGGATGGTTTTAGTTGCTACCTCTTGTACAATGTTGCGAACTTCCATCCATAGTTCTTCAGGTTCATTTACTCTATACTCTAGGGGTATTTTTTATGATGTATGTGTTGAGCTTAAAATTCTTGGAAGTATTCTAGCTTAAATTTATTGTAGTAAGTCTTCATTAATCAGCCACTATTCAGGTTGTTTTGAAGAGGATTGTGATTTAAAGACAAGAATTAAAACACAAGCACACCTCTTCAATTTAAAAGAAGAGAAACAGAAACTTAAGGACATTGGAAATCTCAATTTATAATTCCTGTTTTAAGTTCTTCTTTATATGAAGATTGATATTACTTTGCATTTTCCATCATGGTAATAGACAAGTGCATCATTAAGCAAAAAAGAAATTTTCCTAAGATCTCACTGCAGCTATCAAGGCAACTGCAAGAGGGGAAAAAAGAACTTTATTGCAAAGAGGTGAAAATAGGTGGGGTGTTCATGTGCTTGTATTCTCTAAATTTCTTTGGGGTAGTGGTGGTGGTAAAGATGTTGGCCTGGTTTCTGAATGCAGCATGAATATCCCCATCTTTGCCATTACTATCTTCAGAAATGTTTCTGACATTATATGATGACTTACAGTATTGAATCATTCCAGCCTTACTATTACATTAATAATTTGAAGGATGCAATTTTCCTCTTATAATTGTCAAAAAAGACTATTATTAGTTTTGCTGTTCCTCAAAGCCCTGAGTGACAAATTACTGTTCTTGAAAGAATTAGAACAAAGTGCTGATGGATAAACAAATAATTAAAAAATGTAGGGACAGGTAAAATACACAGAATGCTTTTTCAGAGCCATTTGCATTCTAAGATTCATTACAGGGTGGAAGTTAAGTGAGGAACAGAGAAATTCAGTTCAAGCTTGTCCAGTGTGGGGGATTTTTAAGAATTTCATGGCAATGAGATAAACTTGCTCAACAGATTAATATTTATTATGATGATGTTGAATCTTCTATTGCTATTGCCACATGTGGCTTGCAAGACTCAACCAACAAAATGCAGCATCCAGGATCCTATCCCAATTGATCACAAATATTTCCAACCAGGTGATCTACTCATTGGTGGTATGACTTCTTTTGTTTTCATAACTAGAGATGTGGGAAGTTTTGCGGAAGATCCCCATCATTCTCTTTTGGGTGAATCCCTGTAAGATATTATTTTCTTTTTGTAGCTATTAATCTAGATTACATTATTTAGTACCTATTCTACATAATGTATTTTGCTACAGTGAAGAAATAGAAATTTTTATTTGGTCTTTCAAGATGAAAATTAATGTGTATGCCTTCTTCACTTCTCCTTCTAATCATCCCACATATCCCCCAAAGATTCAATAGCCTGAATTTAAGGCTCATTTTCAATTTAGAAGAAATACAGTATGTCAATAACACACTTTATCTTCCATTGCCCATCAAACCATCTAATAGAAGTGGACATATTCGGTTTTATGGATTTTTTTATGCATATATCAATGGCAGATTTTTTAATATTACAGAAAGATAATTTTATAGTCAGTTCAATCTGTGGCCATTCCTTTCTATAGATGATTAATTTTGAATATTTTTTACATATTAAAATTATCCGGTACTCGCTGATCAGTTTCTCTTTAATAATAGTAGAAAACAAGCATCAAAAGGTTCTTGCAAATATAGGGCAAGTTTGATTATATTTATTTGTTAAATAATGCATTTCCCAAATAAATTATAATTTTGCATATTAACATTTGTATGTTTTTTGGGGGGCTGGATTATTTTTAATTTTTGAAAGTTAATAGAGTATAAGACAGTGATTTTTAATCAGGAACCATAGATAATCATTCTTGATATGAACACTAGCACATTAAAGTTGGGACAGTCTGCTACATATTTAAATGATGCAAGTAAAAATACTGCTATGGTATCACATGGTTTATTATTGCATATTTGTTTCATATTCAGCTTCATTTCTTTTTGAAAAGAGTCTCATTTAACAACAGTGTTGGCGATGAAATTTCCTTTGATGAGAATAGAGAATTGATTACAGAACTGGATCTGAAAAACTGGGTCATTTCCCCCAACCAATTATCCAAAGAGTAGTTTCATATCATTTAACATACAATAATATCAAATACTGGGAGGAATTGTCAGCAAGTTGTAAGAACTCAAACTTTTTGAAAATCAGAGATATGTAATTAATTACTTAAATTAGTATTGTTTTCTCAAGCATATGTTGCTGTCAAGCTTAAAAAGACATGGAAGATGTATAAAGTACATTAAATATTGTAAAGATGAGGGACAGTTCAGTGTAGTGGTCAAGCCAGAAATCTATGGTCATGTCTTAGGCAAGACGTCAACTGGATGACTTTGGACCAATCACCATTGCTGAGTCCTAAGAAGTAGGCAATGATAACACCATTCAAAAATATTGCCAAGAAGACATCAGGAGCTAATCTAGACCATTGTTGAAAATAAGAATTCAGAATTCAGTCTGGCTTCATGCCAGGACACAGTATCGAAACAGCATTGGTTGCTGTTAGATGATTTTTGGAGGGCTGAAGATGGAGGTAGTGCAACCATTCTGAAGCTTCTGGACATCTGGCTATCAATATCATCAACCATGGTATCACTCAAGTGTTGGGAGTGAGAGCCACTGTGTTATTTTAGTTTTCCTCCATGTCCCTTTCTTTTTTAAAAAATATTAATTTTTAACAATTACAATCTTTAGTGCTTAGTAAACAGCGTGTTGTCTGGGTTCACATCTTTAACATTAACTTCTTCAATATCATTCAGTTCAATACTGTACAATCCAGTGTTTTTCCCCTGATCCTCTTTTTCCCCAAATTGTTTTAATTTTCCCAACACTACGCAAATACATTTCTTGCTACTATTAATATATACAAAATTGAATATAAACATCCTCATCATATTTTCTAGTGTTATACAAATAACAATAATATCAATTTAAGACCTCTTTTCTAACCAATTTATATTTCAAATGTATTTGCAATTAAAATCTCCTTATTAAATCAATATCCCATTTTTCATGTTCTTAAGTTTAATTTCCTATCAATATTCAGAATATCTTGGTCAGTTATAATTTTCTCAAGATTAGTTACCTTTATATAGCTAACAGTTTCATTTATACAAGCCATCTTCATATTTTCATATTTCCCATATCAAAAAAGGTGCTATTCTAGTTATAAATCATATCTTTTTTATTATAAAAATCTAATTATATCTAAGGGTTATCTATTCTTTTAATCATATTCAAACAAATATTTAATCATATAATGTCCCCTCTGGTAAAACAAATCTTGTGTTTTTTAAGGCTAATTCTAGCTTTCTTCCTTTGCCAAATAGCTTTCCAGGCCAAGGCCAATCACCAGATAAATTTTCCTCTATTTTTGTGAGTTGCTTGGAATGAGAAAGACAATTTTTGTAAGGTATTTTTGAGGGGGAATTCTGCCCATTTATATTCCTTAAGCAACTCCCACTTTCCTTCTCCCTCAGCTTCTCTTTTCATTTTTTGTCTCCCAATTTCTGGCATTTTCCCTAACAGCTCTATAGTCCCTTTTTAAAAATCTTCTTTCTTGTCCTCAAATGTATTTTGCAGACATAGGGGGTAAAGTGCCTTTTCCATTTTCATTATTATAACTGGGTCTTGCAAGATTTTATTTGTTTGTAACAGTTTGTATATCCCTTCTTTTGGGTCTTCCATCTCTGGATCAATTTCCTCTGAATCATCTTCTATTTTCTGGTAGAGTAGAAAGTCAGACCTAGGAAGTCAATAAAGTCCTGCTTCCAGAAAAATATAGTGTAAATGATACTAAGGATAGCATAACTGTACAACATATATAAATCTATCTATTTAAATTCTAGACATGGATGATTGTCTGAAATGCCCAGAAGATCAATATCCAAATAAGAACCAAACTTCATGTATTCCAACAAAAACATCTTTCTTGTTCTATCAAAAATAGTGCCATAAAAAACAAAACAGAAACACAAGTTAAGATAGGCAAGAAAATGGTTAGGGAGCACCTGTCCAGCCTAGATGAGTTCAAATCGCCAGGACCAGATGGATTACACCCCAGAGTTCTCAAGGAACTGGCAGATGTGATATCGGAGCCACTGAACTATATTTTTCAAAGATCCTGGAACACAGGGGAACTACCAGAGGACTGGAAAAGAGCTGATGTAGTTCCCATCCTCAAAAAAGGAAAAAAAATGGATCCAGGAAATTACAGACCTATCAGCCTGACCTCAATACCTGGGAAGATCCTGGAAAAGATAATCAAACAACGAATCAACGAACACCTAGAGGCAAACAAAGTCATTACTAAAAGCCAACATGGGTTTGTCAAAAATAGATCATGCCAGACAAATCTTATTGCATTCTTTGACCAAGTGACAAAATTAGTGGATCAGAAGAATGCTGTGGACATAATTTACTTGGACTTCAGTAAGGCATTTGATAAAGTAGATCACAACCTACTACTTGACAAGATAGAAAAATGTGGGGTAGACAGAACCACCACCAGATGGATCCGTAGCTGGCTGACCGGCCGTACTCAGCGAGTGGTCCTCAATGGAACTGCATCTATATGGAGGGAAGTGTGTAGTGGGGTGCCCCCAGGGCTCTGTTCTGGGCCCAGTACTCTTCAACATCTTCATCAATGATTTGGATGAAGGGATAGATGGGGAACTCACCAAATTTGCAGACGACACCAAGCTGGCAGGAATAGCCAACACTCCAGAAGACAGGCTTAAGATACAGAAGGATCTGGACAGACTTGAACACTGGGCACTAACTAACAAAATGAAATTCAATGGTGACAAAAGCAAGGTTCTACATTTAGGCAAGAAAAACCAAATGCACAAGTACAGCATAGGTGGCACCATGCTCAATAGCAGTAACTGTGAGAGGGACCTCGGAGTCCTAGTAGACAATCACTTAAATATGAGCCAGCAGTGTGCTGCAGCTGCCAAAAAGGCCAACACAGTGCTAGGCTGCATTAACAGAGGGATAGAATCAAGATCACGTGAAGTATTAATACCACTCTTCAATGCCTTGGTAAGGCCACACTTGGAATACTGCATCCAGTTTTGGTCACCACGATGTAAAAAAGATGTTGAGACTCTAGAAAGAATACAGAGAAGAGCAACAAAGATGATTAGAGGACTGGAGGCTAAAACATATAAGGAACGGTTGCGAGAATTGGGTATGTCTAGTTTAACGAAGAGAAGGACAAGGGGGGACATGATAGCAGTATTCCAATACCTCAGGGGCTGCCATAAAGAAGAGGGAATTAAGCTATTTTCCAAAGCACCTGAAGGCAGGACAAGAAGCAATGGGTGGAAACTAATCAAGGAGAGAAGCAACCTAGAACTAAGGAGAAACTTCCTGACAGTGAGAACAATTAATCAGTGGAACAGCTTGCCTCCAGAAGCAGTAAATGCTCCAACACTGGAAGTTTTTAAGAAGAGACTGGACAGCCATTTGTCCGAAATGGTGTAGGGTTTCCTGCCCGTGCAGGGGGTTGGACTAGATGACCTCCAAGGTCCCTTCCAACTTTACTACTATTATTATTATAAGAACCAATGGGAATAAGTTTAGTTATTCTGGTACTTTTTCTTTCTTTCTGCACAATGGTGGTGCTGGCAATATTTTTGAAATATCACCATACTCCCATCGTCAAGGCCAATAATCGAAATCTCACCTACCTTTTACTCATCTCCCTCCTCCTCTGCTTCCTTTGCTCATTGCAGTCCCTTGTTGCACCAGGTAATACAATATGTCTCCTCTGACAAATTAGCTTTGGCATCATCTTTTCAGTGGCTGTGTCTTCTGTTCTGGCAAAAACCATCACTGTGGTTCTGGCTTTCATGGCCACCAAACCAGGACCCAGGATGAGGAACTGGATGGGAACAGGATTGGCCATCTTCATTATTCTCTCTTGTTCACTGATTCAAACAGGCATCTGCATGGTGTGGCTGTTCACATTTCCCCCTTTTCCTGACATGGACACCCATTCAGAAATGGAGGAAATCATACTAATGTGCAATGAAGGCTCATCTACCATGTTCTACTGTGTCCTGGGCTACATGGGCTTTCTGGCGGCTGCCAGTTTCACAGTAGCATTTTTCTCCAGGAATCTCCCTAACAGTTTCAATGAGGCCACATGTCTCACATTCAGCATGCTCTCCTTTGTTCAGTGTGGCTCTCCTTTGTTCCATCCTACCTGAGCACCAAAGGCAAATGCATGGTGGCTGTGGAGGTCTTCTCCATTTTGTCATCTAATACTGGATTGCTAGTCTGTTTATATTTCCCAAAATGTTATATAATTATTTTTAGACCAGAGCTAAACAACAGGGAACAATTGATAAAAAGAAAATATTAATAATACTGTCCTTTCCACTCACACATGCACACACTTCAAGGGTTTAAGTCTTTATTGAGACTTTGTCAACCCCAAATAGTATTGCCCAGGATTCACTCCACACAGGAATCAGCACAAACCCAATGAGTACCATTCTCTGAGAACACGGAACAAATTCATAAAATCCCTACCCAAGTTTAAAGTCAAAACCAGTCCACAGTTCGAGCCCAATTAACAACACAAAAATCTGAGTCCAGAAGCAAAATCTCAAGTCCAAGAAGCAGAGTCCAAATCCAGTAGCAAAGTTAAGGGTTAAATTCATAACAAGAATCTTGACAGCTGAACAAATACACAGCAAAAAGCTGACAAGTTGTTTTGTTCCACATGTTGGGCTAAATAGCTGCTGGCTGGTACAGCTCCTCAGGAGGGTTGAGGCTGCCACCTTACAAGTAGCTTTGCTAATCTCCATTGCCCCTTCCTCCTCTTAGCTCTGCACATTTGTAAATCAGGTGGAGAAGGCAATTCTGTATATTTATTTATTTGTTTATTTGTTTGTTTGTTTTTATTTTGGAAAAATTATATTGCTGCCTAGTCGCTCACCATGACTTAAGGCAGTTTACAGGAAATAAAAACACAATATAAAAGAAATAACAATAATAAAAACAATAATAATAAAATAATAGTAAAATAATAACCCCCATCCAGACCTCCCAGCAACAACACACACTCATATCAGCCATTAAATGGGCTCCATCCCACTCTGGGTTCCTCAGGCCCACTGGTAGAATCATGTCTTCAGGGCCTTCCAAAAGTGTGCCAAGAGTGCGGGCCAATATAATTTCTGGAGGAAGGCACCATGGAGAAGATATTTCTTCTGGGTCCCACCAGATAACTAAATGGGGCACAGGTTGTTTAATTTTCACTGTTTTTCTCTTCTATAGTATTCCTTTGTTTAAATTTCCATTGTTTTCATCCTTGATATTTATACACTATGGATTCTTTTGTGATTTATGTATTAAATAGAAAATTCTTGGGGGAATTCTAGAGTAAATCTTCATTAATCAGCCACAATTCAGATTGTTTTGAAGAGGGCTGTGATTTGATTTAAGAGACTAAATAAATAAATTAGTAAACTAATAAATCATAATCAGCAATGCAGAAGCATCAAAATGCCTTTTGTGCTTTATAACTTGGTATGATTAAAATAGTAAGAGTAACAACATTAAATTCTATAGAGAATATTTACTCTGTCATGACTTATGGTAAAAACATTTTTTTAAAAAATGATTCATTTTATACCTCTTTTAAATGCATATAGCAGAGATGAAGCATATCCAAAATTTTCCAGATTGACCAGAAATAATTTGAATTATACTCAACCCATGAATCAAAGCATTATATTGCATAAAATCCTGTCTCTGGCACTTACCCTGGAGTCTTGCATGAACACTGAACATAGGAGGTGGTTGGTAGATTATCTGAGAAGAAGCTGCCCCTGATCTTGCCTTTTTGCCTCTTGCCTTTGTATTTAATATTTTAATTTATTTTATATTTATGATTTTAACTGGAAGTTACCCAGTATTGCTTTTCAGAGTGAGATGGAGCAGCATATCAATTTAATAAATATACACAAGAACTATAAAATCAGCAGTGAAACCCAACAGATAGCCATAAACTCTATCCCCCACCAGGAGAGTCCAAAGCAGTCACGTGAGCATAATAATCCAGGGACTGGGTTTTTCAGGGTTTTTAAAGACTGCTTAGTGTTTATTGTGTTGTATGCTGTAGAAACCAGCATTGGGAGATATAGAGTAAGTTGTAAAAGATAAAAGAACAACAAATGTATAAGAATGACCTCTCTTTAATCATAGAAAAATAGAGATATATGGAACTTCATTAATTAATTCATTTCTCTTTTAAACAAAAAATAATTCCAGTAAAAACATTTGTCTAGAAATGTTTCATTTACTGGATTATATTTTTTGAATTGTAATTTATGAATATCATGTTTTTCTTAATTTATGGACAAGTTATTGCCACTATCCTTATGTATCATGTACAATATCTTGTGTCCATAAAGGAAGATTTAAGACAAAATTGATAACAGGAAATACAGAGGAATATGCAGATTTTGTTCATGTATCCCAACAGGGATTTTTCTCAGCCAATATATTTTATATTTTTTTTATGTAGGGATCTGAAAAACTGTCAGGATAGAGCCATTTTAGGTGCATCTTATAGTGATTGGGGACTAAGTCTTCCTAGTTATTTTTCCCTGTTTATAGAACAGAATATCAGAATTTTGATTTGACCAGAGGCCATCAAGAGACACAAAGAGTTCTGGCTTCCGGTTCCGGTTCACAGCGGTGTGCTCATGCGAAGGGAGTTGTCCCTTTGCCGATCGAGTTTCCCCTGCCAGTAGACCCCTTAGAGGGTCGAAAAGATGATCTGGAGGATCGTCTACCATTGAGGAGGCTTCTTGGATAGTTTCAGAGGAGCGGCGGCTTCCTCTGTACACCGAGTATCTCCTTTGGGCCGACAGGGTAAAGATCGGCCAGTAAAATGGCCGATCATTTAGCTGCACCAACCGTAAGCCTTAAGATCATCTAAGCAAGCAGACCCACCATGGAAGATTTGGTGAGACTCTTTTTTAACCTCTATTTTCTTCTTTTTCCTGTGAAAAAAAAATTTGGGGGGGGGAATTATTTCCCTTTTTGTTGAAGCGGTGTTTTAAATGGGGGAAGAGAAGCTTAAGAAAAGGATGAAATCCATTTTTGTTTCAATGACTGATTTTGTCTTTGGATACTTGGGAGGCCCAAGAAAATTCTTTAGAGAGATTTAAGACCCTATGTTTTTGGAGAGTAATGTTTGCTTTTATTTTTTATGGCATCCGAAAAGACTGATTATTGGATTAACTTTGATTATTCGTCGGGGGACATTTTCTGTTGAAACAAGATATTGTTCTTGCTATTTTCTTTCTCTTGGAATTTATACAAAGGGAAAAGACTAAGAAACTTGGGAGGAGATGGATATTGATTGATTGCCTTCAAATACAGTCTCCACCAAAAAAGTAAATGTCTTTAAATATGATAAAAATGGAGGGAACCCATCCAGATTCGATTTATAAATATATTTTGGATAAAATTTTAGAAAACACGGAGATGATAATTGCCTGCAAAAAGGAGATTTCTTTACATCGACAAAGTCAAGCACAAGGTTTAAGTGAAACTGTAGTTTATATTCAAGAGACTTGCTCCCAGTCCACTGGGATGGAAGAAGCAAATGTACAGTCAGATTATCAATTGATACTGGGAAAAAGCCTTGATATAAATGGACAGATGATCTATAATAAGGAAACGGAGGAGTTTACTTCAGAAGGACAAACTGATTTGCAGACACCATTTGACTCTCTGATAGAGGAAAAACTATTGGAAGAAGAGCAAAATTTGATTAAAGAGGACTATACTAAAAAAATGATTTCAACTAAAGTTTATGCAATCTTAAAAAAGATGGGAAATGATGTTTTGGCACGAGCTTTTCAGAATGACTATAACTCTTATATTACCTCAATAAAATGGATAATGGGAGACCTTCTGTTGCTGTGTACAGCGTGGCAGGGGACAATGGGAGAGCTACTTGTGGAGCTAGAGGCTCGACTATGGAAACCTATTTGGAATCGAAAGAAACCCAGAATAAGATATAAATATTAAATTTGAGATGATAATCATGGATGGAAAAGGTTTGATAGCGAATTGGACTGTTTTGGATTTGGTCTTTGCTAAATGGGAGGCTACTATGAAATGATTTAAAACTTAATATTGAAATATAGTAAGAATATGTGTTTCTTTTTTGTGTGTGTATGTTTTTTTTGTGCTTTTTGGAACGAGATGCAATTAACAATTGGAGAATTATTGAAAAAGAAGAGAAATATAGCTGAGAAATGTAAGAACTTAGTTTTGGAGCTAATGTGTTTAAATAAAAGGAATTTGGGGTCCCTGAACAGTAAAATAAATAAGTTAGTTTAAATTCAAATATTTGAAAAATTAATGAAGTCTGAAACAGGATTTTTGGGATAGATAAGGAGCTTTTGCAAATGTTTATTGATTAATGAAATTTATATTCAGCGATATATTTAATGAAAATCTGTGTTAGAAATGTATTAATGAGATTACAATAATTTAAACAGATAGTGTTAGTTTTGATTTAAGCATTTAATGTATATATAGTGATATATTAATGAATAAATTGGTTATAGGATTGTACTAATTTGATTATTATATGGATATGGAGCAGTTGAAAGCTTTTATTGATTAAGGAAACTTATATTTAGATATATTAATGAATGAATTTATTTGAATTTATTTGATTATGATATTCTACATAGATAGAGAGGGAAATTTTAAGAAATATTATGTGAATTGTGTATTTATAATGTTATTGTTTCTTTTGTAACTGACCACCATATCTCCACACTGGCTCTTAAGCTTCTGTTGGTGTAAAATGGAAAACTAATAAAATTGTTTATTTAAAAAAAAAAGAGAGACACAAAGAGTTCTTATTTTTCACATTTTAATAATATTTAGTTGTTCTAGATAATTTTAATATTGATCATAATAACTGCTAATTCAATCTGTTTGCTTTGTTTGAAAGATTGGGTGGTAGAAATTTACATGCAAGCTGTCCTGAGACACTCAATCAAATCAGTTTATTATTACAGCCATAGGCCAACACATAAAATGAAACATTCAAATAAAACAGAACTAAACAGAACCAAACACAAGAAGGCATAGCAATATATTACAATTAATGATGTAAGCAATGAGTGTCCAAAGTCTGCCTAGTTTTACAGACAGTATAACAAAACCTCAGAGAGACTGAGTCATACTGACCTGACAATAAAAATACATTGAGTGTGGTTTAATACTGAATAAAAACACGTAGTAAAATTAATTATAAAAGATTATTAAAAATCTGGGCCTTTTAGGCTTAAACACTCCTCTGTGCAACTGGATTCTTGATTTTCTTACCAACAGGCCCCAATATGTGTGAGTTGGAACAAATACCTCTAATACCATTTCCTTGAGCACAGGTTCTCCTCAGGGCTGTATCTTAAGTCCACTGCTCTTCACCCTGTTGACCCATGACTGTTGTGCTAGGTTTGCCACCAAACATATTGTGAAGTTCGCACATGATACAACAGTAGTGGGCCTTATTCAGGATGACAAGGTGGAAGCTTACCATAAGGAGGTTGAGGGGTTGGTGAACTGGTGTAAGGAAAACAGCCTAGTTTTAAATACCGGAAAAACCAGAGAGATCATTGTCGATTTCAGAAAAGGCAGACACAGCCACATTCCTCTGTGCATTAATGATTCACCTGTGGAGATGGTTACCAGCATCAAATTCCTGGGTGTGCAGCTAACAAGTAGGCTGGCTTGGTCACTCAACAGTGAGAAACTGGTGAAGCGGGCACAGCAGCGCCTGCATTTTCTGCGTCACATGAGAAAAGTACATCTTCCTTCCCCTGTCCTGACCACTTTCTACAGGGGGACGATCGAGAGCATCCTGTCATACAGCATCACAGTCTGGTTTGGAAGCATCACTGCTTCAGACAGGAAGGCGGTGCAGACAGTGGTGAGAATGGCCGAAAAGATCATTGGCAGTTCCCTCCCTCAAATCCAGGACATAGCACAGAAGCATTGCTTGAGCAGGGTCAGTAAGATCATCTGGGACACTACACATCCTCTTCATGACCTGTTTTCCTTGTTACCTTCTGGGAGGAGGCTTTGTGGTATCCGTAGCAGAACATCCAGATTCAGCCATAGTTTCATTCCATACAGCATTAACCTTGTGAACTCTCAAGCTTCCTCCTTCCGTTATATATTCAAGATGGAGAGTATTTAATATTTATATGTTATGTATATGTAGGGGTGTGGGTCTATATATATGTTGTACATAGTATGTTTAGGTGTGTGTCATGTATGTGTTTCACTTTGAGAGCGGGCAACTAAATTTCATTTTTGATGTGTGCCGTTGTGCCCACAGTAAAAAAAATGACAATAAAGGTTATCTTATCTTATCTATCTTATCTAAAAAGACTAAAATATTTATTTATGTTTCTGGCGAATCCCCAGTGCTGCTGCACAAAATCTAGCCACCTGCACTGTGATCACTGCCTGCTCATCCTTAAGCAACCACTGTAGATAAATACTTTCCGAATAATCAGGGTACCTATCAATTATGGGGAGGATATGGTTTTTCCAAATAAAAGGAACATTGAAAGAGTATGTGTCCAATGGTCTCCACCTCTCCTGAGCCACAGGAGCAGAGTCTTTCAGACAATGGTGTCTTTTTATATTGGCCGTACAGGACAGCCAATGGAAATGCATGGCACCTTGCAAGGGAAAATGCTTTCCAGTGGTTTACTGAATCCAGCTGACTAAGATAACAGGCAGGTGTAACAACATATCTAATAGAGTCTGGAGCCAGAAACAGCGGAGCTAAACCTAAGTCTGCTTGCCTCTCAATGTCCTCTACCCTTTGTCGCAAAATTTGTTTTGCTTGGTCATAGTCCAATTTGAGTATTGAGGCTGAAGAGAAGCCTAGTTCGGCAAAGTTGGACTCAACTGCCTTGATCCATGAAGAAGAAAATTTATCTTGGAGGATTAATGGAGCAAGGCCTTGCAGAAAGCAATTAAGCCTTAGCCAGTTATTTAAGGAAACTATACAGATTCTTGCTTCGACTTCTATCAATTCTGTCTCCAGGCGCAGAAGTGCATTTGAGATACAAAATGGCATCTGGAGAATTGTTCTAATAAATTTGGATTGAACTCTTTCTAATGGTGTGAAACATGAAGCTGAGGGTCCGAGCAGGGTCCCGTAGAGAAGATGTGCTAGCAACTTGGCCAGAAAGAGCTTAATTGTGACTGGAACATAGTATCCTCGCTTTATGCAGAAAAATTTAAGGATTGCGTTCGCTGATCAATGGCCAGAGGCAGCCGCATATTCTCCATGTGCTTTTCGTGAGCCAGTGGCATGGATGACCTCCCCTAGGTACTTAAAGGTGGTTACCTGCTCTATTTTATGGCTATTTAAATACCATGAGTTCTTATTTTTCACATTTTAATAATATTTAATTGTTCTAAATAATTTTAATATGGATCATAATAACTGCTAATTCAATCTGTTTGCTTTGTTTGAAAGAGTAGGTGGTAGAAATTTACATGCAAGCTGTCCTGAGACACTTCAGAATGCTGCTTAGAAACTTAAAAATAAATGTTGAATTGTTTTTAGGTGTCACCACTAGGTCCTATTCAGAACTGTTATTTTTATTAGATCATAATCTTATGGAGGTAATAAACAAACAAAAAACACTTCCTCAACTTAAAAGAAAGGAGCTTTTAACCCAAGGACTAAGTATGTCTCAATTTACAGTTCCTTCTTTAAGGTCCTATTAATATAAATTTCAAATTCAGAATGGAGCTGGAAGAACCTATACCATTTCAGACAAATGACTGTCCAATCTCTTCTTAAAAACCTCCAGTGATGGAGCGCCCACGATTTCTGATGGCAAGCTGTTCTACTTCTTAATTGTTCTCACTGTTAGGAAGTTTCTACTTAATTCCAGGTTGCTTCTCTCCTTGATTAGTTTCCATTCATTGTTTCTTGTCCTGCCCTCTGGTGCTTTGAATAATAAGTTGACCCCCTTTTCTTTGTGGCAGCCCCTCAAATACTGGAACACCGCTATCATGTCACCCCTAGTCCTTCTCTTCACCAGATCAGCCATACCCAAATCCTTCAACCATTCTTCATATGTTTTAGTCTCTATTTTTTTAATTTTTCTAATTAAATTTAAATTTTAATTAAATTATTTTTTTCTATTTTTAATTTTTCTATTTTTTTAAATTTTAATTAATTCGATTTTATTTTTTAAGTTATAATCAAAATATTAACAACATGTTGAATTTTCATTCTTGGTAGTGGGCAAGCACCTCATTAAGCCAAAGAAAACTTTTTCTACAATCTCACTGCAGCTATGAAGACAACTGCAAGGGAAAAATGCACCTGGTTGCAAAGAGTTTCTAATGTTTATGCCTTCATAGTCTCTCAAACTTTCTTTTTTTGCTAAAAACTTTAGCCTGGCTTTACTATGCAGAATAAATTTCTCCATCTTTGCCATGTCTAACTTCCCATAATCTCAATAACTTTTCCTTCACTTTACAGTGATTATTGACACATTCTGCCCTTACTATTTGATTAAAAGAATGAAAATTGAAATGTAAAGAGTGCCATTTACCTCTTCCCCTTATAATTATAAAAAGAGTATTATTAACATTGC
Source organism: Crotalus adamanteus (assembly GCA_039797435.1). Lineage (NCBI taxonomy): Eukaryota > Metazoa > Chordata > Lepidosauria > Squamata > Viperidae > Crotalus > Crotalus adamanteus. The sequence continues at coordinate 957,559 of CM077935.1, read as the reverse complement.
TGTTTCTCAATGCCCCGATTCCCAAGTTATTCTTCGAAGAATGAATGATAAGTGCTGATGGACAATTAAATATTTAGAATTTGGGGATGGGTAAAATAATCAAATGCTCTCTCAGAACCATTTTCATTCTGAGATTCAGAACAGAATGGAAGTAATTTGAGGAACAGAGATTTGGTTCAAGGTAGTCCAGTTTGGGAACTCTTAAGCACTATATGGAAATGATGGAAACTTCTTCGAACTAGGATTAATATTTATTATGAGGATATTGATTTGTTTCCTGATGTTACTGCCACAAATGACTTACAACAGTCAACCAATAAAATGCAGCCTTCAGGATCCTATCCCTATTGATCACAAGTATTTCCAACCTGGTGATCTAGTCATTGGTGGCATTACTTCTTTTCTCTTAATAACTAGAGATGTAGGAAGGTTTGAGGACAATCCCCATCATTCCCTTATTGGTGAATCTCTGTAAATCATTATTTTTCTTCTGTAGTCTATATCAATCTAGATGAAATTCTTTACTAGATCTATTTATGTGTCATAATTAGCTATTGTGATAAAATATATTTCCCAATTTCCTATTTCCTAATGACATGAAAATTTCAGTTAAATCCTTTCCTTGTATTTCATAAATGAAATCAACAGACTGAAACTATGTTCCTCAAATGTGGAGAAAAGCAAAGTTTTACATTTAGGCAGGAAAAATCAAAGGTATAAGGAAGATTAGGTGAGGCCTGGCTCAAAAACAGTAACTGTGAGAGGGACCTTGGAGTCCTAGTGGACAATCACTTGACTATGAGCCAGCAGTGTGCAGCAGCAGCCAAAAAAGCTAATACAATCCTGGGTTGTATAAACAGAGGCATAGAATCAAGGTCACATGAAATATTAGTACCGCTTTATAAAACCCTAGTAAGACCACACCTGGAATACTGCAGCCAATTTTGGTCACCATGCTACAAAAAAGATGTTGAGACTTTGGAAAAAGTTGAGAGAAGAGCAACTAAAATGATCAAAGGCCTGGAGACTAAAACATATGAAGAATGGCTGTAGGATTTGGATTTGGCTAGTCTAAAGAAAAGAAGAAATACCGGTAACATGATAGCAGTATTCCAGTCTTTGAGGGCTGCCACAAAGAAGAGGAGGTCAAACTATTCTCCAAAGCACCAGAGGGCAGGACAAGAAACAATGGTTGGAAACTAATCAAAGAGAGAAGCAACCTGGAATTAAGTAGAAACTTCTTAACAGTGAGGACAATTAACCAGTGGAACAGCTTGCCTTCAGAAATCATGGGTGCTCCATCACTGGAGGTTTTTAAGAGACTAGACAGTCACTTATCTGAAATGGTATAGGTTCTCCTGCTTGAGCAGAGGGCTGGACTAGAAGACCTCCAAGCTCCCTTCCAGCTCTATTCTATTCTATTCTATTCTATTCTATTCTCAAATTTTAAAAAAATCAAATTAATCTTTCAATACCTGTTTGATAGTAGATTCTGGCTGTAATGTATTGGCCACAACTGTTTTAAATCTCTTGCTTAATGTCTGACCTACATTGCTGTACTGTTTAATAGTTGCTGTTACTGAAAGCCAGACTGGCTGTCTCCAAGCTGATAATGAGGTTTGGGGTGGGAAACTGTTACTTTAAACCTATTGGTTGCCACCTAGAGGCTAACTGTATAAATAGCTGTGCAGCAGCCTTTAGGGCTGCTTCTGTTCTGAGTTAATAAACTTGTTTGCTGTTTCAACACACTGCCTTGTTCAATGCCTAAAGAACCGAAGATATAACAATGGCAATGAGGATGGGATGTGCTGCTTCACTGAGAGAGCTTGAAGTCACTAGGGGGTGAGGTCAGCACAGAGCCTGACAGGAACTACATCCCCCCCCCCTCAGTCTGCCAGCAAGCCACGCTGGACACCACCACACCCTAAGGATCTGTCCTAGGGCCTACACAGAAGCCAGCAGCACAAGGCATTGAATGAAGAAACAAACCACCATGGCGAAGGTCGGGAAGCTCAAAGAATTCGACGTAACTCACCCGGAGAGATGGGCGTCCTACATCTCCTGCGTAGAAAATTACCTCCGCGCCAACCAGGTCACCGAAGATGGATTGAAGGCCGTGACACTCCTCTGCGTGTGCGGCCCCGCCACTTTCGACATTGCAGAGAACCTGGTCGCCCCGGCGCCGCTCGAGTCGGTCACCTACGCAGACTTGAAAAAAAAGCTCCGAGACCACTTCGAGCCCAAGTTATCTGTTATAGCGTGGAGGCACGCTTTTGAGCAGCGGGAGCAACAACCCGGCGAGTCTGCAACAGAATTCATTGCCACTCTTCGTCAAGCATCCCGACTCTGTAATTTTGTGGATTTGGAGGAGAGACTACAAGACTGCTTAGTCTGCGGACTCCAGAATCGAGAGCTCCAACAAAAACTGTTCACTAAGGAGACTCTCTCACTACAGGAGGCCTTGAAGGAGGTCATGGCGGACGAAGCCGTTGGAGGTGCTGTTAAAGCGCTGTGGCCCTCCAAAAGCGTGCCAAGCACCAAAGCTGTCCACCATGAGGACGCCAAGCAGATGGAAGACACCGACTCAGACTACAAAGTTGACAAGCTACGAAAGCACCCGGAGAAGGGACCGCAGCCAGCTGAGAAGGCAGTTCCGTTCCTTAGATGCATGGGCTGCGGAGGCCGCCATCAACACGCGGATTGCCAATTCTGAACTGCAACGTGCCGGGCCTGTGGCAAACCAGGACTCCAAAAGAAAACAAATCCCTTTTAATATGGGTGACAAACCTGTCAAATAGTCCAGAAACCGAAACAGCAAAACACAAACCAAAGGGAGGAAATTGTCCACACAAAATACAAGGCAAAACAGAAAAGTAATCACTGGCAATACTGACAGAACAAGATTCCCACGCAGTAATTTGCAACGGTTGCCTTCAGCAACCAGCACCACCCACACATTCCCCTTTTGTAAGTCAGTCCTCAAGGCGTGGCTTCTCAGTGCCTTCTCCTGAGTCGTCCCATAGCCTCTCTCTGGTCTACTCTCCTAGCTTGTCTCCTTTTTCGGGCGTCTCTCATTTCCGACAGCTGTGAAACATCCAAGTCTGACTCTTCCTCCCCACCCAGCTGCATCTGATCCTGCACACGATTGGAGGGGCCTGGCTCCTCACTGGAATGCAAGTCTTGTAACTCCTCAGAGCCTCCCTCCACCTCCTCCTCCTCAGATTCCCTGGACTCTGCTGTTGAGACCACAGGCTGGCTCGGAGTCACGACAGTACCGGGGCCCCAGGTTAACACCAAGTAGGGTTCTGCTCCAGCCAAAGGAGCATATTCCACACTGGTGCCCATCACCCCCTAAAGCAGAAGCTTAGACTACAGGTCAAGCTTCAGGGAGTTCCATGCAGGATGGAACTGGACACGGGCTCAGCCATGTCCATCATTTCACAAGGAACATTCAGGCACCTATGCCATCATAGCAACAGATGGGCCAAGCTCTGGCCGTCTAATCTACTACTCACAGACTTCCAAATCTTCTGAGTGGCAGTCAAAGGTGAAGCCACACTTCTGGTGGAATTCAAGGGGTTCAAGGGGCCACTAGATGTCGTAGTGGTGGAAGGCCAATGCACGAGCCTCATAGGGCTCAATTGGTTTGATGTATTGGGCATTCAAGTAACCAGCATTCACCGAACACAAGCAGCAGATCTGTCTGCAGTCTGCCAAGAGTTTGCGGATGTTTTCCATTCTAGTCTAGGGGAGTACAAGGGTCCTCCGATCACCCTCAAGCTTGATCCTATGGTAACTCCAATACGGATCAAGCCTCATAGAGTCCCTTTCGCGTTAAAACCCAAAATCGATGCAGAGCTGGATAAGCTAGTGGAACAAGGGGTATTGCAGCCTGTAGACAGTGGGGTGTGGGAGACCCCCATAGTAACACCATTAAAGGCCAACGGGGAAGTGTGAATATGCATTGACTATAAGTGCACCCTCAACAGGGCACTTCATCAGCATGCGTACCCTGTGCCAGTTGTCAGCCATATTTTGGAGTCATTGCAATGAGGCCACATGTTCGCCAAATTAGATTTGGCACAGGCCTATCAACAAATGCCTGTGGATGAGGCCACGGTGGTAGCCCAGATCATTGTCACCTATAGGGGGGCTTTTAAGGTTAAGCACCTACAGTTCGGGGTGAGTGTAGCCCCAGGGCTGTTCTAGGGAGTGATGGAGTGCACGCTCAAGGGAATTCCAGGGGTTTGCCCCTTCTTCGATGATGTCCTCTGCTGGGGAATCGGTTGAGGTTCTGGCTGAACGGCTTAAGGCCGTCCTTCAGCGGTTCCGCGATGCGGCACTTAAATTAAAAAAAGAAAAGTGCAAGATTGGGGTAGAGTCAACCGAGTTCCTTGGTTTCCGCATCGATGCTGAAGGCATTCATCTGGCAGAATCCAAATTAAAAGCAATCCAGCAGGTCCCAAGGCCGAAGTCAAAGGAAGAGCTTCAGGCTTTCCTAGGCCTTTTGAATTTTTACCATGCCTTCCTCCCAAACAAGGCCGCAATGGCAGAGCCGTTACATTGTCTCTTGGATAGACAAGCTCAGTGGCAGTGGACCAGTGTCCACGAGAGTAGCTTCCAAGTAGTGAAATCACTGCTGTCGTTGAACTCAGTTCTCACTCATTTCAATGAGCAGCTGCCTGTCTGCATTGCGTGTGATGCATTCCCATATGGGGTTGGGGCTGTGTTAAGCCACTTAATGGCTGATGGGAGGCAGAAGCCCATCACATATTACTCCAGGACCCTATCATCCACAGAGTGCAACTACGCACAAATTGACAAGGAGGCTCTGGCCATTGTGGCCGGAGTTAAAAAATTCCATGACTACTTGTATGGCTGCCAGTTCACGGTCTTCACAGACCACAAGCCACTCCTAGGGTTGTTCACCACAAACAAACAGACACTTCAGATTCTGTCTCCTCGAATGCTGAGGTGGTCTATCTTCCTGTCAGCCTACAGCTACAGAATGATTCACAAACTGGGCAAGGAAATGGGCCATGCAGACGGCCTGAGCAGGTTGCCCCTGCCACATGTGGAGCCAGCTCCAGCTCCAGCTGCACGCATCCTGGATATCCAAGATTTGCCGGTATCTCCCCTTCACGCTGGGGACATAGCTGCTGAGACAGCAGCTGACAAAATGCTGAGTCATGTGCTAAACTGGGTATGCACAGGATGGCTGGACAAATGTCCAGGGCCAGAATTTCAGAGTTTCTTCATGAGAAAAGATGAGCTTTTAGCTCATAAGGGGTGCATCCTTTGAGGAAGTAGAGTCATAGTCCCGAGCTCTTTAAGGCCCAGGGTCCTAGAGTCTCTGCACGAGGGTCATCCGGGAATAGTCTGGATGAAGGCACTTGCGAGGAGCTACCTTTGGTGGCCAGGGCTAGATAAAGCCATCGAGGCCCAAGTACATGGTTGCTACACATGCCAGCAATCCAGACTGGAGATGCCGCAAGCCCCTGTCCACCGATGGGAGGACACACACACACCGTGGTCAAGAATCCACATCAATTTTGCTGGGCCCTTTCAGGGACAGCTGTTTCTAATAGTGGTAGATAGCCACTCTAAATGGTTAGAGGTCATACCAGTCCCTACTATGACTACTGACAGGACCATCCAGGAACTGCACAGAATCTTTGCAACACACAGACTTCCAGACATGTTACTCTCAGACAATGGGGCTCAGTTTACTGCTTCTGAATTCCAGTCTTTCCTCAGGGGAAATCTAACATGGCACACCACATCGGCTCCCTTTCACCCAGCCTTGAACGGCCAAGCAGAACGCATGGTCCGCACAACCAAGGAATCACTAAAATGGATTGTCACAGGGGATTGGCACCACAGACTGGCAGATTTTCTACTCTACCAATGCACAACTCCCTGTACCGCCATGGGCAGAAGCCCTGCCGAACTCAGATGGGGTCGTTTGATCACCAAGCTGGACAGGCTGCACCCCAACCGGGTTGCCTCGGACTCTGCTCAGCCAAAGGCACCTGGGAATTTGCAAGTGGGTGACCGGGTTTGGACCCGGAATTACGGGCAAGGGGCTTTGTGGGTGGCAGCCGTGGTTGTTAAGGTGTCGGGACCACTCTCTTTTATGAGGTGGTCCTGGAAGATGGGTGAGTCATTCGCCACCACATTGAGCAGCTGCGTCGGAGGCTAGCGAACCAGTCGCTGGCTCAGGCCTCTCAAGAGGGCCACATGCAAGGGCCGTGCAACAGCGGCCCAACAGAGGAGCTTGCATGCTCCAACAGAACTCTTACTCAAGGAGATGGGGGAAAGGCCGTAGGAGAGCTTCCCCCGGACAGACAGACAGACAGTATCTGCTGAACAGGACCAGCAAATTGCGCTGAGGGACAGCCCTGCAGACTTTACTGCATGATTTGACTTTGGTTTGGGCTGACCAGGACTGGTCAGCCAAAGGGACCCGAGTCAACCTGACTTCACTGAACCTCAGAGTCCTGGTCTACGCAGCCGGGCAGGTGAGCGGGTAGACCGGGAGAACCCTGCAACCCCTAGGTGTTCAGAACAGTCAAGAAGGCCACCTAAATAGCTGCAGGACTATGTCCAGCAATTGAGAGTTTGAGCCATCTAGGGGGAGGGGGTGTAATGTATTGGCCACAACTGTTTTAAATCACTTGCTTAATGTCTGACCTACATTGCTGTATTATTTAACAGTTGCTGTTACTGAAAGCCAGACTGGCTGTCTCCAAGCTGATAATGAGGTTTGGGGTGGGAAACTATTACTTTAAACCTATCGGTTGCCACCTAGAGGCTAACTGTATAAATAGCTGTGCAGCAGCCTTTACGGCTGCATCTGTTCCGAGTTAATAAACTTGTTTGCTGTTTCAACACTCTGCCTCATTCAATGCCTAAAGAAATGAAGATATAACACTGGCAAAACAGGAATCCCCCCTCCCCCCCCAGTCTCTTCTTTTGGGACAGGAATTACAGCATCTGCCTCCAAAAATGACTGTGTAGAGGATGTGCAATTCATTGAACAAGAGGAATAATGAAGTTCACCAAGAGATAAAAAAATATTTATTCTCAGTAAATGAGACATATACAGGTGAAACTCGAAAAATTAGAATATCGTGCAAAAGTTCATTTATTTCAGTAATGCAACTTAAAAGATGAACCTAATATATGAGATAGACTCATTACATGCAAAGCAAGATAGTTCAAGCTGTGATGTGTCATAAGTGAGATGATTATGGCTTACAGCTCATGAAAACCCCAAATCCACAATCTCAGAAAATTAGAATATTGTGAAAGGTTCAATATTCTAGGCTCAAAGTGTCCCATTCTAATCAGCTAATACCGTGAGAGGGTTCCTGAGCCTTTAAATGGTCTCTCAGTTAGATTCTGTAGGAATCACAATCATGGGAAAGACTGCTGACCTGACAGTTGTGCAGAAAACCATCATTGACACCTTCCATAAGGAGGGAAAGCCTCAAAAGGTAATTGCAAAAGAAGTTGGATGTTCCCAAAGTGCTGTATCAAAGCACATTAATAGAAAGTTATGTGGAAGGGAAAAGTGTGGAAGAAAAAGGTGCACAAGCAGCAGGAATGACCGCAGCCTGGAGAGGATTGTCAGGAAAAGGCCATTCAAAAGTGTTGGGGACTTTCACAAGGAGTGGACTGAGGCTGGAGTCAGTGCATCAAGAGCCACCACACACAGACGGCTATCCTGGACATGGGCTTCAAATGTCGTATTCCTCTTGTCAAGCCGCTCCTGAACAACAAACAACGTCAGAAGTGTCTTACCTGGGCTAAAGAGAAACAGAACTGGTCTGTTGCTCAGTGGTCCAAAGTCCTCTTTTCTGATGAGAGCAACTTTTGCATCTCATTTGGGAACCAAGGACCCAGAGTCTGGAGGAAGAATGGAGAGGCACACACTGCCAAAAGCACCAAAACCTGGTTCAATGACCGTGGGATTACTGTGCTTGATTGGCCAGCAAACTTGCCTGACCTGAACCCCATAGAGAATCTATGGGGCATTGCCAAGAGAAAGATGAGAGACAAGAGACCGAACAATGCAGAAGAGCTGAAGGCTGCTATTGAAGCATCCTGGTCTTCCATAACACCTCAGCAGTGCCACAGGCTGATAGCTTCCATGCCACGCCGCATTGAGGCAGTAATTGCTGCAAAAGGGGCCCAAACCAAGTACTGAGTACATATGCATGCTTATACTTTTCAGAGGTCCGATATTGTTCTATGTACAATCCTTGTTTTATTGATTGCATATAATATTCTAATTTTCTGAGATTGTGGATTTGGGGTTTTCATGAGCTGTAAGCCATAATCATCTCACTTATGACACATCACGGCTTGAACTATCTTGCTTTGCATGTAATGAGTCTATCTCATATATTAGGTTCACCTTTTAAGTTACATTACTGAAATAAATGAACTTTTGCACGATATTCTAATTTTTCGAGTTTCACCTGTAGTTTTCTTCCTGGAATATTTTTTTTATAACCTGAAAGAAGTTTTTTGTGGTGTGGGTATGTGCTCTCAATCGTCTTTTATTGGTAAAAAACCTATTTCTACCTTTGTTAATCCTCTTAATTATTTTACTCCCAATTTTCCTATTATGACAGATTCTTACAACAAAACTTATCAACTTTGTAAACACATCAGTACCACCATTTTTTACAGAGGGAAAAGTTATTTGAATGTTGATCCCAATGGGGTAGATACTTTAGTATTCAGAGAGTTTTGAGCTGCTTTGTTAATTTAATAGGAAAAGATAGAATTTATGCATTACTTAAGAAGTATTTGTGATACTATAAAAGTATTTCTGCTTGTGCTCCAATAAATGTGTACATTTTTCTACATATATCTTGTTGAAGACAGACATAATTCTAAAAAAATATTCATCATTCTTCTAGTTATTTAAATTAAAATTAAACCTTGTGTCAGAATCCAATTATATTTCATCTCTAGTTATCAATTATAAAAAACCCCATTTCTGCCTTCTATGGATTCAGCCATACGATGAAGGGAAGGGGTGAACAAAGGGGCTTTATGGGCCTCACTTCCTTCGGTACACTTCAAAGCAGCTGATTGTGTGTATTGCCAAAAGAGCTAACCATAAGAATGGAGCTGTTGCCTTTCATGTAGTTTTCTTTGAAGTCTCCATCCAGACGGCAGAAAGGAAAAGGGGGTGGGATTGTGATACCTGAAACTGTCGCTGGAAGAGGAGGGTGATTGGGTGGGACTACTGGGGAACCCCTTAAAACCTTGAATGGGAGAGCTTGGACCCCAAGTCCTGTCTAGAATGCCTGCAACCATTTTCTCTTAATAAAGGATGCCTGTTGGAAGAATTATTCCAAGAGTTCTGTCTTCTTAAGATGCAAAGTGGGGTGGGTCCTTACATTAGACAGGACTTGCAAAATTAATCCACCTGGAAGGGAGACCTTTGCCGGGGGATTTTGCAAAAAATTACCATGTCAGACAATGGAGGAAGAAAGGGGAAAACTTCCCGGAAAGAGAGCTGCTGCCCCAACTGGAACATTGCCAGATGTTGGGATCCGAGAGGTCAGATTCCTCAGGAAAAGAAGTGGTGGAGACACGGGACCACAAGCCTCGCTGGTCAATGGGCATTGGAAAGAAAAGTGAGTGGGGAAAGGAATCAAGAAAGGTGACCCTGAGACGGGGGGCCAAGCAACCAGAATGGAAGCAGGAGATGGAGAAATCCCTGCACGCAAGTGAAGAGGGGGAAAGCTGGGCACCGTACTCAGACTGGATCCTAGAGAAAGCTATTGACCTGATGAGGAGAACTCTCAGCTCCCTAGGAGAGGAGAATCCTGAGCCCTACGGCCGCCTCAGCTCCTGGAGCCGCAAAGGGAGAGACACCGAGGGGGAAGTAGAACCTGCAACCCCGGGGACATCTGCTGATCCAGTAGTCTGCACCCCCTACCGAACCACAGATGGCGATCTAGACGGAAGACACTACCACCAACAACGGAGGCACTGATCCATTCCAAGATGTTCGCCGTTGGAGGTGAAATTCAAAGGGGAGCCAACACGCTTGGGGTTTTTCCTAACCCAAGTCCTCAGCTACATGGAAGAATACGGGCGGGACATTCCCAGTGACAAAGCCCGCATCCGGATTGTGCAATCCGCCCTGGATGGACCGGCCGCAGACTGGGTGGTGAACTTGCATGACTCCAATGCCCCAGAACTCAGCGACAGTTTCAGGTATCACAAGAAGCAAATGGGGTGTTTCAAGTGCGGAAGAGAAGGGCATCGAGCTGTAGAATGCCGCTCCAAAGCCCCCCAGCACAACCCAGACAGATCCCCAATCAGCAAATCCGGAAAGTCTTCAGCTAAGCCAAAAGAAACTGCCATGAGAATGATGGAAATTGCAGAACCCCCCACTTCTGCTCATCAGGGGGAAAGAACTCCAGCCTACACTGCAGGGCCGACAGACGCCTCAGATGACAGCTCGGAGGGCGAACCCCTGGTAAGTGGACACATCGCACCCATCCTCAAGACAGTGACTATATTAATTTCCCCCATGCCCGAAGCCATGAAGGTGAAAGCCTTAATAGACTCTGGCTGCACCCGCTGCCTCATTAGCCTGACACTAGTGGGGAATCTGGGCATTCCATCGAGGAGACTGGAACAACCAATCTCATTTGGCCAGTTAGATGGATCCATAGCAGGGGGGGGTGCCAGCTACCCTAGCCACTCTACCAATACACCTCTCCCTGGGCAAACATGAGGAGGACATAACATTTGTGGTGACCCCAGGCATGGAATGCCCAATGATTCTAGGGATGGAATGGTTAAAAAAATGGAACCCCTGGGCAAATTGGAGGATGACAGAAATCAAATTCCTGAAGGGGGACCCTATGGACTTAAACCCCCAAGGGGGGCTACCAGAATCAAGAATAGAAAAAGCATCCATGGGAGAGGAAAAGGGACTAACAGAAATACCAGAGGAATACAGAGACCTTGCTGAAGTTTTCAGTGAGGAGAGGGCGAATGATCTTCCCCCCCACCGACCCACAGACTGTGCCATTGAATTCAAGCCTGGGGCAAAACTCCCGAAGCCCAGATTATACTCCATGAGCCCAAAGGAGAAGGAGGAAATGGAAAGATTCATTAAAAAAAACCTAGAGAGGGGTTTCATTGAGCCAGCCAAGCCTAAAGTGGCTGCCCTGGTCCTCTTTTGAGAGAAGAAGGATGGCTCTTTACGCTTATGCGTGGATTATAGGGCCCTGAATACAATCAGTGAAAGCAACCTATACCCTCTGCCCCTCATGAAAGACATGCTGTCACACCTCTCGAAAGGGAAAAAATTTTCTAAACTAGACCTAAGGGAAGCGTGCTATCACGTGAGAATTAAGGAAGGGGACGAATGGAAGACCGCATTTAACTGCTATCAATTCAAAGTCTTGCCATTTGGATTACAAGGGGGCCCTGCAGTCTTTATGCAATTAATCAATGATGTTCTAAGGGAGCACCTGTTTAAGGGGGTCCTTGTTTACTTGGACGACATTCTTATCTTCACCGAAACAAAAGAGGATCATGTCAACCTTGTCAGAGCGGTTTTAAAGAAGCTGCGAGCTGCCCACCTATATGCCAAACTCTCAAAATGCGAATTCCACCAGGAAAGGATAGACTACCTAGGTTATCGCATATCCCCCCAGGGCATTGAAATGGACCCAGAGAAGGTCAGAGCAGTATTAGATTGGGCACCACCCCACACAAGAAAGCAACTACAAAGTTTCCTGGGTTTTGCAAACTTCTACCGCCAATTCATCCCCTCATTTGCCCAGATAGCCTTGCCCCTCACTAACTTACTAAAAACAAAGGGAACATCCTCAGTAAAACCTAGCCAGCCACTAACATGGACAACGGAGTGCCAAGCAGCGTTTGAGAGACTAAAGAGACATTTTTCTGCTGAACCAGTGCTAAGGCACCCAGACATGGACAAGCCCTTCATAATACAGGCAGATGCAAGTGATGTGGCAGTGGGGGCTGTTCTATTACAAGAAAACGATGATGGAGTATTGCAACCCTGTGCATATACATCCAAGAAACTCACGGAAACAGAACAGCGCTGGCCCGTATGGGAGAAGGAGGCATATGGGATACGTGGGGCATTACTCATGTGGCGACAGTTCCTGGAAGGCAACAAAATCCCCTTTCAGGTGTGGACTGATCACAAAAATTTGGAAGCCCTGAAAACGCCCAGGAAACTCAGTCCCAAACAAGCCCGCTGGTCCCAGCATTTTCACCAGTTCCAATTTAAGCTCAAACATTTACCAGGGAGAAAGAACTTTCTCGCATGCCCCAATATAACAGCGCACGTACCACAGACTCTAAACCAATAATGGCAGAGTCACAACTGGCAGCACCAGTAACCACAAGAACTCAAGCTAAATTAAAACCACAACTGGACAGCCAAACTGGAATTGAATTCAGAAAAAGTTTGGAAACAGATGAATGGTTCCAGAAAAACAAAAATGTGTGCACAATGAGAGATGGGTTGCCTTGGGTAGGGGAAAAGTTATATATACCAACAACCCAAAGAGTCACTTTCATGCAGCTTTGCCATGACACAAAATCAACAGGGCATTTTGGATTTGTAAAAACTTTACACTTAATTAAATGGCAATTTTGGTGGCCATCCATAAAAAAGGACATAGAACGTTATGTTGCCCAACATGTGCATCTGCAAAGAGGTTGCAAGGGAAATCGCCAGGACTATTACTAACAGTGGCAAATCCCTCAGCCCCAGGAGGGAAATAGCCATGGATTTTATAGTGGAATTGCCAGAAAGCAATGGGAATACTGTTATCTGGATGGTCACGGACTTGTTTTCCAAACAGGTGCACTTTATCCCTTGCCAAAAGATTCCCACTGCAAAGGCCTTAGCAAAACTTTTCATCCAGCACATTTACAGATTGCACGGGGCACCCCAACGCATCATCTCTGGTAGGGGAGTGCAATTTACATCTGCATTTTGGAAGGAATTTTTATCCCTCTTAGGGACCACTCAGGGACTGACATCTAGCCATCACCCTCAGACAGATGGACAAACGGAACGTTGTCATTCAGTACTTAAGCAATATTTGAGATGTTTTTTGAATTTCCAACAAAGTGATTGGACGGACTTACTCCCTTTTGCAGAAGTTGCCTACAATAATACAGTCCACTCCAGCACAGGCTACACTCCTTTTCAAATAGCCAACAGTCAAAGTTTCAACCCCATGCCAGAATTAACCCCAAACAAACCAATGATCCCATCACTAAAAGAATGGATGGAACAATTACAAGACACCTGGCCAATAGTTAGAAAAGCACAAGAAATAGTTAGATGAAGCTAGGCAGGCATACAAAGCACAAGCCGATAAAAAAAGGGTTGAGCCTACACCATTCATTATAGGAGAAATGGTGTACTTATCTACAAAATACCTAAAGTCCCTACAGCCCTGTAAAAAACTTGGACCAAAATATATAGGACCTTTTCCAATTAAAAGAATCATAAATCCAGTAACAGTAGAATTAGAATTACCCAAAAATCTCAGGCAAATACACCCAATTTTTCATTGCAGCTTGCTGAAAAGAGAGCGTCAGTCACCTCTACGGCCAAAAATCCCCCCACCACCACCACCTCCAATCATGGTAGAGGGCGAACAACACTTCGAAATAAAGGAAATCCTTGACTCTAGGAGATATCATGGAGCGACTCAGTACCTAGTTGCCTGGAAACACCTCCCCCCTCACAAAACGAGTGGGTCCATAAACGTCATGTCAGAGCCCCGAAACTATTGAAGAAGTTTCACACAGAATACCCTAACAAGCCTGACTAACTTTTATAACTGTTTTGTTTTCTTTCAGGTGGATCTCTCGTATTTTTGAGGGGCAGGATATCAGAATCCAATTATATTTCATCTCTAGTTATCAATTATAAAAAAACCCAATTTCTGCCTTCTATGGATTCTGCCATATGATGAAGGGAAGGGGTGAACAAAGGGGCTTTATGGGCCTCACTTCCTTTGGTACACTTCAAAGCAGCTGATTGTGTGTATTGCCAAAAGAGCTAACCATAAGAATGGAGCTGTTGCCTTTCATGTAGTTTTCTTTGAAGTCTCCATCCAGCTGGCAGAAAGGAAAAGGGGGTGGGATTGTGATACCTGGAAGAGGGGGGTGATTGGGTGGGACTACTGGGGAACCCCTTAAAACCTTGAATGGGAGAGCTTGGACCCCAAGTCCTATCTAGAATGCCTGCAACCATTTTCTCTTAATAAATGATTCCTGTTGGAAGAATTATTCCAAGAGTTCTGTCTTCTTAAGATGCAAAGTGGGGTGGGTCCTTACACCTTGTGTATTATAAGAAAAAAATATTAATCCAATTTCAGGTGCCAAGTGTATAATGTTACATTTTTGGTAATAATTCTGGTCAGCTTCACCTAATTAGAATTGCTTAAAAATAGTAAAATGAAAAAAAAAAATCCTCTGTGATTATTGCCCTCATAATTAATTCCACAATATTTATGCCAATAATATATAAATTGCTTAACTTTATGATGTAATGGTGACTGTTACCTTAATCATTTTTTGATGGGATTTAATCTACTAATTGGTTAAGATGAAAGAGTGCTGGTTTGTAAGAAACTTCTTTTTCATGGACTTTAGTTTTACTGTCCTTTTTAGAGGCAGGAATTTATTTGATAAACCATTTAATTCCCTTTGCAGAGTCCTGACTAAATACTATCAGCATATCTTGATTATGTTATTTGCTGTGAAAAACATCAATGAAGACCTCCACATCTTACCTAATATCACTTTGGGCTTCAGGATCTATGATAGCTGTGCTGGGGCCCAGACATATCATGCTACAATGGAACTTTTCTCTAGTCACAATTTTTTTCCCAATTACAAGTGGGGCCTCTTGAATAAACTCATATCAGTTGTTGGAGATCTTGATCCTGCCATATCTTTTGAAACGGCAGGTATTTTAAGCACTTACAAGGTTCCACAGGCAAGATGCATTAATGATAACATAGCCACACTTTGCTTTGTATTTTCAGATACAGGTGATTGTATCAGATCGTTGGAAAAAATATTCAAAACTTAGAATAGAGTAATTAAGAGAGGGTAATTTCTTAATATTTACTTCAATGTATGCATTATAAACTTCTAAAGGTTTGTACTTGTGCATTTGTCCAAGTAATACACTGCCCAACATCCTTTGAAGTAAATACGTATATAAATATATAATATTTATATATTTATTTATTTCACATGGACTTGGGTTGGGGTACTTGTGAAAGAACGTAGAGGAAAATTTGAGCACCTAATCATTTCAATGTTTCCTCTCCATGGCATTTGCATTGCATTTTTGGAACAATTAAGACCATCTTACTTCAACACTATTTTTGATGATTTGAAATGGCTTGTCAAAACCTTTCATACTTTTGTTAACAACAAAGGCAATGCTGTCATAGTCAATGATAATTATCTTTTAAATTTAAGATGGTTGTTACACCTACCTGAAATGGAAATAGTTTCTATAAAACCAAAAGGTAAGGTGTGGCTTGTGACTTCAAAGGTGGGCCTTGCATCATTCTTTTATCAGAAGAGCTGTGATATCCAAGTCCTCCATGGTGCTCTGACCTTTGCAGCTTACTGAAATGAAGTTCCAGGTTTCCAACATTTTCTCCAGACAAGAAACCATTTCTCAACAAAAGAGGATGCTTTCATCAAAAATGTGTAAGAGCAAGCATTTGGTTGTGTATTTCCAAATCCAAATCCATCTGAGAATGAGGAAATAGATGACTTGTGTACAGGGAAAGAGAAACTGGAGAGCCTTTGTGCTAGATCAAAAATGATCCATGAATAATGAAATGGATCCAGTAACATTAGGCACTACAAATGATAGAACAACAGGAATAATCGTCTTGTGGACTGCATGATTTGATTTTTATCCATCTATGAGATTTAGATCAGTCCAGCTATGTTAGGAATTTCTTTTTAAAGTGTATGGGAAAAGGACCATGCTTTCAAAAAATATCTTTTTAGGAAGCTATGATATAGGAGCCTAAGTGAACTTAGTTACAATATGTTTGAATGCAGGAAATAAGAAGGCATCTTTTTATATGTATAATATTTTATTAGTTTTTTATTTTTACAAATCATAAGTGCTTAGTAAACAATGTGTGGTCTGGGTCCATTTTTTACTTAAAAATACACATTAATTTCCTAATCTCTATCCCTCTTTTCTGGCCAATAATAAACCGTATCCCATGTTGTGTATTAACCCAATTTCATAGGGCTGTTATAAAACGGTTAACTAAAGAGGTTCAATTCAAATCCTTAACTGTCTGTATGTGTATATTGCAAGCCTGTGTTTTAGGCGGGAATGTATACTTTAAACTCATTGGCTGCTGCCTAGTGGCGGTCCGTATAAATAAGAGTCAAGCAGCTGTTAGAGCCGCTTCTGTGTTGATTGAATAAACAAGCTGTTACTTTCACTCTGGTCTCTTCAATGCCTCACCAATCCCAGTATACAACAGTGGTGACGAAGGTGGGATATGCTGCTAAGGAAGAAAGAGGTGGAGGACTAAGAGCTAAGAGTCACTAAGGGGTAAGACCAGGCATCAGCACCCTGGTAGGAACAGTGTTCCCCCCTTCCGCCTGCCAGCAAGCCACGCTGGAGGCATCACTATCCTGAAGGATCCATCCCTAGGATTCGCACAGAAGCCCTTAGCAGCATAGGGCATTGAAAAACTCAGTAACAGTCAGCTATGGCCAAAGTTGGCAAGCTATCCAAATTCGATGTATTGCACCTAGAGCAATGGAGCTCTTATGTCTCCAGGGTCGAAAATTACCTGAGAGCAAACCAGGTCAGGGAAGACGGACTAAAGGTGGCAACATTGCTATGCGTATGTGGTCAGGCGACTTTTGACATAGCAGAGAATCTAATTGCCCCAGCCAGTTTGGAGTCAGTTACCTGCACTGACTTGAAAAGAAGAATTAAAGAACACTTCAAACCAAGACTGTCCATCATTGCATGGAGACATGCGTTTGAGCAGAGAGAACAGCAGCCAGGGGAGTCAGCTGCTGAATTCGTGGCTGCCCTGAGACAGGAGTCCAGACTCTGTGAATTTCCAGATTTAGAGGATCGGCTCAGGGACCAACTGGTATGTGGCCTGAAAAACAGAGACTTACAGCAGAGGCTGTTTGCAAAGGAGACCTTGACGTTCCAGGACACCTTGAAAGAAGCAATGGCAGAAGAGGCTGCCGGAGGAGCAGTCAAGGCTTTACAACTCTCAAAGAATTTCCCCAGCCAGACAGCTGTTCATCATGAAGATTCAGAGAGAACAGACGACCCGGACGAGGACATTGAGTTTGACCGGGTGCAGAAGCTTCCAGGAAGAAAGCAGCAGCCATTTGACAAGGCAGCCTTCTTCCTTAGCTGTGCTGGCTGAGGAGGATGGCACCAGCACTCTGAATGAAGGTTTTGTACAGCTGTGTGCCGAGCATGTGGCAAACAGGGCCACATCACTATCATCTGTAAAGGTCGTCAGAGGGAATCTCCACCCAAAGACTTCCTCAGGAGAGGTAAAGGGGCCCCGGGGCAAAATAGAGTAGGATATTGCTCTGGAAGGAGGAGCATTCTGAGAACAGGAGCCCATCGGCCCCTCAAAGAAAAGAGACTAAGAGTCAAGCTACAAGGAGTTCCATGCTCAATGGAACTGGACACCGGGTCAGCCCTGTCCATAATCTCCTACAAAACTTTCAATTACATTTGCAGACATGGCAGGAAATGAGTCAGACTCAAGCTGTCAAATCTAGTGTTGACAGATTTTCAAAATTCCCGCGTAGCAGTTAAAGGCAAAGCTATGTTAAAAGTAAAGTTCAAAGAGTTTGAGGGTTCCCTCAATATCGTGGTAGTCGAAGGCCAGCGCACAAGCCTGATCAGCCTAGACTTGTTTGATGCCCTGGGTATCCATGTGACTGGCATCAACAGAACTCAAACAGCTGATTTGGCAGCTGTCTGCCAGGAATTTGCTGATGTATTTAGTCCCAGCTTAGGCAAATACAATGGAGCACCAATCGCCCTCCACCTTGATCCAACCGTAACCCCAATCAGGATCAAGCCTCACAGAGTGCCTTTTGCCCTTAAACCCAAGATAGATGGAGAGCTAGATAGGTTAGTGCAGCAAGGTGTGCTGCAACCAGTAGATAGCAGTTTGTGGGAAACCCCCATAGTCACACCAGTTAAAGTAAATGGTGATGTGCACATCTGCGCTGATTATAAGTGCACCATTAATAAGGCACTTCAGCAGCATGTGTACCCAGTACCTGTAGTTAGCCACATCCTGGCATCATTACAGGGAGGTCACTTATTCGCAAAGCTGGACCTGGCACAGGCGTATCAGCAACTGCCTGTGGATGCCACTGCAGAGGCACAAACAGTAGTTACCCATAGAGGGGCATTCAGGGTTGTTCGAAAGCCAATAGAATAGACTCTCTTGAATAGAGTCTAATTCTATTGGCTTTCAAAAGCCAATAGGAATTGTCCAGGCTGTCTCTGCCCTGCTGAGCCTGCCAAAAGCCCCAGTCTGCAAATGGTGCTGCAAGGTTTCTGGACGTTTCCACCCCTCCCTGCTGAGCAACTACTAAATGTAAGTAAAAGAGGGCCAGGGGTGGGAGGTGGGAGGCCGGCGGGGGCAGGGAGGGTTGCTGGCGCGCGTGGGGCCCGGCGGGTGCCTTACCTCCCTTGGCCTGGGCCAGCTGGTGGCCCAGCCGGTGGTCGGCCTGCGCCATCGCTGCCGCTTGCCAGCTACGCCTCGGCCGATGCAGGGGGCGGCACCACGCATGTGCGGTGCTCCTGGGCCGAGGCGGTTGCTGGGCAACGGCCCGCGTGCAGCCGCAGGAGAGGAGGCGGAGCGTGCATGCCTCCTCCTGCCCTGCCCACAGGGAAATACAGGTAGTCCTCAACTTACGACCACATGGTTGGGGTCGTGGCATTAGGAAGGTTGAGAACCACTGCTTTATGGTCACCCATTTACCGTCTTTACAGACCACAAGCCTCTTCTAGGTCTGTTTACTGCAGACAAGCAAACCCCTCAGATCCTTTCTCCAAGGATGCTGAGGTGGTCAATCTTTATGGCAGCCTACAATTACAGGCTAGTCCTTAAGCCTGGCAAGGAAATGGGCCACGCTGATGCACTCAGCAGGTTGCCCCTGCTTAATTCAGAACCAGACCCCACACCTGCTGCATGTATCCTGGCAATCCAGAATCTGCCAGAGTCTCCCCTTCACGCAGGGGATGTGGCTGCTGAAACAGCCACTGACAAAACAGTCGTGTTTTGAACTGGGTGCTGAGGGGTTGGCCAGAAGCCAGTCCTGGGACAGAATTTCACAGCTTCATCAGAAGACAAGATGAGCTATCAGCATACAAGGGCTGCATTCTATGGGGAAGTTGAGTTATAGTCCCACACACATTAAGAGCAAGAGTCTTAGAATCTCTGCATGAGGGACATCCTGGAATAGTCAGGATGAAGGCACTCGCGAAAAGCTACCTGTGGTGGCCAGGGTTGGATAAGGATATAGAGGCTCAAGTAAAAGGATGCCAGGTTTGCCAGCAGACCAGACCTGAAATGCCTCAAGCCCCAGTACATCGCTGGGAGACCACTCAACCCCCCTGGTCTAGGATTCACATAGACTATGCAGAACCCTTCCAAGGACAGGTGCTCCTCATTGTAGTGGACAGTTACTCCAAGTGGCTTGAGGTAGCACCTGTCCCTACTATGACTACTGCCAGGACTATCCAGGAACTGCGCAGAATCTTTCCACGCATGGCTTACCTGATGTAGTTGTGTCAAGATAATGGGGCACAATTTACTGCTGCTGAATTTCAGTCCTTCTTACGGACTAACATGATTAGACATGCTACCTCAGCTCCCTTTCACCCAGCCTCAAATGGCCAAGCAGAACATATGGTCAGGATGGCATCATCGGCTGGCAGACTTTCTGCTCTGCCAGCATACAACTCCTTGCACATCAACAGGTCGCAGCCCAGCAGAACTGAGATGAGGATGGCGGCTAACCACAAAGCTGGACCGTCTCCATCCAGACTGAGTAGCAACAGAAACAGCACAGCCCAAGCCTCCGAGGAATTTGCAAGTTGGCGACCGAGTTTGGGCAAGGAACTACGGACAAGGGACACCGTGGGTGGTAGCTGTGGTTTGCAAGGTGTCAGGGCCACTGTCATATGAAGTGGTCCTGGAAGATGGGCATGTGTTGTGCTGCCACATTGATCAACTGCATCGGCGGCAGGCTAATCAGACCCTGGCCACCGACAGAGAGGAGAGCTGGGAGCTGCCTGGCAGCTGCTTGGCAGCTGCGACACACCTGAGCCTCCTGGGTATTGTAAGACTCACAGAGAAATGCAGGATGACTTAACATTGGTTGAGTCACCACAGACTGAAGGAACCATGCCCACAGAACAGAACTTGCTTGTGGACTTGTTCCCCAGTCTTTCCGGAACTGTTCCATTCAGAGACATGAGCACTGGTCTACCCGGCCAGATCAGCCAAAGAGACACCGGTCTACCTGGCCCGATCAGTCAAAGAGACACTGGTCTACCTGATGCGAGCGGGTCGAAAAGCCCTGGTCTACCCAGCCAGTCAAAGGGGCTGGTAGACCGGGAACCTCCGGCAGTGATACGGCAATCAGAGCGGTTGCAGAATCTGCCTGCCTATTTACAAGACTATCTACATTTTCTTGATGTGTGATTTATCTAGGGGGAAGGGGTGTTGTGTATTAACCCAATTTCATAGGGCTGTTATAAAACGGTTAACTAAAGATGTTCAATTCAAATCCTTAACTGTCTGTATGTGTATATTGCAAGCCTGTGTTTTAGGCAGGAATGTATGCTTTAAACTCATTGGCTGCCGCCTAGTGGTGGTCTGTATAAATAAGAGTCAAGTGGCTGTTAGAGCTGCTTCTGTGTTGATTGAATAAATGAGCTGTTACTTTCACTCCAGTCTCTTCAATGCCTCACCGATCCCAGTATACAACATCCCATATTTGAAATTATTTGTGTCTTCTTTTTCTTAGTCCTTCAATATTGCTCTGTCCATTTCTACACATTCTGGTATTTTCTTGACCCTCTCTTCTTCAGGCAATGTTTCTTCATTTCTTGGACACTAAACCAATACAATTCTTACTGCTATCAATACATGCAACATTAAATATATACTTCCCAATCCTATTTTTCTAATATTATAACTAATAAAAATAATTCCAGTTTATAACACCTCTTGACTCATCTCTCAATTATATTTGCAGTTGAGGCCATCTTGTTGAACCAATACCCTATTTTTCCAACTCTTATTTCAACTTTCGTTTCCCTTCAGTATTCCAAATATCTTTATAAGTTACAATTTTCTCAAAGTTAATTACATTTTGGTGAATACAAGCTTCCTTTGTTAAAGTCCATCCTGATATTTTCATATTTCCCATCCCATAGAAAAGGGTGCCATCCTACTTATAAATCATATTTTTCTAAGTATAATGATCTTTTAATATATAAGGGTTATCTATTTCTTTTAGCCATATTCAAAAACAGGTTTGATAGTATGGACCCCATCCAATAGGTCAAGACCTCTATTTTCTTTAACTCTAGCTTTCTTCCTTTGCCAGATAAATTTCCAAATCAATGTATTTAGATCGTCATGAATTTTTCTCTCTGTTTGTATGGGTACTATTTGTAGTAGGAAAGACCATTTAGGTAAGACATTTCTGAGGGGGAGTTCAATCCATTTATATTTGTTGAAAAGCTCCAACTTTCCTTCTCCCTCAGCTTCTCTTCGATTTCTTGTTTCCCAATTTCTAACATTTCTCCTGAAGGCTCTATAATCTGTTCTGTAAAGTCTTCTTCCTTATCTTCAGATATGTTCTGAAATCTTGAGGGATGGTATGCCTTTTCCATTTCCTGTATTATCACTAAGTCTTCCATGTTTTTCTTTGTCTGCACCAGTTTGTAATTTCCTTCCTTTATATCCTCCATCTTTGGATCAGTTTCTTCTGGTTTGTCTTCTATTTTCTGAGTTTCTTGTTCATTCTTTGTTGTCGTTTTTTGAAGGTTTTCTAATTGTAAGTTTAAGCTAAGAACTTGTTCATTTAACTTATCCAAATTACCTTTAATCTCATCATGGTTTCTTCTTGGATCTTCTTTATGTGAATCAATTCGCTCTTGAATTAATTGCAATATAGATTGTATTTTCTTCTGCCGGTTGTTAGCTTTTTCTCTCTAATATCCCAAGCTGGGGCTTCAGAGGCAAATACTAGGGATGGTTTTTTACCACTTTTAGCTAGGTGTGGGGCACTCATTTTTGTTCCCACCCTGCATTATATTTCCCAGGTGCTATGTTTACCTAATACAACCAATCTTATAATCTATACAACAATATGCTACTTAAATTTAAATTTAAAATCATCTCATATAGTTCTTATAGTCTTTGTAAATAGCCTTTATAGTCCAATGAGTTCCAAAAGGTAGGTCCACCACCAAAGGCAGTATTTTATAACAATTCTTCTATCCAGGAATCCAAAGATTAACAGTCAACAAATGTTTGTGATCCAAAATATCCAGCCACTCTACAATTAGTCCATAAGTCTCCCCCAGGCAAAAGTAACCAAAAGGCAGAAAGTCAAAAGTTAAAGTTCAGTCAATGTTTGTAATCCAAGCAAATCAACACGTTTCAAAACAGTTGTAATTCCCACCATGCAAAAAATAGCCCAAAATGTTTTTCTCCGTTGCCAGCTGCTCTCTGTTGAACTAAGAGCTTCACTAAGCATAAAAGAGGTAAGATATCTATGTCTGGGGTTTGTGCCAAGTCCACTCTAGACACAACAAATTTAGTGCTGTACCTCTATGCCACTACTAGATGTCCTTGGGTGTCCATTTTCCAGCACTTAAAGCAAACAATTATTTCAAGTTTCTTGAATTTCACCCCAATATTCTTTAAAAAAAAATCTTAATAGTTTTTGTCAGAGCATGCATAGTCTTATTGCGTGAGATAACCCAGGAGTAAACACAGTAAACAGTGGTCTATAGTAAATGGTGGTTTATCTTACACTATCTACAATATCATACACCAGGAACAATACACATACACGTGCTAATACAGCAGGATCCAACAAACCACAGTTACAGCAGGACATGGAGAACACATCAGCAGAGCCTTTCCTTTATAGAAAGGTTCTTAAAGAGACACAGACCCTGCTAAATCTTAAAAGAGACACAGACCCTGCTGAGTCATTCCCATCATTACATCTTACATCTTACATTATATAAGCTGGTTAGCTGTTAAATCAATACCTTGACACTCCTCCCATTTAAAGCTAAACAGCTGTTAACCCAAATGCTTTTACATACTCTTGATGCTTGCCTGCATTTAAAGGCTTAGTCAACATATCAGCTATATTGTTGTCAGTGGAACAATGCTGTAACTTTATCGTTTTATCCTTTACAGCCTCCCTGATGTTACAATATTTTATGTCTACATGTTTGCTTCTGCTTCTGATACGTTCTCCCATTGCCATCTTTATACATGCAACATTGTCCTCAAATATTGGCACAGCTTCTTCCACATCAACATGCACATCTCTTAGCAATTGGACACACCAGGTTAATTCAGAACAGGGTAAACACCTGATGCACATTCATAGACTCCATTTCTCTGTCCATAGCCTCCTTCCATTTATCCTGTTCTACTTTAGGCAATGATAACATCTCTTGGTAATTATGGGGTTCATACCTTACACTATATGCTCTAACCTCACTTGCTGAGAATTGATCAGGAGGTATGCCTTTATTGCTATGTTCAGACCTCCTCGGTAACATCTGTTCCTGTGTTTCTGAGACTTCTCTCTTTACCTCAGGTCTATTCTCTTCTATTCCTACTATTTCTGACCTGCTATTCTGTTCTTTATGGATTACTGCCCTTTATGGATTACCCCTTTATGGATTACTGCCTCCCCTTTATGGATTACTGCCTTGTCGTGGCGAAGGGGCTTGTGTAACTCAATGAAGCTATAAGCTATGCCGTGCAGGGCCACCCAAGATGGACAGGTCATAGCAGAGAGTTCTGACAAAATGTGATCCACTGGAGAAGGAAATGGCAATCCACTCCAGTATCTTTGCCATGAAAACCCCATGGACAGTACTAAAAGGCAAAAAGATATGACGCTGGAAGATGAGCCCCTCAGGTCGGAAGGTGTCCAATATGCTACTGGGGAAGAGCAGAGGGCTAGTACTAGTAGCGCCAGAAAGAATGAAGCGACTGGGCCAAAGCCGAAAGGACGCTCAGCTGTGGATATATCTGGTGGTGAAAGGAAAGTCCGATGCTGTAAAGATTTTTTCTCCATAGGAACCTGGAATGTAAGATCCATGAATCAAGGCAAGCTAGACGTAATCAAAAAAGAGATGACAAGAATGAACATCGACATCTTAGGAATCAGTGAACTAAAATGGACAGGAATGGGTGATTTTTTTTTTATTAAATTTTTTTAAAATTTTACAATAAAAACCCCTTCCCCAATCCCTCCCAACCCACCCCAAAACCCTCCCCCATTCTTCCCAGAGCTGAATACAGGCTTAACTAGAACTTAAAAGAAAAAAGTTTTAAACCCAAATAAACCTTAAGCAAATATAATTACACTCAATAAACAAGTTGTAAAATATGTTAACTCCATTATATATAAAAAACAAAAAGAGGGGAAAAAAAGGGAAGATAAAAAAATAAAAAAATTAAAGAATAATAATAATTACACTTCTAGATAATATCTTAAACTTTAAATATAAATTATTCGAAAGCTAAATAATATTTTCTTATATCATACTTATATTGTATAAAATTTATCCATCTTTTCCACACCAAGAAATACTTCTCTTGCGATTGATCTTTCAAGAAAGCTGAAATTTTTGCCATTTCCGCTAAGTAAGAAACTTTAAAAAACCATTCTTGCAAAGTAGGCAAAGATTCCTTCTTCCAATATTGCCCTATTAACAACCTAGCCGCAGTAATCAAATTTAACATTAAAATAATCTCTTTGTCATCACAATCCGGAACAATACCCAATAAAAACAATTGTGGAGTAAATTTTATCCTTCTTTTAAAAATTCTTCGAATATTCCACCATATCTTAATCCAAAAAGCTTTTATACTTTTACATGACCACCAGATATGATAATAAGTAGCATCCAAGCAACCACATCTCCAACATTTAGGCTGCAAGTTTGGATACATACGAGACATTTTTTGTGGATCAAGGTGCCATCTATAAAACATTTTATAAAAATTTTCCCGTAAATTTTGGGCTTGCGTGAATTTAACATTCCTCACCCAAATAATCTCCCATGTATCTAATAAGATCGGTTCATCAAAATTTTGTGCCCACTTAACCATACAATCTTTAACTAGCTCTGCTTCTGAATCCAATTCCACCAAGACACCATAAATTCTTTTAATATGGGTTCGACTTTGATCTCTAATTTGTTTTAACAAGTTCTCATCCTCTCTAAGCAAGCCCACATTATAATCTATCTTCCACCTTTCCAATAGTTGTCTATACTGAAACCATGAATAAATAATATTTTCTTGTGCTAATTCATCCATAGATTTTAATTGCCAATTTTTACCATCAAGACAAAGTCTCTACTTCAATATAAAGTCTCTACTTTCACTTTGGGACTTCCGGTGGATTTGCGGACTTCCGGTGGATTTGCGCTGGCGATGGCAGATACTTTGTATCCGTCCTCCTGAGAAAGTGTTAGAACCGCTGAGAACAGCAGGCATCAGCTGTTCTGCGGTTCAAAACCTCCTTCCCGGGCAAAGGGAGGGAGGGGAGTATCATCTGAATAGTGGTAGAGCCTCTGAAATCCCCCAAAGAATTTTTTTGGGGGGGAGAAAAGAGTGCTCCCACAGAGTTCAGATTGTCTCTGCTTCTCAGCTGTCTTTGTCTCTAGGGACAAAGCAAGACGCCACTCCCACCTCCGCTGTTAATGTGATCTGGTGAGTTATCTTAAAAGCGGACAGAGTTGAATAGAGGATTTTACTTTTTTTTTTTTTTTTTTTGGGGACTTTAAGTTTAAAGATTTATTTTTATTCCCTTTTTTTTTCTTTCTCTTTTGCTGAGAGGGAAAGTAAAATGGCAATCGGCAGGCTTTTTTCTTTTTAAGTGACTGGAACGGAACGGAACGGAACGGATTTGATTATTTATAATGATTTTTTGAAGGTGGATCTGGGTTTTAGGAGGATTATTTTCCCTCTCTGTTTAACTTTTTTTCGTCACTTTTTTAAGGGATTTTTTTTTTGTATTTTTTTTTTTTTTTTAAGAAGGAGGAAAGAAGAAATAAATCTTTGAAGATGGCTTCAAAGCGTCAAGTGACTTCTACAGTACCCAAGGTGGCTTCTTCTCCTGCGATATTACCAGCACAACAACCTAAAGCTACACCACCATCTTCTCCTCCTCTGCAACCAATAACGGTAAAAGATATGCAAGATATAATGGGAAATGCTATATCTCAAATTAGAGGGGAAGTGAAAGAGCTTTTAGCGGAGAATAATAGTATTTTGAGGCAAGATATAGTTCTGGCTTTAAAAGGACTTGCTTCTGTGGTTGAAAAATTGGACTCTCGAGTTGAAGAAGTTGCAGATAAAGTGGAGGTGTTGGAGGAAAAATTTGAAGGAATGGGAAAAAAGGTGGAAACTTCTCAAGATGAAATTGTTATGTCTCAATATAGAGAGATGGAATTTGCTTTAAGAATCAGAGGCTTGAGAGAGGACATGCAACAGGACCTGAGAGAGATGGTAGTAAATGACTTTGCTGTGATTTTGGGCAGAGAAAAAGAGGAAATATCTAGAGAAATTGAAAAAATATTTAGAGTTAACTCCTGGGTTGCAAAGCAAAGAAATCTGCCAAGAGATGTGGTAATTTACTTTGGTAAAAGATCTATGCGCAATGAAATCATACAAGCTTTTTATAACAAGAGGTTTCAGATTGCTGCACAAGATGTTATAATTTTAAAGGAGATCCCATCTAAAATTTTAAGAAGAAGAAAAGAGTTTGCTTTTCTGGCTGATGAACTTAAAAAAAGGCAAATGCCATTCAGATGGGATATTCCAACTGGAATAGTGGTGAGCTTTGCGGGGACACGTTATAGACTTAATACTGTTTCTAAAGCAAAGGAGTTTTAAATTTCAGTCCTGGGAGCACGCTCATCACCACCTACAATGTCTAAAGTCTTGGATGGGAAGGAGGTTGAACAGCAGTCTGAAGAAGCTGTATTGATGAAAGCTGGAAAATCACAGGCTGAGTGGTTTCAACAAGCTGAGATGAAAGAGGAAAGAATGACTCGGGCAGCGCATAGACGTAAGGAAAAGGAACAACAGAAGAAAGATGTTAAAGAAGTTCCACAAGAATTTGTTTCTGAGCCTGTGGGAGGAGCAAGACCTAAGAGATCTTTGGTACAATCTTCAATGGCAGATCTTCAAGCAGTCTTCTCCAGGCTTTTGGATGAGGGAGATGGTAAAGCTCCTGACATGGAATGCTAATGGCCTTAATTCCCCTCAGAAGAGAAAGAAAATATTTCACTATCTGAAGCAACATAATAATGACATTATTTGTTTGCAGGAAACGCATATTATCTCTAAGGATCAAAAATATTTAGTTAATGCTCGATTGGGATCTCATTTTGTATCTTTTGCTCTTGGGAAAAAAGGGGGTGTAGTTATCTATGTTAAGCAAAATTTATCAGCTCGTTTAGTAGATTCTGATCCTCAAGGGAGATATGTTATGATTGAAGTGGGATTGTATGGTAAGAAAATACTTATAGTAGGTTTGTACGCACCAGATCAACAACAGGAACAATTTTATAGGTTGCTACATCAAAAACTGATTTTACTGGATTATAGATCTGTTATATTAATGGGAGATTGGAATGGAGTTTTAGATACATATAGAGATAAAAAAGGACTTTCTACTTCTTTTAAACAGGCCAAATTA
Organism: Crotalus adamanteus; assembly: GCA_039797435.1. Classification (NCBI taxonomy): domain Eukaryota; kingdom Metazoa; phylum Chordata; class Lepidosauria; order Squamata; family Viperidae; genus Crotalus; species Crotalus adamanteus. The sequence goes on along the minus strand of CM077935.1, from coordinate 929,473 downwards.
CCTAAGGCCTTCTTTGATTTGAAAGAGGACTGGGAGTTGCGAGACTATTGGCGAGAACATAATTTGGAAGAGAGAGATTTCACCTTTTTTTCAGACAGACATCAATCTTTTTCAAGAATTGACTTTTTTCTGATCACAACAGATTTATATTTTAGGGTAAAGAATGTAAAGATATTTCCAAGGACATTGACAGATCATAGTCCAGTGTGGATGGAATTGGATACTGAAAAAGAGGAGAGGAGATCTTGGAGGTTGAATGAAAACTTGTTTAGACAAGAAAAGAATGTTCAGAAACTTAAAGAGCACTTAAAGGAATATTTTGTTTTAAATATGCATAAGGGAACTTCAATGTCAATGGTATGGGATGCAAGTAAAGCTTACATGCGTGGGGTTTTGATACAAATGAATAAGACTTATAGACAGAAACATGTGCAGAAACATAAGGAGTTGGAAGATGAGATTAAATTAAAAGAAAAAGTTTTAATTTCGAATCCTACAGATGAGAAGGTTAAGGAATCCATAAAATTGCTTAAATCGCAATTTAATATGTTAATGGCAGATCAGACTGCAACTAATTTATTGTATATGAAACATAACACATTTTGCAATGCTAATAAGCCAGGGAGATGGCTGGCTTATCAATTGCAAAAGAAACAGAAGTCGAGAATTATAGATAAAATAAATTATAATGGTAAATTGGTATTTCAGAAGGAATTGATTAAGAAATCTTTTTTAGATTATTATAAAAAATTATATATGGGCAGGAAAGTACAGGTTTCAGATATAGATAAATATTTACAAGATGCTCATTTTCCTAAATTAACAGAAGATCAGAAACAACAAATTAATGGATTGATTACTATAGAGGAAATGATGACAGCAATTAAAGAATTAAAGTTAGGTAAAGCACCTGGTACTGATGGATTGACATCAATTTATTATAAGACTTTGATAGATGAGTTGATAGAACCTCTAAGGGAACTTTTTAATAATATATTACAGGGTTTAGAGACCCCCTTGTCTTGGGGTAGAGCTTTTATATCTTTGATCCCAAAAGAAGACCAAGATCTTACTCTACCAAAGAATTATAGACCTATATCTCTTTTGAATGTAGATTATAAGATTTTTTTGAAAATTTTAGCTAATAGATTTATGATTGTGTTGAATCAACTAATACATATGGATCAAACTGGCTTTATAACTGGAAGGTATATGAAAAATAATGTTAGACAAATTATTAACTTAATAGAATATCTGGATAAGAACAACCAAATCTCTGCAGGTTTGATATTTTTAGATGCTGAAAAAGCTTTTGATCAATTAAATTGGCAATTTATGTTAAGATTGGTTGAGGAAATGAACTTTGGAGATAAAATTTTACAGGCTCTTCGAGCCATTTATCAAAAACAAACGGCACAACTTATAGTTAATGGAGGTTTATCAGAGGTATTCTCAATTGAAAAGGGGACCAGACAGGGTTGTCCATTGTCTCCATTGCAGTTTGTTTTAACTTTGGAAATTTTATTGATCAAAATTCGGGAATCATCGAAAATAAAAGGAATAGAAATTAATAAAAAAGAATATAAACTAAGGGCTTTTGCAGATGATCTGGTTGTTACTTTATCTCAACCAATTCATTCCGTAACGGAGTTGTTACCATTGATAAATCAGTATGGACAAGTTTCAGGTTTTAAAATTAATAATAATAAGACTAAAATATTGCCTAAGAACATGACCAACTTGGATAAGGAGACCTTGGTTAGATTGACAGGCTTTGAGGTTGTTAATAAGGTAAAATATTTGGGTGTTATTTTATCTGCTTCCAATGCAAAATTGTATAAAAATAATTATGAAACGCTGTGGGTTAGAATACAAAAGGATTTGGACAATTGGAAAAAGCTGCAATTGTCCCTTTTGGGGAGAATAGCAGCGATTAAAATGAATGTTCTGCCAAAATTTCTTTTCTTATTTCAAATGATACCTATTTTAAAGAAAGAAGCAAATTTAAATGAGTGGCAGAAAGGTAACAATAAATTTATCTGGGCAGAGAAATAACCAAGAGTAAAACTTAAAATTTTACAAGATATACGAGAGAGAGGTGGACTTAAGGTACCGAATTTGAAATTGTATTATGATGCTGTGGTCTTAACATCAATTAGTGATTGGGTTAACCTAACAAATGTAGATATACTCCTTCTGGAGGGATGGGATTTACTTTTTGGATGGCATGCCTATTTAATTTATAATAAAAAGGTTGATAGGGTTTTTAGATCTCATATCTTAAGAATTTCTTTACTTCGGGTTTGGAAGAAATATTATAGAAGTGATTCAAGAATTCCATTATGGGCTATTCCATGGCATGCAATAGAAGAAATAAGGAGAGGAGTTAAGATGGATACTATTTCTTATACACAATTAGGAATGGGTGAATTTAACTCAGATGACCATCAGGTATACTACTGTGGGCAAGAATCCCTCAGAAGAAATGGAGTAGCCTTCATAGTCAATAAAAGAATAGGAAAAGCAATACTGGGATACAATCCCCAAAATGACAGAATGATCTCAATTCGAATCCAAGGCAAACCATTCAATATCACAATAGTCCAAATCTATGCCCCAACCACTGGTGCTGAAGAGGATGAAATTGACCGGTTCTATGAAGCCCTACAGCACCTTATAGAATTAACACCAAAAAATGATGTCCTTATCATCATGGGGGATTGGAATGCTAAGGTAGGAAGCCAAAAGATAACCGGAATAACAGGCAAGTTTGGCCTTGGAGTACAAAATGAAGCAGGGCACAGGCTGATAGAATTTTGTCAAGAGAATACGATGGTCATAACAAACACTCTTTTCCAACAACCCAAGAGACGGCTCTACACATGGACATCACCAGACGGTCAACATAGAAATCAGATTGACTATGTGCTCTGCAGCCAAAGATGGAGAAGCTCTATACAGTCAGTAAAAACAAGACCAGGAGCTGACTGTGGCTCAGATCATGAGCTTCTCATTGCAAAATTTAGGCTTAAATTGAAAAAAGGAGGGAAAAGCACTAGGCCACTCAGGTATGAACTAAATCATATTCCTAGTGAATATACAGTAGAGGTGACAAATAGATTTAAGGAATTAGATCTGATAGACAGAGTGCCTGAAGAACTATGGATGGAAGTTCACAACATTGTACAAGAGGTAGCAACTAAAACCATCCCAAAGAAAAAGAAATGCAAAAAAGCAAAATGGCTGTCTGAGGAAGCTTTGCAAATAGCTGAGGAAAGAAGGGAAGCAAAAGACAAAGGAGAAAGAGATACACCCAATTGAATGCAGAATTCCAGAGAATAGCTAGAAGAGATAAGAATGCCTTCTTAAATGAACAGTGCAAAGAAATAGAAGAAAACAACAGAATAGGGAGGACCAGAGATCTCTTCAAGAAAATTGGAGATATGGAGGGAACGTTTCATGCAAAGATGGGCATGATAAAGGACCAAAATGGCAGGGACCTAACAGAAGCAGAAGAGATTAAGAAGAGATGGCAAAACTACACAGAAGAACTATACAAGAATGAGCTTAACGTCCCAGATAACCACAATGAGATGGTCACTGACCTCGAACCAGACATCCTAGAATGTGAAGTGAAATGGGACTTAGAAAATCTGAGCAACAACAAAGCTAGTGGAGGTGACAGTATTCCAGCTGAGCTATTCAAAATCTTAAAAGACGATGCAGTAAAAGTGCTACACTCAATTTGCCAGCAAATTTGGAAAACTCAACAGTGGCCACAAGATTGGAAAAGGTCAGTTTACATTCCAATTCCAAAGAAAGGCAATGCCAAAGAATGTTCAAACTATCGCACCATTGCTCTCATTTCACATGCTAGTAAAATTATGCTTAAAATCCTACAAGCTAGACTCCAGCAGTATGTGGATCGAGAACTACCAGAAGTACAGGCAGGATTTCGAAGAGGCAGAGGAACTAGAGATCAAATTGCCAACATATGCTGGATCATGGAAAAAACTAGGGAGTTCCAGAAAAACATCTACTTCTGCTTCATTGACTATGCTAAAGCCTTTGATTGTGTGGATCACAACAAATTGTGGCAAGTTCTTAAAGAGATGGGAGTACCAGACCATCTCATTTGTCTCTTGAGAAACCTATATGCGGGTCAAGAAGCAACAGTGAGAACTGGACACAGAACCACTGATTGGTTCAAAATTGGAAAAGGAGTCCGGCAAGGCTGTATACTGTCGCCCTGCCTATTTAACTTATATGCAGAGCACATCATGAGAAAGGCAGGGCTAGATGAATCAAAAGTTGGAATTAAGATTGCCAGGAGAAATATCAACAACCTAAGATATGCAGATGATACCACTCTAATGGCAGAAAGTGAAGAGGAACTAAAGAGCCTCTTGATGCGGGTGAAGAAGGAGAGTGCAAAAGTTGGCTTGAAACTCAACATTAAGAAAACCAAAATCATGGCATCCGGCCCTCTCAATTCCTGGCAAATAGATGGGGAAGAAATGGAGGTAGTGACAGATTTTATTTTTCTGGGCTCCAAGATCACCTCAGATGGGGACTGCAGCCAAGAAATTAAAAAACGCGTGCTCCTGGGGAGGAAAGCTATGGCAAATCTAGACAGCATACTAAAAAGCAGAGACATCTCTCTGCCAACAAAAGTGCGTATAGTCCAGGCCATGGTTTTCCCAGTTGCAATGTATGGCTGTGAAAGTTGGACCATAAGAAAGGCTGAGCACCAAAGAATTGAAGCCTTTGAACTATGGTGCTGGAGAAGACTCCTGCGAGTCCCTTGGACTGCAAGGCGTTCAAACCGGTCACTCCTAGAAGAGATCAACCTCGACTGCTCTTTAGAAGGCCAGATCCTGAAGTTGAAACTCAAATACTTTGGCCACCTAATGAGAAGGAAGGACTCACTGGAGAAGGGCCTAATGCTGGGAAAGATTGAGGGCAATAGAAGAAGGGGACGACAGAGAATGAGATGGCTGGATGGAGTCACTGAAGCAGTAGGTGTGAATTTAAATGGACTCCAGAAGATGTTAGAGGGCAGGAAGACCTGGAGGAATGCTGTCCATGGGGTCGCGATGGGTCGGACATGACTTCGCAATTAACAACAACAACAACATTCTGTTCTTCCTTCATTGGGTTTTGTGTAGCCTCTCCTTCCTGAGAACTAGTGCTACGGGTTGGCATGAACACCTCAGTGTTAGCATGCACCCTGTCCCAATTGTCTTTTTCTGTAGAACTAGCAGACCTTGAAATCACAGCCTTCTTTGTTCCATCTGTGACTCTATATTCTTTGGAACCTGATTCATATCCAACAAACTTAAGTTTCCTGGCCTTTTTCTGTCCCTTCCTTCTGGTGCTTTTGGGAATATGCATCCAGGCATAACTGCCAAATGTCCTTAGGTGAGCCAATGAAGGTTTCCTTCCATATAACCAGTAATATGGAGTTTCATTGATAGCAACACTCCATATTTTGTTTACTAGATAGTTGGCTGTTTTCATGCCTTCCCCCCAGTACATTTTATTCATTCCTGCATCTGCCAGCAGTGAGTCTTTCATGGTTTGCAATACGCCATTCCTCCGTTCAGCCACTCCATTTTCTGCTGGCATGTATGGATTCATACGTCTGTGCCATATGCCTAAGTTCCTCACCCACTTTTGGAAATTGTCAGACATGAACTCTGTTCCCCTGTTTGTTTGCAGCTGGCATACTTTATGGCCATGTCTTCATTCTACACAATTCAACCATTGCTTGAACTGTTGTAGAACTTCTGTTTTGCCCTTTCATAACTAGCAAAACTTCTATCTGGTGTAGTCAACTGCTAAGACTAGTACGTACCTAGCCCCTCCTAGAGAGGGTGCCATGGGACCAATTAAATCAGCATGCACTAACTGCAAAATTCTGTTTGCCTTGAGCTTTTCTTACTTACAGGATACACTCTGGACTTTGACTCCTTATAAATAGCACAATCTAAATATGTGTTGCATTGCTTAATGTGTAATCTATCAGTGTCCTTACCAGTCCCTGGTTCCCACAGATGCAAAAAGAGGATGACAAGGTGACTGGCAAACAGGAACGGTCTGACAAGCGGTTTATTCCGACAAGCAAAGCCAGCAGTGGGAGTGATCTACTCCCAGCTCTTTACATACATTCCCTTCCCGCAGCTCCACCCCCCCCCCCATTTAGCAGGCCAGCATCTGGTGCTTGTTCCTAAAAGCAGCAACACAACCTCCTAGTTCTCCCCTAAGCCGCCATCTAGTCTCTGCTGGTTGGTGCCAGCTCCTTGCCATGCAGCGGGTCATCGGAGCCTTTCTGCAGCAGAGGTAGGATCCCTCTCCCCCTCCTGGGTACCGCAACAGTCAGTCCAGCCCTGGCAATATCTCATGGCCCCCAGCTGATCGTGCTGTACCATGAGGCTGCTCAGCTGGTCTGCAGTGCCGGTTCTGAGCTGCGAGGCCACCCAGCCATTCGGAAGCATTTCTTGCTGGCGTTTCTGGGGCTGAGCCGTGCGGCTGCCCAGCTGTTCGGTGGTGCCAGTCTTGGGCTGCGAGGCCTCCCTGTCTGGTGGCATTGCTGTAGTCAAGCTGCGAGGTGCGCTTCTGGTGGCATTGGTGCCTTCTCCCTCCCCCTCCTGTGAATGTCGAGCCCATGGGGATTGACAGGCGGCTCCCTCTACCAGGGCTCCACCTGGAAGGCCAGGAGAAACATGTAAGCATTTACCCACTGTGGCGGACAGTTCAGCCGACCCCCCCCCCCCCCACCTGGCTTACTGGGACACTGTCGATGGAATTTTTGCAACAAACGAGGGGCATGGACATCTGCTTCCCCCACCCAGGATGCCTCTGTAACAGGGTATCCCATCCACCACACCAGGTACTGTAGCCATCCCCTTTGGATCCGGGAGTCCAGGACCTCTTGTATCTCATAATGGTCCCCAGTGACAGGCCCTGGTACCCCTTTCACAGGCCTGCAGGAGGAGCCCTCTACCAGTTTCAGTAGGCTACAGTGGAAGACCGGGTGTATCTTCCCCAGGAACCAGGGTAACTGTAGTTGTACAGCTACTGGATTGATAACCTTCATGACCTGGAGTGGCCCTAGGTATTTTGGACCCAGCTTCTTACAGGGCACCCTCAGGCATAGGTACTTCATCGATAAGTACATCAGATCGCCCACTTGAAAAGGCTTTTGGGGCCTTCTTTTCTTATCTGCCTACACTTTTATGGCCTCCTCGGCCTTTACTAAGGCATTCTTCACGTTTCCCCCCCCCCCCAATGTGGGTTATCCAATCCTGGGGTGAGGGGTGCCCTTGTGAATACTCGGGGATTGGGACAAAGTCTAGGCTGTCCACCACCCGGAAGGGGGCAAAACCGGTGCTGCTGTGCACCGCGTTATTGTACGCCACTTCCACGAATGGCAGTAGGTCAACCCAGTCCATCTGTTGGTACGAGATGTAGCTCCGTAGGTATTGCTCCACCATCGCATTTGCCCGTTCCGCTGCCCGGTTGGTGCTGTGGTGATATGCCGAGCTGAGTCATTGGGATGACCTGATAGAATGGATAAACTCATGCCAAAACCAGGCTGTGAAATGCACCCCCGGATCTGAGATGATCCGTCGGGGCACCCCATGGAGGCAATATACCTGCATGATAAACAGTTTGGCCAGCTTCTGAGCAGACGGCAGCCCCTTGCATGGGACAAAGTGGGCCTGCTTGAAAAAGAGGTCTATTATTGTCTAGATCACAGTATAGCCACGGCTCTCCGGCAGCTCTATGATGAAATCCATCACTATATCCCCCCAGGGTGGGGTTGGGTCCACCACCATTTGCAGCAGCCCCGGGCCTTCCCTGTATGGGGCTTTGTGGTGGCACAGACAGGGCATCCCCATACGTAGGCCTCTACATCCACCTTCATCCGCGGCCCCCAGAATTGACACCTGACCAGATGTAGGGTTTTGAGAAACCCAAAATGGCCCACCTGCTTTACATCATGGCACCATTGCAACACCCTTGGTCTTAGTGCCTGTGGGACATGTAGTTCGCCACCTTTCCACATCAGCCCATTCCTCCTTGTCAGTAGGGCCTGATGATCCAGTAACCAGGGGTCATCCTGGACTGCCTTGTGCAGCTCCTGGACCAGGTCAATTGGCAGCTTGCATGTCACCGCCTGCACTGCAGCCTGCCGGAAGGGGGGCATGATGGCCTGTACCACCTCCTCCCACTTGCTGTTGTATTGGGGCATATTCAACAATGCGTCGGCTAGAAAGTTTTCCCCCCTGGTACATATGTCAAACGGAAGCAGAAGTGTTGGAAATATTGCGCACACCATACATGTTTAGGGGACAGACGCTGCGGTGTCTGCAATGCCTTGAGGTTTTTATCGTCTGTCCAGACCTCGAATGGCTCCTATGCTCCCTCTAAATGGTGTCGCCATGTTGACAGTGCCCACCGGATGACAAATGCCTCCTTCTCCCATATGGCCCATGCTCTCTCAGTGTCCGTCAGCTTACAAGACGTGTAAGCACAGGGCTATAACGTTCCTTGCCCATTCCTCTGGAGCAAAACTGCACCCACCACGTCACTGGCATTGGCTTGCACAACAAATGGCAGGTCAGGGTTCGGTCCTCAAAGACCTTCTGGCATGCCATGGTCCATGCAAGTAGTTGACTGGGGCATGGCTTGGTTGTGGTCTGTCGTGCGTGGAGCAGGTCCATTAGGGGTAGGGCCACCGCAACAAATGAGGGGATGAACTGCCGATAGAAATTGGCAAATCCTTACCTGTCCCTGTTTCCCACAGATGCAAAAAGAGGATGACAAGGTGACTGGCAAACAGGAATGGTATGACAAGCGGTTTATTCCGATAAGCAACGTCAGCGTGTTGTAGAAGTGAGAGACTTGAGTCAGCTCTTTTGTGGAAGGAAAGTTTATTGCGTAGGTTAAGAGAGCTAATCACAGCTTAAAGGGTCTGAACGCCGAACAGGGGCATGGGTGATCATATTTATAACCCCCAATACGTAAGTATTTCCTGATCAGGACATATTCCATACATGGTTACATTCTATAGTTCCTTATTCTAACATAGGAAGGTTACTAGACATGGTTACATCCTATAGTTCCTTATTTAACATAGGAATGCTTTTAGCAGTTTGCAATATTTCGTGTGATAGGCAGTTTGCAATATATCATGTGCAAAGTTAAAAACAGGATATTAGGCTGGTCTGGCACTTCTAAATTTAAGTGTTGTCTGGGGAACAGGAAAACCTCCCTTTCACCCACAATTTCTGTCAGACAATCAGTATTTTCCCAGCCTCCCACTTTAAGCGCAAGGAGTGATCTACTCCCAGTGCTTTACATGCATTCCCTTCCTGCAGCTCCACCCCCCCATTCAGCAGACCAGCATCTGGTGCTTGTTCCTAAAAGCAGCAACGCAAGGTCCTAGCTCTCCCCTTTGCCACCATCTAGTCCCTGCTGGTTGGTGCTGGCTCCGTGCCATGCAGCGGGTCGTCGGAGCCTTTCTGCAGCAGAGGTAGGCTCCTCCTCCCCCTCCCGGGTACCGCAACAGTCAGTCCAGCCCTGGCGATGTCTCATGGCCCCCAGCTGATCGTGCCATACCACAAGGCTGCTCAGCTGGTCGGCAGCACCAGTTCCAAGCTGTGAGGCCGCCCAGCTGTTTGGCGGTGTTCCTTGCTGGCGTTGCCAGGACCCAGCTGCAAGGTCACCCAGCCGTTCAGAAGCATTTGTTGCCAGAGTTTCTGGGGCCGAGCCATGCAGCTGCCCAGCTCTTCGGTGGTGCCAATCCTGGTCTGCGAGGCCTCCCTGTCTGGCGGCATTGCTGGAGTTGTGGGTCATTTGCAATATGCTGACTTGACCCACTGTCCAACAGCCAAGTGTTTTTTCCAGTTAATGTTGCTGCCAGGGAAAATGTTGCTTGTGTAGCTCTACAACCTTGTTTCGCTGCTCCTCTGTTTCTCCTCTCAGGGCAGCATCTCTGGAGATGCTCTGTAGAACCACACATGAAGCAGCGTTTCACCATGCAAACGTTCTCAGCTGCTCTACTGGCATCTTTGGATGTTGCAGTTTTAGGCCTGGTCTGTGCATTGTCCCCCCTCTCTGCTGCCTCCTCCAGCAACCGGCCAGTCAAATAACTCATGGTTAAGTCCCTCTCTTGCATGAACTCTAAACTGGTCACTAGGATGTTCCATGGAGTCCAATGAACTGAGCACCACATACACCTTGTGTGCCTCAGTAAAAGTCATTCCTCTTTCTTCTAACTCTAAGAATGTCTTTCTCATGGACTGCAAATGAGTAGACATGCTCTCTACCAGTTTCAGCTGGGCCTTATATAGCTTTCTTGTCAACATTACTTTGCTGCTCACAGTCTCTCTCACATACACACTGTACAAAGCTTCCCAGCACTCTTTAGCAGACTGGAGACCTCTCACGTGTATCAGCTAGCTATCCTCCAAACTCAGGATTATGGTGGCCAATGCTTTCTCATTCTTTCTCTGGTCCCCATCATCCAGGGCTGCAGGTGGACCAGCAACTATCATCCACAACTCCTCCCTTCACAGGTACATCTCCATTTTCAGACACCAGGAGAGGTAGTTTGTCTCATTCAGATGAGATACTATGAAACCTCCTCCCATTATGCTGATGGAGTCCATGTTGCCTGCTATCATCACAAACCACAACAAACCACAAGCCTTAACTCCTCTGGTTCTGGGTCAAGCTCTCACTGGGTTTCTCCTCTCTCTGGGCCCATAACCTGTCAGAGCGTGCAGAGTCTTATTGCACAAGATAACCTAGGAGTAAACACAATAAACAGTGGTCTGTAGTAAATGGTGGTTTATCTTACACTATCTACAATATCATACACCAGGAACAATATGCATACACGTGCTAATACAGCAGGATCCAACAAACCACAGTTACAGCAGGAAACGGAAGAAAGAGAACACATCAGCAGAGCCTTCCCTTTATACAAAGGCTCTTAAAGAGACACAGACCCTGCTGAGTTATTCCCATCATTACATCTTACATCTTATATTACATAAGCTGGTTAGCTGTTGAATCAATACCTTGACAGTTTTCTCAGTTCTCAAGCTATCAAAGCTATATCTTTGTATTACTTCCACTTTAGTATTATGTTCTTCTCTATTTTTGTTCCCTAAAAAGAATTAGACCACCGCATTCGTTTCTCTGGAAGGGTGGGGCAAAAAAACCCTTTCATCTCGCACTTGGGGACTTTCTTGCTTTTTGAGAATTGTCTTTTCCAGGGAGCCAAGTATCAAAATAGTAGAGAAAAGATCAATATTCTCACCCAGTTCCAAGCACACTGTTTAAATTCTGCTGGTAAATGCTTTTTTGTTGGATTGTTAGTAGCTTGGACTGGCCACAGGAATGCAGCCAGTCTTTCCCCTGCCAGTTTGGAGAGATTTCCTCAGATCAAACAGATTGACCGCCATATTTCTGTGATCTATGAGAGTCCCCTCCTTCTTCATCGCCTGTCCAGGGCAACTTTAGGCCCATTTAGGGCCCCCTGGCAGGGCAAAATCAGCCGTGGGAAGCGAAGCCCCACTTTCCTTCAGCTGCATCACCATGACGCAAACCAGAAGTGAAATAAGAAGACATCTTGATGGGCAGGATATAAGTATATAAACAGAAATGTTTATTATTCTACTTCTAAACTTACTTCAGAAATGAAAGATGGTTCAGATCTTGCCCATTGTCCTCAGAAAATTAATTCAAGGTAGAGAAAGCAATGAAACTAACCAGTCTGCATCCAAATTGTATTTTTTCTATGCACACAAGGAAATATAGTCATAAAGTAGAATGAGAACCAATAAAATGTAGTGAAAAGCAGTTTCAAAATAATGGATTTTTTTTTTTTTTTTTTTTTTTTTTTTTTTTTTGCAGTGGATCGGTCTAGTGGTTAAGGCACCAGGATAGAAACTGGGAGACAGTGAGTTCTAGGAAAAACTGGCTGGGTGACTTTGCATCCCTCTCAACCCAACTCACCTCACAGTGTTATTGTGGTGGTGAAAATAGGATGAGAAAGGAATATTAGATATGTCTGCCAACTTGAGATATAAGAATAATAAAGAGAAAAAATAAATATATAAATAAAATAAGCAAACAGTATGCATTTAAGTGTTTAAGTGTTTGTCATAGACAGATTGTGCATAGAATCCAGAAGCTGTTCACAAAGAAGGCAATTTAGCCAAATAAGACAACAATATGCAACCCAATCAAATGACTCTTGTTTAAATGTAAATGGAGGAGATATTCATTAAGAAACAGGAAGAGAAAAGAAAGAGTGACATAAAGTTAGAGAACAGATATGCCAATTGGAAATCTCTTTATTTTTTAATCCCTGGGTCTCAAGACTACACCTCAACATTTCCCAGAATCTATGTTCTTCCATGTGCTCTCAGTCTCCTTTCACTTCCCCTTTTAATCATCCCACACATCCAAAAATAATTCAATAACCTGATTATAAGGATCATTCTTATTTGAGAAGAAATCAGTAGCACAAGACTTTATCTTCCCTTTCCCATCATGGCATCTTATAGTAGCAATTGAAATAAAAATCGGCACTTAATTTTTTTATGGAATTCATTGCTTGCTGAGTTAAAATGCATCATTTTGAATAATAAATTCAACTCCTGTCTTCTACAGCTGTTTAAGTTTTACTTTAGGTAGTAAACTGATCTGATCTTCCCTGATCACTATGTCTCTAATAAGAGCAGAGCCTATGCTTCATTATATTTATATGTTAAATAACACATTTCCCCAATAAGTTATATTTTTGCATATTAAAATAGACATGGTTTTCTTGGCTGGATTTTCTTTTTACTGTTCAAAGTTGTTGTTGTTAGTTGCGAATTCGTGTCCGACCCATCACAACCCCATGGACAATGTTCCTCCAGGTCTTCCTGTCCTCTACCATCTTCTGGAGTTATAGAGTATAAAAGAGTGATTTTTGATCAGGAACCATAGGTAATCATTCTTGAGATGAACCCCAGCATATTAGAGTTAGAACAGTCTGCCACATATTCAAATGATTCAAGTAAAAAGACTGATAAGGTATCATATAGTTGTATATATTAAGCATGCTTGATTTTTGCAACTTTTTTTTCATATTCAGCTTCATTTCTTCTTGAAGTGTTGGATATGAAATTTCCTTTGACAAAAATAGAGAACTGATTACAGGACTGGATCCCTGGACTGCTGAAGATAAAATGTTCACTGTTCATGAGGAAGCCATCAGCTGGCCCAGCACTTTCAACCAAGCAGGTTCTAAGAGTAGATGATTTTGTCTAAATGATTTGAATGACTAACTAAATATCATTTGATATACAAATAATATCAAATGCTACTAGGAATTCATTCATTCATTCAGTCAGTCAGTCTCTATGGCCACTCATCTCAATCAATGATTCTGGATGGATTACAGTTCAAAAATGTATTACAGTTAAAAATATTAAAACATTTTTTAAAATAAAAGCAATAACACCAAGAAGAACACTAGAGTTATCCAAATTAAATATGTGTAGGAGGAAGGTATCTGGCCAGTTAGCAATATAGCCAGGAAATAAGGCTAATAGGGTTGGGGCAGGAATTGTCAGAAAGATAAGAATTCAAAATTTCTGAAAAGCAGGGATATCTAACCAATTACCTAAATTAGAATAGATTTTCCAAACATATATTACTGTCAAGTTTAAAAATAACAAACACATGCTGGTTGCCAAGTAACTGAATTTTGATCCCATGACTATAGTGATGTGATGGTCATAAGTGTGAGGACCAGTTGTAAGTGTGAGAACATGTTGTAAGTCACATTTTTCAGTGCTGTTGTGACTTGGAACAGTCCCTAAACAAATGATTGGAAGTGAGATTTGCCTCATTTTACGACCTTTCTTGCCACAGTTGTTAAGTGAACCACTGTAGCTGTTAAGTTAGTAACACAGTTGTTAAGTGAATCTGGCTTCCCTGTTGATTTTGTTTGTCATAAGGTCACAAAAGGGAATCACACAACCCCAGGACACTGCAACTGTCATAAATACATGCCATGGCTACAATCCTGAGATTGCCTTGTGGTCTCCCATCCAAGTACTTTGTTTGGGAACATCAGACAAGGCCAGCCTGCTGCCTCTCACAGGCAAGAGAGAGGCTGAGCAATGGAAATCCTAGTCCCAATTGTGGTTGTAAGTTGAGGATTGCCCGTATTTGCAGACTGGTCCTTGCACTTATGATCATCACAAAAACTTGCCAGATATTCAGAAGCCTTGATTTTCTTGCTGTGGTTCCTCATGTCACATTCATGTCGAAAACATCATGGCACTTCTGGGTTGAAAGGATTAGCTGGTGACAACACCGTTGCCTGGGGGACATCCAGTTGGGGGCTCCTTTCATGTCCCCAGCAGGAGCTGGAGCAAATGGTGGGAGTTCACCCCACCTCATGGCAGCACTAGAGTCTCAAATGCAGGCTTACTGCTTGTCAAGCCCGATCCTAACCCCACAAGCTCCTGCTATTGTCCCTGAAGGCCTATAATAACTCTGTCCCCATTCATGATTTCATCATCCGTGAAGGGGCAGAGCACAAATTTTTAATTTGTTCCTCCTATTATTAAACTCAGTTTTGTAGCTCTTAAGTACCACCTAGGAAGCTACTTCAGAAAACTACAGCAATATCAATAGCACTTAGACTTATATACCGCTTCACAGTACTTTACAGCCCTCTCTAAGCAGTTTACAGAGTCACCATATTGCCCCCAACAATCTGGGTCCTCATTTTACCAACCTCAGAAGGATGGAGAAAATCAAACTGCTGAATTGCTGGCAGCTGACAGCTGGCAGAATTAGCCTGCAATACTGCATTCTAATCACTATGCCACCACGGCTCTATCCCTACATTCAGCTGCTACTTAAAACAATATTTTTTATGCAGCTAAAATTACCATGTGAGTCAATATTTACATCACTTTTAATTTAATTTGAAAATCACCAAAAGAATTTGTAGATAAAAACGTATGTATCATTTAGAGATTGAGATTTTGAGATTTTTTTCAAAATAATTTCCCAGTTTTTTAGATCTGATCACTCTTCTAAATCTGAGGTATTTTGTGCTAATTTTTAAGCCTGATAAATTAAATAAATATTTTTGCAATTATTTTTCTACATTATGACCTATATTTCCAATTTAGGGAGAAGACATAAATTAATGAGTTTTTATAAAATTTTCATAAGGGTCTTGATAGATACCTATCTCTAGTATAATCTATTTGTTTTTCATTGATATATTCAGGAGCCAAATAATTTCTATTTTTAAAAGACTTAAAAAGAGTAATCTGCTTAATTAGAGAAACGGGTCTATGTAAATCTATGTCTTTTTGCTTTTTACCTGATTTGACTAAAAATGTTATTTACATTTTTTTATGGTTTTGATACCTCTTCATCATTTAAGATATTAAAAAGTGCAAAGAATATTGAGCTAATAATAATTACATACTTTTTAAATTCTTTGGGATTTTAATGATATCTAGAGATTTTCCCCTATTTTAAGTTCATGAAATATAATTACATTTTTATTATGATTAATATAACATATATTATAAATCATTTCAGTACTGAGTAGTATTAATTTCACTTATGTAAATATAAATATTTAAATTCATTAATGATATTAAATATAGTTTAAAAGAGATATTTTACTCTCTAAGATCTTAAAACATAAATCTATTTCATTAGTAACAAGGTTATCTATATAATTGGTAGATGAGGTTGATGAAAAACCCAATTACTTACCATAAGCATTCTTTGTTTGTATAATATTGGTCAACTATAATTTTCCATTTTTTTTTCAAAATATGTTCTTTATGTTAACCTTTTCCTTCTTTCATTTTTTTAAATAATATTTTAATGATTTATTGATTTTCTAATTTTACAATTGAATATTTAAAAAGCAACGTGATGACTGGGTTGATCAATAGTTCAATAGCATACATAAGTCTTTAGTATAAATCTCATATTACAACATCAAATATTTCCTCTCTTTTTCCATTAATATCTGCTATCTCATATTGGACTAGTACAGTTCTTATTACTATCAACTAAATAAAAACATATTTGTTACAATTATCAATAATTTTTAGCTTATACATATCTTAATTGCCTTTGCACTCAATCCTTGTATGCAATCAATGTCCTGTTATTGCTTCCCCCCCCCCCCAGGCTATGATCTCTCATCAATACTAAAATAAACATTATTATTTATAATTTCCAAATATTTTATATTTAGGTGACCAAAGTTTCCCTTATTTCAACTTCCCCCTTTTTCCCTTTTCATAGCAAAGTCTAGTATTCTTATTCTGGCCCATAGAGCTATATGGGCCATATAGCTCTATGGACCAGCTCTATGTTGGAATGTCTGGCAGTTATTGGGTTAAATGCTAGGTATGTGGATGGGTCAGTAGGACGAGTTCCAAAGGTCATTGGGAGACTTCCTGGACACAAGCCACATGGGAATCTCTTTGTCTGTAAGAAGCATGGGCCATGGAAGGTCACACTATAAGCATAAAGATGGTATGAAGAGCAATAACACTTTCTTACCTAAAGGGATGATCTAAAAGATGAACAAAGACGTATTTCCAGCAGCACCAATCACAACGTGAACGCAAGTAATCTTTCTCATTAAAATATATTTTGTTTATTATAAGATCGTTTCTTTTGAGTTAACTATCTGACTGGATTTAAAAGAGAACACTGAAGTTTGTGTCAGAATAGTAAGAAAGTGTTTTCATAATTTGTGCCATCTTTTGAAAGCAAATAGTAAATTGGCAAAGATTAATTCTCCTCTCAAAGCTGCAACAGTTTGAAGAAAGAGAATCAAATCGGTTAGCCTTTTCTCTACATTAACCTTCAAGGAAGTAAAGATTCTCTTTATTTATTTTTATTTATTTATTTCTAAAATTTATATGCCGCCCAATCCCAAGGGACTCAGGGCGGCGTACAAAATTAAAACAATAATCTGACAATAAAACAATAAAATAAATGCATTCATACAGCGTGTCCGATCATATCCCGCCCCCCCCGGGGACATCAGCCCCAGGCCTGCCGGAACAGGAGAGTTTTAATGGCTTTCTTAAAGGCTGGCAGGGTGGGAGTAGTTCGAACCTCGGGGGGAAGTTGATTCCACCAGGTCGGAGCCACCACAGAAAAGGCCCTTCCCCGAGGGCCCGCCAGCCGACATTGTCTGGCCGGCGGGACCTGAAGGAGGCCCAATCTATGGGACCTCACCGGTCTCTGGGAACTGTGCGGCAGTATGCGGTCCTGTAAGTAACCTGGCCCTATGCCATGAAGGGCTTTAAAGGTGATAACCAACACCTTGAATTGCGTCTGGAGACCCACAGGAAGCCAGTGCAGCTCGCGGAGGATAGGTGACACGTGGGCGTACCTTGGCGCACCCACAATCGCTCTCGTGGCTGCATTCTGAACAAACTGCAGCCTCCGAATGCTCTTCAAGGGTAGCCCCATGTAGAGCGCGTTACAGTAATCCAGTCTTGAGGTGACAAGGGCATGAGTGACCGTGAGTAAAGCCTCCCGGTCCACATAAGGCCGCAACTGGTGCACCAGGCGAACCTGGGCAAAGGTCCCCCTGGCCACAGCCGATAGATGTTCTTCCAAATTTAGCTGTGAGTCCAGGAGGACACCCAAGTTGCGTGCCTGCAATGAGGGAGGTAAATTTGCCCCCCCCAGGACTAATGATGGACCATCCAGTTGACCTTTGGGAGGCAAGACCCAGAGCCACTCGGTCTTGTCAGGGTTGAGTCTAAGCCTGTTCACCCCCATCCAGACCCTCACATCTTCCAGGCACCGGCACATCACGTCGACTGCTTCACTGAAAGGACACGGGGTGGTGATATACAATTGGGTATCATCCGCATACTGATGATACCTCACCCCGTGTCGCCGAATGATCTCACCCAGCGGTTTCATGTAGATGTTAAAAAGGAGGGGGGACAGGACCGAGCCCTGAGGCACCCCATGATCGAGGCGCCTAGGGGTCGATCTCTGTCCACCCGCCAACACCGACTGCGACCTGTCAGAGAGGTAGGAGGAGAACCACCGCAATACGGTGCCGCCCACCCCCACCTCTCCGAGACGACGCAGAAGGATACCATGGTCGATGGTATCGAAAGCCGCTGAGAGGTCAAGAAGCACCAGGATAGAGGAATGACCCCTATCCCGGGCTCGCCAGAGGTCATCGGTCAGTGCGACCAAAGCAGTCTCAGTGCCTGAAACCAGACTGAAAAGGGTCCAGATAATTAGTTTCATCCAAGGATCGCAAGAGTTGGGACGCCACCACCTTCTCTACAACCTTCCCCACAAAGGGGAGGTTGGAGACAGGACGAAAGTTCTTCAAAACAGCTGGGTCCAGGGAAGGCTTCTTGAGGAGGGGCCTCACCACCGCTTCCTTTAAAGGTTGCGGGAAAGACCCCTCCATCAAGGAGGCATTGATTATCGCCTGGAGCCAGCCTCGTGTCACCTCCCTACTGGCAGAAACCAGCCAGGAGGGGCACGGGTCCAATAAACAGGTGGCGGCATTCATTGCCCTCACGGCCTTGTCCACTTCATCAGGGGTCACAGGCTCAAACTCGCTCCAGATAACATGACTAAGACCAGCCCCCGGCAACTCGGCTGGCACTGCCCAGTCGGAGTCCAGGTCTCTCTGAATCTGAGCGATTTTGTCCGAAAGAAACTGAACAAACTCCTCCGCTCTGCAAGGGTTCCTCTGCCTCCTCCACTTTAAGAAGGGAGCGGGTCACCCTAAACAAGGCGGCCGGGCGAGATTCTGCGGACGCAATAAGTGCAGAAAAGTGAACACGCTTTGCCGCCCTTATCGCCACTAAATAAGTCCTAAGATAGGCTCTTAATAGTGATCGGTCAGATTCAGAGTTACTGGCCCTCCAACGTCGCTCTAGATGTCTCTTGTGGTGCTTCATCTCCCGGAGCTCCTCAGTAAACCAAGGCGCCCTCCGGGGACCACCACCACAGAGAGGTCGCAAAGGCGCAATTCGATCCAGGGCCCCGGACGCCGCCTCATTCCAGGCCGCAACCAGGGACCCAGACGAGTTGTGGACAAGGGAGTCAGGTATTTCCCCAAGCTCCTCCTGGAACCGATCTGGGTCCATTAGGCGCCTGGGGCGGAACCACCTAGTCGGCTCCCTCTCCCTGCGATGGGGGAGTGATGCTCTGAAGTCCAGCCTCAATAGGAAATGATCTGTCCATGACAAGGGAGAGATCTCTATTCCCCTTAATTCCAGTTCATGTCTCCATTGCCCCGAGAGAAACACAAGGTCGAGTGTGTGACCACCCCTATGAGTCGGATCCTGGATTACCTGGGTCAGGTCCATGGTTGCCATGGAAGCCATGAACTCTTGCGCCGCTTCTGAGCGATCGCCGAGTGATGGCAGGTTAAAGTCCCCCAGTACCATAAGTCTGGGGAACTCCACCGCCAACCTGGCTACTGACTCCAGCAACGCAGGCAGGGCTGTTGCAATGCAGCTGGGAGGTAGGTATGTCAGCAGCAAGCCCAACTGAACCCGTGAACCCAACTTCAATAGGAGGGACTCACACCTTACAACCTCTGGGGCAGGAATCCCACAAGGACTCAAGGACCTCCGAGCGATGACTGCCACTCCCCCACCCCTGCCCTGATGTCGAAGCTGATGAAGCACCACAAACCCATCCGGGCACATCTCCGAGAGGGAAACACCCCCCTCAGGGCCCAGCCAGGTTTCGGTTATACATGCCAGGTCCGCCCCGCTGTCCAATATTAAATCACGGACAAGGGGGGCTTTGTTGACAATGGACCTGGCATTAAGCAACAGCAGCCTACAACTAGGGCCCTGTACTCCCCTGTCACCAGTACTACAGGATGGGCCTTTTGAGGGGCTGGAACAAGGAATCGCTCTAATATAGTGAGTCCTCGTTCCCCAAAGATGGCCTGCCCCTCGGCTCCCGCCATATCTGCCCATCCCAGTCATAACCGGGATGCTCCGACCTTCTCCCCTCCCCGGAGTACCCCCACCCTCACCAGCCTTCTCCCTTCCTGACCGGACTAGCTTTCCATACAGACCAAGCCCAAGGGTAAGTCCTGCCCCCCCCCCCCCGCTTTTGCTATTGCACTCAGCAGAGGGGGCACCAGGCTCCGCCCCCAACTCCACCATTCTCATACCCCAAACACTCAATACACATTCACACTCAATTAATATACATAAAAATAAAAATATTCACATTCATACGCCCTAAATACAATAATAAAATTTATACATAACAGGGCCACCATTCATCTACATACATACACATACCCACAACAAACATTCTCTAAAAAACAAAAAAACATTGCCCCTCCGTGTCCCAGGCTGGTCCAGTGTGGCCGGCTAGGTGATCATTAGGTACTTGTCTTGGGGCAGCCTGTACTTGGCCTTATGCTCCTCAAAGAGCTGAGTCAACTTCTCCAAGTACCTCTCGTGCAGCTCATCAATGGCTTCTCCAGACACCCAGCAATTGTGTAAAGTCAACCCAACCACGCCGGGGCTGTAATTCGTCTCTTGATGCCTTTAAAAGCCTGCAAAGCAAAGCCAGCGTGCCTGTGTAAAAGACAGCTTTCAAGGAGTGATTCAGAGGTTTTGTTATGCTAATTTGCTTGCTAGCTAACCTTCAAAGTAAAAAGTGCCTTGTATCTGATTCAAAATTACCTTGGACCTGTTCTCAAGTTAATGTTTATAGTGAGGAGAAAGGAGAAAGGAAAAAATCTACACTTTGTTCCTTGCATGAAAAGTTTGAATTTTAACACCAAAAGGAGCTTGGGCTTTATTCCCCTCCCCTCTTTGCCAGTGAATTACGCAGCCTGAAACAAAGAACTGTTTAATGACTGCCTCTAAAGTTCAGACAAAAGCAAGGAAGGCTGATTGCCTTTCAATAAACCCATCCGTTGCCATAGTGACACAGCCCCTAGGTATGCTCGGAATTTCAGCCAATGTTATAAGGAGGAATCATCGCAGAAGCACCCCCTGGTGGTCATGCAATTTTTTTTTCTAGCTGAGTCACAACAGCCACAATTAATTCAGCACACAACAGAGCAAATCTGTTAGTTAAAGTGCAAGCTACTTAAAGTTATCCCAAGCTACCAACACCCCCTAGAGGGCACAGAGTGAGCTTACCAGAAGCATTCACTCACTCACTCAAGCTGAGCACTAAGCTGTTGCAGCTTGAGGGAACTTAGGCAGAAGAAATCAAAGCCAAGTCTCTTTGCTTATTATCACAGCTGATGACCCAGGATCACAGCCTGCATTCAAAGGTAGTCAGATCAGAGTTTGTACCTCTACATTCTCTCAGTGGCCACTAGCAGTAACGTGGTAATAGGAAGAATTTGGCTGGCCTTTCTTCAGATGCCTCCTAGTGGTTAAAGGAGGCACTACATGCAAGCCTTTAACCGCACCCAGAGAAGCCCCTCTAGTGGACAAAGGGTGAACCTCGAAGCCAAAGCACCCTGGTAGCTGACCCACAGCAAGTGACCCCTAGTGGTGAAGGGGTGAACTGCACTGAAGTACCCACAAACGCAGGAGAACGCACCCAGTGGCATCTCCACCCACAGACAGCACCTCAGAAGCTGATCTACAAGTAGCATCCCCTAGTGGTCAAAGAGAAGAGTTCTTCAAATTCTCTTCAAAATAGCTGAGAAGGACACTGAACCTACCCTAACCATGGAGGAGTGTCTTATTGATTTGGACGAAGGGGTTCAATTAACCAGCCTAGTTGAGACACCCCAACCAGCCAGTCAAGGAGAGATGCTGCAAACAGTCAACCTTGACCAGTATGCAGAGGTTGAAACTCAAGCCTCAACAAAGCCAAAAATGTCTCAGGGTCAATACGATCTTAGACAACGCAGAAAGCTCACAGAAGCCATGCACTCACATGTGATGGAGAAATGGCACACCATCCACAGGCACCATGAAAGAGGCTGGGAGAGATTATACAAACTCTACCATGAACAGAAGGAGGAACTCTCCCCAGAACGGGCACACGCAGTAGAAGGAGATAAGGAAGACACCTATGTGCAATGGATGGACTCTGAACAGCAACTCAAGGACATTCAAGAACAATTAAGAGACCTAAGAGTCGACAGCAAGATGCAAAGCCTCAAGCTAATAAACGAAGAATGCAAGAAGTTTCTAGAAAGCTCACAGGGTTCCCCACAGCCCGAGCCTCACCAAAGAGGCAGTCTGGTCGAGAGAGCCAAGTCCGAAGTTTCACGCTTTTCACATGCAACATCCCAACAATTGTACGCGGATCCATCTCATGTGTCTGGAAAGGCCTCATCTTTCTGCCACATGTCCAAGGCACACTCCAGCGTGTCCCAACAATCGCATGTCACAGGCGCCTCCCGCCTTTTGAAGGCATCCTCCCGCCATAGCCGAGCATCCAGAATTTCACAGGAAGAGCAAATAATCTTAGATGCTAAAGCTGCTGAAGCTGTCTTTCGTGTGGCAAAAGAGGAGAGGCAGAGAAAGAAGGAGTTGGCGGCCATAGAACTTGAGGAAGCTGAAATAGAGGCCAAGCTGGAAGCCGAAGCAATCAAAATGAAGAATGACCGAGAAGCTGAAGCTGCCAGAGTGAAGGCCGATCAAGAAAATGAAGCAGCCCAAATGGAAGCCAAACGAAAGGCTATAGCAGCCAAAATGAAGGCCAAAAGAAAAGACGCCCAAGAAGAACTTGAACTTACTCAAAGCCAAAGAGTTATGGCAGACAAAATGGCTAGAGCGGAAGGCCTTCAGAAAATACTCCAGCACACCACTTTCTTGCCAGACAGACAACAACTGGAAAACGAAGAGCGTCGTAGCCGCGTACAGACCTATGTGGACAACCAAAGCGCATTCCAGAATGCACAGATGAGAGCGCCACAGCCAGCCACAAGCCCCCCAAGACCGAGTAGACGAACAGAGGAATCTCAACGACCTGATTCGCTGGTCAACCGCAGAGTTGATGTTACGACACCTAGGTCACGAGATCCTCCCGCCGTTGCTGCCACATCGAACCTGATAGGATTACCAGCAATGGCAATGACTGCACAGCGGGGAGTGCCACAAGATCTTTCCACCATTATTACCCCACAGAACCCGCCAAACCATACCACTAATGGCAATCAGACGGCTCCACCTGCAGCACCAACGGCCCTACAGCAGAACCAGCCGTCGCTCAGGGACGAGGTTGAAAGAGTTAGAGCCACACTAGAGTCAATAGAGTCCCTGCTGCACCAACAGGAGGCAGCATCCCAAGGAACTGCCACCAGTCCTGACTACAGAGGACAGCCTCGAACATCAGCTCTGCCAGCCTACCAGGGAGCTAGCTACACTCTACCAGAGGCACAGACCCTCCGACACATCAGCAAGCAGGAGCCTGGGCTCCCTCAGCTCAACGCCACAGCAGAGGAGTTCAGACCAAGCCAACAAGGTCCCTTGCACGTAACATGGCAAAATACCCTCAGCCAACAATACGCCGAAGGAAGTTACCAGCCAGCCACGGTGCACGCCCCCACTCACGGAAGGGATCCACCACCTCCACCAAGCTACAGCCTACACACAGGATCAATGTATCCCCCAATGTATATTGGAAGAAGGTTGGATTTAGCAGCCAGAGGGGTACGGAAATTTTCCGACAAACCTGGAAGAGACTACTTGTTGTGGAAACACATCTTCAAGCGCGCCATTCACGAAGAAAGGGCTGGGCCAGACGAAGAACTTGTTCAGCTAACAGCATGGCTAGGCCCAGAATCTGTAAACACTGTGAACGACATCTTTGCATCCCATTTGGGCGACCCCAACATCGGCCTTGCAGAGGCTTGGGCCGCACTTGACGAGGACTACGGTGATCCCTCAGTGACGGAGTCCTCGCTTCTGGACCGCGTTCTTAATTTCCCCGACATAAGAATCAACGACCACAAACAGCTGAAGACCTTCTCGTCACTCATTACTCAACTACGGTCAGCACAACAGGACCCTACCTTGCCGGGATTAGCTTGCCTCGACCTGCTTAGAATACAAACTTCTATCATCCAAAAACTACCACAGTTGATATGTGAACAATGGATCGAGTTTTCTCAAACTTACAGGGAAGACAACCAAAACAAAATTCCCCCCTTTGCGGTTCTCGCTAAATTTATCAGCAAGAAGGTTAAACTCCACAATGACCCCCGGTACCTTCCTGTCAGAGAAGCGCACTATCCGACGACCGGGCGAAACAGTCACAGCCATAATGTAACCAAGGGATCTGGCCAAGCTACGGACAGAACCACACCTTTGGTGTATAAAACAGACATCACACCTTCCCCAAAGAAGTCTCCAGATGAACAAATACTGAGAAGCGTTCTTTTGAACCCTCATCCAACTACCAAAGGCCTGACTTGCCCAATACACAAGTCCTCTCACTCTCTAAACGATTGCAGAGTATTTAGAAAAAATCCCTAGATGACCGAAAGACCCTACTCAAAGAGGATAGGATATGTTTCAAATGCTGTGACTCTATGGATCACACAGCCAAAGACTGCACAGCTAAGGTGAAATGCCACCTGTGTGACAGTGACAAAAACCCAGCAGCCTTACACCTAGAACCTAAGACGCTGTCCAAGGAGTCACAGCAAGCAACTCCCACCTCCACCACGACAACAAACACTCAAAGCATCTCCACTAGCATTCCAATAATAGGCCAGACGCATTGTATACAAATATGTGGCAGCTCACCACGCCCGCCCTCATGCTCTCCCATCTTCCTGGCTAAAGTATATCCAGACAGGAAACCGGAGGAGGCTGTGAGAATGTACGTGATATGTGATGTACACAGCACTGACACGTTAGGCAGGTCCGCCCTTTTCAATCTCTTTAACCTCCCGACCGGATTGGTAGAGTTCGCAGTAAACACTATCACATCCACCGGCATCACGATGGGAAGGACAATGTCCAGACTACGTATAGAAGCAATAGACGGGACCTCTAATTTTCTGTTGCCAACAGTATTGGAATGGGACAACATACCAATCGAGCAGGGTCAACTTTCAACGCCAGAGATAGCAAGAAACTTTCCTCATCTAGCCCACCTAGCTGATCTTATCCCTCCCTTGGATAACAACGCTGAAATTTTACTATTAGTGGGACAGAATGCCTACAAAACCATCGGCAATGAGGTAAGAATCAGAGGCCCACCAGGCGCACCGGTGGGACTCAAGATGGAACTCGGATGGACCATCACAGGGGAAGCATGCATTGACAATCTGCAAACACCAACACAAGCAAACGTCTTAAAGACTTCCATTCTGAGTAATGGGAGAGCTTCACATCTACAACCATGCCAGCAACACCTCAAGCTCTCACCTGCTAAGCCTATAGTGGGAGCGTCAGTGTTCCAAATCTGCAACAACGACAACGACATAGGACTGTCGATAGAGGACAAAGAATTTCTAGATATCATGGATAAAAATGTCTACAGGATGAAACCAGAAGTTGGGTAGCCTCCCTTCCCTTCTGCACACTCAGACCGCGTCTACCTAACAATTATGAGCAAGCGCTCTCTCGGCTCAACAGCCTACGAAGAACCATGCTAAAAAAAGCAGATATGAAAACACACCTGGTGGATTTCATGGAGAAGATGTTCCAGAACGGACATGCAGAAATAGCGCCTCCGATGCAGGACGGAGAAGAATGCTGGTACCTACCATTCTTCGGAGTCTACCACCCTCATAAACCAGGGAAAATCAGAGTGGTTTTCGATGCCAGCGCGCAACACCAAGGGATCTCCATGAACAAAGTCCTTCTTACAGGACCCGACCTTACCAATAGTTTGTTGGGAATACTCATCCGTTTCAGAAAAGAAGCGGTGGCTGTCATGGCAGACATCCAGCAAATGTTTTATTCATTCTACGTAAGGGAAGATCACCGCAACTACCTGCGTTTTCTGTGGTTCAGTGATGACCAGCATACCCAACAGGTGACAGAATACAGGATGCGAGTACATGTTTTTGGCAACGGTTCCTCCCCAGCAATCACCAATTACTGTCTACAACGCACCGCCAGAATAGGCGAAGACAAATTCGGCACTGACGCCAGATGCTTTGTGGAATGGGATTTTTACGTCGATGACAGCTTGAAATCAGTACCAACCCCTGCCGAAGCCATAGACCTAATAAAAAGGACACGCGGAATGTTAGCAGCAGCTAACCTTAGGTTGCACAAAATAGCATCCAACATCAAAGAGGTATTAGCGGCTTTCGACCCTGACGATCATGCACAAGGTTTGAAAGACCTCGACTTTGGCACAGACGATCCTCATTTACAACGTAGCCTAGGCCTGTGTTGGGATCTGAAGAAAGATGCCTTCACCTTTAAAACTCCCGCGAAAGACAACGCCTTCACAAGGAGAGGTGTCCTTTCCACAGTCAACAGTCTGTTCAATCCCTTGGGATTTGCCGCACCTATAACAGTTCAAGGTAAGCTTCTTCTGTGCTCACTCTCCTCATATGCTACCGATTGGGACAAGCCGCTACCACCAGAACACAAACAGGAGTGGGAGAAGTGGTGTAAATCCCTTAGCTGCCTACAAAACATCTTCATTCAGCGCACGTATGTGCCCCTCTCCTTAGCCGCTGCTGCCAAAAGGGAACTACACATGTTTTCAGATGCCTCCATACAGGCTATTGCAGCTGTAGGATACGTAAAAGTCTACAGTGGGGAGAGCTGTCATGTTGGCTTCATTATGGGAAAAGCAAAACTGACCCCATTACAGAGCCACACTATACCCAGGTTAGAACTCTGCGGTGCCGTTCTAGCCATAGAGATGGCAGAAATAATAACAAAAGCATTAGACCTCAAATTACAATCCACCACCTTCTACACGGACAGTAAAGTAGTGCTAGGCTACATCCACAATCGAAATAGGCGGTTTTACATCTACGTAAGCAATAGGGTGGAAAGGATTAGGCGATCCTCACACCCTAACCAGTGGCGCTATGTAGCAATGGAGCAGAATCCAGCTGATCAAGCAACGCGGTCCATTCCTGCTTCAAAGTTGGTAGATTCAATTTGGTTAATGGGTCCTGCGTTTTTGGTGAACCCTAACAACCAAAAGTTGAAAGTACCAGAGAACTATGAGCTGCTAGAACCAAACCAGGATAAAGACGTGCGGCCCCAAGGACCCAATCATTCGCCTGAACAGAGTGCGACGTCGACTGCTCAGTTAACTTGCCTCTTCGCAAACGTCAAGGAAGCAATCAAAGCTTCTCCTAATCGTTCTCTGAACCCCGCGCGTTTTGAACGCTTCTCCAAGTGGAGGCCTCTAGTGGCAGGAGTGGCAAAAATAGTCCGTTTTCTGCACCGTAATATAAGCATCCCTGAAAGTCATCTCCAGGCCAAGAGAGGGATTCTTCGAAGCATACAACAAGACTCATATCCATTAGATTTTGCGTGTCTAGCAGCAAATAGACCTCTCCCTAAGAATAGTTCTCTCCTGAAATTGAATCCATTTTTGGACAGTCATAAGTTGTTGCGAGTAGGGGGACGTATAGCCAATGCTGAGGTAGTGTTAGACCTCAAACACCCTATTATCCTCCCAGCTCGTCAACACATCACACACCTATTAATTCAATATCACCACAATGCCATCCACCATCAAGGCAGACATTTCACGGAAAGTGCAGTCAGAGCGGCAGGCCTTTGGGTCGTGGGAGCCAAAAGATGCATCGCCACCATCCTGCACAAATGTCTACATTGCCGTAAACAAAGAGGGCCAACTCAACACCAGTTGATGGCTGCCCTACCAGCCGAACGCCTAATACCTGCACCACCTTTCACCAATGTGGGCTTAGATGTATTCGGACCTTGGGTCGTATTGGCTCGTCGAACCAGAGGTGGACACGGCAATAGCAAACGTTGGGCTGTACTCTTCACATGTCTCAGCATCAGGGCGATCCACATAGAAGTCATTGAAGCTATGGATTCTTCTTCTTTCGTTAATGCGCTAAGAAGATTCCAAGCCCATAGAGGACCAGTCAAAATGTTTAGGTCTGATCGTAGAAATAATTGTATGGAGGCCTGTAAGGAATTGCAAATTGACGAAGGCATTCGTTCCAACTCACACATCAGCAAATACCTCCTGGCCCAAAATTGTGTCTGGACTTTCAACTCCCCCCCATGCATCTCACATGGGAGGAGCGTGGGAACGCATGATAGGCGTCGCCCGCAGAATCCTGGACTCTATGTTGACTAAGACACCCAAACTCACGCACGAAGTTCTCACGACCCTCATGGCGGAAGTTGCAGCTATCATCAATGTGCGACCATTGGTTCCAGTATCTTCAGACCCTGAAAATCCAACCATATTCACCCCAGCAACTTTATTGACTCAAAAGACAGGCGATTGGCCAATACCAGCAGGAAACTTCACCATCAAAGACTCGTATGTACGACAATGGAAGCAAGTTCAGCTACTGGCCAACACCTTCTGGAAAAGATGGAGGCAAGAGTATTTATCTACCCTCCAAGAACGGTGTAAGTGGAAGACCAAAGAGCCCAACCTACAAGAAGGCGACCTAGTCTTGCTGAAGGACATGGATGTTCAAAGAAATCATTGGCCTATGGGACTCGTACAACAGACCATGCCTAGTCCCGATGGTCTCGTTCACCAAATTGAGGTTCAGGTAGTGAAACCACATGAGTCTGATCAAGACTCCACGTCTCTTGCTAAAAAAATCTACACCAGACCAATCACCGACCTAGTTCTGTTGCTAAAGAAGGCCGACTTGGAAAACTGACCCTTCAGTTCCAGCTGTTGTTCCTGATTCTTCAGATCCGGCTGTTCCTGAGTTTCCGGATGCTCCTGATCCTGATTCTTCAGCTCCAGCTGTTCCTGTGTTTCCAGATCCAGCTGTTTATGTTTTCCAGGTTCTTCAGTTCCTGAGTATCCTGCGAATCCAGTTCCCTTTGTTCCTGATAAACTTTCAGTTCCAGGTTTTCTATTCCAGATTTGGTTCCAGTTTCCTTCACAGGAAGAAGACCTTGTCTCACTGGGAGACAAGACTGCACACCAGAACTATTGACCCACGGTTCTTGTGCACCGGGCCCACCCACTTGATGAACTAGTTTACCCAGCTGAGATCCAGATCGTGAAGCCACGTGAGTCAGGTCATGACTCAAAGACACTTGTACCAGGCTGATCACCGATTTGGTCTGTTGCTGATGAAGACTGAACCAGAAGATTAAACCTCAAATTATGTATTGTCTTATGCATTGTTTGATGTAACACTTGCCTTTTTTCATAATTGTGCATGTTTTATGTTTACCTTATAGTTATGCATGTTTGATACCAAGTTTTTACCTATTTAGTCACAAGTTAATTAACTGTGAGTATTGCATGCCTTGATGCTATGATTTTACTATTTTAGTAGTGGAAATATAAATTTCCAAGCGGGGAGTATTCTGGCCCATATAGCTCTATGGGCCATATAGCTCTATGGACCAGCTCTATGTTGGAATGTCTGGCAGTTATTGGGTTAAATGCTAGGTATGTGGATGGGTCAGTAGGACGAGTTCCAAAGGTCATTGGGAGACTTCCTGGACACAAGCCACATGGGAATCTCTTTGTCTGTAAGAAGCATGGGCCATGGAAGGTCACACTATAAGCATAAAGATGGTATGAAGAGCAATAACACTTTCTTACCTAAAGGGATGATCTAAAAGATGAACAAAGACGTATTTCCAGCAGCACCAATCACAACGTGAACGCAAGTAATCTTTCTCATTAAAATATATTTTGTTTATTATAAGATCGTTTCTTTTGAGTTAACTATCTGACTGGATTTAAAAGAGAACACTTAAATTTGTGTCAGAATAATTCTAGTTATACATCTTATCAATTTGATTATAGTATTTGGAATAAGGAAGACCATTCAGTTGAAGTTTTTTTTTGAAGAGCAAGTCCATTGGTATTCATTAAATCACCTCCCTATTACTCCAACTTCCCACAATTGTCTTGATAGGTTTATCTTCCATTCAGTCTGCTCTTCTTCCTTTTCCTCAAATTTATTCTGATTTCTTAATTTGTAAAAAGTCTTTTCCATTTTCAATGTTGTCACTCCCTTTTCTGATTTTTCAGTTGGCTGGGTCTGTTGGTCAGTTGGGTCCTCTGTCTTAGTGTTTAGTTGTTCCAATTTTCCTTTTGTTTTCTGCATTATTAGTTCTTTGTGTGTAGTCAAGATCTAGGTTTGTATATTTAAGCTAGCACCTTATTCCTTTGTGTTGCTTCTTATTTTGTCACAAGCTGAAAGGATGGTTTCGTGTATTGATTTCAACATGGAAAGGATTTTTTCCTGATCTTCATCCATACTCTTTTTTTTTTAGAACAAGTTTTATTAATTTTCCATTTTTACAAAGCTTTAGGTATTAAGGAAGCAACTTGGTGGTTGGGTAATACATAGTCCAATAACATGCTTTTCCATACATATGTCAGTTTATATCATCAAAAATTTTCTCTCTGTTTCCCTTAGTTATTATACCAGATTTTGGATTAATACATTGCTAGTTATAACTCAATCATTTGAAACATTTATCGACAACTTTTGATTTCTATGCCTTCAAATCCTGTTTTTAACTTTTATCTGATTTCAATTACAGTATTCCAGTTGGCTTAATGTCCACAGTATTTAGATTTCGGATAACCCACGGTTCCCTTAGTTCATTACAGAATAGTTATCATATCTAAAATACACTTATTATTTATTCAAATAGATTCTTAATTTATTCCACAATCATATTCTGCATATTCTACTTCTCATTCTCATCATCGCTTACTAATAAAATAACCTTTATCCTCTGAATCCATCTTCTATGTTATAATTCAAAACTATTATTCTAGTAACTAATTTATTTCCCTTATAGATATAAATCCTGAATATTAAATCAATTAATATCTTTTAAAATCTCCTTATCCCATTAAGTAGGATCTAAAGCTCTTCCATTAGAGGTCACATAAAGAAAACCATTTTTTAAGTCTAACTCTGGCCTTCCTTTTGTGCCAAACAGGCTTCCATAACAGAGCTTTTAAATCCTTGGGTGGAGCTTTCTTCATTCCTGCATATGTCATTTGAATCAAGGGAGACCATCCAGTCATCAGCCTATCAAGGAAGCTAGTCCCTTCATAGTCATTAAATTGTTGGCCTGATAGTTTAGATCTCCATATTTGTCTTAGTATATTTGTCATGAGTTCAAGCTGATCTTCTTGTTCTTCTGATTTCAGCTGGTTTAGATGAAAAGTCATATTCAGTGTTGTAATTATTTTTTGGTCATCTGGGTTATCTGAATTCTCAGTATATTGTGTATGCAAGTCTTCAACATCTTCCGTCTTAGTGTTGCTTTCTTCAGTTTCTGTTGCTATTGAAATTGCAGATTCTTTGGATGCAATCAAAGTTTGGATATCAGAGTTCTGAGTAGATTGTAGCTGGCATTCTTTGAAATCCACTTTAGTGTTAATTCCTTCTTCCTCTGTTGCTTTTTGGGTTGTAAATTCATCTATTGAAGTCAGGACTGTGTTTTGTAGCTTTAAGGTGGTGCGTATATCTTTCAGTCTGGAATTCATTAGCTCAGTAGCCTCTAAGATTTTTTCAAGTATAAATTTGAAGTTAAGCTGTAGGTGGTGTTCCTCCATTTCTGTGGTATTTGCAAATAGTCCTTTAGTGGAGGCTATTTTTAATAAAAGTCAATAAAAATCCACCTCCTGTATAGAAAATTATTTTAACCACCCAGCTGTTTCAGGTTCTTATCTTTTTTGATAATGTCAAGGACAAATTTTAGTCTCAGAAGTCTCCCAGTCAAAAAATAATTTCACTTGCTTGATTTTTTTTGTGTGTGTGTTTTTTCTACTCTGTTTATATAGAAAACTATTTTGTAATAGCAGAACAATTAGAGAGATCTATGACAAGAGAAGAAAGGGTATTAATTAATGATGTATTAAATTAAGAGATGGAATATATGTGAAAATATTAGAATGTTATTCTTGGAATATTATGTGTGTTGTAGAAGGGATACCCAAAATTTTATTAATATGTTTGTTTAAGATTAATTGGAATATTTTAATTGAAATTAGTGGAGCTTAAAAGCAGGAGTGATTTGTGTAGATGTAATAGTAGGGATGCTTCCGTGGATTGATTGAATTTTAAGAAGAAATAGATTAAACTAAATTTGTTATATCATGTGAGGAAATAGAGGGGGGATTTTTTTATTTTTTTTCTTCTTTTTTTAAGGTATTAATTTTAGTTTTTTATATATATGACTTGTTTTGCTATGATTGATCACCCTTTCACCACAGTGTTTTCCTGAGCACTTTGATGTTAAAATTTAAAAAACCAATAAAATGTGTATTAAAAAAATAATAATAATTTCACTTGCTGTACCAAGTTGTGCCACAAGATGTCCCTAGTGCCATGCACAGTTAAGCTGTTATCTGGTTCAAGGAAGAAAGAAACATTCCTTTTTTTTCCAGCTTAGCAGACAAACACAACAATAAGTCTCTGTAAGAATAAAGAACTTTTTGAGAGCCCAAGTATCCAGAAATTAGAAGTCCAGATATTTAGTCGTTTAGTCTAGTTGTTCTATTTTTTTTTCTTTCCTTAGCTTTATATTCCCAAAGTAGGCAGGAGCCGCAGAATTGAGAAGGGGGAAGAAGGTATTCAAAGACTTTTACAGGAAAATAGATGGGAAGCAGGAAAGGTAAGGTAAGGTCTCACCCAACTCCTCCAGGTTGCTTTTGTCATGCTTAGTAGTGCTTTCGGCTTTCGGCAGGAACGGCTTGGCTGTTAACATGGCTGATCTTTTCTTTGTTGGTCCAAAGGAGCTTCCTCGGATCCAACGGAAGGGCTGCCTTCCTTCCGCGGTTGTCAAGAGTCCTCCTCAGCGTCGATCGCCCCTCCAGGGTGACTTTCAACCCTTTGCAGGGTCTTCCAACAGAGAAAAACCAGACGGCAGGGAGAGCAGCCTCTCCACCCACCCGCCGGCACTGCGATCGCAAACCGGAAGCCTTCATCCATACTCTCTTGATAGTATGTTAAGTTGAAGACTTTAAAATCAAAAATATTTTTTTTGCCTTTTGTAGCTGGGTATAGGACATTTATTTCATGTTTTATAGGTGGTCTTTGTAGTAGAAATTGTTTATCAAGTAAAGTTTATAATCCAAGGTGATCCATCATCTCATGTAATAACATACTGTATGCTTCTCATGCAGATAAATAGGAAAGAAATTCCCAAAGTATAGCTCTGAAAGTCAGTAAAAATTTACATTCATAGTTTAAGCAGGCCAGATAAGCTGCCCAGAAGTTCCTTCTTTTCAGCTGGGTTTTTCAAAGGTGGTAACTGTCAAGGTCAAAGACATTTTATCTGAAGTCTGGGCTTCAAGCCAAGTCTCTTTTAGGCAATAACAAATTGTAATACCATAATTCACCACAAGATGTCACCGATGCCATTTTAAGCTTTTTAAGTCCAAAATTTATATGGTAGCTTTTCAAGTCTTATTTTTTAAAAAAATAAAAAACAAAAGTCTCCAATAAGAAAAAAGAACACTTTTAGTCCCCAAGTTTCAAAAGAATTAGATTAAAATTATTCCTATAGTTGCTCTGTTTCCCCTGTGTAGTTAGTCACTGCTTTTCTTAGAGGGTGGGGTAAAAATTCCCTTCCCTCTCTCCTCACAGGGGGAAAAATGCTTTGGTATGGCTGGACATTCACCTGCTGGTTTTGAGGGTGTAATGTACTGAGCTTAACTTATGGAACAGGTGCAGGGAGCTGCACTGGAACCGTTAGCAGACCACGTGGCCTGCTAGCCAGACTTGCTGTCTACAAGGCTGATTAGTATGCATTTGAGTGGGAGAATAGGGTGCATTCATTGGCTGACACCGCCCCAAGCTGAATGTATAAATAGGGGCGGAGCCATCTTTGTTTGAGTTCTGTTTTGTCTTCAATAAAGAAGTACCTGTTGACTACTCCTGCCTCTTCAATGCTGAACCCAGTAGAAAACAGAACATCGGTGACGAAAGTGGGATCGTGCTGCCACAAATCGAAAGGCTGACTCACCACAGGGAAAAGGCCTAGCAAGCGCTTGGAGGAACGGCGTTCCAACCTTCTTCTCACTCTGCCTGCCAGTACGAAAACGCTGGAGGAGAGTGCTTCAAGGAACTACCCTGGAACCCCTCCGGAAGCCTGCGCAGCATGAGGCATTGAAAAGGCTGCCAAAGACTCACCATGGCGAAGATAGGTCAACTCTCAGAATTCGACATCGCTCATCCAGAGAGGTGGAGCTCCTACGTCGTGAGGGTTGAGAACTATCTGCGAGTCAACCAAGTGCGGGAAGATGGATTGAAGGCCGCGACGCTGCTGTGTGTTTGCGGTCAAGCAACATTCGACATAGCAGAGAACTTGGTTGCACCAGTGCCATTGGAGTCTATTGCTTATGCTGAACTAAAAAAAAAATGCTCAAGGAGCATTTTGAGCCGAAGCTTTCGGTCATTGATTGCCGACACACCTTTGAACAGTGGGACCAGCGTCCCGGGGAGTCCACCACAGATTTTATAGCTGCTCTTTGCCAAGCTGCAAGGCCATGCGAATTCAAGGACCTTGAAGAATGGTTATGGGATTGCTTAGTTTGTGGTCTGAGGAGCTGAGAACTTCAACAAAAGATCTTTGCTAAAGAAACTGTCTTTTTTCAAGATGCATTCAGGGAGATAACGGCTGAAGAAGCAGCAGACGGAGCTGTTAAGGCCTTGCGGCTCTCCAAGAACCCTCCTTGTTCAGACACAATTCCACCAAGAGGACGCCGAGATGGTTGAAGACTCCGAATCGGATCACGAAGTCGATTGGTTGCAGCAACCTCCAGAAAGAAGGCCTCAAAGGCAACCTGACAAGGCAGTTCCCTTCTCTCGGTGTTTCGGGTGTGGAGGCCACCACAAATGGGCTGACTGCCGGTTCCGCACCGCAACTTGCCGGGCGTGTGGCAGGCAAGGCCACATCGCCGCCGTTTGTTTGGGTTGCAGAAAAGAACAGTTATCGGAAGAGTTGCCTCGGAAAGGTACCGGGGTCCCCAGTCAGAACAGGGTGGGTTTTTGCACGAGTAGAAGGAACGTATTTAGGACAGGCGCCCATCACCCACTGAAGAAGAAGCTACACCTTGAAGTCAAGCTGCAAGGGGTTCCTTCAGACATGGAGCTGGACACAGGTTCAGCTCTATCAATAATCTCCCAGAGAACACTTAAGCAGATTTGTTGTAGAAGCAGCCAAAGAGTTAAGCTCAGGCCGTTGAATCTCATCTTAACCAACTTCCAGAATTCCCGGGTCAGTGTAAAAGGGGAGGCCATACTCGGGGTGCAGTTCAGGGATTTCGAGGGCCCCTTGGACATCGTAGTTGTTGAGGGCAACAACACAAGTCTGATTGGACTCGATTGGTTTGATGCTTTAGGAATTCAGGTGACTGGGTTAAACAGTTTGCAAATGGTGAGCCTTTTGGAGGTGTGTAAAGAGTTTGCTGATGTTTTCAGCCCAGAGCTAGGGTCATACAAAGGGCCTCCAATTGCTCTAAGGTTAGATCCCTCCATAGCACCGATCAGGATTAAGCTTCGTCGGGTGCCTTTTGCTCTTAAGCAGAGAATTAATGCTGAGCTGGACAAATTGTTGGAGCAAGGTTGATAGCAGTCCATGGGAAACTCCCATTGTCATGCCACTTAAGGCCAACGGGGAAGTCCGCATTTGTGCTGACTATAAATGCACGTTAAACAAAGCTCTCCAGCAGCAGTCCTATCCGGTGCCTGTAGTCAGCCATATTCTGGCATCTCTACAGGGAGGTCGCATTTTCGCCAAATTAGATTTGGCTCAGGCCTATCAGCAGCTGCCGGTGGATGACGCCACGGCTGAGGCCCAAACCATTGTGACTCACCGGGGAGGCTTCAAAGTGCGAAGGCTACAGTTCGGGGTGAATGTAGCCCCTGGCATCTTTCAGAGTATGATGGAACACACGCTCCACAACATTCCAGGTGTATGCCCATATTTTGATGATGTTCTCATAGCTGAGGAATCAGTCAAAAACCTGTCTGACAGGCTCTGGGCCATGTTACGGAGTTTCCGCAAAGCGGCGCTGAAGCTCAAACAGGAGAAGTGCAAAATTGGAGTCACTTCCACAGAATTCCTGGAGTTTTGTACAGAGGCCAAAGGCATCCATACTGCTGAATCCAAGCTCAAAGCGATTCAGCAGGCACCCAGTCCCAAAACAAAGGGAGACCTTCAAGCCTTCCTGGGACTCCTTAATTTCTACCATGCTTTCCTCCCCCACAAGGCCACAGTGGCAGAGCTGTTACATCGGCTCTTGGACAAACAGGCTCCATGGAAGTGGACAAGTGTCCACGAGAGGAGTTTTGATGCAGTTAAAGCATTGTTGTCTTCTAAAGCAGTGTTGGCTCATTTTAATGAGCAGTTGCCAGTCAGCATAGCATGTGACACATCTCCATATGGGATTGGGGCTGTCTTAAGTCACCTCAGTGCTGATGGGACAAAAGTCCCTATAGCTTATTATTCCATGACTCTTTCTGCTGCTGAACGCAATTACGCGCAAATAGATAGGGAGGCATTGGCCATTGTGGCTGGCATCAAGAAGTTTCACGACTTTTTCTATGGCCATTTCACGGTCTTCACTGACCAAAAGCTGCTTCTGGGGTTGTTCACTACCCACAAACAGACACCCCAAATCATCTCCCCTAGAATGTTGAGGTGGTCAATGTTCCTATCTGCTTATGATTATTGCCTGGTTCACAAACCGGGTAGAGAAATGGGCCACACAGACGGCCTCGGAAGGTTGCCTTTAAAGCAATTAGAGCCAGATCCTGCACCGGCCAACCACATCCAGGATTTGCTGGAGTCTCCCCTCAATACAGGGGATATTGCTGCAGAAACGGCTACTGACAACACGTTAATTCGCGTGTTGAACTGGGTGCTTACTGGATGGCCGGACATGTGTCCTGGTCCTAACTTCCAGAGTTTCTGGAAAAGGAAGCATGAGTTATCCACCTTTAAGGGTTGTATCCTGTGGGGCAGAAGGGTAGTAATCCCGACCTCACTGAGGACTAGAGTCCTTGACTCTCTGCATGAGGGACATCCGGGAATAGTCTGGATGAAGGTGCTTGTGCGTAGCTACCTCTGGTGGCCTGGACTCAATAAAGACATCAAGGCCCAGGTCCACAGGTGTCACATTTGCCAGCAGTCCCAGCCAGAAATGCCACAGGCTCCTGTACATAGATGGGAGACCACACAAGCCCCTTGGTCGAGAATTCCCATCGACTTCGCTGGCCCCTTTCAGGGGCAACTCTTCCTCATTGTTGTGGAAAGTCACTCTAAGTGGCTGGAGGTCATTCCAGTGTCCACTACGACGACTGCCAGGACCATCCAGGTTTTGAGGGGCATCTTTGCAACGCATGGCCTCCCAGATGTCATCATCTCTGACAACGGAGCTCAATTTACTTCCTCGGAGTTTCAGTCTTTTTTAAGGGCAAATATGATTAGGCATGCCACATCAGCTCCTTTTCACCCGGCCCTAATGGCCAAGCGGAACACATGGTTTGCATAACAAAGGAATCCTTGAAAAGGGTAACCCATGGAAACTGGCTGTCAATGCTGATAATATTGGATATTATTGCTTTGACAAGATATGTAGAACTGTCTGGTATTTTTAGAGTTAATTTAGATGAGGCTGGGAGGGGAGGAGAAAGATAAGGAGTGTGTGGAATATGGAATGGAAGTGAATCTTTGCCCTTCAGGCTGATTGGAAAATGTGATTTATGACTACAAAATAGGGGAGGGGAATAGCCTGGAATGTTATGTGCAAGGAAAGGAAATTCAGATCTTGGCATTCATCCATGCCGTGCCGACACTCTGTCACACAAAGAATAAAGACTTTTTAGGATAAACAATGCCTGGAAGTTTTTTGAAGTGTTTCATTAGTCAGAACCATGACATCATGCCAAGATCTAAATCCTTTTCAGACAACCTGGGGTCCTGAACTCCATCCACTGTCTCTAGACTTGAGACAAGCTGGTAAAGATTCAGGAGGAAAATCTATCATGGGAAAAGGGAGTTTGCTTGAAGATAACCTGACAGCTGCTTATACCCCAGAGGGGGAAGCAACAGACAGCATGCTGTGGGAAGATGAATTTTGGCAGACAAACAGCTGGCAGACAAATGCAATTCGGTGGAGAGATAACAGATCGCCTGCCACTCCAGGTTTGGGTGAGTCACTGGAAAGATTTGAAAAGCCAGAGGTGAGAAGCAGAAATCAATTCCTGCAGAGAGGAGCCTGCAGCCCTTCCATTGCAGATCAGACAGCCTTTCAGACCCTGTCTTCACCTGCCAGGGACTCCAGCCCTGAAGACAGAGGGAATTCCAGTCTGAGGCCTCTGCAGCAATGGGGAGTTTGGCATCCCCTGCGGGTAGATGGTCAATGGCCTCTGAGCTTGCCACAGCTAATAGAGGCCTTGCAACAGCTTGGGGTGGTGCAGAAGCCAGGAGATCAGCAGCTGGTGGGAGAATGACCACAGCAAGGAGATTGGCCACAGCCCCCGAACGTGCAACCCCTGGGCATAAATCAACAGCCTATAATCGCACCACCTTTCAGAGCAACCTTTGATGGGGACCCAGAGAAGTTGATTTTTTTTCCTCAACCAAGTATGTTCTCATTTGAACTGCTGGGCCTATCTCTACCCGGACCCAGGGGCCATGGTCGATGTGATTGCGTCCAGCCTAGAGGGAGAAGCATCTGAATGGATGAACCATTTATATAATGAGCAAGCCCCAGAATTGGAGGACCCCCACATCTTCCTCCTAGGGCTGAGAGAAAGATTTGAGGACCCATCCATTGGTCTCAAAGCAGGAGAACAAATCTACAAAATAAAACAACCTGACAGGCCTGCCCTGGAGTATGTGCGAGAATTTTGCAACATAGCAGGTCGAATAGAGGGGTGGCCTGAGCAATCCCTAATCCATCACTTCATTGAGGGATTAGACAATCACCTCTCTCAGTCCTGCATCTATTGAGCAGTACCTGATCAGCTGCAAGAATGGTACCAGGCAGC
Organism: Crotalus adamanteus; assembly: GCA_039797435.1. Taxonomy (NCBI): domain Eukaryota; kingdom Metazoa; phylum Chordata; class Lepidosauria; order Squamata; family Viperidae; genus Crotalus; species Crotalus adamanteus. The sequence continues at coordinate 890,262 of CM077935.1, read as the reverse complement.
GGTGAAGCTAGACGTTCAGCTCGCCCACTATAAGAAGCATCCCCCACCTGAATCCCAGCAGCAGCCAGAGCAACCCGAACAGCAATCACCCCCACGAAGATCTCCAACTACTGCAATGGCTGAGAGACCCAGGCCACCTGCAGGCCCGTCAATCAAGTGTTTCCAGTGCGGACAGGAGGGACATCGAGCAGCAAACTGTCCAGTCCTCTACCCCCGACTACAGAGCAGACCAGAACCAGTGGCGAGAAGGAAACGTGCCCAGCGGCTAATGAGAGAAAAATCCAACCGGGTCACACAAGAACCTGTTGCCCAGATTACGCCCCCCACACAGGAGGACGCCGGGACTCCGGGTGGACCCGCCCCTGATCTACCCTCCTTTGACAGCGATGACAAAGGAGAGAATGACCCAATGGTGAGTCGACAAGTCCCACCTTTTTCACTGCCCGCCAAACTTATAATCCCTAAGTCGGGGGCACAAATGGACTTAAACGTGCTAATCGATTCTGGATGCACCCGATGCATTATTAGTCTGCCATTTGCCATGAAATTGGGCATACGGGCAAAACAGCTCTCCAAACCTGTGAGGTTTGAGCAAGCTGATGGCTCCCTGATGGGAGGGACTCTTGTCACGCAATTAACTGAGCCCTTATGCCTAGAAATAGGTGCGCACTGGGAGTTTATTCACTTCCTAGTGGCTCCAAAAATGACTGAGACTGTGATCCTAGGGCTAGCCTGGTTGGACAAATGGAAGCAGTTTATCTGGTGGGAGAAAGGAATGAGAACTGTGAGACTACCTATAGGGCCTAAACCTCCCGCTGATTCAACTGACGTTGCGGGGCACCTTAGGCCACCCAATGAGCGAGTGCACATGGCTGCCTCACCGCCACCAGGCAAACCACTCATCCCCAACGAATACCGAGACCTAGTGGAGGCATTTAGTGAAAAAGAATGTGATGCCCTGCCCCCTCACAGACCCAATGATTGCTCTATCGAACTGGTGCCCGGAGGCAAACTCCCACGCCCGAGAATGTATGCTATGTCCCCCCTCAAAATGGAGGAGATGCAGCGATACATGAACAAAAACCTAGCGAGAGGGTTCATTGAACGGGCCAAATCTACTGTGGAAGCCCCTGTGTTGTTCAAAGGAAAAAAAGATGGGTCTCTTCGTCTCTGCGTAGACTAGAAGGGTCTCAACGCTGTGAGTGTGGAAAACAAATACCTCCTCCCCCTCCTAAAGGACTTATTAACCCATCTGGCTAAGGGGAGTGTCTTCACTAAAGTAGACCTGTGAGAGGCATATTACCGGGTGAGAATAAAAGAGGGAGACAAGTGGAAAACTGCCTTCAACTGTCCTATGGGGAGCTATCAGTTCAAAGTCATGCCATTTGGACTACAGGGGGCCCCAGCCATATTCATGCAGTTGATTAATGAGGTCCTACACGATCACGTGTACAAAGGGGTTCTGGTGTATCTTGATGATATCCTGATATACAGCACGAATATGACTGATCACATAAAGCTGGTGAGAGAAGTGTTAAAGAAACTATTGAATGCCAAGCTTTATGCCAAATTGTCAAAATGTGAATTTCACCAGACCCGATTAGATTATCATGGCTACAGAATTTCCAACGAGGGCATTGAAATGGATCCAGCCAAAGTGAAAGCTATAATCAAATGGCAGCCCCCCAAAACTCACAAACAGCTCCAGAGCTTTCTAGGTTTTGTCAACTTTTATCGTCAATTCATCCCCTCTTTTGCCGAAATTGCCCTACCCCTTACAGAACTACTCAAAACAGGCAAAAGAGGAGGGAAGCCCTGACCGGGCCAACCACTAGCATGGACGATGAGCTGTCAAACAGCTTTTGAGAATTTAAAGAGACTATTTGCTGCTGAACCGGTCCAAAAGCACCCCTGCCCAGGGAAGCCCTTTGTAATTCAAGCCGATGCCAGCGATGTGGCAGTTGGAGCTGTATTACTGCAAAAGAACAAAAGTGGAGTCCTGCAACCCTGCACCTACACCTCTAAAAAATTTACTGAAAGCGAGCGGAGATGGGCAATCTGGGAGAAAGAATCCTTTGTAATTAGGTGGGGGCTGTTAAACTGGAGACACTATCTAGAAGGGAGCAAGGTGCCATTTGAAGTATGGACAGATCATAAAAACCTAGAGGCACTGAAAACTCCCTGCAAATTGTCCCCAAAGCAAGTACGGTGAGCACAGTACTTTAACCATTTCAACTTCACTCTAAAGTACATACTGGGAGGAAAAAACCTCCTAGCTGATGCACTATCGAGATTGCCCCAGTACAAAAGCCAACGTGAAGTGGTTAGTGAGGCAATTATCTCCAGTCCACAACCTGCCGCTCAACTCATGCCTCGCAGAGTCCCTAATCCTGATGACCCAGGGTTAAAGAAAATAAAACAAGAGCTCCTCACCGATCAATGGTTCAAAGATAATCAAACCTCCCTAATGTGCAGGGATGGCTTGGCTTACAAAGGGGGGAAACTATATTTGCCTGAAGCCCTCCATCTTAATGCTCTCAAACAGCCATGATGTAAAACAGGCTGGACACTTTGGTTATCTAAAAACTCTACACCTCACCTGCCGGCAATTTTGGTGGCCGGGGCTGAAACAGGATGTGGAAAACCATGTAAAAAGTTGTATTGTATGTGCCACAATGAAAAGAATCCCAGGGAAAACCCCTAGGTTACTGCAGCCAGTGGCAGACCCTTCTCAATCATGGGAAGAAATAGCTATGGACTTTATAGTAGACCTACCTGAAAGTAGAGGAAATACTGTCATCTGGACTGTGATAGACCTGTTCTTGAAGCAGGCTCATTTCATCACTTGCAAAGGACTCCCATCTGCCCAACGACTTACTAAATTGTTCCTGAAACATATCTACTGGCTGCATGGTGCTCCTAAGCGAATAATTTCGGACAGGGAGGTGCAGTTCACAGCTACGTTTTGGAGGAGTTTTCTTAAATTAATTGGATCATCTCAAGGCTGATCATCTGCTCTTCATCTGGCCACCAATGGTGCTGCAGAATCCGCTAACAAAATGGTGGAGCAATATCTCAGATGCTACATTTCCTACCAACAGACAAACTGGGCTGACCTCCTCCCTTTCGCAGAGGTGGCATACAATAATTCTGTTCACAGCAGTACTGGCTACAGGCTTTTCAGAGTAGTCACAGGAAAAGAGTTCAGCCCAATTCCTGAATACCCTCAGGTGCCTTCTGCCTCCCAGACACTTGATCAATGGGTGACGGGGTGGGAAGAAGTTTGGAGAAACACGAAAACTGCATTTAAAAAGTCTTCCGAGACCTACAAAAAGCAGGCTGATAAAAAGAGGGCTCCCCAAAGAACATTCCAAGTTGGGGAAAAGGTTTATCTGTCAACTAAATATTTATGCCTCAAATTGCCCAGCAAGAAATTGGGACCAAAATTGATTAGGCATGCCACATCAGCTCCTTTTCACCCGGCCCCTAATGGCCAAGCAGAACGCATGGTTTGCACAACAAAAGAATCCTTGAAAAGGGTAACCCATGGAAACTGGCTGTCAATGCTGATAATATTGGATATTATTGCTTTGACAAGATATGTAGAACTGTCTGGTATTTTTAGAGTTAATTTAGGTGAGGCTGGGAGGGGAGGAGAAAGATAAGGAGTGCGCAGGATATGGAACGGAAGTGAATCTTTGCCCTTCAGGCTGATTGGAAATGTGATTTATGACTACAAAATAGGGGAGGGGAATAGCCTGGAATGTTATGTGCAAGGAAAGAAAATTCAGATCTTGGCATTCATCCATGCTGTGCCGACACTCTGTCACACAAAGAATAAAGTCTTTTTAGGATAAACAATGCCTGGAAGTTCTTTCAAGTGTTTCATTAGTCGGAACCAGGACACTGGCATCACAGGTTGGCAGATTTCCTCCTCTGCCAATGCACAATGCCTTGCATGTCTACAGGCAAAAGCCCAGCTGAGCTCAGATGGGGTCACCGTCTGATCACAAAGCTGGATCGCTTACACCCTGACAGGTTTGCATCACAAGTGCAGCAGCCTAAGATACCGAGGCACTTGTAAGTGGGTTATCCGGTTTGGGCGCACAACTATGGAGCAGGGGCAATGTGGGTGGTAGCTGTGGTTTGCAAGGTGTCAGGGCCGGTCTCATACGAAGTGGCCCTGGAAGACGGTCGTGTGCTCCGCAGACACATTGACCAGCTGCATTGGATGTTACCACGCCACTCTTCCGCTCCTGACTCTGCTCTTGGGGGGGGGGGAGGAAGATCACGATCGTGATTGTGAATCTGAGTCAGCAAAGGCAGAACAATGCGATCGCCAAACGGGGTTTTTGCCAACGAGGCTGCTCCTAACTGCACCCATGGGACATTGCTCTCAATTGGGTTTTCACACCGCTACTACCTCAGGCACTGCGCCAACGGGACATTGCTCTCAATCGGTGCCAATGGGACATTGCTCTCAATCGGCTTCTCACGCCGAACTGGTGGATTCTTCTCCGCCACGGAACTCTGGCTTAGGTCTACCGGAACAGGCCAGCCTTCACAAACCGGCTTCACCCGTATCAAACAGGTCACACAGCCCCGGTCTGCCGAGCCTGGCAGGCGAGCTTGCAGATCAGGAGCTAGCAGCAGCTCTGAGGCGTTTGGAGTGGGTGAAAGGCCCACCGAAGTTTCTAAAGGACTACGTGAGGTTTTTTATCACTGCAAACCTAAAATGCTTATGTATTTTTATTGCAAACTAAAATGCTTATGTAAGTTCTTGGAACTTTAAATGCCTAAGTACTTTAATGTTGTGTCTTCTTATGACCTGTAATGTTATATATTTTGAATCTTGACAGTGAATTGTGAGGCTCTTGTACCATTGAATGTCATTGTGTGTCTTGTGAAATGTGTGTAGTCTTGAACAACAAGAAATATTGTGTATGTGTTAAAGAACCAGGAGGGGAGGGGTGTAATGTACTGAGCTTAACTTATGGAACAGGTGCAGGGAGCTGCACTGGAACCGTTAGCAGACCACGTGGCCTGCTAGCCAGACTTGCTGTCTACAAGGCTGATTAGTATGCATTTGAGTGGGAGAATATGGTGCATTCATTGGCTGACACTGCCCCAAGCTGAATGTATAAATAGGGGCAGAGCCATGTTTGTTTGAGTTCTGTTTTGTCTTCAATAAAGAATTACCTGTTGACTACTTCTGCCTCTTCAATGCTGAACCCAGCAGAAAACAGAACAGAGGGCTTCCCCGGATCAAACAGAAGGGCCTCTGCCCTCTTGCCATCAAAAGGGGGTCTCCTCCTTGGTCGTCACCTCTATAGGATGACTTTCAACCCTTTCCAGGGTCCCCCAGTGGAACGAATTCAGATGCGAAAGACGGAGCCCATCTTCCTGCATCCGTGCCACCGTGGTGCCAACCTATAACCTTTTCCTTCTTTCATTTATTGGGTAGACTTTACCTGATTCAGTGTGCACTGAGAGCTGCGTCCCTGGTTATTTCAAGAAAAAGCAGGAAGAGAAGCCATTTTGCTGCTATGATTGCCTTTCATGTCCCAAAGAGAAAATGTCAAGCCAGAAGGGTAAAAGAGATTATGAATTAAGTTACAAGTTAATTTAGTTCAATTTTAAACTGACTGGTGTAAACTAGGGAGTCCTCATATGAGTTGTGTCCTAGATATACCTGCACACAGAGGCAGTCCTCAACATACAACCACAACTGGGATCAGAATTTCCATTGCAATCATAATTCAATTCATCACATAATGGATCTGATTTATCAATTTCATGATGATTGTAATTCAAGTCATGTGGTTGTAAGTGTGACTCCAACTTAACCAAAGATGTTTACCAGCAAAATTAGAAAATCAAGATTATGTGACCACAGGATTCTGCAAGAAGTCATAAATGTGAGCTTATTGCCAAGTACCTAAATTGTGATCATAAGACCTTAGGGGGTAGGAGATAGTCATATGTTTGAATTTAGGTCATAGCTCACATTTTTGGAGGCTGACATTAATTCAAACTGTTGTTAAGTGAATGGTCATACGCCAAGGACTACCTGTATTATTCTACACATAATAACTTATCTTTCAATTTATCTAAAATCTTTGTACATCATCTCCCTTTAAAAACTCCAATGAGATTTACAAAATCTTAGGCAATTAACAAAGGTGATTTTAAAAAGAGTAAAAGTAGTTCTCAATTAGAGGACACAATTAGGATCAACCACTTAGTTATTAACTGAAGCTGTTGCTAAATGAAACTGCAACTGTGGTTATGATGTAGGCACAATTTTCAATAGGAAAATTGATTCCTTCAACAAAACTTGTATTTATCATTATTTATTTATTTATCAAGTTATTTATCATTAATTTTTATTTTATCAAACAGAAGTCCAAAATTTTAAGAATATTAGACATTAATTATCTGATAGAGACAATTTTATTATATTTATTTTTTTTTATTATTATTTTCAAATATATTTGCGAAAAGACATTGTTGACAAACAACATGAAAACAAGTAACAAATAAGTAACGTGACGTCACGAGCACGTAACATTCTCTCACTTAGCATAGATTTCTCGTGTTCTCTTTTGCTCCCTTTTGTGCCAAATAAAAAGGCAGCTGGATAGTCAGCCAAATAAAAAGTCAGCCAATCTTGCTTCTAGAAAAAAATGATGTAATGATACTAATAATAACATGACTACAGGAAAAACTTATACAAATTTATATATATTTAAATTCTAGATATGGATGACTGTCTGCAATGCCCAGAAGATCAATATCCAAATAAGAATCAAGATTCATGTATTCCCAAGAAAATATCTTTCTTGTCATATAAAGAACCAATGGGAGTTGGTTTAGTCATTCTGGTACCTTTCTTTTCTTTCAGCACAATTGTGGTGCTGGCAACATTTTTGAAACACCACAGTACACCTATTGTCAAAGTCAATAATCAAAATCTCACTTATGTTCTACTTATCTCCCTCCTCCTCTGCTTCCTTTGCTCACTGCAGTTCCTTATTGCACCAGGAAATAAAATATGTCTTCTCTGACAAATTAGCTTTGGCATCATCTTCTCAGGGGCTGTTTCTTCTGTGCTGGCAAAAACCATCACTGTGGTTCTGGTTTTCATGGCCACCAAGCCAGGATCCAGGATGAGGAAATGAGTAGGAAAACGACTGGCACTCTTCATTGTTCTTTTTGGTTCTATAATTAAAACGGGAATCTGTATGGCATGGTTGTTCACATTTGCCCCTTTCTCTGATGTTGATACCCATTCAGAAGTACAGGAAATCATACTGCAGTGCAATAAAGGCCCAGCTACCATGTTCTACTGCAGGGGTGTCAAACTGCCGGCCCATGGGCTGGACGCATCATCCAGAAGCCGCGTCCACCCCATTGCCGGCAATGGCAAAACCGTCCCGATACATTGCGCGACGTCAAGTGACATCACGAGTTTGACATGTCTGTTCTACTGTGTTCTGGGCTACATGGGCTTTCTGGCAACTGCCAGTTTCACAGTAGTGTTTTTCTCTAGGAATCACCCTAGCAGTTTCAATGAGACCAAATGTATCACATTCAGCATGTTGATCTTCTGCAGCGTGTGGCTCTTTTTTGTTCCATCCTACCTGAGCACCAAAGGCAAATACATGGTTGCTGTGGAGGTCTTCTCCATTTTGGCTTCCAGTGCTGGGTTGCTAGGCTGCATATATCGCCCAAAATGTTACATAATCCTTGTAAGGCCAGAACTAAATAACAGGGAACAACTAATAAAGAGAAAATAGTAATAATATACAAACCCAAATAATCCTATTACCATTATTTCTTTCTTTTAGTATCTCTTCTTTTAAGTCTCTATACTTCAAATTATTGACTCATAGGGGGTTGAAATTATTAGGAGTTGTCTTTGGTATATGAACAAAGCTTTATCATGTTAGTGCTTCTTTTATTAAAATTCAAAATCTCGGAAATGAAAAGGACATTGGTCTTTTTAAAGAATGCAGCTCATGAGTTGATTAAAAATCTATCGGAATCAAGTTGCTTAAAGAATTAGGATTCAATTTCAGGGGAAAAAAAGTGTATTCCTTTTCACAGAGGGGAGGCATGATGATGCCTGGAGATGGATTGTGTTTGAGAATTTTTTTTTTCAGCCAGAGCTAAACAGATAGAACAGTTGAAAAAAAGAAATATATTTAGAGTATAAACATAAAGATTCTCTTTTCTATTATTTCTCTCTTTAGTATTCCTTCCTTTAAATTTCCATGATCTTCATCCTTCATTTTTATACTCTAGGGATTCTTTTATGAAGTAATTATTGAGCAGAAAATTCTTGGAAGGATTCCAGCTTAATTTAATTGTAATAAGTCTTCATTAATCAGCCACTATTCAGGTTATTTTGAAGAGGATTATGATTTGATTTTAAAGATTCAGTATATAAATAAATACATGAATGCATAATAAATAAATATATCATAATGTGGGAGCATCAATATGCATGACATTCTTTATATTTTGTTACCTGAAATAACAAAATATTATCAATGATAATTGAGTCTTCATTCAGAGAAATTTATTGGGATCATTTTTTGAAAGATTGCTCATGTATCTATTTTAAACAAAGATAGCAGAGATGATACAACATTCTAGACTGATCAGAAAGAACTTGAATTATACTGATCCCATGAAGTAAAGCATTGTATTGCATAATAGTTTCATAGGGACATAGTACTAACCCTTGAAGAACAGGAATGTTTGTTGTCTGGTCCAAACCTTGTTTAGCTAGCAGGTGCCTTTGGAAGGGGTTGATAGTAAACATAGGCATAATTGGGTCTTGATTCAGTTGCTATGGTATTTTGCAGGAGATTCATGGGACATTGGGTAGCAGCAAACCTCTCTGAGAGTGTGATGTTTGTACATTGTGTTGGGTCATTTTGGAGACAATTATGTCCACTCATTAATTTTAAAATCTCAGTGGGTTAAGGCTAAGAATAATAACCACAGGATATGCTGATGGTTCAGTTTTTGAATACTCTGCAGATGTTCTAAATTCTGTTGGTCTCTATGGAATCTGACAAAGTTCAATGTACCTTCCAGGTGGTATCACTACATTCAAGGGGCACATTGATTGCAAGCTCCTTACACCAGAAGATGTAGTTCTATTGCATCAGTGTACTATTCTAGAAGTAGAAGACTGGTGAGAACAAGATAGATAGCGTTGATCAGAAATACTGCCTCACTTGCTATGTTGGAGGCATCCATCTCCACTTCAAATGATTGCATGAGATCTGAATGTCACATGCAAGTGCAGTTTTTTTTCTCCAGAAGAGCAATGGAGCATGGTGGCGGCAGGGGTGGGAGGAGAGAACTAGCAGTGAAAGTGTTTAGTGCATCTGGGTTCATTCAGTTAGTAGATAAGAATGACAATGGGCTAAGAGAGCTGGGTGTTTTCCACAAGTATTTGCTCCATCTTCATGGCAGCAGAAGCTCTAGGCTGATAAACTCTGAGCATAATGCTTCTACAACCTCATGTGTTCATAGAATAGATTCATACATTATCATATTTTCTTAATAATGTTGATCAGTTTCCACAATATTTGTAAATTGCAAGTTCATATCAAGAAACAGGACTCAAAAAGATACTTAAGCTGGAATTTGTGAAGCTCCTGAAAATTTTTCTGGATTGGGCTATATGTTTCTTTATATATGAGGGAAATAAAGAAATATTAGTAGAAATAAAAGAAATGTAATGTAGATGAGCATAATAACCTGATGTTTAAAGTTACTTATGATATATATATATAATGTTAAGATTTAAAATATTAAAATTAAATAAAAAATTGGAGACAAGCAAAATTCATAACATGGTCAACTTGTACGAGGACTGGGAAGTAATTTGAAGGTGGTTACATACTGGTCTACCTTGAAATAAGAGTCATTCAGTTTGAACATCACCCAGATTAACAAAGACCATGCCAGATATTGGGAATGAAGATGATTTGACAATAAGTGGGTTACTGGAACAAACCAAATTGGTAATAGAAATTTTGATAAATATGAATATTCATTTTTGTTGCTCTTCTCTGCACTCTTTCCAGAGTCTCAATACCTTTTTTATATTGTAGTGACCAGAACTGGATGCAGTATTCTAAGTGTGGTCTTACTAAGGGTTTGTAAAGCAGTAATAGAACTTCACATAATCTTGGTTCTATCTCTCTATTAATGCAGCCTAGGATTATATTAACTTTTTTGGCTGCTGCCACACACTGTTGGCTCATATTTAAGTGATTGTTGACTTGGAGTCCAAGATCCCTCTCACAGTAACTGGCACCGAGCCAAGTTTCACCTTATCTATACAGTATACCTATACCTATCATATATTTTCTGCTCAGAAACATAAAAATACATTTCAAGTTCTTAAGTGTCACCACTTGGTACTGTTAGAAACTGTGTCTTAATAAAACTAATCTGATAGAGACAAGGATTAAAACAGAAGAACCCTTCTTCAATTTAAAAGAAGAGAAGCGGAAACTTGGTCATCTTAAATTTACAATTCATGTTTTAAGATCCTCTTTGTATGAACTTTGATATTACTTTGCATTTTCCATCATAGTAATAGACAAGTGCCTCATTAAGCAAAAGAGAAATTTTTTTAAGATCTCACCGCAGCTGTCAGGGCAACTGCAAGGGGAAAAAACAAACTTTGTTGCAAAGACTGAAAAGAGGTGTTATGTTCATGCTCTTGTACTCTCTAAATTTCTTTAGAGTAGTAGTGGTAAAGATTTTGGCTGGCTTCTGAATGAAGCATGAATATCTCTATCTTTGCCATGTTGATCTTCCCCCATCTCAATAACTTTTCTGATATTATATGATGTCTTATAGATTCATTGCAACCTTACTATTTCATTAATAATTTGAAGGTTGCAATTTTCTTTTCCTTTTATCATTATCAAAAAGACTATTATTAAATTTGCTATTCCGCAAAGCCCTTATTGACAAATTACTGTACTTGAAAGAATTAGGACAAAGTGCTGATGGATAAACAAATAATTAAAAAATGCAGGGACAGGTAAAGTAAACAGAATGCTTTTTCAGAGCCATTTGCATTCTGAGATTCATTACAGGATGGAAGTTAAGTTAGGAACAGAGAAATTCAGTTCAAGCTTGTCCAGTTTTGGGGATTTTTAAGAATTTCATGGCAATGCGATAATTTTTTTCAGCAAATTAATATTTATTATGATGATATTGAATCTTCTATTGCTATTGCCACATATGGCTTGCAAGACTCAACCAACAAAATGCAGCATCCAGGATCCTATCCCAATTGATCACAAATATTTCCAACCAGGTGACCTACTCATTGGTGGTATGACTTCTTTTGTTTTCATAACTAGAGATGTGGGAAGTTTTGCGGAAGATCCCCATCATTCTCTTTTGGGTGAATCCCTGTAAGATATTATTTTCTTTCTGTAGCTATTAATCTAGATTACATTATTTAGTACCTATTGTAAATATATATATTGCTACAGTGATTAAAAATAATCCTTTAGAATTAATGTTTAATTGGATGATATTTTTCAGTTTATAAATTATTTTCTTGCACTTGAAGGGAAAAACAGAAAGAATCTATATTCCTTAAATCAACTTTTTAAGAATTAGACTAATCTTACAAATTTTATGGTTACTAAATTCAGACAAGACAGAAATTGCAGCCATCAGTCCCTTTGCTTGGGTTGGGAATTATAGCAGCAGATTATAAAACCTGACTCTGCTGAATACAGGTGAAACTCGAAAAATTAGAATATCGTGCAAAAGTTCATTTATTTTAGTAATGCAACTTAAAAGGTGAACCTAATATATGAGATAGACTCATTACATGCAAAGCAAGATAGTTCAAGCCGTGATGTGTCATAAGTGAGATGATTATGGCTTACAACTCATGAAAACCCCAAATCCACAATCTCAGAAAATTAGAATATTGTGAAAAGGTTCAATATTCTAGGCTCAAAGTGTCCCACTCTAATCAGCTAACACCTTGAAAGGGTTCCTGAGCCTTTAAATTAAAGTAGGAAGCTGGAAAAATACTGATTGTCTAACTGATTGTCTAACAGAAATTGTGGGTGAAAGGGAGGTTTCCTGCCTCCCAGATGACACATAAATTTAGAAGTGCCAGATCAGCCCAATATCCTGTTTTTAACTTTGCACATGATATATTGCAAACTGCCTAAGTAGCTTTTCTATGTTAGAATAAGGAACTACAGAATATAACCATGTATGGAATATTCCATGATCAGGAAATAATTACATATTAAGGAGTATAAGAATGTTCACCCGAAACCTCCGGTGGCTGCGTTGGTGTTGATGGCAGCTGTTTTACAGCTGCCTCTCCCAGGAGATCGTAAAAGCCGGTTAAACAGTGACGACCAGCTGTTTTATGGCTTGAAACCTTCTTCCCGGGTGAAGGGAAGAAGGTGAGCTTTCTCCTGGATAGGAGTTGAACCTCACCAACCTCCCAGGGATTTTTTCTCGGGAGGTAAAGTGTGAGAGCTCCTCCAAAGTCTGGGTGTTGCTCCGTTTCCTGGGATGTCTTTGTTCTCCGAAGAGAACGAAGCCAGACGCCGCCTCCACTGCTGCTCTCCTAATGAAAACTGTAAGTGACTTTTAAAGCAGACAGAGCTCTCAGGAGGACAATGACTGGATTTTACTTCTAACTTAACTCGGGGAGAACTAACATCTTCTCCTGTTACTATCTGAACAAATTGCTGGAGCAAGAAATATGGCGGAGGAATATTGTTTCTTTGTTACTCTTCTTGTTTGAACACTTTCATTTTCTACTTTTTATTGATCGAGCTTTAACAACGTAATGGACTTGATTTGTTTAAGAGAATTCTTTTTTTTAAGGAGTAAACTTCTTTTTTTTTGCTGTTCTTGCTCTTTTTACTTTTACTAGTTTTTAATTCTTTTTAAAAAAAAAATTTTTTTTTCTTTGTTAAAATGGCCTCAAAACGTCCTGGACCTGCTTCTCTTCCTAAAGTTGCAACTCCTTCTTCAGTAATTCAGACTGTACAACAACAACCCATACCTAAACTTTCTCCACCCTCACCACCACCGCAGTCAATAACACTTAAAGATTTGCAAGATGCTTTGGAGAATATTTATGAGAAAACTATACAAAAGACAGCAGAACTTATTGAGAAAAAAAAATGATCAGATGAGAGTAGATATTATTTCTGCACTGAAGGGGCTTGCTGGACTTGTAGAAAAAATTGATGACAGGGTGGATGAAGTGGTGGGGAAGGTTGAAATACTACAAGATAGAGTTGACAAGATAGAAGATAATGTAGACAATGTACAGGATGAGATTTTAATGTCACAATATAGAGAAATGGAGTTCGCTTTGAGAATAAGAGGCTTGAAGGAGAATGTTCAGGAGAATTTGAAGGAAGAAATTGCAATTGAATTGGCTTCTATTTCGGAATGCGACCCTGAAGCAATGTTGAGAGATATAGAAAAGATTTTTAGAGTTAATTCATGGGTCGCAAAACAGAGGAAGCTACCAAGAGATGTGGTGGTTTATTTTGCTAGAAGATCATTGTGGAATGAAATTATTCAGGCTTTTTATAAGCACAAATTTCAGATTGCAACTCAAGATGTGATAATCTTAAAAGAAATACCTTCAAAAATCCTTAGGAGAAGGAGAGATTTTGCTTTTTTGGCGGATGAACTTAAGAAACAACAAATTCAATTCAGATGGGATATTCCTGTGGGGATAGTGGTGACTTATCTTGGCTTACGTTATCGTCTTAATACAATTTCTAAAGCAAAAGATTTTTATATGACTGTGTTAAAAGCAGAGTCACCACCATCTCCAAGATCAAAAAAAGATGAGAGCAAGGCAGAAACACAATCTGATGTAGGCTTAAAGCCACTCCCAGGAGAAGAGTTATTGGTTGAATCTATTCAATTAATTGATGACCCAAAACAACAGAGAATTACACGTGCTGCCTATAAACATAGAGAAAGAGAACAACAACAGCAACAGCAACAAAAGGTTGATGATGGATTACACTTTACTTCGGAGCCAGTGGGAGGAGCAAGGCCAAAGAAGTCATCAACTGCAAGTCTAGAGGTTTTGTTCCAAAGGCTTCAACCTGCCAAGAATGGCAAAGCTTCTAACCTGGAATGTTAACGGGCTAAACACTCCACAGAAAAGAAAGAAAGTTTTTTACTATTTGAAACAACATAAAAATGATATTATTTGTTTGCAAGAGACTCATATTATTTCCAAAGATCAAAAATACTTGTTTAACCCTCGGCTTGGGGTACATTTTATAGCTCCTGCATTGCAGAAAAAAGGAGGTGTAGTTATATATGTAAGAAAAGAGCTTTCACCAAAATTAATTGACTTGGATTTACAAGGCAGATATGTTATTATTGATCTTTTAATAAATGATAATAGAACTCTTCTTTTTGGATTATATGCTCCCAATCAACAACAAAAACATTTTTACGAGATGATTCATCAGAAACTAATTTCTTTGGATTATAAATCGGTTATTATGATGCGAGATTGGAATGGTGTTTTGGATCCAAGCAAAGATAAGAAGGGTTCTTTTAAAGTGTGTAACCAGGCTAGACTTCCGAAAACTTTTTTTGATTTAAAGGAAGATTTGGAACTCAGAGATATTTGGAGAGAACGTAACCTAGGAAGAGGACAGCGAGGAACCCGAGGGTATAAAGGAGATTGGGATAGAGAGAGGGAAGTTGAAGGGATTGGATTGGCAGGGACCGGATGGATGGATTGAGCAAGGACATAGGGCTTTAGGCTGGGAAAGGAAGCAAGCAGTGTTAGCTATTGCCGAACCCCTAAATAGGCGACAGTTAAGGGATTTTTTAGGTTTGGCAGGATTTTGTCGAATATGGATACCAAATTATGCCTTATTAGCAGCACCTCTTTATTTGGCTACAAAAGGGGGTGATACAGAGCCCTTCAATTGGGAGGGAGAACAAAGGAGAGCTTTTAGGGAAGTGAAGCAAGCCCTCACATCAGCACCAGCCTTGGCTTTGCCTAACTTAGAAAAGCCTTTCAACCTATATGTAGACACTAAAAAGAATATTGCATTGGGGGTGTTGACACAACAATTGGGGCAGTGGCAGCGCCCGGTGGCATTCTTATCTAAGCAATTGGATGGGGTGGCCACATTGTTCGAAGGTTCTTGCTGCTATAGCAGTCCTTTTACAGGATTGCAATAAATTGACCTTCTCATGTCCCATAAGTGTCCACACTCCTCACGCAGTCCATTCTATTTTGGACAGATAGTAAATATGCTTTTTTGACTTTACATGCTCATGGTGCTGTGTACAAAGAGAGAGGATTTAGGGATTCTGCGGGCAAATATGTCTTGCATGGACACTCGATAAAGCGTCTTCTTGATGCAGTACAAAGGCCAGCAAAGGTTTCAGTTATGCATTGTAAGGGGCATCAACGAGGTGTGGATAAGGTGGCCTAAGGAAATCGGAAAGCCGATGGCATGATTTGGGCCATCAGGGGGGAGTGTAGACTCTGGAAATGGTGCAGGAACTGAATAAGCAGGTGGAAAAACTCAGAAACTACGTTATTGAACAAACACCACCTAAGTTGATAACTAGATGTCATCCTTTTAAACCTGGAGATAAAGTGTGGGTGAAACCTTGGAAGCATGAGCAACTGGAAGGGAGATGGAGAGCGCCTTATGAAGTAATAATGGCCTCTCCTTTAGCTATAAAAATTGCAGAATCTAAGTCCTGGATCCACTGGACCAGAGTCAAGGCAGCAGCAGATCCCCTGTGGACAGTGACCAGGGACCCAAAGGTCTCTACAAAACTTACTCTTAAACGTGTTTAATGAATGTTCTATTATTTGTATAACAGATATTATAGTAGTACAAGTGTATCCTGCATATATATCTACGGCTGATTGGTTGGATTCAACACCCCTGCTAAACCACCCCGGAAGCTGGCTTTCTACGCATGGGAGAAGAAAGGATGGAAGGATTATTATTGCTTTTATATAGTACTATTGTTGCATGTAATAATGTTTGTCTCTTTAATCTAGGCCAATGGAGCAAGCCAGAAGAGGCTCCCGGTATTGTTCAGTCTTATGTTATAGGAACTGGTAATTGTGATGGTTACCCCCTATTGGTTTCTCACCGGCATGCTGGAATGGTATCTTGCCTCATCCTTGTCAATTCCCACTAGTGTTTGATAGGATAGTTAAAGAAACTTGCCTCACTAGACAATCTGTCAACCCTGAAGCCTGTCAATATGCTGGATATATCCTTAGGAAAGGCATATGTGTTAGGGCCCCTTATAAGAAGCCTCCTCCTCCTGTCACCTTGGAATGTGGGCCTCCTTTATTTTGGGGTTGGGAACAAGTCACCCTAGTCTCGCAGCTGAAAATGGGATGGAAGGGGACTTGCATTGTACGTGTAATTCCAGTGGAGTTTGGAACCACTATCCGGAAACCACAAAGGAAGCGGCCTGAGAGAAAAAGAAGTAAAAGGTCCAACCAGAATAAGGATGTGCCCCATCCATTGGAGTCGAGGATGCAATATAATTTGTGGGTCCAGTTGGCTAAAATAGCCAACACAACAGATTTTTTGCCTTTCTGAAGCATATGATATGGAGAATCTGCTGTCCACATGTTTAATACCAGTATGTGTTCCAGTCACAGTGGCCAGGGAATTTGGTCACTATGTGTTTAAAGGACATATAGGGTATGAAACACTATACAGTTGGGGTCACATTTCTAAGTTTTTGCTCCCAATCAACAACAAAAACATTTTTACGAGATGATTCATCAGAAACTAATTTCTTTGGATTATAAATCGGTTATTATGATGCGAGATTGGAATGGTGTTTTGGATCCAAGCAAAGATAAGAAGGGTTCTTTTAAAGTGTGTAACCAGGCTAGACTTCCGAAAACTTTTTTTGATTTAAAGGAAGATTTGGAACTCAGAGATATTTGGAGAGAACGTAACCCTCAGGAAAAAGATTTCACCTTTTTTTCAGACAGGCATCAATCTTATTCTAGAATTGATTTTTTTCTAGTTACTAATGACTTTTCTTTCAGAGTGAAGAATACTAAGATATTTTCTAGAATTTTTTCAGATCATAGTCCTGTATGGTTGGAAATTTCTTTGGATAAAGGGTCTAGAAGGTCTTGGAGGTTAAATGAGAATTTATTTAGATATGAAGAGAACATACAGAAATGTAGAGGTTATTTAAAAGAATTTTTCTCTTGGAATATGAATAAGGGCACCTCGATGCCAATGGTTTGGGATTCCAGTAAAGCATACATGCGAGGGATTTTGATCTCTATGAATAATGCTCATAGACGTAAACAAACTGAGAAGCGTAAAGAGTTGGAAGATGAGATTAAATGTAAGGAAAAGATTTTATTATCAAATCCAATGGATAATAATTTGAAAGCTTCTATAACTCTGCTTAAGGAACAATTTAATATGTTAATAGCGGATCAGATGGCAATTAATTTGAGGTACATGAAGTATAATACATTTTGTAATGCAAATAAACCTGGTAGATGGTTGGCTTATCAATTACGTAAGAAGCAGAAATCAAGGATTATAAACAAAATATGTTATAAAGGCAAAGAGGTGTATCAACAAAAGGCTTTTTTAGATTTTTATTCCAAGTTATATACTAGTGAAGCTATACAAATTTCAGATGTAGAAAATTATTTACAACAAGCCAATTTTCCCAGACTTACGACTGATCAGTGTGATGGAATTAATGCTTCAATTACTGCTGAAGAGATTACCTCCGCAATTAAACAATTAAAGGTTGGTAAGACGCCAGGTACTGATGGATTAACTGCAATTTATTACAAGATGCTATTGGAAGAAATGATAGAACCATTGAAGGAACTTTTTAATGACATTTTGCTGGGAGCAGAGTTACCTCCATCCTGGAAAAGGGCCTTCATATCATTGATTCCAACGGATGATCAGGACTTGTCCCAGCCTAGAAATTATAGGCCTATATCTTTGTTAAATACGGACTATAAGATTTTTGCAAAGATTTTGGCAAATAGATTAATGCAGGTTTTGAAACAACTGATTCATACTGATCAATCGGGATTTATAACGGGAAGATACATGAAAAATAATGTAAGACAATTGGTTAATATAATAGAATATTTGGATAAGAATAATCAAATTCCTGCTGCCTTAATATTTATAGATGCGGAGAAAGCTTTTGATCAATTAGATTGGAAATTTTTATTGAAAGTGGTAGAGGAAATGAATTTTGGAGATAAATTTTTGTGTGCTCTTAAAGCTGTATATCAGCAACAATCAGCACAAATTATAATTAATGGGGGATTAACAGAGCAATTTAAAATAGAAAAAGGTACTAGGCAAGGTTGTCCTTTATCCCCTTTGTTATTTGTATTAACTATGGAAATCTTACTTATTAAAATTCGAGAATCCTCTAGATTAAAAGGAATAAAAATAAATAAGATTGATTATAGGTTGAAAGCTTTTGCTGATGATTTGGTGGTGACATTATCTTATCCAACAGATTCGGTTAACGAATTGGTTGAAATTTTAGCGCAGTATGGACAGGTCTCTGGTTTTAAGGTGAATAAGAATAAAACTAAAATTTTACTTAAAAATGTGTCTATGAAGGGAAAAGATACTATAGTTGAAGCAACAGGTTATGATGTAGTTAATAAGGTTAAGTATTTAGGAGTATATATCACAACCTCTAATGGGAAATTGTATAAGATCCTGGAAAAGATAATCAAACAACGAATCAACGAACACCTAGAGGCAAACAAAGTCATTACTAAAAGCCAACATGGGTTTGTCAAAAATAGATCATGCCAGACAAATCTTATTGCATTCTTTGACCAAGTGACAAAATTAGTGGATCAGAGGAATGCTGTGGACATAATTTACTTGGACTTCAGTAAGGCATTTGATAAAGTAGATCACAACCTACTACTTGACAAGATAGAAAAATGTGGGGTAGACAGAACCACCACCAGATGGATCCGTAGCTGGCTGACCGGCCGTACTCAGCGAGTGGTCCTCAATGGAACTGCATCTATATGGAGGGAAGTGTGTAGTGGGGTGCCCCAGGGCTCTGTTCTGGGCCCAGTACTCTTCAACATCTTCATCAACGATTTGGATGAAGGGATAGATGGGGAACTCATCAAATTTGCAGATGACACCAAGCTGGCAGGAATAGCCAACACTCCAGAAGACAGGCTTCAGATACAGAAGGATCTGGACAGACTTGAACACTGGGCACTAACTAACAAAATGAAATTCAATGGTGAAAAAAGCAAGGTTCTACATTTAGGCAAGAAAAACCAAATGCACAAGTACAGCATAGGTGGCACCATGCTCAATAGTAGTAACTGTGAGAGGGACCTCGGAGTCCTAGTGGACAATCACTTAAATATGAGCCAGCAGTGTGCGGCAGCTGCCAAAAAGGCCAACACAGCGCTAGGCTGCATTAACAGAGGGATAGAATCAAGATCACGTGAAGTATTAATACCACTCTTCAATGCCTTGGTAAGGCCACACTTGGAATACTGCATCCAGTTTTGGTCACCACGATGTAAAAAAGATGTTGAGACTCTAGAAAGAGTACAGAGAAGAGCAACAAAGATGATTAGGGGACTGGAGGCTAAAACATATAAGGAACGGTTGCGAGAATTGGGTATGTCTAGTTTAACGAAGAGAAGGACAAGGGGGGACATGATAGCAGTATTCCAATATCTCAGGGGCTGCCATAAAGAAGAGGGAATTAAGCTATTTTCCAAAGCACCTGAAGGCAGGACAAGAAGCAACGGGTGGAAACTAATCAAGGAGAGAAGCAACCTAGAACTAAGGAGAAACTTCCTGACAGTGAGAACAATTAATCAGTGGAACAGCTTGCCTCCAGAAGCAGTAAATGCTCCAACACTGGAAGTTTTTAAGAAGAGACTGGACAGCCATTTGTCCGAAATGGTGTAGGGTTTCCTGCCCGAGCAGGGGGTTGGACTAGATGACCTCCAAGGTCCCTTCCAACTTTACTACTATTACTAGATGACCTCCAAGGTCCCTTCCAACTTTACTACTATTACTATTACTAATTGTGGATAAAGGTACAAAAAGACTTAAATGACTGGCAAAAACTACAATTATCATTGTTGGGGAGAATTTCAGTAGTAAAGATGAATGTTCTACCAAAGTTTCTTTTTTTATTTCAGATGTTACCCATTTTGAAAAAGGATGCAAATTTGGAAGAGTGGCAGAAGGGTATCAATAAATTTATATGGGGTGGTAAGAAACCAAGGGTTAAGTTTAAGATTTTACAAGATGCTAGAGAAAGGGGTGGACTTAAAGCACCTAATCTGAAATTATATTATGATGCGGCCATTTTAACTTTAGTAAGTGATTGGCTCAATTTAACAAACAAAAAT
Organism: Crotalus adamanteus; assembly: GCA_039797435.1. NCBI lineage: Eukaryota > Metazoa > Chordata > Lepidosauria > Squamata > Viperidae > Crotalus > Crotalus adamanteus. Next base: position 869,777 of record CM077935.1, on the reverse strand, counting down.
ATTTTGGTTCTTGAAGGCTGGGATTTATTATTTGGTTGGCACGCATATTTAGTTTTTGATAAGAAAGTAGATTGGGTGTTTAAGTCACATATTTTAAGAAATGCCATACTTCGAGTCTGGAGGAAGTATTATTATAAATTGAACTATAAAATACCCATTTGGGGGATTCCTGGACAGGCAATTCAAGGGGTTTCTAAAGGGGTGAATTTTGACAATATTTCCTATAAAGAGTTGCTCATTTGGTCAGGTACAGATTGGCAATTAAAGTCTTTTGATTTGTTAAGGCAAGAAAATATTTTACAATCATGGTTTCAATATTTACAAATAATGGAGAGATGGAGGGTAGATAAGAAGGTGGGAATTACTTTAACAGATGAAAACTTGGTAATTCAGATTAAAGATCAGAAATTTGCTCATATCAAAATAATTTATAATGAGTTGATAAAATTCGATTCAGAAACAGAGTTAGTAAAAAATTGTATGATCAAATGGGCCCAGAATATACAGGAACCGATCTTAATGGATTCTTGGGAGATAATCTGGGTTAGAAATGTTAAATTTACTCAAGCACAAAATTTGAAGGAAAATTTTTATAAAATGTTTTATAGATGGCATTTGGATCCTAAAAAGTTATCTTGTATGTATCCGAATTTGCAACCCAAATGTTGGAGATGTGGTTCCTTGGATGCAACTTATTTTCATGTTTGGTGGACTTGCAAAAATATTAAAGCTTTTGGGATTATGATTTGGTGGAACATTCAAAAGGTTTTTAAAAGGAAAATTAAATTTACTCCCCAATTATTTCTTTTGGGTATTTTTGTGGATTTTGATGTTAAGAAACTATTTTAATGCTGAATTTAATAACAGCAGCACGACTATTGGTGGGTCAGTATTGGAAAAAAGATTCTCTGCCTTCTTTAGAAGAATGGGTATTCAAGGTTTCTAACTTAGCAGAAATGGCTAAAATTTCTGCTTACTTAAAGGACCATTCACAAAAGAGATATGTTTCTGTATGGAGAAGATGGATAGAATATATTCAGGAGAAGTATGGAACAACAAAGTTTCATTTATTTTATGAATAATGGATTTTTATTAAATTATGAATTCAAGTTTGCAGAGAGTTAAGGGTTATTAGGATTCCGGTTATTGTATAAGTAGTAAATTTAAGTTGACTATGTTTAGTTTTCTTTTTTTTTCTTTTCTTCTTCTTTTTTTTGTAACCCTGTACTGAGCTCTGGGAAGTCGGGGGGGAAAGGGGGTGGGGGGAGGGGGGAGGGGAGAGTATGGGTAGTATGTTCAATAGTTCAGATTTTGGTGATAGAGGATTGCTCGGGCATTTCCCTCAAACCGCATCCGATTGAGAAGAAGAGGAGAGGGATAAGTAAGTAGAAAGATGGAGGAGAGAGGGAGGGGAGGAGAGGAGGAGGTAGAAGGAAGGGGGAAGTGAAGAGATGAGAGGGGGATGCGGTCTGGGGGGAAATGGGTGAGCAATGTCAGAATTTGTGTGTTGTATTTTAACTTCTTATGTATCTGAATTTTTTTTCTTATGATTGTAATGAAAATAAAATAATAAAAAAATTTTTAAAAAAAAGAATGTTCACCCATGACCCTATTCGGGGTTCAGACCCTTTTTGCTGTGATTAGCTCTCTGAACCTGCGCAATAAACCTTCTCTTTCTCAAAAGAGCTGACTCAAGTCTCTCACTTCTACAACAGTTTCTGGTGCATTGGCCGGGAAACTTGAGTGAGGTGATGTTTCGCTGAGGGCGGCTTGACCCTTTGGACCTGCTGGGAAGCCATGTCTGAACAATTCTCCAGGCGCCACAGGGGTTTTTTCCTTCGGGAGACAGCTGTGGCTTGTCAGCAGAGCGAACAGTGCTGAGAGCCAGTCCAAAAACCCTTGGGGAAAGGAAAGGAGGTCTGAACCAGCTCCTGGCCAGGACAAGTGTAACAACACCACAGGCGAGTATGTGTTTAAACTAATTGTACCTATCTCACTTGAAGATAGAAGAGGGGGCCTGATCAACCCCCTGGACTTGGGACATTGCTTCTAAAGAAGTCCGTGTCAGGTTGTGTGGGTGGTTAAGCCATTGGATTTCCTATTGGTGACCGTTGGAACATCCGGCGCCGTAGGTCAGTGGCAGTATTGTTAGGATGGGGGGGCGTAGCAGTGTTCCCAGCACACTGCTGGAATGCATGTTAAAAGAATTTGACAAGTACTTTAATCATACCCAGTATAGGGTCCCTTACCCTAAGGTAACTAGGGATAGGCTGCAGTTTTTATGTGAGCATCAATGGCCTCACATGGATGTGGGGTGGCCCCCGGAGGGAACTTTTAAGAATCAAATCATTGATGATCTCACTTCTCTGATAGCAGCCAATGAGGAAAATTACCCTAACCAATGTCAATATATAGATCAGTGGGGGGATGCAGTAGCAGAGCAAGCAGATGAGTTATTGCAATGTCAGGCTGAAATGGTTCACTTGTGTGTGGCTAGACCTAAAGGGAAAAAAGCTGCAGGTCGAGTCAAAGAGGTTCAAGGATGTGAAGATTTTAGAGACTAAGGTATCAGATGCCAGGAAAGAGATAAAGGTGGAAGTAGAGGAAGTAATCCTTAGACCCTCTCCCTATGTGCCGTGCCTTTCTCCCATGCCCCCAGTGCCGGCAGCGGCAGCTGCTGTGCCTGGAGATATGCTGTCAGCTGCCTCTGCTGTGCCCGGGGACATGCAACCAGCTGTGAGACAGAAACAAAGGGGGAGGCTGTTGGCTCCCAAGGAGGAAGGGGATTTGGAAGGTCTCTCTGTAAATGTTAGGGGAGAAGTAAGTGAAGAGGACGTGGCAGGATGTGCAGCAATTGTTAGATACTTTGTTGACTCCTAAGGAAAGGGAAAAGTGGAAGGCTGCTGTTGGGCAGTGCTTGAGAGATAGATTGCCAGCTGTACAGGATATATAGCCAGAGTTGGATACAAGGGCACCAGAGAAGGATCCAGAATGGAATGCACAGGATCCACCACAGATGAGATTGCTGAAGGAATATCAGAATTTAGTAGTAGAGGCTCTTTGCAAGGCTGGAAAGCCTCCGGTGAATATGTCAAAGCTGTCTTTAGTGATGCAGGAAGCAGATGAGAGTCCGGAGAGTTTCCTGCAAAGATTGATTGAGGCTTATGAGCTTTATACTCAGGTTGATCCAAGAAGTGCAGATAATGTGAGAAAGTTGAATGAGAGGTTCATAGCACAGAGCTATGATGACATAAGGAAGAAGTTGCAGAGGTTGGAGGGAGCATTAGGGAAGAATACTACAGGGCTGTTGGAAGTAGCAAGGAAAGTGTTTGTTAACAGGGATAAGGTTGAAAAGAAGGAGCGAGAGGCCAGGATGCATAAAAAGACAGAGTTGTTGGCCGTGGCGTTGCAAGGAGGGACCGTGCTGGGACCTAATCAGTGTGCTAATTGCAGAGAGGAAGGTCATTGGCAAAGGGAATGTCCTAGAAGACAGATGAGAGGAAGAGGTTGGAGAGGAAGAATAGGTAGAAGACGTGGGGGTGTTGAAGGTGGACCCACCACTAGGCTTCCCTTTAGGGGAAGAGGACAGCGAGGAACCCGAGGGTATAAAGGAGATTGGGATAGAGAGAGGGAAGTTGAAGGGATTGGATTGGCAGGGACCGGATGGATGGATTGAGCAAGGACATAGGGCTTTAGGCTGGGAAAGGAAGCAAGCAGTGTTAGCTATTGCCGAACCCCTAAATAGGCGACAGTTAAGGGATTTTTTAGGTTTGGCAGGATTTTGTCGAATATGGATACCAAATTATGCCTTATTAGCAGCACCTCTTTATTTGGCTACAAAAGGGGGTGATACAGAGCCCTTCAATTGGGAGGGAGAACAAAGGAGAGCTTTTAGGGAAGTGAAGCAAGCCCTCACATCAGCACCAGCCTTGGCTTTGCCTAACTTAGAAAAGCCTTTCAACCTATATGTAGACACTAAAAAGAATATTGCATTGGGGGTGTTGACACAACAATTGGGGCAGTGGCAGCGCCCGGTGGCATTCTTATCTAAGCAATTGGATGGGGTGGCCACATTGTTCGAAGGTTCTTGCTGCTATAGCAGTCCTTTTACAGGATTGCAATAAATTGACCTTCTCATGTCCCATAAGTGTCCACACTCCTCACGCAGTCCATTCTATTTTGGACAGATAGTAAATATGCTTTTTTGACTTTACATGCTCATGGTGCTGTGTACAAAGAGAGAGGATTTAGGGATTCTGCGGGCAAATATGTCTTGCATGGACACTCGATAAAGCGTCTTCTTGATGCAGTACAAAGGCCAGCAAAGGTTTCAGTTATGCATTGTAAGGGGCATCAACGAGGTGTGGATAAGGTGGCCTAAGGAAATCGGAAAGCCGATGGCATGATTTGGGCCATCAGGGGGGAGTGTAGACTCTGGAAATGGTGCAGGAACTGAATAAGCAGGTGGAAAAACTCAGAAACTACGTTATTGAACAAACACCACCTAAGTTGATAACTAGATGTCATCCTTTTAAACCTGGAGATAAAGTGTGGGTGAAACCTTGGAAGCATGAGCAACTGGAAGGGAGATGGAGAGCGCCTTATGAAGTAATAATGGCCTCTCCTTTAGCTATAAAAATTGCAGAATCTAAGTCCTGGATCCACTGGACCAGAGTCAAGGCAGCAGCAGATCCCCTGTGGACAGTGACCAGGGACCCAAAGGTCTCTACAAAACTTACTCTTAAACGTGTTTAATGAATGTTCTATTATTTGTATAACAGATATTATAGTAGTACAAGTGTATCCTGCATATATATCTACGGCTGATTGGTTGGATTCAACACCCCTGCTAAACCACCCCGGAAGCTGGCTTTCTACGCATGGGAGAAGAAAGGATGGAAGGATTATTATTGCTTTTATATAGTACTATTGTTGCATGTAATAATGTTTGTCTCTTTAATCTAGGCCAATGGAGCAAGCCAGAAGAGGCTCCCGGTATTGTTCAGTCTTATGTTATAGGAACTGGTAATTGTGATGGTTACCCCCTATTGGTTTCTCACCGGCATGCTGGAATGGTATCTTGCCTCATCCTTGTCAATTCCCACTAGTGTTTGATAGGATAGTTAAAGAAACTTGCCTCACTAGACAATCTGTCAACCCTGAAGCCTGTCAATATGCTGGATATATCCTTAGGAAAGGCATATGTGTTAGGGCCCCTTATAAGAAGCCTCCTCCTCCTGTCACCTTGGAATGTGGGCCTCCTTTATTTTGGGGTTGGGAACAAGTCACCCTAGTCTCGCAGCTGAAAATGGGATGGAAGGGGACTTGCATTGTACGTGTAATTCCAGTGGAGTTTGGAACCACTATCCGGAAACCACAAAGGAAGCGGCCTGAGAGAAAAAGAAGTAAAAGGTCCAACCAGAATAAGGATGTGCCCCATCCATTGGAGTCGAGGATGCAATATAATTTGTGGGTCCAGTTGGCTAAAATAGCCAACACAACAGATTTTTTGCCTTTCTGAAGCATATGATATGGAGAATCTGCTGTCCACATGTTTAATACCAGTATGTGTTCCAGTCACAGTGGCCAGGGAATTTGGTCACTATGTGTTTAAAGGACATATAGGGTATGAAACACTATACAGTTGGGGTCACATTTCTAAGTTTTTGCCACCCGATGCTCTAGCCTTACATACTCCTAATGTAGCCGTTCCAGAAGATTTACAATGTGCACATATGACAGGCTGTGAGCAAAGTACACCCCTACCTCATTGCATGAAGGTGAGCCAAGAAAAGCTGAATTGCACATCTTTCCAATCAGTGTCCTTTGGTTATGCCAACATATGGTTGCCCAGGGGATGGTTCTTTACATGTGGAAAAGACACTTTTAATTATATCCCTGCCAATCTAAGCACAACATATTGCTGTCTAAGCAGACTGACTACCTTTCTACCAGATAGGTCACTTTTTACCTCCTTCAATGTCACACGTTACAAAAAGGCAGAGGTTTTGGATGATAATTGTGATTCCTCTCGTACTCTTCTGAATGCTGCTGAATATAATGCCTTGGCCATCTCATTGGTGGGAGTTCCTGCACTAGCTGTTAGAGCTCATGTCAATGTAAATTCTGTGGCGTGTAATTTGGCTAAAGCTATAAATGCCACATCAATAGCCTTGTCTGCTATTTTTAGAAATACCCAAGCGTTTACCATGTCTATATTATCATTACCCACCCACTCACCCACCCACCCACCCTCAACCCTCCCCCCCTCGCTTCCCAGAGCAGAATTGTTGTTGTTAATTGTGAAGTCGTGTCCGACCCATCGCGACCCCATGGACAACGTTCCTCCAGGTCTTCCTGTCCTCTACCATCTTCTGGAGTCCATTTAAGTTCTCACCTACTGTCCCAGAGCAGAATACAGGGTTATTATTAAGAAAGTTAACAATAATAAAAAAGAAAAAAGAAAATAAAAGAGAAAAAAAAAATCATACTTAACCTTTAACTCCCCTTAAATTAAGTCATATAAACAAATCTCTACAACAGTTACTATAAAATTTACTCATAAAATAAATGAAACTTTATAGTCCCATATTTTTTCTGAATATAATCTATCCATCTTCTCCATACAATAATATATCTTTCTTGTGTATGATCCTTCAAATAAGCAGAAATTTTTGCCATTTCTGCAAAGTTAGAAACTTTAAATATCCATTCTTCTAAAGTAGGCAACGAGTCCTTCTTCCAATACGAGCCTACTAATAACCTTGCTGCAGTTAATAAATTCAACATTAAAGTAGTTTCTTTGTCATTTAAATCCACAAATTTACCCAATAAGAATAATTGAGGGGTGAACTTTATCTTCCTTTTAAAAATCTTTTGAATGTTCCACCAAATCATAATCCAAAAAGCCTTTACCTTTTTACAATTCCACCAAACATGAAAATATGTCGCATCCATATTACCACATCTCCAACATTTGGGTTGTAAATTTGGATACATACAAGATAATTTTTTAGGATCTAAATGCCATCTGTAAAACATTTTATAAAAATTTTCCCTCAAATTTTGAGCTTGTGTAAATCTAACATTTCTAATCCAAATTGTCTCCCATAAGTCCAATGGGATCGGATCCTGGATATTCTGAGCCCATTTAATCATACAGCCTTTAACCAATTCTGTTTCAGAGTCTAATTCTATTAAAGCATTGTAAATTCTTTTTATATGGGCGTGACTCTGATCTTTAATCTGAATAACCAGATTTCCATCTTCTAGTGTTATTCCTTCTTTTTTATCTACAGTCCACCTGTCCACTATTTGTAAATATTGAAACCATGACTGTAGAATATTTTCTTGCCTTAATACTTCTAGAGATTTTAAATGCCAATCCGAACCTGACCAAGTTAATAATTCTTTATACGAAATTTTATCAAAATTCATCCCCTTAGAAATCCCCTCAATTGCATGTCTAGGAATCCCCCAGATAGGTATTTTATAGTTTAACCTATAATAATACTTTTTCCAAACTCGAAGTAAGGCACTCCTCAAAATATGTGATTTGAAAGCCCGGTCCACTTTCTTATTAAAAATTATATATGCATGCCAACCATACATTAAATCCCACCCTTCAAGAACAAGAATATCCTTATTTGTTAAATTAAGCCAATCACTTATCCAAGTTAAGGCGGCTGCATCATAATATAATTTCAAGTTAGATGCTTTAAGTCCTCCTCTTTCTCGGGCATCTTGCAAAATCTTAAACTTAACCCTTGGTTTTTTCCCAGCCCAAATGAATTTATTGATACCCTTCTGCCATTCCTCCAAATTTACATCTTTTTTTAAAATAGGTATCATCTGAAACAAGAAAAGAAACTTTGGTAGAACATTCATTTTTACAGCTGAAATTCTCCCCAACAATGACAATTGCAGTTTTTTCCAGTCATTTAAATCCTTTTGCACTTTTGCCCATAGTAATTCATAATTATTTTTATACAATTTTCCATTTGAGGCAGTTAAATATACTCCCAGATATTTAACCTTTTCCACCATCTGAAAACCTGTGGCTTTAACCAAACTTTCCTTATCATTGGCTAACATATTCTTAGATAATATCTTAGTCTTATGGTTATTGACTTTAAAACCAGAAACTTTTCCATACCGTATTATAAGTTCTAATAGACAATCAACCGTTCTAATCGGTTGTTCCAAAATCAAAACCAAATCATCTGCAAAAGCCCATAATTTATACTCATTTTTTCTTATCTTTATGCTCTTGATTACCATTGATTCTCGAATCTGGATCAACAAAATCTCCAATGTCAAAACAAATAACAATGGAGATAATGGGCATCCTTGTCTTGTCCCTTTTTCAATATTAAAAGTCTCAGTCAATCCCCCATTAACAACAATCTGAGCAGATTGTTGCTGATATATAGCTTTAAGTGCATGTAAAAAATTATCCCCAAAATTCATTTTCTCTACCAGTGAGAATAAGAATTGCCAATCTAATTGATCAAAGGCTTTTTCAGCATCCAAAAATATAAAAGCCACAGGAATCTGATTGTTCTTATCCAAATACTCAATTAAGTTAATAATTTGTCTAACATTATATTTCATGTATCGCCCTGTTATGAATCCTAATTGATCACTGTGAATCAAATCCTTCATAACCTGCATTAATCTATTTGCCAAAATTTTTGTAAAAATCTTGTAATCTACATTTAATAATGATATCGGCCTATAATTCTTAGGCTCTGTAAGATCTTGATCCTCCTTTGGAATCAATGATATAAATGCTCTTTTCCAAGAAGGAGGAACTTGTGCTCCCAGCAAGATACTATTAAAAAGCTCCTTTAATGGCTCCAACATTTCTTCATATAAATTTTTGTAATACATCGACGTCAATCCATCTGTTCCTGTAGACTTTCCCACCTTTAACTGCTTGATAGCTAAGCCAATTTCCTCCACAGTAATTAAACAATTCATCCCATTTTGCTGTTCCTCAGAAAGTTTAGGAAAATGTACTGATTGTAAATATTTATCTATATCCATTCCCTTTATATTATCACTTGAGTATAGTTTTGTGTAAAAATCTAAAAAACTCTTTTTAATCAATTTTTGCTGAAAAACTTCAGTACCTTTATATTTTACTTTCGCTATAATCCTAGCCTTCTGTTTCTTTCGTAACTGATAAGCTAACCACCTCCCAGGCTTATTCACATTACAAAAAGTATTATGTCTCATATAACGCAAATTGGTAGCCACCTGATCTGCCATCAACATATTAAATTGTTCCCTAAGCATCTTTATAGAAACCTTTAAGTTATTATCAGTTAGGTTAAGAGCAAGCGCTTCTTCTTTTATTTTAATCTCGTCTTCTATTTCTCTACGTCTTTGTATCCTTTTATCCCTAGAAACTTTATTTAAATGAATTAAAATTCCCCTCATATACGCCTTACTGGCGTCCCAGACCATGGGCATCGATGTACCCTTATTCATATTTAAAGCAAAAAACTCCTTTAAATACTCTTTACATTTTTGTACAAACTCTCCCCGGGTAAACAAATTCTCATTCAGTCTCCAAGGCCTTCTGTTCCCATCTTCCAAATATAGCTCCATCCACACAGGACTATGGTCTGAAAGGGTCCTGGGAAAGATTTTTACCTTTCTCACCCTAGAAAGAAAATCACTAGTAATCAAAAAGAAGTCAATCCTTGAAAATGACTGTTGTCTATCCGAATAGAAGGTAAACTCTCTATCACTTGTGTTCCTTTCTCGCCAAATGTCAATAAGATCCAACTCTTCTTTCAAATCAAAAAAAGTTTTGGGTAATTTAGTTTGAGTAAAATTTTTTGAAGAGCTCTTTTTATCTATAGTTATATCCAAAACTCCATTCCAGTCACCCATCAAAATTACGGATTTATAATCCAACTGGGATATCTTCCCATGCAAAAGCTTATAAAATTGCTTCTGTTGTTGATTAGGGGCATATAATCCAACAATAAGAACTTTCTTGCCTTGTAACAATAGTTCCACAAAGACATATCTTCCTTCAAGATCAACCTCAATTAATTTAGCCGATAAATTTTTCTTCACATAAATTACAACACCCCCTTTTTTCCCTGGAGCTGGAGCTATAAAATGTGATCCCAAACGAGAATTTGTCAAATATTTTGAGTCCTTTGAAGTTATATGAGTCTCTTGCAAACATATCAAGTCATTATTATGTTGTTTCAAATAGTAGAAGACCTTTCTCCATTTCTGAGGTGAATTTAAGCCATTAACATTCCAGGTCAGGAACTTGGCCATCTACACCGGCCTGAAGCCTTTGAAGCATAGCCTGAAGATCAACTGTCGAAGATCTTTTAGGTCTTGCCCCTCCCACAGGCTCTGTAGTAACCATTCCTTCTACTTTATCGCCACTCTTCTGCTGCTGCTCTTTTTCTTTACGTTTATGGGCAGCTCATGTCATCCTTTGATCTTTTATCTCAAGATTCTGTACAGGCAACACCGCTTGTTCCATGACCATCAATGAGGAAGCTCCTGCCATAATGGGCTCTTCAATTATCCTTGTTTGTGAAGGTGAAGACGGTCTTGCCTTTAGAATAGAGTGATAGAAATCTCTTGCCTTTAAAACTGTAGTTAATCTGTGACGTATTCCATCATAATTCACTACTATTCTTCTTGGAATCTCCCATCTAAACTGGATTTGACGATGTTTTAACTCATCAGACAGAAAAGTAAAATCTTTTCTACCTCTTAAAATTTTTGGAGGTATTTCTTTTAAAATTATCACATCTTGAGCTGTAATTTGAAACCTCTTTTTATAAAAAGCCTGTATAATTTCATTACGAATAGATCTTCTGGAAAAGTAAATAACCACATCTCTTGGTAAATTTCTCTGTCTGGCAACCCGTGAGTTGACTCTGAAGATTTTTTCTATCTCATTCCCAACTACTTCTGTTCTCCATCCAAGATTAAAAGCGATATCTTTAACAATAAGCATCTTCAAATCTTCCTGGGAATTTTCTTTCAAACCCCGGATACACAATGCGAACTCCATTTCTCTGTATTGTGAAATAGTTTGTTCATCCTGTGTAACTTCTATCTTATTCTCCAATTCCACCATTCTAAATTCCAATTTTGCTGCATTTTCAGTAATCTCTTCCATTTTATCGTCAATCCTTTCAATATGCAGGGCAAGACCAGAAAACGCAAATAATATGTCTTCTCTGACCTGCTTTTTCTTTTTCTCCAATAATTCTTCTGTAATAGCCCTCTCTGCAATTATAAGATCTTTTACCTCCTCTTTAATATCCAAAGCAGTCATTTTTAAAGCTTCTTGTAAGTCTTTGAGAGAGATTGCAGGAGGAGGAGAGGGTGGGGGTGATTTTGGTTTAGACTGAGAAACAGGCTGAGTGATTGGGGAGGAGATGGAAGCTTTAGGGACAGAGACCAAACATTTTGAAGCCATTCTTTTAAATTCAAAGGAGCAAAATTCTTGCCTCTATAATATCACAGTTCTTTAAATAATAATAAAAAGAAAGAAAAAAGGAAAAAAAAGAGAAAGAGGAACAAAATTCTTGCCTCTATATTTAAAACATAAACTTTTAACTTTGTTGCAAAGTCAAACAAGAAAGACAGTCGCCATTTTGCCTTTCACTTTCCCTTTCTTCAAAAGGGAAAGTAAACAAAGAGAAGAAAGGGGGGAGAAGATGCTTGCAGGAATTAAAGTCACAATCAGTCTTAAATCCACTTTCTCCTGGTCTGCTCCATCTGCATTTGAATACTCACAAGCCTCCCCCCAAAAAAAGCAGATGTGGGAGCGGCGCCTTGCTTCATCCCAGAACTTCGGGACAAAGACGTCCTGGAGTGCGGAGTTGGCTCAGGTTCCGAGGGAGCTCTACCCTCCAATCCCTGAAATTATGGGGATCCAGGGGAGCTCTTACCTCTACCTGAGCAGCTCTTCTCTTCCCTTTCTCCCAGGGAAGAGATTCAAGCCGCAGGACAGCTGATTGTAAAAGTCCTGCGGCTTTTACACAACCCAGGAACGGGCTGCTTTGGGAAAAGCAGACATCGTAGCTGCTTGATCACACCGGAAGCTGAATAGCCTTGTCTGCTATTAACCAAGAGATGGTAGAATTATGCAAGGCAATTTTACAAAATAGGGCAGCCATAGACTACCTTCTGCTCCGCCAACATATGGGATGTGAGGCCTTTGAGGGAATGTGCTGTTTTAATCTATCAGACCAATCCCCAGTTATAAACAAGCAAATTAAAGTGCTCCATAAAATGGCATTGGATTTGAAAATAGATACCCTGGGAAGTTGGTGGAGTAACTTATGGTCTTGGCTTCCAATGGATCTTATTGGTACTGTCATAAAAGCAGTGGTCATCTTTATTGCTATTATGATTAGTAGCTGTTGTCTCATGCAATGTGCCTTCTCATTGATGAATAACATAACATTGCCAAAACGAATGTCAATACTTGCAGAACAAAAAGCAACTGCTCAAGTTATGGCCATGTGGGAATACAGGAACCAGGAATACAATAACATACAAACAGCAGACCCAAGCATTACCGGAAGCATTACAGGTTGAAACTCATCTGCAAGGTTGAGATAAGTCTCAACAGGGGGGAGTAAAGTGGGAAGCTGGAAAAATACTGATTGTCTAACTGATTGTCTAACAGAAATTGTGAGTGAAAAGGAGGTTTCCTGTCTCCCAGACGACACATAAATTTAGAAGTGCCAGATCAGCCCAATATCCTGTTTTTAACTTTGCACATGATATATTGCAAACTGCCTAAGTAGCTTTTCTATGTTAGAATAAGGAACTACAGAATATAACCATGTATGGAATATTTCATGATCAGGAAATAATTACGTATTAAGGAGTATAAGAATGTTCACCCATGCCCCTGTTCGGGGTTCAGACCCTTTTTGCTGTGATTAGCTCTCTGAACCTGCGCAATAAACCTTCCCTTTCTCAAAAGAGCTGACTCAAGTCTCTCACTTCTACAACAAAATCAGTGGTTCTCAACCTTTTTAATGCCGTGACCCCCAACCGGTCGTAAGTTGAGAACTACCCAACTGGTCATAAGTCGAAGACTACCCAACTGGTCATAAGATGAAGACTTTCCCTGCCCAGGAGCGCCGCGCATGCGTGGTGCCGCCCCCTTTCCGGCCGAGGCGTAGCTGGCAAGTGGCAGAGACAGCGCAGGCCGACCACCAGCTGGGCCACCAGCTGGCCCAGCCCAAGGGAGGTAAGGCACCCGCCGGGCCCCACGCGCGCCAGCAACCCTCCTTGTGCCCGCTGGCCTCCCACCTCCCACCCCTGGCCCTCTTTTACTTACATTTTTAGTAGTTGCTCAGCAGGGAGGGGTGGAAACTTCCAGACAGCTCGTCTTTGCTGCAGACAACTTACAGCACCATTTGCAGACTGGGGCTTTTGGCGGGCTCAGCAGGGCAGAGACAGCCTGGACAATTCCTATTGGCTTTTGAAAGCCAATAGAATTAGACTCTATTCAAGAGAGTCTATTCTATTGGCTTTCAAAAGCCAATAGAATAAAAGGGAGTAGCACAGCTAAGGAAAAGGGGGGGAAAATGGCAGACTGCATTGTTTGGCGACCCCCGTGAAATGGTTGTTCGACTCCAAATGGGGTCCCGACCCACAGGTTGAGAACCGCTGCTTTAAATGGTCTCTCAGTTAGGTTCTGTAGGAATCACAATCATGGGAAAGACTGCTGACCTGACAGTTGTGCAGAAAACCATCATTGACACCCTCCATAAGGAGGGAAAGCCTCAAAAGGTAATTGCAAAAGAGGTTGGATGTTCCCAAAGTGCTGTATCAAAGCACATTAATAGAAAGTTATGTGGAAGGGAAAAGTGTGGAAGAAAAAGGTGCACAAGCAGCAGGAATGACCGCAGCCTGGAGAGGATTGTCAGGAAAAGGCCATTCAAAAGTGTTGGGGACTTTCACAAGGAGTGGACTGAGACTGGAGTCAGTGCATCAAGAGCCACCACACACAGACGGCTATCCTGGACATGGGCTTCAAATGTCGTATTCCTCTTGTCAAGCCGCTCTTGAACAACAAACAACGTCAGAAGCGTCTTACCTGGGCTAAAGAAAAACAGAACTGGTCTGTTGCTCAGTGGTCCAAAGTCCTCTTTTCTGATGAGAGCAACTTTTGCATCTCATTTGGGAACCAAGGACCCAGAGTCTGGAGGAAGAATGGAGAGGCACACACTGCCAAAAGCACCAAAACCTGGTTCAATGACCGTGGGATTACTGTGCTTGATTGGCCAGCAAACTCGCCTGACCTGAACCCCATAGAGAATCTATGGGGCATTGCCAAGAGAAAGATGAGAGACATGAGACCGAACAATGCAGAAGAGCTGAAGGCCGCTATTGAAGCATCCTGGTCTTCCATAACACCTCAGCAGTGCCTCAGGCTGATAGCTTCCATGCCACGCCGCATTGAGGCAGTAATTGCTGGAAAAGGGGCCCAAACCAAGTACTAAGTACATATGCATGCTTATACTTTTCAGAGGTCCGATATTGTTCTATGTACAATCTTTGTTTTATTGATTGCATGTAATATTCTAATTTTCTGAGATTGTGGATTTGGGGTTTTCATGAGCTGTAAGCCATAATCATCTCACCTATGACACATCACGGCTTGAACTATCTTGCTTTGCATGTAATGAGTCTATCTCATATATTAGGTTCACCTTTTAAGTTGCATTACTGAAATAAATGAACTTTTGCACGATGTTCTAATTTTTCGAGTTTCACCTGTATGTGAAGTTGTATTGAACTACAAAAATAATGTTTGCTCAGAGGTACAGCATATTTTACCTCAGTAAATGAGATATTTAATTTTATTCCAGGAATAATATTTTCATGAACCAAAAGATTTTTCTGGGGAGCAGAGGAGTACAAACACATGAACCTTTGCTCCCAATGATTTTTTATTGGTAAAATCCTCATTCTGCCTTTCTTAAGCCACTTAATTATTTTCTTCCCAATTTTTCCATTACAACAAATATTGTATGACTATAATTTCATATTATTGCACCTATTTTACAGATGTTATTAGGGAAGAAAAACTTTTGGTATAAAGCGTTTCTAATAGTCAAAAAGCTTTGAATTATGTATTAAAATAATAAATAAAACTGCAATGTATGCATTACTTAAGTAGCATTATGATACTATATGTTTCTATAAAGTTTATTGTTGCTTATAGTCTTCTATACATATTTTGTTGAAGATAGACTAAATTCTATTTTTATTTTTTAATAATTTTTTATTTTTCCATTTGGATTATAATCATTGGATAAGATGAAGAAGATCACAACACATTTAACAACAGCCCCCTCAACACTACAGAGTCCGGTGGTGCAGAAAACACTGGACTGTACAATACAACAAGATAAATTTAGTATGGAACTGAAAAATATGATACAGGCATTACATACTGACTTCAAGGAAGGGTTAGGTAAATTAGAAGAGGAATTAAAAGAGGTCAAAGAATTGATGGGGAAAAGTGAACAAAGACTGCAACAAGTGGAAGGGAAAATTGAATTAATGGATAAGAGAGTAGAGGAGATGGACAATCGACTGACATTAACAAATAGGAACCATGAAAAAATGATTATCTCTCTAGAGATGGATAGAGCTGATTATTACTTAAGATTCCAAAATGTTGAAGAAGAAAAGGGAGAGAATTTAGTGGACGTGATGGCTGAAATATTAGCAGACGCACTAGAGGAAAGCAAGGAAAAGATAATTAATGATATAGATGAGACATTTAGAATACATACTAGATATGCAACGAGAAATAAGCTTCCTAGAGAGGTCCATATAAGATTTACTAAAAAAGCATTAAGGGCAGATATATTACAGAAACTGAGAAATGTCACAATAAAATATAAAGAAAGAGAGATAGTGATATTAAAGCAGATTCCAAGAAGAGTAAGAGACTTGAGAAAGGAGTATCAATTTTTGACAAAAGTCTTAATTGAGAAAGGGATAAATTTTAGATGGTTAATACCAGAAGGAGTAATGGTAAACTGGCAAGAACAGAGACACAGACTAGACACATTAGAGAAAGCAGAGCTTTTTTATGATCACTACTTTGGACAGCAAGAAGAAGAAAGGCTGAGAAGGGAAAGAGGAATTAGACATCAAGGAGATCAGATAGAGAAACAACAGAGTGAGTATAGTAAAGAACAGGAGGAAAGGGCATTGGTAGAAGGAGTAAGGACAAAAGAGGCAAAAGAGCAAAGAGAGATGAGAGTGATGAGATCAGCTAAAACCTTAAATAAATAATCATGGAAGAAGAGATAAAAATAATCTCGATAAATATAAATGGATTAAATTCGACCATAAAAAGGAAAAGAACACTAAATAAACTAGGAAAACTAAAAATGGACATAATTTGTTTACAAGAAGTTCATATTAGGAAACAACATAAAAAGTTATTAGAATATCCAAAATTGGGAGAATTATACACCTCACTTGCAGACCAGAGTAAAAGAGGTGTGGCATTATATATTCAGAAAACAATACAAACTAAATTGATATATTCAGATGAAGAAGGACGAATCTTAATGGTAGAAGTAATTATGAACTGTAAAAAATCATTATTGGTAGCAATTTATGCTCCAAATGAAAATCAAGAGAATTTTTATCTAAAATTACATAAGAAAATAATAGAACTGGAATATGAAAGCATATGTATGATTGGAGATTTTAATGCTATTGTAAAGCCTGAGTTGGATTATAATACAACAAAAAAAAAATAGGACTCTAAGAAGAACACTTCCTAAATCCTTCTATAATATGGTGGATGAATTAAATATACTTGATGCTTGGAGAGAGAAATATCCAGCAAAGAAACAATATACATTCTATTCTAACAGACACCTGTCCTGGTTGAGAATTGATATGACATGGATGTCAACAGATTTATTTACAAATATACAAAATATAGCCATAGAAACAAGCACATGGGCGGATCACAACCCAGTGACAATCATATGGAAAGGACAAAAAAAGAGAACAAGATGGACATTAAACCAAACTATATTGAATGAAAAGGATTTTCAGCAATATATGAAAAAAGAAATACTTTTCTTTTTTAAGGAAAACAAAAAAGAAGATACTTCACTTCAAAATGTTTGGGATACGGCGAAAGCATACATGACAGGTCTTGCTATCACTTATTTGGGGAAAAAGAACAAACAGAAAAGACAAAATAAGGGAAAACTGGAGGAAGAATATAAGATACTTGAGAAAGAATTACAGAAAGATACACAAAACAAAAAGATTAAAAATTTAATGGAACTGAACAAACATAAAATGAACTTACTAGAAAATGAAGAAGTGGCAATGAAAATAAAGGCAGCTAAGCAAACCTTTTTTGAGCATGCAAACAAACCAGGGAGATGGTTGACATATAAAATTAAAAAGGAGAAAGAGAAGAGTGGACTAAACAATTGGAAGATGCTGAGGGGATTTTACAACATCGAAATGAAGAAAAGAAAAAAATAATCTGGGAATATTATGAGAACCTATACAAGCAACAAACAGTTTCAGATGATAGGATAAAACATTTTTTGGAAGAAACAGAGATACCTAAAATGCCGGAGAAATTTAAAAATCTATTAGAAGGGGAAATAACAATGATGGAATTAATAGAAGCAATCAACAGACAAAAAAATGGTAAAACACCAGGACCGGATGGACTACCAGCAGAGCTATATAAGACATTGCAGGAAGTACTAGGTAATGTAATGTTGGAACTTTATAATGAACTTCTTTCTGAAGCTAAGATACCAGATTTGTGGTCCGAAGCTCTT
Organism: Crotalus adamanteus; assembly: GCA_039797435.1. NCBI lineage: Eukaryota > Metazoa > Chordata > Lepidosauria > Squamata > Viperidae > Crotalus > Crotalus adamanteus. The sequence continues at coordinate 851,916 of CM077935.1, read as the reverse complement.
ATTACTCTCATACCAAAGGAAGAAATGGAAACACAGAAAATAAAGAACTACAGGCCGATTTCCCTACTGAATGTGGACTACAAAATATTTGCATCAATAATGGCGGAAAGACTTAAAAAGTTTTTAAATGAATTTATACAATCGGATCAAAATGGCTTCTTACCCAAAAGACAGATTAGAGACAATATGCGAATTATATTAAATACACTAGAATATTATGAAACACATCCCGAGAAACAGATGGCATTGGTGTTCCTGGACGCTCAGAAGGCATTCGACAATGTGAACTGGCAATTTATGATAAGCCAATTACAGACTATGGATTGTGGGGAGAAATTTATAAACGTAATCAGAACAATTTATAATAAGCAATCAGCCAAAGTAATGATAAATGGAGATATGACTGAGAAGATCAACATTATGAAGGGAACAAGACAGGGCTATCCCCTATCTCCACTGTTGTTTGTTCTGACATTAGAAGTATTAAATAGACGTATAAGACAGAATAATGACATAAAAGGGATGAAAATTAAGAGGGAAGAATATAAGCTACAAGCATTCGCAGACGATTTAGTATTTATTTTGGAGGAACCATTAGAGACAGGACCTGTATTAATAGAACAAATAGAAAAATATGGTGAGGTAGCTGGGTTGAAAATTAATAAAGATAAAACCAAAATGTTAGTGAAAAATATTACTGAAAAACAAAAAAAAAAAGAACTGGTGGGAAAATTAGATATACAGATTGTAAAGAAGGTAAAATATTTAGGGATCCACCTGACAGCAAGATGCACAACAATTAAAGAGGATAATTATCATAAATTGAAAAGACAAATTGAAGTAGATTTGGATAAATGGAAAAATGTACAACTATCATTAATGGGAAGGATTGCGATAATCAAAATGAATATATTACCACGATTATTGTTCTTGTTTACAACAATACCAATAAGATTAGAAAAGAAATATTTTGAAGGGCTTAATAAAATAATCTTGAAATATATTTGGCAGGGAAAAAAGGCAAGAATTAAACTAAAAATGTTACAAGATACAAGATTGAGAGGTGGGTTTGGTCTACCTAATTGGGAATTGTACTATCAGGCTGCAGCATTATCATGGATGAGAGAATGGATCTTACTGAGGAATACAAGATTATTGACATTAGAGGGACATGATTTACAGTTGGGATGGCATGCTTTCATATGGTATGGAAAAAACAGAATACATAACTATTTCCAGAGACACTATATAAGGAATTCTTTATTTGTTGTCTGGGAGAAAGTAAAGAAAAATTATTATTTGAAGATTCCAAATTGGCTCTCAACTATGGAGGCGTTAATACACCCCAATATGTTTAACATGGGAAACATTATAAGATATAAAGACATATTAACAGATATGAGGGAGTTGAAAACCAAACAACAATTAGAGGAACAAGGAATAAAGATGGATTGGTACATGAGAACGCAAATACAATCTAGATATGAAAAAGATGTTAAAATAGATGGTGTTAATTTGGGGACAACAGAGTTAGATGAAATACTCACAGGAACGGAAGAAAAATGGATTTAAAAAATGTACAGTTATCTACTACATATGGAGTTAGAGAAGGAACAAGTGAAAGAGACAATGATAAAATGGACAAGGAATTTTGGATACACAATTGAATTAGATAGATGGCAGCAATTATGGGAAAGAAACTATAAATTGACAATGGCGACTGCATATAAAGAAAATATGTATAAAATGTTTTACAGATGGCACATGTCTCCAGAAAGATTAGCTAAGATGTTTAAGGACAGGTCTATGAAATGTTGGAAATGTCATCAGATACCAGGTTCCTTCTACCATATGTGGTGGACGTGTGTAGAAGCTAAAACTTATTGGAATATAATTAGAACATGGATAGAAAAGATGATACAACAACGGATAGAACTAAGACCAGAAATATTCCTGTTGGGTATTCTACCAGAGACATACAATAAAGAAAAAACATATTTAATTATTCATGTAATTACAGCAGCCAGGATTGTGTTTGCACAAAATTGGAAAGCACTGAAAGCCCTCCCAGAGGGAGAGGTGATTGGGAAAATATTGGAATGTGCAGAAATGAATAGACTAACAATGACAATTAAAGATAAGACAGAGTCAGACTACTATGAAATTTGGGGAACTTTTTATGATTGGCTGAAAAGAGAATACAGTTAAAAGATAGTTAACACCAATTTAGATGGAAGAAGAAGGAGCAGATAAGGAGGGAGACCCAGGCGACACAGTATTGAATAACTGCAGGCTGTATAAATGTTTATAGAAGTATATACCGAGAAGGTTAGATAAATAGAAGTATTAATCTTATTGTATATAATACAGATAGGGAAATTTGGAGAGAGGAGTTGCTCGGACATTACCCCTGAATTGTATCTGAAGAGGGATGAAGAAAGGAGAGGAGAGAGAAAAGAGTAAAGGAGGGGAGAAGGAAGTAGGAAGGTTGGAGGAAGAGGAAAGGGGAGGAGAGTGGTGAAGGAGAGGAGAGGAAGAAGAGGGAAGTAGGGAAGAGAAGAAAGGGAGAAAGAAGGTAAAGAAGGAGTGTGGATATGGTGAAAGGGGAAATGGGCGAGCAACACCAAAGTTATGTGTATGTATTTATTTCATTTTGTTAAAAGTATCTGTATGTGAGTGTGGAGGGAATGTATGTTAATATCTGATAAATATTTATAGTTCGGTCCTGGGAGCAGGCTCACCATCATCCATGATGCAGAAAGGTTTGGATGATAAAGAGGTGGAACAGCAGTCTGAAGGATTAGGTGTGATGGTTCCTGGAAAGCTACAGTTGGAGTGGTCGCGACAAACAGAGATCAAAGAGCAAAGAATGACCCGTGCAGCACACAGACGTAAGGAAAAGGAACAACAGAAGAAAGAAGTTAAAGATTCTCTTCAAGAAATTGTTTCATTGCCAGTGGGAGGAGCAAGACCCAAGAGTTCTGCAGCACATTCCTCAATGGCAGATCTTCAAGCAGTCTTCTCCAGGCTTCTGGTTAAGGGAGATGGTAAAGTTCCTGACCTGGAATGCTAATGGCCTTAACTCCCCTCAAAAGAGAAAGAAAATCTTTCATTACTTAAAGCAACATAATAATGATATTATTTGCTTGCAGGAAACACATATTACACTTAAAGATCAAAAATATCTAGTTAATGCTCGTTTGGGATCTCATTTTGTATCTTCTGCCCCTGGGAAAAAAGGGGGAGTAGTTATTTATGTTAAGCAAAATTTATCAGCCTGTTTGGTAGAATCTGATCCTCAAGGGAGATATGTTATGATTGAAATTGCTTTATATGGTAAGAAAGTACTTATAGTGGGATTGTACGCACCAAATCAACAACAGGAACAATTTTATAGACTGCTACATCAGAAATTAACTTTGTTGGATTACAGATCTGTTATATTAATGGGAGACTGGAATGGTGTGTTAGATACTCAAAGAGACAAAAAAGGATCTTCTATCTCTTTCAAACAGGCTAAATTACCTAAAGCCTTCTTTGAGTTGAAAGAGGACTGGGAGCTGAGAGATTATTGGCGTGAACGCAATCAGGAGGAGAGAGATTTCACCTTCTTTTCAGACAGACACCAATCTTTTTCAAGGATTGATTTCTTTTTGATCACAACTGATTTATTTTTTAGGGTAAAGAACGTTAAAATTTTTCCTAGCACATTGACGGATCATAGTCCAGTTTGGATGGAGTTGGTCGATGAAAAAGAGGAGAGGAGATCGTGGAGGATGAATGAAAACTTATTTAGACAAGAAAAGAATGTCCAAAAATTAAAGGAGCATTTAAAGGACTATTTTGTTTTAAATATGCATAAGGGAACTTCAATGTCTATGGTATGGGATGCAGGTAAAGCCTACATGCGAGGGATTTTGATACAAATGAATAATGCTTATAGACAGAAGCAGATTCAGAAATGTAAGGAATTGGAAAATGAGATTAAATTAAAAGAAAAAACTTTGATTTTAAATCCCACAGATGAGAAGGTTAAAGAATCTATAAAATTGCTTAAATCACAATTTAACATGCTGATGGCTGACCAAACTGCAACTAATTTATTGTATATGAAACAAAATACATTTTGTAATGCTAACAAACCAGGGAGATGGTTGGCATATCAATTGAGAAAGAAACAGAGACAGAGAATTATAGATAAAATAAATTATAATGGTAAATTGGTATATCAGAAGGAGTTGATTAAGAAATCTTTTTTAGATTACTACCAAAAATTATACAAGAGTACTAAAGTACAGGTTTCAGATATAGATAACTACTTAAATCAAGCCAACTTCCCTAAATTAACAGAAGAGCAGAAACAAGAAATTAATGGTTTGATTACTAATGAGGAAATTGAGATGGTGATTAACGAATTAAAATTAGGTAAAGCACCGGGCACGGACGGCCTGACATCTATTTATTATAAAACTTTGATACAAGAGATGGTTCAACCTTTAAGAGAACTTTTTAATAATATATTACAGGGCTCAGAGATTCCCCCGTCATGGGGTAGAGCTTTTATATCTTTAATTCCAAAAGAAGATCAAGATCTTACTTTACCAAAGAATTATAGACCTATATCTCTTTTAAATGTAGATTATAAGATTTTTGCGAAAATTTTAGCCAATAGGCTCATGAGGGTTTTGCATCATGTTATACACACAGACCAAACAGGTTTCATAACTGGAAGGTATATGAAGAATAATGTCAGACAAATTATTAATTTATTAGAATACTTAGATAAAAACAATCAAGTTTCCGCAGGATTGATATTTTTAGATGCTGAAAAAGCTTTTGATCAAGTGAATTGGCAATTTATGTTAAGATTAATTGAGAAAATGAATTTTGGAGGAAAAATTCTACAAGCTCTTGGTGTTATTTATCAAAAACAAATGGCACAACTTATAGTTAATGGGGGTTTGTCAGAGGTTTTTACAATAGAAAAAGGGACTAGACAGGGATGTCCATTGTCACCACTGCTGTTTGTTTTAACTTTGGAAATATTGCTGATTAAAATTCGAGAATCACAGCAAATAAAAGGAATAGAAGTTAATAAAAAAGAATATAAATTAAGAGCTTTTGCAGATGATTTGGTGGTTACCTTATCACAACCTATTCATTCTGTAGTAGAGTTACTACAATTGAGACATCAATATGGACGGGTTTCAGGTTTTAAAATTAACAACAATAAGACTAAAATATTATCCAAAAATATGACCAATCTTGATAAGCAGACCTTGGTTAATTTGACAGATTTCGAGGTTGTTGATAAGGTAAAATATTTGGGGGTTATTTTATCTGTCTCTAATGCAAAACTGTATAAAAATAATTATGAAAAGCTGTGGGTCAAGATACAAAGAGAATTGAAAAATTGGGAGAAGTTGCAATTATCCCTTCTGGGAAGAATTGCAGCGATTAAAATGAATGTTCTGCCAAAGTTTCTTTTTTTATTTCAAATGATACCTATTTTAAAGAATGAGGTTAACTTAAATGAATGGCAGAAAGGTATCAATAAATTTATCTGGGCAGGGAAAAAACCAAGAGTAAAACTTAAAATTATGCAAGATACTCGTGAGAGAGGTGGACTCAAGGTACTGAACTTGAAATTGTATTATGATGCTGTGGTTTTAACATTAATTAGTGATTGGATTAACTTAACAAATGTAGAAATACTCCTCTTGGAGGGGTGGGATCTACTTTTTGGATGGCATGCCTATTTAATTTTTAATAAAAAGGTTGACAGGGTTTTTAAATCTCATATTATAAGGATTTCCTTACTTCGGGTCTGGAGGAAATATTATAGAACTGATTCTAAAATTCCATTATGGGCCATACCATGGCATGCGATAGAGGGGATAAGGAGAGGAGTTAAGATGGATAGTGTTTCTTATGCACAATTACTTAGATGGGATGGTAAAAATTGGCTGTTAAAATCTTTGGAAGATTTAGCACAAGAAAATATTATATATTCATGGTTTCAGTACAGACAAATTGTGGATAGATGGAAGGTAGATTGTAATGTGGGTTTGCTTAGAGAAGATGAGAATTTTTTTAAACAAGTAAAAGATCAAAGACGAACTCACATTAAGAGAATTTATGGGGTGTTAGTAGAATTGGACTCAGAAGCAGAATTAGTTAAAGAATGTATGATTAAATGGGCACAAAATTTTGGTGAACCAGTTTTATTAGATACTTGGGAAACTATTTGGGTGAGAAATGTTAAATTTACACAAGCTCAGAATTTAAGGGAGAATTTTTACAAAATGTTTTACAGATGGCACCTTGATCCACAAAAAATGTCTCGTATGTATCCTGACTTACAGCCTAAATGTTGGAGATGTGGATGTCTGGATGCTACTTATTATCATATCTGGTGGTCGTGTAAAAATATAAAAGCCTTTTGGATTAAGATATGGTAGAATAGTCAAAGAATTTTTAGAAGGAGGGTAAAATTTACCCCACAATTGTTTTTGTTAGGTATTGTTATTGATTGTGATACCAAGGAGGTTACATTGATGTTAAATTTAATTACTGCCGCAAGGTTGTTAGTAGGGCAATGTTGGAAGAAGGAATCTTTGCCTACTTTGCAAGAGTGGTTTCTCAAAGTTTCTTATTTGGTGGAAATGGCAAAGATTTCGGCTTTCTTGAAGGATCAATCGCAAGAGAAGTACGTTGCGGTATGGAAAAAATGGATAGATTTTATATAACATAAGTTGGATATAAAAAAATATTTAGTTTTTTAATAATTCATATTTAAAATGGAATATTTTGCTTCCTTTCTTTCTCTTTTTTTTCTTCTTTCTGTTCTTCTTTTTCTCTTTTTGGGTTTTTTTTTAATATATATACTATTGCTAATTATTTTATATTTTTTTTAATTAATGTATTTAGATTTTTAACTAATGCTAGACTCATTTATGGTTTATATTTTTTTCTTAAGATTTTTTGGGTTAAATTTTAATTAAGCCTATATTCAGCTCTGGGGGTGGGAATGGGAGGGTTGGGGAGGTGGGGGGGAAGATTGTTTTGTTTTGTTTTTCTTTTTGTAAAATTTTAAAAATTTAATAAAAATTATCTTTGAAAAAAAATATATATATCTGATAAGTATTATGGTATATGTATGGGGGAGAGTTTGGAAAAACTAAATTCTAAATGTAGATCATTTTTGCCATTTTTTTGCAGTGACTTAAATTAAAATGAAATCATCTCCATGTAAGAAAACACGATTAATTCAATTTTGCTTCACAGATGTAGGAAGTTAATGTCCATGCTACATACTTGGTAATGATGCTGGTGAGCTTCACATAGTAAGAATTATTTAAAAATAGCAAAGAAAGGGAAAATATATGCTGGGTAATAGTAGATAAATCAATTAACATGAAACAGTGAGTATTATCTTCTAAATGATTATACCTAATGTCATACCTAATGTCACCTTGGGCTTCAGAATCTATGATAGGTGTGCTCGCTATTGTTAAGTCCTCTCAGTAATGGCGAATGATGAAGACACATCTTACAAGGAACAACTCTTTATTTCGTTTCCAGCCAAACTCCAACAACGAGCAAAGGTACGCAGGCCTCCTTTTATACACCCAGATCCCCGGACACAATGGCAACAAACACAGGCACTTTTTGCACCTTGCGCATGTGCGCAAAGCTGGCGCCACTCAGTCTGGTCCCAGGCAGCTTCTGCAAGGCCCGGGACCATCGTAACGTCCTGAGCCTGCATTTGCAGGCTCAGGACACAACACCCCTCCCCCCTAGCTGGAAACAATCCTGAAATCTTCAACATTCTTCTTTGGGAAGAGTGTCATACTTCCTCACAGTCAAGCATGGACGGGAGTGCCTGAGGTTGCCTCCACCCACAAGTTTCTCCTCATTGTTTTGGTGAATAGGTATACCCGAAATCATAAATAAAACAAAATAACATTATTAGTCAATGACTTTAAGTGCATTACCCCTGGAACTGGACAGCGACTTCACAAAATCTGAAAGATATTTGGGCGGGCACTTGGCCCTTTGCGACCTCTTCGGACCGGGAGAGTCTGTCTGGTTCCCCTGCTTGCCCATCAGACTGGGTGGGCCAAGATGTTGCTGCTCAATTGCCTCAGGTGACCCTGGTGCTGTTGCCTGACCTACCTGCTCGTCTGCCAGGCTCAGCAGGTCAGGACTTTGCTACCCCACATACCTGGTTGTCCGGCCCATCTGCTGGCTGACTGGACCCTCTGAGCCCAAGCCAGCATCCCTTGGAGGGGTGGTATTCCCCAGGTCCACAATGGACCTTTCTTGGGAGCACTGTCCCTCAAACCCAAGGCCAGCAGATGGAGATTCCAGGGTAGCTACTGAGCCCCAGTACCCAGTAGACCCCAATGTCATGCCTGAGGTGCCAGAGTCAGGAGTTGCCTCTCTGGTTGCCCCCATTCCGGAGGACTTCCTTCTGGGAACAGTTGCAGAATTTGGCCAGCTTCCATGCTGTGTTGCCAGTTCTCTTGTAGGATGTGAGTTGTGTGGATACCCCTGGTCAGTCTCCCTGTCTGGAGCATTATTTGTTGTATATGAATAATGTGGATACCCCCAGTGTGACTCCCTGGCCGGAGTAAGTATGGGTGTGTGGGATGACCCCCTGCCCCATGAATTCCTGTTCGGAGTACTTGCGAAACCTTGTGATGGGGTACAGATGGCCTCATCAGCGGCCAGTGAAGGGTGCTGATATTGATCCCCAGAATGCACATTATAACCTTCCTCCCCCCCAGAGCAGAGCCAGGAGCGGAAGGATGAGAGTCCAGCCTCGCACGCAGCTGATCTATGTGCCGCCGAAGAACGCGGCTGTCTTCCAAGGTCACCTCATAGGACAAAGGTCCAGAGACCTTGCAGACCACAGCCGGTACCCAGAGATGACCAGGCCCATAGTTCTGAGTCCAGACCGGAGCACCCACTTGCAGACTCCTCGGTGCCTGTGGTTGTAACACCTGAGACGCCACCCGGTCAGGGTGCAGTCTGTCTAACTTAGTGATGAGCCGGCGACCCCAGCGAAGTTCAGCAGGGCTCTTCCTGGTGGCTGTGCAAGGTATGGTACGATGTGCAAGAAGAAAGTCTGCTAACCTGTGATGCCAGTTACCGTAAGTCAGTTTCTTAAAGGCATCCTTGGTGGTGTGCACCATACACTCAGCCATTCCGTTGGTGGATGAGTGGAAAGGAGCCGAAGTTGCATGGTGGATCAGGTTGGCCTGAAGAAAAGCCTGGAACTCAGAAGAGGTAAATTGAGGACCGTTATCTGAAACCAGAACATCTGGAAGGCCATGAGCTGCAAAAATTCCTCTCAACACCTGGATAGTCTTGGCAGTAGTAGTGGAGGACACAGGAACAACCTCTAGCCACTTGGAATGGCTATCAACAACAACCAGGAAGAATTGCCCCTGAAAGGGCCCAGCATAATCTATATGTACCCTAGACCATGGGGTTTGAGTTTCCTCCCACCTATGAACTGGGGCCTGAGGCATTTCAGGCCAGGACTGTTGGCACACATTGCACCCATGCACCTGGGCCTCGATGGCTTTATCAAGGCCAGGCCACCACAAATGGCTGTGTGCAAGCACTTTCATCTTGACTATCCCAGGGTGTCCCTCATGCAGAGAGATTAAGATTCTAGACCTCAATGAGGCTGGAATTACTACCCTACTACCCCATAGCAGGCATCCCTTGAAAGTGGACAACTCATGCCTCTTTCGCCAGAAACTTTTGAACTCAGTATGAGGGCACGTGTCAGGCCATCCTGACAACACCCATGTCAGCACGCGTGTAACCGTGTGATCAGTGGCAGTTTCTGCAGCCACATCCCTAGCATTGAGGGGAGACTCAGGCAGCTCTTGAATGGATAGAATATTAACGGCTGGAGCAGGATCAGGCTCCAAGGTTGGCAGGGGTAATCTACTCAGGGCATCTGCACCCATTTCCTTTCCAGGTTTGTGAATCAATATGTAGTCATATGCTGACAGGAAAATGGACCAACGCAGCATACGAGGAGACAGGATATGTGGAGTTTGTTTGGTAGTGGTAAACAACCCCAACAAGGGCTTATGGTCAGTGTAGACCATGAAGTGGTGGCCGTATATGAAATCATGAAACTTCTTAATGCCAGCCACAATAGCCAATGCTTCCCTGTCAATTTGAGCGTAATTACGCTCTGCAGAAGACAGGGTCCTGGAATAATAGGCCACAGGGACCTGTGTCCCATCAGCCTTCAGGTGGCTAAGTACAGCTCCCACCCCATATGGAGATGCATCGCAGGCAATGTAAACAGGTAGCTGCTCATTGAAGTGAGCTAGCACTGCATTAGAAGTAAGCAAGGCTTTAACCCAGTGGTTCTCAACCTTTCTAATGCCGCGACCCCATAATACAGTTCCCCATGTTGTGGTGACCCCCAACCACTTATACATCACCGGGTGCCAGGGGCATGGTCAAAGAAAAGGGGGAAAAAATGGCGGACAGCCTTGTTTGGTGACCCTGGTGAAATGGTCGTTCGACCCCAAATGGGGTCCCGACCCACAGGTTGAGAACCACTGCTTTAACCTCATTGAAACTTTTTTCATGGACTTTAGTTCACTGCCAACAGGCTTGTTTGTCTAAGAGTCTGTGCAAGGGCTCAGCTATTGCAGCTTTATGTGGCAGAAATGCATGGTAAAAGTTTAATAGCCCCAAAAAGGCTTGTAACTCACCCTTAGACTTAGGGCTTGGGGCCTGCTGAATAGCTTTCAATTTAGCTTCAGAAGGGTGAATGCCTTGAGCATCTATCCTGAATCCCAAGAAGTCAGTAGAATTGACTCCAATCTTACACTTTTCCTTCTTTAACTTAAGGCCTGCTCTTCTAAAATGAAGCAAGACAGCCCTTAATCTCTCTGACAGGTTTTGAGATGATTCCCCAGCAATGAGGACATCATCAAAATATGGGCAGACTCCAGGAATACCCCACAGTGTGTTCTCCATGACACTTTGGAATATGCCAGGGGCTACATTCACCCCAAATTGCAATCTCTTTACTTTAAAAGCTCCTCTATGGGTTACAATTGTTTGAGCTTCAGCAGCTGCCTCATCAACAGGCAACTGTTGATAGGCCTGTGCCAGGTCAAGCTTCGCAAAAATGCGCCCCCCCCCCCCCTTGAGGGAAGCCAGGATGTGGCTTACTACAGGTACTGGATAAGCGTGCTGCTGCAGTGCCTTGTTTAGTGTGCACTTGTAGTCTGCACATATACGTATGTCCCCATTAGCCTTTAGAGGCATTACAATGGGGGTTTCCCATGGACTAGAATCTACAGGTTCTAAGATGCCCTGCTGGAGCAATTTGTCCAGTTCAGCATCAATCTTGCCCTTGAGGGCAAAAGGTACCCTCCTAGGCTTAACCCGGATGGGCATTATGGAAGGATCTAATTGTAATGAAACTGGAGGCCCTTTGTAGGATCCAAGCACAGAGCTAAACACATCTGCAAATTCCTTGCAGACTTCTGCCAGGCTCCACATTTGCAAATTGTGCAGCCCTGTAACCTGGATTCCCAGAGCCTCGAACCAATCGAGTCCAATAAGACTCGTGCATTCACCCCCAACAACCAACACTTCTAAGGGACCTTCAAAATCCTTGTACTGTACCTTAAGGGTGGCCTCCCCCTTAACACACACCTTAGAATTCTGAAAGTCTGTGAGTATTACATTGGATGGCCTGAGTTTAACTCGAAGGCCACTGCTGCTGCAAATTTTCCTGAATGTGTTGAGGGAAATAATGGAGAGAGCGGAGCCAGTGTCCAACTCCATGGATAAAGGAACCCCTCGCAACCTTACTTTAAGGGACAGTTTCTTCTTTAGGGGTTTATGTGTGCCTGTCCTTAAAATACTTCTGTGCGTTGTGCAGAAACCTACCCTATTTTGTCTGGGGACCCTGGTACCTTTCAGATGCAATTCTTCACGTGGTTGTGCCTTCTCATGACCCAAACAGACAGATGCGATGTGGCCTTGCCTGCTGCATGCTCTGCAAATGGCGGAACGGAACCGGCAGTCAGCTCGTTTGTGGCGTCCTCCACACCCAAAGCATTGAAGAGCTGTTGGGGCCTTTTCTGTGCATTCCTTCTGTCTCCTTCTAGCTGCCTGTTGAAGCTTATCCACCTCTTCTTCAGGATCTTCCTCCGAATCTTCTCGCATGTTTTCCTGGTGGACAGTGACTGTCTCTGGAGAGCTTCTGGTGGGCCGCAGATTCTTTACCGCCCTGCCTGCTGCTTCCTCTGCTGTAACCTCTTGCAGAGCATCTTGGAAAGAGACATCTTCTTTAGCGAAGATCTTCTGCTGTAAGTCTCTGTTCCTTAAACCACATACAAAATGATCGCGCAGCCTTTCGTCCAAGTCTTTAAACTCACACGGTCTGGCTGTTCGCCTCAAGGCCACAATAAAGTCCTTAGCAGATTCACCTGCCCTCTGGTCCCTTTGTTCAAACATGTGCCTCCAAGCAATGACGGACAAGTTAGGCTGGAAATGCTCTTTCAGAAGTTTCTTTAAGCCAGTATATGTTACTGACTCCAGGGAAGCAGGGGCCACCAGATTTTCTGCAATCTCAAAGGCTTCCTGTCCACAGACACACAACAGGGTTGCAGCCTTCAAGCCATCTTCTCTGATCTGGTTTACCCTGAAGTAATTCTCCACCCTCACAACGTAGAATTCCCATCTCTCCGGGTGTGAGACATCGAACTCGGATAAATGGCCGATCTTTGCCATCCTCAATCTGCACTTCACCACTCGCTTCTCTTAGGGAAGGAGTCTTTCAGCCGAACTCACCCTCCAGCGATGCTGTACTGGAAGGCTGGAATGCTGACTTTAACGCCGTCTTCCCTCTTCAGGACTTCTATGGGTGAGTCTTTAAAGCTTCCTCCTGTTTAGCTTGTAAAGGATCCCATCCTCGTCACCAGTGTTAAGTCCTCTCAGTAATGGTGAATGATGAAGACACATCTTACAAGGAACAACTCTTTATTTCGTTTCCAGCCAAACTCCAACAACGGGCAAAGGCACGCAGGACTCCTTTTATACGCCCAGATCCCCGGACACAATGGCAACAAACACAGGCACTTTTCGCACCTTGCGCATGCGCGCAAAGCCGGCACCACTCAGTCTGGTCCCGGGCAGCTTCTGCAAAGCCCGGGACCATTGCAATGTCCCGACCCTGCAAAGAACACCAAGGAACTCTGGTTTGGGTTCAGAGGATCCAGCCAGTCAGCCGTGTGGGGGGTCGCCTGGGTCTATGGGGCACCAAAGTCCTGGTCTGCCTAGCCTGGCAGGCGAGCTGGCAGGCCAGGCACACACACTGGCTCCAAGAAGGTCAGAGCGGGCCAAGGGTCCACCCAAACACTTAAAGGACTATGTGAGCTTCCTGTCAAGTATGGGGGAAGCCTAGTAGTTCTCTATCAATCAGAACATACTCAAAAGAAGGGTGTTATACTTTATGATACTATAAAGTATGATGTATTATTGTTGGAATAAAGAGATGTAAATCTTGGGTTGCCTGTGAGCAGGCATAACTGTATTTAAAATAACAACATGCTCAATTGAACACGTATATATATGTATGGATGTACAAATAAGAAGTGTGTACTTATTGTTTAATCCAAAGGGGGAGGGGTGTTGTGTCCTGGGCCTGCTGAATGACTCAGCAGGCTCAAGAAGCTGCAGAAGGGCCCGGGCAGACCACATGGTTGCCCGGGACCAGACAGGCTGTCTTCAGCCTTGCACATATGCGCAAGGCAGAAGAATCCTGTGGAATGATTGGCTGACCCAGTCCCTGTCAGGGGACTATAAAAGGGCCTGCACCATTTTTGTTGTCTGTTCTGTTGGTGAATTGCAATAAAGGAAGACTGTTTTTGTTACTCCGCTTCGTCTCCATGCCTCATCTTTTGAAACAGAACACTATGTTCTCTTTTATGCTCTCAATCTGATTTAAATTGCTCTCAGTCTACTTTTGCCCTCCTTTACTTCTTCTAATCATCCATATATCCCCAAAGATTAAATCTGAATTTAAGGCTCATTTTCAATTTAGAAGAAATACGTTAATAACACACTACCCTCCATTTCCTATCATGGCATCTTATAGCAGCAATAAAAATGGATGCATTCAATTTTATGGATTTCTTTATTTAGAATGAATCAAATGCATCAATAGCAGAATTTTTAGCATTAAAGAAAGTTAATTTTTATATTTGAAAAAGTCAGTTCAACCTGTTCAGCCTATTCCTTTATGTAGATGATTAATATTAAATTTTCTTATTAAAAGGATATGGTACTCTCTGATCAGTTTGTCTCTAATAAAAGCAGATGACAAGTTTCATAAGCTTCTTGCAAATGTAAGGCAAGCTTGATTACTTTTATTTGTTAAATAACACATTTCCTCAATAAATTATATCTTTGCATATTAACAATTGTATAGGTTTAGGGCCTGGATTGTTAGTAGACTATAAGAGAAGGATTTTGGATCAAGAACCACAGACAACCATCCTTGAGGAAAATGCTAGTACCTTAGAGTAGGGACAGTGTGCCACATATTTAAATGGTTCACATATCACATAGTTTCATATATTAAGCATGTTTTCTTGCTTGCTTTTTTCATATTCAGCTTCATTTCTTTTTGAAAAAAGGCTCATTTAACAACAGTGTTGGAGATAAAATTTCCTTTGACAAAAATAGAGAACTGATTACACAACTGGATATGGACAACTGGGTCATATTCCCCAATCAGTCTTTGCATTGAGTGAAAGTTGGGGAGCTGGATCCCTGGGCTGCTGAAAACCAAATGTTCACCATTCATGAAGAAGCCATCACCTGGCCCAGCACTTTCAACCAAGTAAGTTTTGCATGTAGTTGGTTTGTTTAAATTATTGGGATGATATCCAAAAAGTAGCTCAATATCATTTAACATACAAATAATATCAAATACTGAGAAGAAATGCCAGCAAGGTAATAATTCAAACTTTCTGAAAATCAGGGATATCTAAACAATTACTTAAATTAGTATTATTATCCAAGCATATGTTACTGTTAAGCTTAAAGAGACAGGGATGATGTGTAAAATAAAAGTTGAGGGCCAGTTCAGTATAATGGTTAAATTGCAAGGCCTGAAGCCAGCTGGGTTACTTTGGGCCAATTACTGTTGCATTCTCAGAAGAAGACTATTGTCAAAGCAATAATATCCTATATTAACAGCGTTAACACCAAAACCATTCCAAAATATTGCTAAGAAGACTTCAGGGACTAGTTTAGTCTTAAAAATAAGAGTTCAAACTTCAGTATGGGTTAATGGCAGGACACAGCACTGAAACAGCAATGATTGCTGTTTGGTGACTTTTGGAGGGCTCAAAATAGAGGTAATGCAATCATTCTGCCCTTCTGGACTTCTCTCTATCAATATCATCAACTATGGTATCATTCTGTGGTTGGGAGTGGGAGACACTGCGTTATTGTGGTTCTCCTCCATGGCCTTTTTTTGTCAGTGTTGGTAGGAAGGAGAAGTCAGATCCTAGACCTCCTCAATGTGGAGTGCTTCATGGCTTGAGCTTTCATCACTGCTTTTTAACATGCAACTGCTAGAGGAGGACATTGGTAGGTATGGGGTTTGTTATCATCAGCGTACTGATGATACCCAATTATATATCTCTAACCCTAGCCAGAATAGTGATGTGCTGGTACTTCTGGCTAAGGATTTGGGTGGGGAGGAAATGACTTGAACTCAATCCTGGCCCGGACCAGTTGATTTTCATATTTCACTCTGGTTGGGGTGATACTTCCCTGAGCTGGGCTGATACATAATCTGGGAGTCTTCCTGGAGTCATGGATCCTGATGGTAGTTATGCTAGGTGGGGGAAGGAGCAGATGGTAGTTATGCTAGGCGGGGGAAGGGTTTTGCACAGATTCATCTGATGTACCAATTGTACATTTTCTGGACTGGGAAGCCTTGCCCACAGTCACTGATTCCTTGGTCACCTCTCACCTGAATTAGTGTAAAGTGCTCTATATGTGATTTCCATTGAAACTTGAACTGGCTCAGAATGCAGAAATACACTCAGTAATGCCACCCCCTCCCCCAGATTTTCTCATATAACATCTCAATTGTGTGAGCTGCCCTGCTTTCCAGTTTCTTTCCAGGTGCAGTTCAAAGTTCTAATCATCACCTTTAAAGCCCTATGTGATTTGTTGAAAGATGGGTTGCTATGTGTATATTTTAAATGAATAAAAAGATAAAATTATTCTTTTGGAATGACTGAAGGGCTTGGGCTCTGCTGTAGTTTTATTCCCTTCTGCAACACTAGTTCCTGTCTTTAGCTATGTGAGAATCAAGATCATCCTAGAACTGATCCCCTGAGACTGCACATGGCTTGGTTCTCTTCCCCCCATTATGTAACCTCTACATAAAGCTGCTAGGTGAGGTCACCCAATGTTTCTAATTGAACTTTCATAGATAACCTGAGAACCAAATTACCAGATAATATTGGCTGTTCCTCCTGAAGGCCAGCTCTCCTGGTAATAACTCTATCCTAATTCATAATTTCATTTTCCATGAAGGGGCAGAGCACCAAAACTTTTATTCAGTGCAATCTTCTAGCTCTTAAGTACCATTTAGGAAGCTACTGCAAAAAGGTTTCTCTAAATTCAGTTGCTACTTAAAACAGTTTATTTTTCATTCAGCTGTCAGAAAATTACTGTATGAATCAGTATTTACATAAATTCTAATTCAATTTTTAAATAATCTGTTCGCTGTCCTCTGTCTGCTGCCGACAAACTCCAGAAACACAGGAACAACGTGACCAGCAAACTTTAATGCATGCAAAAAAAAAAGTCAGCACTGGGAGTGGATTGCTCCCAGTGCCTTACATAGACGTGCCATGCCCTCCAAACCCACCCCAATCAGCAAGCCAGCATCCGGTCCATATTGATATAAGCCACAGTTCAATTTCTGCCTTTCCCCCCTCCGGACGCATCAGCGCAGCCTCCGCAGGTCCTGCTGTCCGGCAACCAGCTAATGTTCTGCTCCTTCCCTGCCGCCAGCGTGGCACTACAACAGACGTCTCCATGCTCTTTTACTGGGAAGTGGCTCCCCGTGGCAACCGGCGCCCTCCCCAACCTCCGGCAACACAGGAGGGGCGGCGGCGGTGGGATATGCCCTCCCGACGTCCAGCTGGTTGTCTCTACCACCCAGCTGGCTTCTGGGAATTCCCCCCTGGCACCCAACGAGAGGAAGAGGCGGCCGCAGCGGCAGCCAGTCCCTCTGGCCTCTGGCTGGCTTGCTTCTGATGCCCAGCTGGGTTGTGGGACTTCCCCAGTGCCTGGTGAGAGAGGATTAAGCAGAAATTTCCTGACAGTTAAACAGTTAAATCAGTGAACAAGTTGCCTCCAAAAGTTCTGGAAATTTTTAAGAAGAGATTGGACGATGATTTGACTGAAATGGTATAGGGTTTCCCACTTAAGCAGGGCATTGGACTAGAAGACTTCCAAGCCCCTTCCAGCTCTCTTATTCTGTATTATCCAACAGTAAAAATGGATACCTTTGTCTTGAAAAAATTATAGTGTTGCTGAGTCTCACTGAAATAATTTCAGGACTTGGATGTGGTTTGAGCATAATTTATTTGTTATTTTAGAAGAAACATGGTTACCTATATATTTGGTAGAACAAAAATAATAATGCAATCTTGAGTAGTTTTCATGATGAGATAGATGAAAAAATCCAGATCATTACAATAGCTTTCTTTATTTGTACAGTAGTGGTCAACCATAATTTTCAACTTTCCCCCCAAATACCTAATTGAAGACTAATATTTTCTTCTTTCATTTATTGGCCAGATGCTACCTGCTTCCATGTGTACTGAGAGTTGCCTCCCTGGTTATTTCAAGAAAAAACAAGAAGCAAAACCATTTTGCTGCTATGATTGTCTTCAATGTCCCGAAGAGAAAATGTCAAATCTGGAAGGTAAGAGACATTAATCGGTGGTTCCACAGGACAAACCAAGAAAATCCATGAAGATGTAAGTTCAGGAGCTGAATTATATTATATACAGTACAGGTCATTAAGTGAAACAGATGCTAAGTGAAATCACAACAGTGTTTTATGAAGCTATTTCATCTTTCCTTTTCTCTGCAGTTTTTTAAAGGTCTTAAATGTGAAGACTGATCACAAAGTTACTTTTTCATTATTGTCATAACTTCAAACAATTGTTAAACAAGGCAGTGACTAAACAAAGACTACCTTTAGTGCTTTTCCTGCACTCCCCCACTCTTTGGAATACTTATCCTAGAGCCTGGATAATTAGCAAGAAGAAAATTGATGTTTGTATTTATATTCATTAGAGATAAGTGATTGAAAGAGAATTGCAGGCACACAATTGATAATACACTTTGAGAAGAAGACACTAGTGCTGGCTGTTTGACTAGTGCACTGATGACTGTGAGCAGTGAGTCACAAAGGAAGCAATAGCCTTTAATATCAAATTGGTTAGATTCCTGTCAGTGTCTGGCAGCAAACTATGCAAGAATGAAGGTTCCAATAAAACGAATTCAAGCAATCACTCTACTTTCCAATGGGGGAAAGGAAAAAAATGGATCAAGTACAGAGTAATACTTACCAAATAATGTAATGGCATGTAAACACATGACTGAGAAGAAAATGACATAAAGGTTGTAAATATGGGCCTTTGTCACAAAGTTACTTTTTTATCATCATCATAACTATGAATCATTGCTGTTTGAGGCAGTTGCTAAATGAAGATTACCTGTAAAGCATTCCATTTCTCTTAGCTTGGGATTATACTCAGTGGTGGGATTCAAATATATGAACAACCAGTTCTCTGTGTGGATGCTGCTTCTGGAAGTCCATTCTGGGCCTGGGCAGCAAAAAAATTAGCTACCGGTTCTGCCGAAGTGGTGCGAACTGGCTGAATCCCACCACTGATTATACTCTACATTTGGTTTTAACAATGTATCATCCTAACTTGCACAAAATCTGTTCCACTTGATTTAGAAAGCATCAGTATTTTTGCTTGTATGGAGAATAGGAAACATATTTCCTCCTTTTCCTTCAGAAATATAAAAAATGAAGAATATTAAACCTAAATCATTTCATACAAAGAGAATAGTATAACATTTATTTTTATTGATATTATTTTGAATAATGCTTTTTATAAAACCTTACTGAAGATCGATGTAGAAATAAAACCAGAGAAATACATAGAGACAGCCCAAGTAATGTAATGAATTAATGAGTAAGTAATATTCCTTCCCTTAGCAGAAAAATCTCATGATTTCCTGTGTTCTCTTAGGTACCAAACATAAGAGTAGAAAATCATATCTAGAAAATCATAGCGAGTATTGTTTCCAAACAAAAAAAAACAAAACAAAAAACCCATGTAAATGATACTAAATATAGTATAAGTATACAACATATATAAATTTATATATTTAAATTCTAGACATGGATGACTGTTCTGCCCAGACGGAACTCGTGGCTCTGAATCCAATCTTGCGAGAAAATATCTGCTTTACTTCCTTCAAACCATTGCAGGAGCTCAGAGGAGGAATAATCTTTATTAAATTACTGTTCTGCCCAGACGGAACTCGTGGCTCTGAATCCAATCTAAACAGACAGATAACTCGATAGAAATGATTTAAACAAACATTTATTGTCCAGGGATTCTAAGCAGAGACTTACTATGCTGTAGATGCATCTGGTTTTCCATATTTGTTCATTCCTATAGGTAATTTAATATTGAATTTTCCCCTCTTCTTCTGCTGAGAGTCACATGTTGGCAAAACACATGTTGCTGGATGAACAAAGGCTTCCATCTGGCTTGTGTCCAGGAAGTCTCCCAATGACCCTTTTTGACTCCTCCCACTGACCCATCAACATACCCATCATTTAACCCAATAACTGCCAGATATTCTAACATACTAACACATGCTCCCTAGTTAGAGTTACGTAGGTCTATGCTAAGTCCAGAACACTCCCCGCTTGGAAATTTACATTTCCACTACTAACTAACTGAAATAGCAAAGAACATAGCGTTAAGGCATACAATACTCAAAGGTAACTAACTTGTGGCTAAATAGGTAAAAAACTTGGTATGAAACATGCATAACTATACAGTAATACAAAACATGCACGATTATGCTAAAAAGAATAAGCAAGTGTTACATCAAACAATGCATGGGACAACACATAATCTGAGGTTTGATCTTCTGGTTCGGTCTTCATCAGCAACGGGACCAAACGGTGATCAGCCTGGTACAAGTGTCTTTGAGTCATGCCCTGACTCACGTGGCTTCACGATCTGGACCTCAGCTGGGCGAACTAGTTCATCAAGTGGGTGGGCCCGGTGCATAAGTCCCATGGGCCAATAGTTCTGATATGCAGTCTTGTCTCCCAGCGAGACAAGGTCTTCTTCCCGTGGAGGAAACTGGAACCAAATCTGGAACAGAAAAACTGGAACTGAAAGTTTCTCAGGAACGAAGGGAAATGGATTCACAGGATACTCAGGAACTGAAGAACCTGGAAAAACATGAACAGCTGGATCTGGAAACACAGGAACAGCTGGGGCTGAAGAATCAGGATCAGGAACATCTGGAAACTCAGGAACAGCCGGAGCTCAAGAATCAGGATCAGGAACATCTGGAAACTCAGGACAGCCAGAACTGAAGAATCAGGAACAACAGCTTGAGCAGAAAACTCAGGATACTCAAGAACCGAAGGGTCTGAAACCACCGGTGGAGTATTGAAGAGGACTGCTACTGTTGTCGTCAGGGTAGTGAGGACTTCATGTGTGGGTGTGGGTGTCTTTAACGACATGGAGTCCATGAAAGTCAGTAAGTCCTTGCAGGTTCCTACAAGGCTAATTCTTGGGGTGCTGAGACAAGTGATCAACACGATCAAAAGTATGCCTAATTTCAGGTGTCTCCGCTTAGACAGGGGTTTGAAGCGGATTGGTTGACGTTTACTGGGTGTCTGAGGTTGAAGGTTGGCACTTTGATATGAAGCTGGAAGTGCATAACGTTTTGGTCTCAGTGGCATCTGTCTGTTTGGACAGACCAAGAACTCAAGACTTTCTAGCCAGATCAATTCTGTTAACTGTGTGGCGAGGTTTGGCCACTTCACTTGGTTAACAAAGTTCTTATTTGTTGGCACATGTTGCCATTGTTCAGGGCTTAAAGCTGTTTCAATCCTTTTCTCTCTGTTGCTTACAGGGACGTAGAAGTGTCTGCTTTGTCTGCAAATGTAGCTTGACATCACCTTGCTGTCTGCGTAGAAGGTGGTGGACTGTAGTTCAAGGCACAACGTCTTCGCTGTTAAGTTGGTGAGCTTTACAGCCAAAGTGGTACCACATAGTTCTAACCTTGGTACTGTGTGGCCTTCTTGCATTGTTAGTCTCGTTTTCCCAAAGAAGACACCAAGACTGCAACACTCCCCGCTGTAGACTCTGATGCATCTTATGGTTGCAAACAAGATAACGTAAGTGTGGCTCTCCCCGCTGTAGAGTGAGACGTATCTTAAGGCTGCAGTCACCTTCGTAGACACATCTAAGGAAGTGTACAATTCTTTCTTTTGCACTGTAGCGGGTGAGCTGGAGACGTATGTACACTGCACTTTCATGGTTTGGAGACATCTTGGGAGTACACTCCATGACTTCCAGTCTTGGAGACGTTGTTTGTCTTGTTTGTCCTTTATGGACAGGGCTAAGTTGTTGTACTTGTTGCTTGTCTGGAACACTGTTGCTTCTAAAACAGGTTTGGTTGTCACAAGCGTGCAGTATTCTAGGTGTGGTTTTAGGTGAGATGCTGTTCCATAACTGGGAATGGAGATTTTTGAGATGCTCACCTGGGTTGGGGTTTGCGATTGATCAACACAAACCGTCCCTCCTAGGGCCCATCCGAGTTCCGTCTTAATGGCTACTGGGGTTCCTGGTGGACCTTTGATTCTTTCATCGGAGCCAATGGACTCTGGGGCATCTCTTCCCACCATGAGTAGGATTTCAGCTTCAGGATCTAGAGGAGGGATTAAATTGGCTATGTGTGCTAAGTGAGGTATTTTTCTTGCTGCCTCTGGTGTTGAGATTTCTCTGCGAACATCTGGTAAGGTCTTCCATTCTAATACTGATGGTAACCGGAAATTTGAACTTCCATCTATCGCTTCTATGCGTAGACCAGTGATTTTCCTCCCCGCTGTGCGCATTGGTACTATGCACGTATTTATTGCAAAATACTTCAGTTCACTCGGGAGGTCAAAGAGGTCAAAAAAGGCGGGCTTAGCTATAGTAACTCTGCTGTGTGGGTCTAGTATGGTGTACATCTTTACGGTCCTTTCAGGTTGCCCGTCGGGGTAGACTTTTGCAAGACAGACGGGTGAGCATGAAGGAGGGCATGGTAAGTCGCAGCATATATCTGTGTAGTACGTCCCGTACTGTTGTGGGTGCTCTTCAGAGTCAGCTTGAGTTTCCATCGTTGAAGTCGCTTGTTGTGTCCATTCAGAGGGCTTCTTAGTTTCTAAATGCAAGGCTGCTGGGTGCTTGTTACTATCACACAGATGGCATTTCACCCTGACTGCGCAATCTTTTGCTATGTGATCTGTAGACTCACAGCACTTGTAGCATATCCTGTGTTCCTGGAGTAGGGACTTTCGTTCGTCCATCGTCTTCCTTCCAAATTCTCTGCATTCGTTTAGAGAGTGTGAAGACTTATGGAGTGGACAAGTCATGCCCTTTTTAGCTGGACTAGGATTCGACAGATCACTTCTCGATGTTCGTTTGTCTGGAGACTTCTTTGGGCGAGGTGTGATCTCTGTTTTGAACACTGAAACAGTGGTTCTGTCCTTTGTGGCTTGGGAAGAACCTCGGTTAGGGCTGAAGTTGTCTTTTGTTGGCTCGAAGTTGCTGGCATTACAACGTAGTTTTGCTTGGTTGGTCACAAATTCAGCGAGGACAGCGAAGGCGGGTGGTGCGTCAGGGTCTTGGTTCCTGTGAGTTTCTGATATTTTGGCCCATTCGTCCCTTGACTGCTTTGGTAGTTTTCTAACTATAATCCTTTGCTTCTCGAACTGATCGAGGCAGGTGAGTTTCGGCATGTTGGGTTGCTCGCGAACTGAATGTAGCATCAAGAGCGTGTCTGCGAATTCCAACATCTGGGTGTGATCATTGATATTGATGTTAGGGAAGGTGTAAATGCAATCCAAGAGCGACTTTTCTGTCAGTTCATGCCCGCCGTACCGCTCGTCGAGCCTTTCCCAAGCTTTGAGAAGGGCGGTAGCTGGGTCGCCTAGGTGGGCTAGTTGAGTGTTCTCTACTAATCGTGCAGAAGCTGGTCCCAGCCATGTTTTCATGTGTCCGAGCGCTTCGCTCGATGTTATAACTTCATCTTGGATAGCAGCCTGGAACATGAGCTTCCACAATACGTAGTCCTTCCCCGGTTTATCGGAGAATTTGTGTACGCCCTTGGATGCCAGATCTAGTTTGCTTCTGTAAAGTCTCATAGGGGCGTAGCTGGGTGGGGATGGTACATCGCCTCCAGGAGCAGGGGCGTGTGTCATGTTTGGCTGGTAACTTCCTTCGGTGTATTGTTGGCTAAGGGAATTTTGCCGTGTCACATGCAAGGGACCTTGTTGGCTTGGTCTGAACTCCTCTGCTCTGGCGTTGAGCTGAGGGAACCCAGGCTCCTGCTTGCTTACATGTTGGGGGGGTCTGTCTTTCTGGTAGAGCGTATCTCATTCCCTGGTAGATTGGGATGGCTGGTGTTTGAGACTCACTTCTGTGGTCAGGTCTGATGGTGGTTCCTTTGGGACGCCACCTCCTGTTGGCACAACAGGGATTCTAGTGTGGCTCGAACTCTTTCAATCTCGTCTCCGAGTGACGGCTGGTTCTGCTATAGGGCCATTGGTGTTGCAGGTGTAACCATCCGGTTGCCATCAAGGGTATGGTTTGGTGGGTTCGATGGGGTAGCAGTAGTGGGCAGATCTTGTGGCAGTGCCCGCTGTGTAGCCGTTGCCATTGCTGGTGGTCCCATCTGATTGTCATCAAGGGTGTGGTTCAATGGGTTCAATGGGACAGCAACGGTGGGAAGATCTCGTGAACTAGGTGCCGCGATATCAACTCTGTGGCTGACCGGCGCATCTGGTCATTGAGGTTCTTCTGTTCATCTACTCGGTCTTGGGGGGCTTGTGACTATCTGTGGCGCTCTCACCTGCACATTCTGGAATGCTCTTTGGTTGTCCACGTAGGTCTGTACGCAGCTACGACGCTCTTCATTTTCCAGTTGTTGCCTGTCTGGCAAGAAAGTGGTGTGCTGGAGTATTTTCTGAAGGCCTTCCACTCTAGCCATTTTGTCTGCCATAACTCTTTGGCTTTGAGTAAGTTCAAGTTCTTCTTGGGCGTCTTTTCTTTTGGCCTTCATTTTAGCTGCTATAACCTTTCGTTTGGCTTCCATTTGAGCTGCTTCATTTTCTTGATCGGACTTCATTTTGATTGCTTCAGCTTCTAGCTTGGCCTCTATTTCAGCTTCCTCAAGTTCTATAGCTGCCAATTTCTTCTTTTTCTGCCGCTCCTCCTGTACTACACGGAAGACGGCTTCAGCAGCTTTAGCATCTATGATTATTTGCTCTTCATGTGAAATTCTGGATGCTCGGCTATGACGGGAGGATGCCTTTGAAAGTCAGGAGGCGCCTGTGACACGCGATTGTTGGGACACGCTGGAGTATGCTTTGGACATATGGCGCAAGGATGAAGCCCTTTCAGACACATGAGATGGAGCTGTGTGCGACCGTTGATATAGTGCGTATGAACGACAGGAAACTTCGGATTCGGCTCTTTCAGCTGGTCTGCCTCTCTGGTGAGACTCAGACTGTGAGGAACCATGTGTGCTTTCTAGAAGCTTCTTACGTTCCTCGTTTAGTAGATTGAGGCTATGCATCTTGCTATCGACTCTTGAGTCTCTTAATTGTTCCTGAATATCCTTTAGTTGCCGTTCAGAGTCCATCCACTGCACATAGGCATCTTCCTTATCTCCTTCTACTGCGTGTGCATGTTCTGGGGAGAGTTCCTCCTTCTGTTCGTGGTAGAGTTTGTACAATCTCTCCCAGCCACTTTCATGGCGCTTGTAGATGGTGTCCCATTTCTCCATCAGATGTGAGTGCATGGCTTCTGTGGGCTTTCTTTGTTGTCTCAGATCATAGTGACTCTGAGAGGTCTTTGGCTTCACTGAGGCTTGAGCTACAGCCTCTGTGTGTAGGTTGGCTGTGTGTAGCATCTCTCCTTGACCGGTTGGTTGGGGTGTCTCAACTAGGCTGGCTTGTTGAACCCCTTCATCTAAATCACTACGACACTCTGCCATGGCTAAGACAGCTTCAGAACACTTCCTAGCTATTTTGAAGCAAATTGGGTGAACTTTTCTTTTGACCACTAGGGGTCGCTGCTTGCAGATGAGCTACCAGGGTGTTCTCCCTTCGGGGTTCACTCCTTTTCCACTAGAGGGCCTTCTCTGAGCATGGTTAAAGGCTTGTGTGTAGTTCCTCCTTTAACCACTAGGGGGCGTCTGAGGAAAGGCCGGCCAAATTCTTCCTATTACCGCGTTGCTGCTAGTGGGCCACTGAAAGAATGTAGAAGTACAAACTCCCACCTGGCGAGTTGCAGGCTGGGACTCTGAGTCATCAGCTGTGATAATAGGCAAAGGCAATTGGCTCTTGCTTTCTTTCTCTCAAGCTGGAACAACTTGGTCTTCAGCTTGAGTGAGTGAGTGGGTACTTTGGTGAAGTTCACTCTCTGTGCCCTCTAGGGGTGTTGGTAGCTTGGGATAAATTTAAGTAGCTTGCACTTTAACTAACAGATTCACTCTGTGAAGCTAGTGCTGTGAGCAATGAAGTTCCTTTTCTCCCTCTAAGAAATGCTCTTGGCTAGGCTTGCTGTGATCATAACATTGGCTGAAATTTCAAGCATTCCTAAGGGAGGAGGGAGCTTAGCTTTTTCTCTAGTGCTGTGATGGCTGGCAAATTAGTTGTTCAGAGAATTCAAAGACACGTTCTTGGCAGCGAGCTGATTGAGCAAAGACACCTGTCTGTTGGGTCTAGCTACATAGGCAGTAATTTCTGTGATCACTATAGCAATGAATGATTTATTGTGTGCCATCTGGGGCCCGAGGGAGGAAATGGCTTTGCAAGGGCAATTAGCTCTCCTTGGCTGTTTAATTTAATGGCAAAGAAGGAAGGTGGAATAAGGCCCAAAGCTTCTTTTGGTGTTAGAAATCAGAGTTTACATGCAAGAACAAGAGCGTGGATTTTTCTCTTCACCTTGTAGACAGATCCAAAGGCAATTTAAAAACAACACAAGGCACTTTATAACTTTACTTTGAAGCGTTGGCTAGCAAGCAGGATTTGACTGGTAATGAATCCTTGCCAGCAGGTAAGCTTTGTCATGCAGTGGCTACTTGTGGAGCTGACAGAGAATTAGTAAAACAATACATCTGACTCACACCTTCTTTGAAGCGCTGACTGCCTTCACAAACACACTGACTTCGCTTTGCAGGCTTTAATGGGAGACAGAGCTCAGAGATTACTGTTGCAGGCAATTGAAGGAAATTAGCCCCGTCAAATTACTACTTGCGAGAAAATATCTGCTTTACTTCCTTCAAACCATTGCAGGAGCTCAGAGGAGGAATAATCTTTATTAAATTACTGTTCTGCCCAGATGGAACTCGTGGCTCTGAATCCAATCTAAACAGACAGATAACTCGATAGAAATGATTTAAAAAAACATTTATTGTCCAGGGATTCTAAGCAGAGACTTACTATGCTGTAGATGCATCTGGTTTTCCATATTTGTTCATTCCTATAGGTAATTTAATATTGAATTTTCTCTTCTTCTTCTGCTGAGAGTCACATGTTGGCAAAACACATGTGGCTGGATGAACAAAGGCTTCCATCTGGCTTGTGTCCAGGAAGTCTCCCAATGACCCTTTTTGACTCCTCCCACTGACCCATCAACATACCCAGCATTTAACCCAATAACTGCCAGATATTCTAACATACTAACACATGCTCCCTAGTTAGAGTTACGTAGGTCTATGCTAAGTCCAGAACAATGACTGTTTGAAATGCCCAGAGGATCAATATCCAAATAAGAGCCAAACTTCATGTATTCCTAATAACTTTCTTGTCCTATGAAGAACCAATGGGAATAATCTTGGTTGTTTTGGTACTTTTCTTTTCTCTCTGCACAATTGTGGTGCTCACAACATTTTTGAAGTATCACCATACTCCCATCATCAAGGCCAATAACCAAAATCTCACCTCCCTTCTACTCATCTCCCTCCTCCTCTGTTTCCTTTGTTCACTGCAGTTCCTTGTTGCACCAGATTATATAATATGTCTTCTACGACAAATTAGCTTTGGCATCATCTTTTCAGTGGCTGTGTCTTCTGTTCTGGCAAAAACCATTGCTGTAGTTCTGGCTTTCATGGCCACCAAGCCTGGATCAAGGATGTGGAACTGGGTGGGAAGAGGACTGGCCACCTCCATTGTTCTTTGTGGTTCCTTGATTCAAGTAGGCATTTGTATGGTGTGGCTGTTCACATTTCCCCCTTTTCCTGACATGGACACCCATTCAGAAGTAGAGGAAATAATACTACAGTGCAGTGAAGGCTCATCTACTATGTTCTACTGTGTCCTGAGTTACATGGGCTTTCTGGCAGTTGCCAGTTTCACAGTAGCGTTTTTCTCTAGGAATCTCCCAAGCAGTTTCAACGAGGCCAAATGTCTCACATTCAGCATGCTGATCTTCTGCAGTGTATGGCTGTCCTTTGTTCCATCCTACCTGAGCACTAAAGGCAAATATATGGTGGCTGTGGAGGTCTTCTCCATTTTGGCCTCTAGTGCTGGATTGCTGGCCTGCATTTATTTCCCCAAATGCTATATAATCATTATTAGGCCAGAGCTAAACAACAGGGAACAGTTAATAAAGAGAACATATTAATAATACAAACTAAGCATCCTATTTCCATATTTTGCTCTTTTAGTATCCAATGGGAACATGGGTATTAGCAAACCTTTGTGTGAATATGATGTGTACAGCACACATAGTGCTTTGTCATTGTATAGACAATTGTGGCCACTTGTTAAGTTTGAATTCCAATTGGGCTAAAGCTAAGAATAATCAACACAAAATCTGGTGGTGGTTCACTTTACAAGCAATCCGGAATGGGACAATTCATCGTGGCCACCTGACCGAGGTCATTTCATCCCGGCTTTCCCAGACCAGCTGACCCACCATAGGCCTTTGTCCATGGTTGGTCCTCCACCAATGCTATATCTCCACCAGTACTACTCCATTGCTTCTCTGAGGATGCTTAGCTGTGACCAATGCATCCTGACTAGTCTTTACAACTGATTCCCCCCATGGGACAACTAAACATGCCTTTGGTGCTTCTGGCGCACTTTTGAGCATACCCGATGGACTTGAGTAGTGCTGGAAAGCTGTGGCAGTATGGAGGAATATCATGATATCATGTTTGCCAGCAGCATTTGTATGGCAAGGCGATGACAGGCATGGCTTGGCCAGCAGCATTTGGATGGCAAGGGACAGGAAGCATGGTTTGGCAGCACTGTTTGGATGGCAAGAGTGTAAAGCACAAATTCACCAGCATCATCTTTATGGCAAGGGGGAGAGGCGAAGAGAGTGACTGAAAAGTACTCTTTTTATTACCAGGAACTGTAATCTACCTTTCCAGTGAGAGAGACATATCAATAAGCAGACACCTTTTGTGGCCAACCCCAAAGTTCATCCCAGCCAAACCAATGAACTGAAATGTGATTAAACATTAACTATCTTAGGAAAAATAAGATTACCAGTAGTTAAGGCACTAGGCTAGAGAACAGCACTCTGTGAATTCAAGTCCTGCCTTAGCCATGAAAGCTGGGCCAGTCATTGTCTCTCACCCTAACCCACCTCACAGGGCTTTTGTTGTGGGGAAAATAGGAGGAGGAAGGTGTGTGGATATATTCACTACCTTGAGTTATTTGTAAAAATAATAAAGGTGGGATATAAATAAAACAAACAAATACAGACAGACAGACAGACAGACAGATTTTGGCTGATCCATGGTAAGATTGAGTGGGTAAGATTGATGGATGTCAATGCGGAATTTCAGGAGTTAGTATTTTAACATCTTTAATTCTGAATGGGGTTGCACTACATCAAAAAAACCATATGTGGAACTTGGGGGTTCTCCTAGACTTACATCTCTGCTCAAAGAGCAGATGACTAAAAGGCCCTTTGCATAACTTTGTGTTGTATGCTAGTTGTGCTCTTTCCTGTTTCATGAATCCCTACACTCAGTACTCAGGCCCTGGTCATCTCACATTTTGACTACTGCAATGCCCCTACATGGGGCTACCATTGAAGAATGTTTGGAAACTATAGCTTGCAGAGAATTCAGCCATGTGGACAGACATAGGAGTCTCTAGGTTGGCCCCAGTAACACTGCTGTTGCATGAGCTGCACTCCCAGTTTGTTTCCTGGTCAAATTCAAAGTATTGGTTATGACCTTTAAAGTCTTTTCTGGCATGGGTTGATGCTACCTGAGGAATTTTCTCACCCCAAGGGGATTAACTCACCCCAATCATTCCAGTAGAAAGACATGCTGTAGACCCCATTGGTCAAGGAATTCCAGGTGGTGGGATCCATGAGAAAGGCCTTTTCTGCCATGGCTCCCACCCTCTGGAACATCATGCCCATTGTCAGATCTATTCCCCCACCCCACCCCAGCCTTCCTTAAGAGTGTCAAAACCTGATTCTGCCTATTGACCTTGGCCCCCAATAGGGACATTCCATATTGGAGGTGGTTAGTGGACTAGGAAGAAGATCCCACCTCAACCCAATGAACTCAAATGTTCATTTTAACATTTAATGTTTTTAACATTTTAAAATTTGTTTCTATGATGCTGTAAGTTGTCAAAAGTTGCTTGACACTGCGATGGACAGTATATAAGTTTAATTAATTAATTAATTGCAAGTTCACCATATGTATTTACAATGTCAAGAAACGGGTCTCAAAAAGATATTTAAATTAGAAATTGGTGACCTTCTGAAAGTAGAACTTTAAAAGATTGGTCTAAAGGTTTCTATATATAATATGGAATTATAATGAAACACTAGTAGAAATACATGAATTGTAATGTAGACCAGTGTAATATCTCAATCATTGAAGTTATCTGTGTATTTATGCACAAAAACAAACAAAACTGTGTGTGTTTTTTTGTTTATATGTGTATATAAATGGAGCTTTCAGACAAAGTTGGTAAAAGGAAATTTAGAGGAATATGTATATTTTGTTCTTATATACCAACAGGAATTTTTTCCACCTACAATATTTTGTATTTTTCCATGTCATGATCTGCAAGATTTTCAGGATAGATCCATTTTCAGTTGGTACAAGTTCATCTTGTGATTTAGTCTTCTCAGCCATTATCCAAATTTATACAATGAAATATCAAAAATCTTCAGAAAAGCCAAACGGCTGTATTTTTTCTCTTAATAGAATCTATTTTTTCTAGATTTGTTTAATATTGATTATCATTTTGCTTTGATTCTTGATTATCTGTTTCTGAATGTGATTTGTGTGGTTAAAATTTAAGCATAAACTGTTTTGAGACATTTAAGCAGCATTCTGCTTAGTCTTCTTCTTCTTCTTCTTCTTCTTCTTCTTATTATTATTATTATTATTATTATTATTATTATTATTATTATTATTATTATTATTATTACTATTATTATTATTATTATGCCTCCAAAAGAGGCACCAGATCTTATTTTTTGGGAGGGGGTCTTTTCCAGATACCTCACGGTGGCAGCACCGACAGTCGCACCCAGTCAGCCCACTTCTTCTGTGGCCGAAGGAGCAGCTTCATTCTGCAGCTGAGAATGGAGCTCGGGCCTGCATTTCGCTGTCAGAGGTCTTTCTGGAAGGCATGTGAAGCTGAGAACTGAGCAACGGATTGAATCCATAACTCAGTTCTTGGTTGCACAGGTCTTCCGGAGAGGCCTCTGACTGCGAAATGCAGGCCTGAGCTCCATTCTCAGCTGCAGAATGAAGCTGCTCTTTCAGGTGCAAAAGAAGTGGGCTGGCAAGGCAAGTGTCAATCTATGGGAGGCCTGGCTGCAATGATAAGCTCCACCCCTGCCCTAGCTTGATTTTTAGGCATGCACCTCACCCCAAAACTAGGGCTTATTTTGGGATAGGGCTTATATTAGGTCCACACCCAAAAATCAAGCTAGGGCTTATTTTGGGGGTAGGTCTTACTTTTGAGAAAAATGGTATTAAGAACTGTTTCTCAATTAGATACTCATGGAGGCAAGGATTAAACGAACAACAACACCTCTTCAATTTAAAAGATGAATAGCAAATCCAAGGACTGTGGAAATCTCAATTTATAGTTCCTCCTTTAAGATCCTGTTTTTATTATCATTAACAATATTTTACATTTCTCCTCATGATAATATTTAAACACTTCAGTAAGCCAAGGAGAACTTCATAGGATATCACTGCAGGTGATAAGGCAACTGCAAAAGGAAAAGTACACTTTGTTGCAAAGAGATGCAAAGAGATCCAGCGTCCAGTTTTATCCCGCTGGATAAAAGTCACCCTGTAGGGGCAATGAGCAAGGAGAGGACCCCCGCTTGATCGCGGAAGGGCAGCTCTTCAAACTGACGGGGAAAAGACCAGCCATAGTAATATGGCTCGTCACTAAGCTGCTGACAGCCGAAGTCAAATTTACTACCAAGCACTTTGAAAGCAACGCGGATGAAAATGGGTGAGATCTTTTTTTTTGTAAGATTTTATTAATTTTTTTCCATACATATAATAATAATTTTTCAACCAATGTGCTGTTATGACGTGTAAAATCAAATATAGGTTTTGTTTATTAATCTTTTCTGACATTATGCCTAATAAAAAAAAGTTCAGGTTTAAAATCTACATATTCTCCCAACATCTTTTCTAACCAAGTATATATCTTTTTCCAATATTTTTTTTCCTTTATCACATGTCCACCATACATGATAATACATGCCTGAGTTGTGTTTACATTTCCAACATCTATCTGACATATTTTTAAACATTTTTTGCTAATCTTCCTGGTGGCAAGTGTCATCTATAAAACATTTTATATACATTTTCTTTATAGGAAGTTGACATTGTCAATTTATAATTTCTTTCCCATAGATTTTGCCATTTTTCTTTTTTTTTTAAAAAAAAACCACATTTTATTGGTTTTTTAATTCGTAAGAAAAAGTACTCAGGACACACCGTGGTGTTTGGGTAATCAAACATTCAAAAGTAAAAACATATATAAACAACTCGACTCAATACATTCACTGTCCCCTCTCTATTTCCCTCAAATAGCATAATACGTTTAAAATATTCCATTTCTAATTTAAATTTCTATTACTGCTAAACCTGTTTTAAAACTTTGTCAGTTTACAATTACCATAATCAAATTTAACTTTAAATCAACAAGTTATCAATTCAGGTATCCCTTCCAGATATATTCTAATTCTTAATCTCTCACATCCCTCATTTTATCACCAATCTCATTTATTTCTTCTTCCACTACACAATAGATATCCTAATCAGAATAAAATATTAATCTACCCTATAAATATATAATCCCACAATCGATCAATCTCTTTAAGATAACAAAATAATGTTAAACCTTAAATCATTTCAATTCATTAAACAAAATTCAAATTTCATCCAATTGATTATCATGCCTTATCACATCTATGTTATCATACAGAAAGGTCATCTTACTAATTTAAAACACTCAGTTAATTATTAAAACCATCCAAATCTAAAAAGCCAACATTTTTTCAATTCCAATGCATAATAATTTTCATCAAAATAAACCTATTATTCCAAAAGGTACATTCTTAATCTATTTAAAATATCTATTCTAATAATCACCCTCCTATTTTTTTTCTTACTTCTAACTCTAAATCTTAATCCTTAAAACAGTCCATAAATCCAACATTGCCTTTTAATCCATTACACAATTTTAAATTTCTCTTTTTAGTCTGATTCTGGCTTTTTTTCTGTGCCAGACAGGTTTCCATAACCAAGCTTCCCTTTCAGCCAGTAGATCTATTTTTGTTGCTTGCAGTGGCCTTTGAAAGGATAGGAATCCCATCCTCTGCATTAGGCATCTATTTCTCTCATCCTTAAAGCATTGTTGCTTTGTAGTTTCAAATCTCAGTCTTTGCTTCTTCTGTTCCTCAAAGTTACAGATGGAAAGTTTATAAGATAGAATAAGTTCCTCTTTTATCTCTGTTGATTCCTCTTCTAATATGTTTTGATTTATAGAATAGTCAGATGTAGTCTGGACATCAGTTTGAATGTTTGAAGTGAGATTTCTGGATCTTAATTCTGTAGTAAACTCTTTCATTGTAGCACATATTTCTGCAGTAGCCCCATAAATCTTTTCCAATATAAGTTTACAGTTTAATTGTAACTGAGGTTTCTCCATTTTGATAGTAATTAAAAAGAGTCTCTTTTTTCTTTTTTGTGGAGGCTATATTTAATAAAAGTTAGACAGTGTCCACCCCCACAATTCCCACAGCTGCACAGCTTATCTTTTCTCTTCAAAAATAATTTGAAGGTCAGGTCTATTCCATCTTCAAAGAGTAACCAGAAGTTGCAGTATTACGTTTTCACCACTAGATGTCCTCAGTAGGTTAAAAAAAGGTCTTTTCCAGACACCATTTCCTTTTTTCTGTCTTTTAAAGTATAATGTGAAAAAAGAAATAATCTTCCAGCATAAAATGATAATACAGTTCTTAGAAAGAGAAAAAAAAATTCTGTACCCCAAAAAATATGGAAATAAAATATAGTCTTTAAAATTTTGTTCTATTTTTATACAACGCCTTTCTTCCCAAATATGTAGAAGCTGCTTTTTCAAGCCAGGGAAATAATTCCAACAAGGCTCTTACAGGCACAAAAAACAAGATAGAGTTGAGAGAGTAGCAAGGAAAAGTCTCACCTGGGTTCACCACGGTGGTTCTTACAGCTTAGATGTTCTTTGACTTGCGGTTTGAAGCGGCAGGGTGATCGGCCATTTTACTGGCCGATCTTCTTCTCCGTCGGCCCTCAGAGATAGCTCGGACAGCTGGAGCCGCCACTCCTCTACAGCCAAGCAAAGCCTCCTCAACAGAAGTCGCACCCTCCAGGGCGACTTTCGACCCACATAAGGGTCTACCGGCGGAGGGAAGCTAGCCGACGAGGACACAAGTCTCTTCGTACGGCTAGAGGCGCCGTGATCCGGAACTGGAAGTCGCCATTTTTCTAATTCTATATTATATCCAAAGTTTTTTGCCCATCTTATCATTGTTTCTTTAACTTGTTCGCTTTCCATTTCCAAAATTAATAAAAGGTTATACATTTTCTTAATTAGTTTCTCATCTGAAGTTAACAAAATCTTGTCAAATACCGTCTGTTCTTTATAAAATCCATACAATTTAACGTCTTTTTCATATCTAGTTTGCATTTGTAAATGTGCTCACCACGACAGGTTGATCCCCTGATTTTCCATTTCTTATTTAGTTTTTAAATTCCCTTCAGAATTTAGAATATCTCTATATGTCCAGATTTTTTCAAAGTCCACCAAATTTGAGTGTACAAATGCTTCCATAGTTGACAACCACCTTGGAATTTTCAAATATATTTTACTTTTTATTTTTTCCCGTACTGTTTGCAATGCATTTCTTATATAATGGTTTTGGAAATACTTATGAATCTTGTTTTTTCCATACTATAAAAAAGAGTGCTACCCCAATTGTAAATCATGTCCCTCCAAATACAACAACCTTTTATTTCTAAGAGTTATCCATTCTTTTTACCCTTGTTAAAACAGATGCTTGATAATACAAAGCCCACTCCGGTAGTCCAAATCTTCCATTTTCCTTAGCATCTTGTAATGTTTTCATCTTAATTCTAGCCTTCTTTCCTTGCCAAACAAATTTCAAAATTAATGAGTTTAAGTCTCGAAAGAAATTTTTCTCAAGTTTTATGGGAATTGTTTGGAATAGAAATAAAACTTTTGGCAATACTTTCATTTTCACTGTAGCAATTCTTCCTAATATTGACAATTGCAGATTTTTCCATTTGTCCAAGTCCAATTTTATTTGATTCAATAGTTTTGTGTAATTATCTTCTTTTATTGTTGAGCATCTTACTGTTAAATGTATACCCAGGTATTTAATATTTTTCACTATCTGTAATTATGTTTTTTCTGACAATTGTTTTTGTTTTGGTTATCTGTAAGATTTTTAACTATTACTTTAGTTTTTTCTCTGTTTATTTTCAGTCCCGCCATTTCTCCATACTGTTCTATCTTTCCCAGTAATTTAGGAATCATTTCCAAAGGTTCTTCTAAGATAAATACCAAATCATCAGCAAATGCTTGTAGTGTATATGTTTCGCCTTTTATTTCCAGTCCTTTAATTTCTGTATATTGTCTAATATTTCTATTTAAAACTTCCAGAGTGAAAATAAATAACAATGGAGATAGTGGACATCCTTGCCTTGTACCTTTTCTTATCTCAAAGTTCTCAGTGTAATCTCCATTCACAATCAGTTTCGCTGTTTGTTTATTATATATTGTTTTTTTATTAAAAGTTTTATAAATTTTACAAAGAAAGAAAAAAAACAAAATAATACAAAGACAAAAAACATATACAAAGAAAAAACTAAACATAACACAACAAACCCTCCCTTCCCCAACCTCCCCCAAACACCCACCCTTCCCCCCCCCCCGAGCTTCCCAGAGCAGAATATAGGCTTAATTAAAAAAACAATTAGAAAAATTATATTTTAAAATATATATATATATATATAAAAATAAAAATTAAGAAAAAGCTATATAATATTTTTTAATATCCATTTTAAACTGTATAAATTTTATCCATTTATCCCAAACAGCAAGAAATTTCTCTTGCGTTTGTTGCTTTAAAAAAGCCGAAATCTTTGCCATTTCCGCCAAATTAGACACTTTAAAAAACCATTCCTGCAGTGTGGGCAAAGATTCCTTCTTCCAATATTGTCCAACTAACAGCCTCGCGGCTGTAATCAAATTTAACATCAATATAACCTCCTTTGTATCACAATCAGTAACTATACCCAACAAAAATAATTGCGGAGTAAATTTTACCCTCCTTTTAAAAATTCTCTGGATATTCCACCATATCTTAATCCAAAATGCTTTTATCTCTCTGCATGACCACCAAATATGGTAATAAGTAGCATCCGTACACCCGCATCTCCAACATTTAGGTTGTAGGTCAGGGTACATAAAAGACATTTTTTGTGGATCAAGGTGCCATCTATAAAACATTTTATAGAAATTCTCCCTTAAATTCTGTGCTTGTGTAAATTTGACATTTCTAACCCAAATAGTTTCCCAGGTGTCCAATGGAACAGACTCACCAAAATTCTGCGCCCATCTGATCATACAATCTTTAATTAGTTCCGTTTCTGAATCCAATTCAACTAAAACCCCATAAATTCTCTTGATGTGGGTTTGTCTTTGATCCTTCACTTGCTTAATAAAATTTTCATCTTCTCTAAGAAAACCCACCTTACAATCCACCTTCCATCTATCTGCTAGTTGCCTGTATTGGAACCAAGAGTAAATAATATTTTCTTGTGTTAACTCTTCCCGTGATTTTAACTGCCAATTTTGTCCATCCCACCTAAGCAACTGTCTATAAGACACCATATCCATTTTAGCACCTCTTTTTATTCCTTCTATCGCATGCCAAGGTATAGCCCATAATGGTACTTTAAAATCACTTTTATAATATTTTCTCCAAGTCCTAAGTAAAGAAATTCTTAAAATATGAGATTTAAAAACCCAGTCCATCTTTTTATTAAATATTAAATATTAAATAGGCATGCCATCCAAAAAGTAAATCCCATCCCTCTAGATGTAGTATCTCAGAATTTGTCAAATTTACCCAATCACTAATTAGTGTTAAAACCACCGCATCATAATATAATTTCAAATTCGGTACCTTGAGTCCACCCCTCTCACGAAAGTCTTGCATAATTTTAAACTTAACCCTTGGCTTTTTCCCTGCCCAAATAAATTTATTAAGGCCTTTCTGCCATTCACTTAAATTAATCTCATTCTTCAAAATCGGTAGCATCTGAAACAAAAAGAGAAACTTGGGTAGAATATTCATTTTTATCACTGCAATTCTTCCCATGAGGGATAATTGCAACTTCTCCCAATTCTTCAAATCATTCTGTACCCTAACCCACAACTTTTCGTAATTATTTTTAAATAATTTTGCATTAGAAACAGATAACATCACCCCCAAATATTTTACCTTATTAACAATTTCAAAACCCGTCGAGATAGCCAAGGTCTGCTTCTCCTGACTAGTCATATTTTTAGGTAGAATTTTAGTCTTATTAACATTAATCTTAAAACCCGAGACCAAACCATAATAATGAATCAACTGTAATAGTTTTACTGCAGAATGAACAGGTTGCGACAAAGTAACAACCAAGTCATCCGCAAAGGCTCTTAACTTATATTCTTTTTTATTAACTTCTATTCCTTTAATTTCCTGCGACTCTCGAATTTTAATCAACAATATTTCCAATGTTAAAACAAACAACAGTGGTGATAATGGACACCCCTGCCTAGTACCTTTCTCTATTGTAAAAACCTCTGACAAACCTCCATTAACAATAAGTTGCGCCGTTTGTTTTTGATATATTACCGTAAGGGCTTGTAATATATTTTCACCAAAATTCATCTCTTCCATTACTCTTAACATAAAATGCCAATTCAATTGATCAAATGCTTTTTCGGCATCTAAAAATATCAGCCCTGCAGAGACTTGGTTGTTCTTATCTAAATATTCTAATACATTAATAATTTGTCTAACATTATTTTTCATATACCTTCCAGTTATAAACCCAGATTGATCTTTATGCACAAGATAAGGCACAACCCTCATAAACCTATTTACCAAAATTTTAACAAATATCTTATAATCCACATTTAAAAGAGATATGGGCCTATAATTCTTTGGTAAAGTAAGATCTTGATCTTCCTTTGGAATCAATGATATAAAGGCACTACGCCATGAAGGAGGGATCTCTGAACCCTGTAAAATACCATTAAAAAGATCACCTAATGGTTGGATCATCTCCTCCATTAAAGCTTTATAATAAACAACTGTTAACCCATCCGTACCCGGTGCTTTCCCTGATTTCAATTGTTGAATTGCTGACACAATTTCCTCCTTAGTAATTATCCCATTAATTTCATGTTTCTGATCCTCTGTCAGTCTAGGGAAATTAACCTCACTTAAATATTTATTTATATCTAAAATCTGCACATCAGTAGATTTATATAACTTTTGGTAATAGTCCAAAAAAGATTTCTTGATCCATTCCTTCTGAGAAACTATTTTACCCTTGTAGTTTATTTTCTCTATTATTCTCTGTCTCTGTTTCTTTCTTAATTGATAAGCCAACCACCTCCCTGGCTTATTGGCATTACAAAATGTATTTTGTTTCATAAACAACAAGTTAGTTGCAGCTTGATCTGCTAACAACATATTGAATTGTGACCTTAATAACTTTAAAGATTCTTTAATACTTTCATCAGAAGGATTTAAAATCAAGGACTTCTCTTTTGATTTAATTTCATCTTCCATTTCTTTACGTTTCTGAATCTGCTTTCGCTTATAACAATTATTCATTTTTATCAAAACACCACGCATAAATGCTTTACCTGCATCCCATACCATCGAGATTGAAGTCCCCTTATACATATTCAAAACAAAATAATCCTTTAAACACTCCTTTAACTTTTGAACATTCTTCTCTTGTCTAAACAAATTTTCATTCACTCTCCAAGATCTTCTCTCCTCTTTTTCTTGAGTCAACTCCAGCCAAACTGGGCTATGATCCGTCAATGATCTAGGAAAAATCTTTACATTCTTTACTCTATTGTACAAGTCCGTTGTAATCAAAAAAAAGTCAATTCTTGAAAAGGATTGGTGTCTATCAGAAAAAAAAGTGAAATCTCTCTCCTCTTGGTTACATTCCCGCCAATAGTCCCTTAATTCCTAGTCCTCCTTCATATCAAAAAAGGCTTTGGGTAATTTTGCTTGTTTAAAAAAAGGAGAAGAACCTTTCTTATCCCTTTGTATATCTAAGACACCATTCCAATCACCCATTAAAACCACGGATTTATAGTCCAGCACTGTTATTTTTTGATGTAACAACTTATAAAAGTGTTCCTGTTGCTGATTTGGTGCATAAAGTCCCACTATAAGTACTTTCTTACCATATAAACCAAGTTCAAGCATCACATATCTTCCCTGGGGATCTGATTCCACCAGACAAGCTGGTAGATTTTGTTTAACATAAATAACAACTCCCCCCTTTTTCCCAGGAGCAGAAGATACAAAGTGAGATCCTAGACGAGCATTAACTAAATATTTCTGATCCTTAAGTAAAATATGAGTTTCCTGTAAGCAGATAACATCATTGTTATGTTGCTTCAAATAATAAAAGATTTTTTTCCTTTTCTGAGGAGAGTTCAATCCATTAACATTCCAGGTCAGAAACTTTGCCATCACTCTTGGTCCGCAGCCTGGAGAAGACACCTTCAAGATCTGCCATTGCTGCATGTGTTGCATAACTCTTGGGTCTTGCTCCTCCCACCGGCGATGATGCACTTTCAGAAGAAGTCTCTTTGGCCTCTTTCTTACGTTGCTCCTTCTCTTTACGTCTATAAGCTGCACAAGTCATTCTCTGTTCTTTAACCTCCGTTTGGCGTTGCCATTCAGCTTGCAGCATCCCAGCGGAAACCAAACCTAATGCCTCGGATTGCTGCTCTGCCTCTTTACCACTCAAAGATTTCTGAACAGGTAAAATTGAGCCTGCACCCAGGACCGTATTATAAAACTCTCTAGCTTTGTCAACCGTATTCAATCTGTAACGTGTCCCCGCATGGCTCAAAACAATACCCATCGGGATTTCCCATCTAAATGGCATCAATCTAGCTTTAAGCTCATTAGCTAGAAAGGCAAAATCTTTCCTGCTTCTTAGAATTTTTGATGGGATTTCCTTTAAGATAATGACATCTTGGGCAGCAATCTGGAATCTCTTATTATAAAAGGCTTGTATAATCTCATTACGCAGAGACTTCTTTGTAAAATAAATCACCACATCTCTAGGCAAATTCTTCTGCTTAGCAATCCAAGAGTTAAGTCTATAAATTTTTTCCACTTCTCCATGCAATTCTCCTTTATCCATATTCAGAACCACAGCTAAATCAGTAAGGACCACCTCCATCAAATCTTGATTCTTATCTTCCTTAAGGCCTCTGATCCTCAAGGCATACTCCATCTGTCTATACTGAAACATCAAAATATCTTCTTGTGAAGTCTCCACCTTCCTTTCCACATCTTGGATTTTGTCATCAAAAGAATCAACTTTATCTTCAACTTCCTCCAGTCTTGCATCCAGCTTCACCACCACCGTGGCCAGGCCTGAGACTGCTGCAAGTATATCTTGTCGCAAAATGTTGTTATTATCTTCCATTTGATCCTTTATCCCACTTATCTCTTCTTTAAAGTCAGATTTAATGTCTGATTTAATCTGTATAGCAAATTGCTTCATTTCCTCTCTCAGTTGAGCTACAGCATCTCCCATTATGCCTCTAGCCTCTTGTGCTGAAAATCCTGGTAGAGGAGGGGAGGGTGGTGGCTGAGCCGGTGGTGCATGTTTAGATTGTTGTTGTGGTTGTGCAGTAGAGGTTATAGGAGAAGAAACCACCTTGGATATTGTAGAAGGCGGCTGTCTCTTTGAAGCCATTTTAAATAACCCAGTTCTCACTTCCCTTTCCCCCAAAAAAAGAAGGGAGGGGGAAGGAGAAAAAAAGTTTTTCCTTCTTTTAAAAGAGACAGCAAAAACACTATAATCCTTAGAAATCCAGAGAGAAAAAACCAAAAAAGAAATCAAAAAAAGAAATTCGATAGCAAAGGCAAAAGCAAAATCCAGTCTTTAAAAAAAAAAGAAAAAAGAAAAATGAAACAAAAGGCAAGGTAAAAAAAAACTCCGACACTTTCAAAGCGCCATCTTAATTCCTTTGTCCAAACTAATAAAAAGAACAAAGGAGAAATAATCAAAGCTAAATAAAAAGAAAATAAAAACCTAAGCTATATAAAAAAAAATCCTTTAAACCACTCTGTCCGTTATAATAAAAAAAAACTACTCACCAATACACTATAGGCACGGAGATAGAAGCGGCGGTTTCTTTTGCTTCCTAGGAAGCAAAAACAGCTGGGAGGCGGAGATCAGCAGGAGCTCCGAGGGAACACTCCATTCACCCCCTCTAGGAAAAAAATCCAGAGGGAGTGCAGGGGTTCTACCTCTACTCCTGCGTTCTCTGTCCCTTCCCTTTGCCCGGGAAGGGAATTCCGAGCCGCGGGCCAGCTGATAGACGCTGCGCTCCGCGGTTCTGACACCTTCCCAGCTGGACGGCTACAAAGTAGCCGCCATCGCCGTCGCCTCGTACCGGAAGCTCCCATATTGTTTTTATCATATTTATAAAGTTCTGTCCAAAGTCCATTATTTGTAGTTGCTGAGTCATAAAATGCCAGGAAACATTGTCAAATGTCTTTTCAGCATCTAGAAATATTAGTACCAATTGTTTCCCTGGATGTAATTTATAGTATTCTAATACGTCCATTATCATTCTTAAATTGTTTTTAATTTGTCTCTTTGGTAGAAAACCATTTTGGTCTGGATGTATAAATTCCATTAAGTATTTTTTCAATCTCTCTGCCATTATTGAAGTAAAAATTTTATAATCCACATTAAGCAACGATATCGGTCTGTAGTTTTTAATCTGTGTCAAATCTGAATCTTCTTTTGGTATTAAAGTAATGTTTGCTTCCATCCATGTGGCTGGGAGTTTAGCCTCCAACAAAAGTCCATTACAAACATCTTCAATGGTTCACTTAATATAGCTTGTAACGTTTTATATAACTCTACTGGTAATCCATCTGGACCCTGTGTTTTTCCGGTTTTTTGCCTTCTTATGGCCTCTGATATTTCCATCATTGTAATTTTTCCCTCTAACATAGTCTTAAATGTCTCTGGAATTTTTGGAAGATTATTTTCTTCTAGATATTGGATCATTCTCTTTCTTGGAGTTTCTTCTTTATCATACAGTTTCTTGTAATATTCTTTAATTATTATTTTTTGATTTCTTCATTTTTAAATTGTAGACAACCTTTTTCATCTACTAAGTTATGTATCGTTTTCTTCTCTTTCTGTTTTTTTAAGTTTGTAAGCTAGCCACCTTCCTGGTTTATTTGCATTTTTGAAAAAAAAATGTTTTGCTCTTTTTATCTGCTGTGCCAGTTTTTCTGAGTCCAACAAGTTTAGTTTATGTTTTATTAGTTCCATTTCTCTTTTCAAAGTCTTTTTCTGCGGATTTTTTTGTAATTCTGATACTAACTTCCCAAATTTTTCTTTTAATAGTGCATATTGCTGTCTTCTCTGTTTATTTTTCTTTGCCATATATGTTATAGCTATACCTCTAACATATGCTTTACATGTATCCCATACATTTTGTAGTGTTGTGTCATCTTTTTATTTTCTCTAAAGAAGAACTCCATTTCCTTTTTCGCTAATTCTACTGGTTTTGGTAGCTGATGGGATGGGTGGAAGAAGCTGGAGCTCTGGCTACTCAGCCTGATTTCACTTCACCCAGTGACCCAAAAAGGGTCAGAAAGTTGCTCTGGAGGGGCAACGAAGAAGGAGGGACACTCCAGGAGCTTGGATCAGGTGGCGGCCGATCAGAGCGGACTGAAGAAATCCTCTGAAAGGACGGAGGAAAGGCTGCCGGATGAGCCAAGGCAGCCCAAGTCGTCTCCAGCCAGAAGGAAAGCAAGGAGCCGCGGTGCTCCACCAAACAGCTGATTCTCAACAGCATGCTGAAACTGGGTGAGCCAGCTTTTTCTTTCCTTCTCCTTGTGGATTACAAGTCATTGACCCCCTGATGGGGAAGAATTAAAAAACAAAGACCCCAGAAAGATTGCGATTTAAAAGCGACGAGCAACTATAAAAGGGGAGAATTTACTTTTAAAATAACATTTAAAATTGAATTCAGGTTGATTCAAAGAAGGACTGACTGCCTAATTTACAGAGGTGAAAACTTTCTAGATATAATCTTAAGGATAAATAACTTATAAAGAACTTCAAAAGAAGAGCCTTGTAAAATTTTCTAAATCCAGGCATTGATAGATGAGTGTATGAGGACATCTAGTGGCAAAAGAAGAAATTATAGCATGATTAAACATTAAAAAATTATCTAGAATTGTTCGACCTTGAAAAACACCTGGCATAAACAAAGTGCCTTGGCACGAGTCTACAATGGAAAAGATTTCTCAAAACTATATTTGTTGACTCTGGATATAACTAAACAGGAATTATTTGGAGACAGTGAATGCTTCACAGTGAGACTCGACTGGAGGAGGTAGATTTGGCCTAAAATAGCTGGCTTATTTTTATACTTTGGACTTTATATCTAGACTGTTGGTTGGAAAATGAGTACATCAAACATTTCCAAACTTATGAAGAAGACTTCTTCTGCACCCTCGGTTGGAACACCCAGCCCAACAACCCAGGGATCTATTAAAACAATGTTGCAACATGAGAAAATAAGCACTACCCAAAATGAAATACAGGCCACACTAAAACTGATGCAAGAGTCAATGCAAAGAAACCACGAACAGACACAAAGCAATTTTGAGAAATTAAGTGAAGAAATTTTTGATATAAAAACACAATTTGAAGTTCATCATCAAATGATTGTTAAAAATGAACAAAGAATTCAGAAAATGGAAGAGAAATCAGATGATATGGAGAAAAAAAAGGAAATAATATTGCAAGAGAATGAAAAATTAGAATGGATGGTTATGATTTTAGAAATGGACAAGGTGGAACATTATTTGAGATTTCAAAACATCCCTGAGGACAGAAAATATAGCAGATGTGATCATTGAGCTTCTGGCGGAAGCCTTGAAAGCAGATAGAGCAGAGATGCAAATGGAGATAGATGAAATATTTCGAATGAATTCAAGCTACGCAAGGAAAAATGGATTACCTAGAGAAGTACATGTGAGATTCATAAAGTAAACAACAAGAGATGAAGTACTAAGAAAAGTGAGAGATGAACCATTACAATACAAGAATAAAGAAATTGTGGTCTTAAAGCAGATACCTAAGAGAGTGAGAGATACTCGAAGACATTATCACTTTTTAACTACAAAGCTGATTGAAAAAGGTATAAATTTTAGATGGCTGATGCCAGAAGGCATTCTAATCAACTGCAATAATACAAGGTATCGGCTGGATTCAATCTGGAAAGCCGAAGACTTCG
The DNA here is from genome assembly GCA_039797435.1 of Crotalus adamanteus. NCBI lineage: Eukaryota > Metazoa > Chordata > Lepidosauria > Squamata > Viperidae > Crotalus > Crotalus adamanteus. Next base: position 807,371 of record CM077935.1, on the reverse strand, counting down.
AAGTAAGACATAGGGCGGTTTTAGATGGAGTGCAACAACAACAAGAGGAGACTAGGGAACAGAAGCAAATGTAAGAGACAATTCAAGATGAAAGTGGGTGAGATCTTATCTTCTCTCTACCCTAAGTACCTTCTTCCTGTGAAAGCTCTTTGAAGTATCTTCCCCCTGTGAGGAGAGAGGGAAGGGAATTTCTATCCCACCCTCTAAGAATGGCAGCGTCTGACTACCCATGGGAATCAAAGCTTTAAAAGAACAATTTCAATCTAATTGGATTTCTGAGATTTGGGGACCAAAATTTTTCCTATCTTTACTGGAGGCTTTTGTTTCTATCTGCAAAAAAGAATTAGAAAAATTTGGGACTTTTTTTCTTAAAAAAAAACCTTAAATGGTATCAGTGACATCTTGTGGTGAAGCTTGGCATGGCAATTTGTTATTTCCTAAAAAGAGACTTGGTTCAGAGCCCAGAACATAGATAAGACTTTTGAGACCTTGGCAATATCTGTGAGAGATTCAATTGTAAGAGAATAGCTGGACAGTAAAATTGGCCTTCTTGAACTGTGAATATAAACTTTTACTGACTATTGCTTAATATTCTTTCAGTTTGTGATAAAATGAGACCTAAAATAAAAGATCAAGATGCCAGCTTAGATGCACAAAGCCAAACTTTGACTACAACCAAAGAACCAACAATGCAGAATACAACAGAAGAAGTGGAACAATTAAATACTAAGACAGAAGACTCAATTGACCAACAAGTACAGCTGATGGAAAACCCAGACAAGGAAGCAACAACACTGAAAATGGAAATGACTTTCTATACAAATCAGAAGAAATTTGAGAAAGAAAAACAGATTGAATTGAAGACAAATATATCAGAGCAAACATGGGGGACTGGAATAACAGGGCAACAATTAAATGAATACAAATGGGCTAGTCCTTCCAGAAAACTGGCAATCAAATGGTCTCCTTTAATTCAACTAACATATATAAGAATGAAGGGAGATTTATTTGATGATTTAAAAGCGCTGATATGGAAGCCTAGTTGGCAAAGGAAGAAAGCTAGAATAAGGTTGAAAAAATTGGGGTTTTGATACATTAGAGAGGATTTTATATTGTCAATTAGAGGATTAAAGGGAGAGGTTGAGATAAGGGGAATTTTGGTTATTAGATTTAAAATAGCTGGAAACTAGTTGAAAAATAAGGATTGGATTTGTCTAGATTCTGACAAGAAAGAATCCCTTCTCCTTGACCTTCCAGTCCCTTCCCTATAGTTGCATCGAACTATAAAAATAATATCTCTCTTCAGTCTTAGATGTAGCATATTTTATCTCAATAAATGAGACATGCAATTTTCTTGCAGTGATAAGCAACATCAATGAAGAGTTAGATTCATTGAACTGTGTTACTAACCTAACAATTTCAGTGATTCACTGAAAAACTGTGGCAAGAAAGGTTGTTAAATGGGCCAAAACTCACTTAACTGTCTTGCTTAGCAATGGAAATTTTGGGCTCAGTTTTGGTTATAAGTCAAGGATGACCTGTATTCAGAAAGTTTTGAATTACTTATCAACAGTAGAAAAAGCTACAATTTATGCATTCGTTAAAAAATATTTATGGTTCTAGAAAATTCATTACTGCTTGTAGTCGTCTACATATATTTTGTTGAAATTAGTCTAAATTCCAAATGTAGGCCATTTTTGCCATTTTTTGCAATCACTGAAATAAAAATGAAACCATGTCCGTTATAAGAAAAAGTGATTAATCCAGTTTTACAGCCCAGTTTTACAATGATAATGTCCATGTTACATGCTTCATAATTTTTCTGATCTTTACACAATTAGAGTTGTTTAAAAATAATAAAGGGAGAAAAAACACTCTGTGATTATTTCTCTCAAAAATAAATCCACAATGTTTATACTGAATAATAGTCTGTAAATCAGTTAAAATAAAAATGTGTATTATCTTCTAAATCATTTTTGATGGAACTTAATCTATTAATCAGTTGACAAGAAATTATTATTAGTTTTGAAGGCTTTCCCCCCCATTGATTTAGTTTTACTGCCCTTTTTAGGTGCACAATTTCATTTGATACTGCATCTAATTTCCTTTGCAGAGTCCTGACTAAGTATTATCAGCATATCTTGATAATGATATTTGCTGTGAAGAAGATCAATGAAGACCTCCAACTCTTACCTAATATCACCTTGGGTTTCAGAATCTATGATAAGTATGCTGGCTATCATGCCAAAATGGAACTTTTCTCAAATCAGAACAGATTTGTTCCCAACTACAAGTGTGGCATCCTGAACAAACTCATATCAGTTGTTGGGTCTATTGATCCTGGAATCTATTTAGTAGATATTTAGATACCTACAAAGTTGCACAGGTAAAATGGATTGGATTGGTCTTTTCAGACTATAGTGGATTGCAAGACCTAAAAGTATAGTTAACTTGGATACCAGGGTCGCTAATTGAAACAGCATGTGACAATGTGACACAACCTCACCTGTATATTAGATAATTTATTAATAATACTGCTTTGAAGATGGGATTATCATGATGAAAATTAACAGAATATAGCTGTCAATCAGGAAGAAGGCTGTTGTGAGTTCTGAACAAGGAAAGAATCCATATTGGAAAAGTATTCAAATACTAAATCTTGATGAACAATATATTTCAGTAAAATGAAAAGGTATTCTTGAATTCAGAACAAATGTGATGATTATAATAAATGCAATATTAGCAAAATTAGAACTCTTCTTACGCTTTACAGTGCAGCAGAAAAATCCTTGCTGCCTCTAGTCCCATTAGATGTTTTGTCCCTTTTCCCTACTATCTCACCTTAACTTGAGAAGAACTTGAAGAGAATGTGACAGGATTCTCTTTGGTTATGCAGTGTCACAGCTGGCTAATTTAACATCCAAGAAGCACATAAGCAATTATAGTTCATAAGAGTCTAAAATAGGGCAAAGCAAAAATAAATTTTAAATTTTGTTAGAAAGGTAGTTGGAAAATATATTTAAAACTTAGAGTTAAGTGATTAAGAGAGGATAGTTTCTTAATATATATTTCAATATACGTATATGAACTTCCTATGAAATTTTGTATTTGCTGCTTCTTGTATTGTAGAGTGTACTATTTTCATTTCATTGTTATTTCATTTTATCAAGTACTGTGTTGCCCAGAGATCTTTAAACCTGGGGTAAGGTAAAGAACTCTAAGTAACTAAGAGAATACATAAATAAATATTAAGCCAAGAGGAATTCAGATGTCACCGTTCTTATGAAGTGTTCTGACCCAGAGTTAAATTGCTTTGTAAATCCAAGTCAGACAGATGAACTCAATAAAAATGATTCCAAAACAGATACACTTTATTCAGAGATATTTGCATTTGTGTGGTTGTTGCTTCTGGATATCATACATCTGTTCATTCTCATAGGTGAGAAAATAATGCTTCCTTCATACCAACTTGTAACTTGGAGTGGAGCCAACTGCAACGTCTGAATGGTTCCATGATTCTCTCAGACAAAGAACATTCCAACCTGGCTCATGGCCAGGATACCCTGTGATGAACTTTAGAAACTCCTCCCACAGATCTGATAACATGGGATTGCAGACTAGCTAAACTACATTACCCACAAGCCATCTTTTAAGGAGACAGCACTTAACCCAATAAATGCCAAACATGATCCAGAACATGAAGCAAATTCAGGGGATGGCAATTCAAATAACCAAAGAAATGCAGATGTGAAACACAAGGATAATCTACCCAATCATAATCTCATAAGTATTTTGTGCACAGAAATTATGTGAAAACATATGCTGATATATTTCAAAATTATTAATTTAGACGGGATACACATTTTTTTTTCTCAAACATATTTTTCTTCTCTATTTTTTTTCTGTTTATCTACCTTATATTTTCCATAGTTCCCAAATGCTTCTTCTCCAAATGAGAGCCCATTCTACTACCACATGGTTGCAGGTGAAGAACTTCATTACAGTGGGATTATTCAACTACTCTTGCATTTCAGGTGGACTTGGGTTGGGGTACTTACAAAAGGACTTGGAGAAAGAACATTTGATCATCTAATCTTCTCAATGTTTTCTTTCCATGGCATCTGCATTGCCTTCATGGAACAATTGAAATCAATTTATATCAACAATTTTATTTATATTTTGAAATGGCTTGTTGAAACCTTTCACCTTCTTGTTAAAAGCAAAGCTAATACTATAATATTTCATGATGAAAATCTTTTAAATGTAAGATGGTTGTTACGCCTACCTGAAATGGAAATAGTTTCTATAAAACCAAAAGGTAAGGTGTGGATTGTGGATTGTGGCTTCCCAAATGGGTCTTGCATCATTCTTTTATCAGAAAAGCTGGGATATCCAAGTCCTCCATGGTGCTCTGACCTTTGGAGCTTACTCAAATGAAGTTGGAGGATTCCAACTTTTTCTCCAGACTAGAAACCATTTCTCCTCAAAAGAGGATGGTTTCATCAAAAATGTATGGGAGCAAGCATTCGGCTGTGTGTTTCCAAATCCATCTGAGAATGAGCAAATGCAGGATGTCTGTACAGGGAAGGAGAAATTGGAGAGCCTTTCTGGGGCCTTTTTTGAAATGAGGATGACCAGTCATAGTTACAGTATATACAAGGCAGTGTATGCTGTGGCACATGCTTTACATTCTATGATGTTTGGCCAACAACACAGGCAAAAACTGAATAGCAGAAAACTTAGTCTCCAGGATCTCCAGCCATGGCAGGTAATGTGATGAATAATCAATTCTGTTGGAAATGGGATATGAATTGAACTCAGTCTCCAGCATCTCACAGCCTTCTGATCATAAAACGTAGTCAGAATTAGAACCTGCCTTGTACATTTTTTGAAATGAAGATGAGTAGTCATAGTTACAGTATATACAATACAATATATGCTGTGACTCATGCTTTGCATACCATGAAGTTGGGGCAACAATATAGGAGAAGCATGAATGGCAAAAACACTAAGTCTTCAGAATCTCCAGCCATGGCAAGTAATTCTATGAATAATCAAATATATTAGAAATACAATTTAAATTGCACTGCCAATCCAGTATTTCACAACCTTCAGATCACAAACAGTAGTGAAATGTAGATAGAAAGTTAGTATAGATAGTTCTCAACTTCCATAAGGATGGGAAATTGTTAATGTCTTCTAGTTTCTTCTTTACCTTTTTCCCCCTATTTTGGTAGTTTCAATGTACTTTCTTTTTGCTTTGAATTTCCCATCAGATTTATTTTCTAGGTCTCATCTTGAGACAATAAACTGCCAATATATTGTTTGCCTATTCCTCTCCTCAACACACACTCATGTACAGAAACTATTTCCCATAATAAGTTTTATTTCTGTTAAAAGACACAAGAAAGGCTTGCTCAAGTTGAGTATCCCTATTGAAAAAGTCACTAAGAAGCATTTCAGTCAATAGAGGTATGGGCCCAGACTAGTAAACACATTGGGAAACTTGTAATGAATGTAAGAGCTGGAAGAAGTAGACATTTATATTTGATCATTCAAGATAAAAATCCCTTTGTGGCCACATGTGCTAGATAGAAAACAACATTTTGACTTTTACTGAATCAAAATGTAGCAATGGCAGATTTTTTTTACATTTAGAGAAAGATAACATTGATACAGTATTTTGAAAAGTAAGTCAAAGATTGCCTCCTTTCTACAACTGGTTAATTTTACAAGTTACTTTAGATATTAAAATGATCTGATTGTAAGGACCTACCCCACTTTGCATCTTAAGAAGACAGAACTCTTGGAATAATTCTTCCAACAGGCATCCTTTATTAAGAGAAAATGGTTGCAGGCGTTCTAGACAGAACTTGGGGTCCAGGCTCTCCCATTCAAGGTTTTAAGGGGTTCCCCAGTAGTCCCACCCAATCACCCCCTACTTCCAGCGACAGTCTCAGTCATTACACTCCCACCCCCTTTTCCTTACTACCGGCTGGATGGAGACTTCAGAGAAAACTACATGAAAGGTAATAGCCCCATTGTTATGGTTAGTCCTTTTGGTGATACACACATCCAGTTCCTTTCTTCAAAGAAAACTACATGAAAGGTAATAGCCCCATTGTTATGGTGAGTCCTTTTGGTGATACACACATCCAGTTCCTTTGAAGTGAGGGCCATAAAGCCCCTTTGTTCACCCCCTTCCCTTCATCGTATGACAGAATCCATAGAAGGCAGAAATGGGGTTTTCTATAATTGATAACTAGAGATGAAATATAATTGGATTCTGACATCCTGCCCCCTCAAAAATACGACAGATCCACCTGAAAGAAAACAAAAAAGGTATAAAAGTTAGTCAGGCTTGTTAGGATATTCTGTGTGAAACTTCTTTAATAGCTTCGGGGCTCTGACATGACGTTTATGGACCCACTCATTTTGTGAGGGAGGGAGATGTTTCCAGGCAACTAGGTACTGAGTCGCTCCATGATATCTCCTAGAGTCAAGGATTTCCTTTATTTCGAAGTGTTGTTCGCCCTCCACCATGATTGGAGGTGGTGGTGGGGATTTTTGGCCGTAGAGGTGACTGATGCTCTCTTTTCAGCAAGCTGCAATGAAAAATTGGGTGTATTTACCTGAGATTTTTGGGTAATTCTAATTCTACTGTTACTGGGTTTATGATTCTTTTAATTGGAAAAGGCCCTATATATTTTGGTCCAAGTTTTTTACAGGACTGTAGGGACTTTAGGTATTTTGTAGATAAGTACACCATTTCTCCTATAATGAATGGTGTAGGCTCAACCCTTTTTTTATCGGCTTGTGCTTTGTATGCCTGCCTAGCTTCATCTAGTGCTTTTCTAACTATTGGCCAGGTGTCTTGTAATTGTTCCATCCATTCTTTCAGTGATGGGATCGTTGGTTTATTTGGGGTTAATTCTGGCATGGGGTTGAAACTTTGACCATTGGCTATTTGAAAAGGAGTGTAGCCTGTGCTGGAGTGGACTGTATTATTGTAGGCAACTTCTGCAAAAGGGAGTAAGTCCGTCCAATCATTTTGCTGGAAATTCAAAAAACATCTCAAATATTGCTCAAGTACTGAATGACAAAGTTCTGTTTGTCCATCTGACTGAGGGTGATGGCTAGATGTCAGTCCCTGAGTGGTCCCTAAGAGGGATAAAAATTCCTTCCAAAATGCAGACATAAATTGCACTCCCCTATCAGAGATGATGCGTTGGGGTGCCCCATGCAATCTGTAAATGTGCTGGACGAAAAGTTTTGCTAAGGCTTTTGCAGTGGGAATCTTTTGGCAAGGGATAAAGTGCACCTGTTTGGAAAACAAGTCCGTGACCATCCAGACAACAGTATTCCCATTGCTTTCTGGCAATTCCACTATAAAATCCATGGCTATTTCCCTCCAGGGGGCTGAGGGATTTGCCACTGTTTGTAATAGTCCTGGCGATTTCCCTTGCAACCTTTTTGCAGTAGCACATTTTGGGCAGCTGGCTACATAACTTTCTATGTCCTTTTTTATTGATGGCCACCAAAATTGCCGTTTAATTAAGTGTAAAGTTTTTACAAAACCAAAATGCCCTGCTGATTTTGTGTCATGGCAAAGCTGCATGAAAGTGACTCTTTGGGTTGTTGGTATATATAACTTTTCCCCTACCCAAGGCAACCCGTCTCTCATTGTGCATACATTTTTGTTTTTCTGGAACCATTCATCTGTTTCCAAACTTTTTCGGAATTCAATTCCAGTTTGGCTGTCCAGTTGTGGTTTTAATTTAGCTTGGGTTCTTGTGGTTACTGGTGCTGCCAGTTGTGACTCTGCCATCATTGGTTTAGAGTCTGTGGTTCATGCACTGTTATATTGGGGCATGCAAGAAAGTTCTTTCTCCCTGGTAAATGTTTGAGCTTAAATTGGAACTGGTGAAAATGCTGGGACCAGCGGGCTTGTTTGGGATTGAGTTTCCTGGGCGCTTTCAGGGCTTCCAAATTTTTGTGATCAGTCCACACCTGGAAGGGGATTTTGTTGCCTTCCAGGAACTGTCGCCACATGAGTAATGCCCAACGTATCCTGTATGCCTCCTTCTCCCATACAGGCCAGCGCTGTTCTGTTTCCGTGAGTTTCTTGGATGTATATGCACAGGGTTGCAATACTCCATCATCGTTTTCTTGTAATAGAACAGCCCCCACTGCCACATCAGTTGCATCCACCTGTATTACAAAAGGCTTATCCATGTCTGGGTGCCTTAGTACTGGTTCGGCAGAAAAAAGTCTCTTTAGTCTCTCAAATGCTGCTTGGCACTCCATTGTCCATGTCAGTGGCTGGCTAGGTTTTACTGAGGATGCTCCCTTCATTTTTAGTAAGTTAGTGAGGGGCAAGGCTATCTGGGCAAATGAGGGGATGAATTGGCAGTAAAAGTTTGCAAAGCCCAGGAAACTTTGTAGTTGCTTTCTTGTGGGGGGTGGTGCCCAATCTAATACTGCTCTGACCTTCTCTGGGTCCATTTCAATGCCCTGGGGGGGATATGCGATAACCTAGGTAGTCTATCCTTTCCTGGTGGAATTCGCATTTTGAGAGTTTGGCATATAAGTGGGCAGCTCGCAGTTTTTTTAAAACCACTCTGACAAGGTTGACATGTTCCTCTTTTGTTTCGGTGAAGATAAGAATGTCATCCAACTAAACAAGGACCCCCTTAAACAGGTGCTCCCTTAGAACGTCATTGATTAATTGCATAAAGACTGCAGGGCCCCCTTGTAATCCAAATGGCAAGACTTTGAATTGATAGCACCCCTGGGGAACCCCTTAAAACCTCGAATGGGAGAGCTTGAACCCCAAGTCCTGTCTAGAACGCCTGCAACCATTTTCTCTTAATAAAGGATTCCTGTTGGAAGTTTTATTCCAAGAGTTCTGTCTTCTTAAGATGCAAAGTGGGGTGGGTCCTTACAGAGATCTAATCAAGTCCCAAGGTTAAATTTGATTTTTTTTTCATTTCAAACAAATCCTTCTCAGGGGGAGGTCATAAGGTGGAATCCCGAAAAGGTTTCAGCAGGCTACAATGAAACACAGGGTGGACTTTTCCTAAGAGTCTGGGAAGCTTTAATTCTACCGTGACCGGGTTAATGATCTTTACGATGGGGAAGGGTCCTAAGTACTTTAGTCCTAACTTCTTACTAGGTAACTTAAGCCGTAAATATTTTGTGGACAAATAAACCTTTTCCCCAACTTGGAACGACCTATGAGGAGCTCTCTTTTTATCTGCTTGCTTTTTATATGTCTCAGAAGCCTTTTTCAAAGCACTTTTTGTGGTTCTCCAAACTTCTTCCCACCCCCTCATCCACTGATCAAGACTTTGGGAAGTGGAGGGTCCCTGAGGATATGTGGGTATTGGGCTGAACTCTTTTCCTGTGGCCACTTTAAAAGGTATAAAACTGGTGCTGCTGTGAACAGAGTTATTGTAAGCCACCTCTGCAAAAGGGAAGAGGTCAGTCCAGTTCATCTGCTGATAATCCACATCGCATCTGAGTTACTGCTCCACCACTGAGTTCGCAGATTCAGTTGTCCCATTGGTAGATGGGTGAAAAGCTGACAACAGTCCTTGAGATGAGCCAATAAGCTTAAGAAAACCCCTCCAAAACATGGCTGTAAATTGCACCCACCCCCCCCCCCCCCCCGGTCTGAGATTATATGTTTTGGTGTGCCATGCAGTCTGTTTCTGTGTTTCAGAAACATCTTGGTTAGTCGCTGGGTGGACGTGAGCCCTTTGCAGGCAATGAAGTGAGCTTGCTTTGAAAACAGATCTATCACAGTCCAGATAACTGTATTTCCCTTGCTTTCAGGTAGGTTTACTATAAAATCCATAGCAATTTCCTCCCATGATTGGGAAGGGTCTGCCACTGGTTATAATAGTCCAGGGGGGTTCCCTGGGATTCTTTTCATGGTGGCACATACAACTCCTGACATAATTCTCTATGTCCCGTTTCAATCCCGGACACCAAAATTGACGGCAGATTAGGTGTAGTGTTTTTAAATATCCAAAGTGCCCAGCCTGTTTTACATCATGGCCGTGCCGGAGCGTGTTAAGGCAGAGTGTTTCAGGCAAGTACAACTTCCCCCCTTTGTAAGCCAAACCATCTCTGCATGTTAGGGAGGTTTGATTGTCTTTGAACCATTGGTCAGTGAAGAGCTCCTGTTTTATTTTCTTTGCCCCAGGGTCGTCGGGGTTTGGGGCTTTCAAAGGTGGGACTCTGTGTGGCATTAGTTGAGAAGCAGTTTGTGGAGCAGATATAATTGCTTCATTAACCTCTTCATGTTGGCTCCTGTATTGGGGCAGTCTGGATAAAGCATCTGCTAAAAAGTTTTTTCCTCCCAGTATGTACTTTAGGGTGAAGTTAAATCGGTTAAATTATTGCGCCCATTGTACTTGTTTTGGGGACAATTTGCAGGGAGTTTGCAGTGCCTCTAGGTTTTTGTCCATACCTCGAAAGGCACCTTGCTCCCTTCTAGATAGTGTTGCCAGTTTAATAGAGCCCAACGAATTGCAAAGGCTTCCTTCTCCCACACAGCCCACCTCCTCCTGCAATCAGTGAATTTTTTTGAGGTGTAGGCGCAGGGTTGTAGGACCCCATCCTGGTTCTTTTCCAATAGCACAGCTCCGATGGCCACATTGCTGGCATCGGCTTGAATCACAAAGGGTTTCCCTGGACAAGGATGTTTTAAGACCAGTTCAATTGCAAATAGCCTTTTCAAATTCTCAAAAGCAGTTTGACAGTTCATAGTCCATGCTAGTGGCTGGCCCGGTCATGGTTTCCTTCCCTTCCTGCCTGTTTTCAGTAAGTCCGTAAGGGGTAAAGCAATTTCAGCAAAGGACGGGATGAACTGGTGGTAAAAGTTGGTGAATCCTAGAAAGCTCTGAAGCTGTTTGCAAGTCTTTGGGGGTTGCCATTCAATTACAGTTTTCACTTTGGCCGGGTCCATTTCAATGCCCTCACTAGAAATTCTGTAGCCAAGATAATCTAGTCGGGTCTGGTGAAACTCACACTTTGATAGTTTAACATAAAGTTTGGCATTCAGCAGTTTCTTTAGTACTTCTCTCACTAGTTTTACGTAGTCAGCCATATTCGTGCTGTGTATCAGGATATCATCAAGATTCAGCAAAACCCCTTTGTATAAATGGTCATGTAGTACCTGATTGATCAGCTGCATGAAGACAGCTGGAGTCCCCTGTAGTCCAAACGGCATGACTTTAAATTGGTAGCTCCCCATGGGACAGTTAAAAGCAGTCTTCCATTCATCTCTCTCTTTTATCCTCACTCGGTAATATGCCTCTCTCAGGTCCAATTTAGTGAAGACACTCCCCTTTGCCAGGTGGGTCAGTAAGTCCTTCAGGAGGGGGAGGGGGTATTTGTTTTCCATGCTCACAGCATTTAATCCTTTATAGTCTACGCAGAGACAAAGTGACCCGTCTTTTTTTTCTTTCAATAACACTGGAGCTTCCACCTGGCATTTGGCTCGTTCAATAAATCCTCTCGCTACGTTCTTGTTCACATACTGCTGCATTTCCTCCATCTCAAGGGGGGTCATGGCATACATCCTTTGTCATGGGAGTTTAGCTCCTGGTAACAGTTCAATGGAGCAATCATTAGGCCGGTGGGGAGGCGGGGTGTCGCATTCTTTCTCACTAAATACCTCCGCTAGGTCCTGGTACTCGCTGGGGATGAGTGGCTCGCCTGGTTGAAATAGAGCAGCTATCTTCCCTAGCTCAGTAGATGGGCTAAACTCTCTGGTAACGTCAGTTGTATTAAGGGGGGGGGGGCCTTGGGTCCTATAGGTAATCTCACAGTTCTCATTCCCTTCTCCCACCAGATGAATGGCTTCCATTTGTCTAACAAGGCTAGACCCAGGATCACGGCCTCAGTCATTTTTGGAGCCACCAAGAAATGAATGAACTCCCAGTGCTCACCTATTTCTAAGTGTATGGGTTCAGTTAATTGTGTGACTAAAGTTCCTCCTATTAGGGAGCCATAGGCTTGCTCAAACCTCACAGGTTTGGAGAGTAGCCTTGCTTGTATGCCCATTTTCAGGGCAAGTGGCAAGCTAATAATGCACCGGGAACATCCTGAGTCCACTAGTACTTTCAGATCTACCTGTGCCCCCAACTTAGGGATTATGAGCTTGGCAGGCAGAGAAAAAGGTGGAACGGGTCGCCTCACCATCGGGTTGTTCTCTCCTTCATCGTCACTGTCGTAGGAGGGCAGAGTGGCAGCAGGTCTGGTTTGGGCCTTGGCACTCTCCTGTGTGGGTGACGTGACTTGGGCAACGGGATCCTGTGCAAGCCAGTTGGATTTCTCTTTCGCTGGCTGTTGGGCTGGTTTCTTTCTTGCTGGTGGTCCTGGTTTATTGTGCTGTTGAAGGTAAGGGATTGGGCAACTTGCTGCTCAATGTCCCTGTTGTCCACATCTGAAGCATTTGATCAATGGGCCTGCAGGTGGCTTGGGGTTTTCCATGGTGGTTGGGTGCTTTCGGGTGGGTGGTGGCCATCTGGGTTGATCTGGCCTCAGCCCATCTTCTTGAAGTGGTGGCCTCTTATAGTAGGCAAGCTGGACGTCAAGCCTTACTGCTGCCTGGTACCATTCTTGCAATTGATTAGGGACTGCTCGATAGACGCAAGCCTGGGAGAGGTGATCATCCAGTCTGTCCTTGAAGTGATGAATTAGGGATTGTTCAGGCCATCTCTCTATTCAGCCAGCTATCTTGCGAAACTCTCGCACATATTCCAGTGCGGGTCTGCCAGCTTGTCTTATTTTATGAATTTGCTCTTCCGATTTGAGGGCTATGGATGGGTCCTCAAACCTTACTCTCAGCCCTAGGAGGAAGAGGTGGAGGTCCCCCAACTCAGGTGCTTGCTCATTGTATAAATTGTTCAGCCACTCGGATGCTTCCCTTTCCAAGTTGGCCACAACCACGTTGATCATAGCGGCTGGATTTGGGTAGAAATAGGCACAGCGGTTCATGTGGGAATGCACTTGGTTGAGGAAGAAGATCAGCTTTTCCGGGTCTCCATCAAAAGTTGCTCGAAGGTGTGGCACCATCAGTGGTTGCTGCACTCCCCAGTGAGCCTGCATTCCTGGTGGTTGTTGGCCTCCCAAGTGTGGATGTTGCACCCCCAATGGTTGCTGACCTCCCCATCGTGGCTGCGGCATCCCCAGTTGCTGCAGGCCCCCCAGTGGTTGGAATATGTTTGGGGGCTACAGCCACCCCCACTGCTGTTGCTGTGCTGCCAGCGGCTGCTGGCCCCCGGTGGCTGTGGTACCCCCAATTGCTGTAGGACTCCCAATGGTCTCAGTTGCTGCAGGCCTCCCAGTGGTTGCTGCATATTCAGGGGCTGTTGCCACCCCCATTGGTACAGGCAGTTGTGGCATCCCCAGTTATTGTAGGCCCCCATGTGGCCCCAGCAGTTGCTGCATGTTCAGGGGCAGCGGCCAGCCCCATTGTTGCTGCTGCACTGCCAGCGGCTGTTGGCCTCCCTGCTGTGGCATCCCCCATTGCCGTAGAGGCCTCGGGCTTCAGCTGTCCCAGTGGCGGCTCAGGTTCTTGTCTCGCCAGTGGCGATCTGGGCTTCTGCAGGAGTGACGGTGCTTTGGGCTGCCATGTCTGGAGCAGCGGCTGCGGCTGTCCCTCTCTGTGGGGCTGGAGGCTAATGTAGGTGGCTTCATGGACAGGGAAGGCACTTGGTCTGCACAGGTGGGGCTGGGGCTTCCCCTCGGCAGGAGTTGCTGACTGCCCCATCAATCGTCATGATTGCTTGCGTATGGAGAACGGGAGGGTTGTTCCCTACTTCTCATCTCTAGCCCCTCAAACCTCTCCACCAACTTCTCCACTGATTAACTACGGACTGTGGACAGGTACTTCTTCAGCAGTAGTCGATTTTGTGGCTCTCCATCAGTCCAGGGAATGCGACTTGTGAGAAGCCCCTCTTTGCAGCTCAACCTGATCTGCCTTCGAAGCACTTGATTATGGCAACACTGTCTCAAGGTGTCTGGAGTCTCCACTGGGTAGGGTCCAGTCCAATGACCAGATCAGTTGTCCTCACGACTTGGATCTTGCCCCCATCTGGGGGACTTGAAAAGACTCCTTCTCCACCGGCACACTGGCCTGTGCTCCCTCCTCTGAGGCAGCAGCCATGGCCGGGGTGCTGGTCTGAGGTGCCCCTTTTTTTTCCATGTTGAGATTTTCCCCGAATCTTTTTCGGTCTATCCCTTGACTTTAGGGACAGTGACTGGAGCTTGGGACCCCAGGATGGATCGGTAAAAATTGTAGGTTTTGGGTTAATGTTATGGTTCCGACAGATGAAACCCTTCAAAAGAACCTCAAGGCATTGTTTACCTTAAAAAATCTTTTATTCAGGAAACAAAGTATCAGCACTACATAGCTGAACCCAAAAACTAAATTCCCCTCCCCTGGATACACAGTAACAAAGTACAATTCCCACCCCCAATAAACAGTCATAAATCACATTCCCCAATTAGCTTGAAGCACGGGCTTTCTCCGCAGCTCTCCAGCCCACCAAATGTTACCAGCTCTGGACCCAGTTTGTCCTTGGATTCCCACAGCAGAGTTGTTATTATTATGGCTAACTGAACTCTCATCCCAATCCCCCTCCCAGCACCAACTAATTCTAAAAGCATAGAGAAAATGGCTGCATTTTCATCTGTTGTTAAAGCAAGAACATCCGATGTTAGCAGCATTGACATATTTAGTGAAATAACTGCATTTAAAATGTTACTTCAGCTTTTCATTTCTATACACACCTGCAAAATTTAAAATGCAGGTATTGGTTGCAAAGTTCCTTTTTCTTTAATTTTGCAATTGTGAATGTTTATGAAACCACAAAATCACTTAGAAAGATGTGTACATGTGTACATTTTAATCCAATCCTCTACACTTTGGAAACTCATCCAGTGCTAGGATACTTAGCATTAAGAGGATTGATATTTGTATTTGAATTCATTGAACTGGAAGAGATTACGAGAGTGAGAAATTATACAATTGGGTATATATACCCAATATACCCATATATTGAGCCTACCTCACTTAGGAACCACTTAGGATGCAAACAAAATTCTTCAGTGTGAAATTGGTGGGCCACTATTCTCATTGAAGGGCCACAGAGTCATGCAGCTGGAGGGTTTTTAATAAATTAAGATCACAGAAGTGAGCTTGTTAATTTTCAGTCGGCACTTTTAGGGAAAGTGCAGGGTTGTATAAAAAAGGAGCTGAAGAAGAGATAGCAGATTTGGCAATCTCTGTGCTGTTTATGGAGAGCTAACAAAAATAGTTTAGGCACAGGGACACACTTAGCAATTGACTCTAAAGTATGAGAAGAACTGTACTGCAATAGTCGTAAACATGGGCATTGGTCAAAAAGTTACTTTTTCATCACTGACTTAACTCTGAAGTGATGCTGTCCGAGTCAGTTA
Source organism: Crotalus adamanteus (assembly GCA_039797435.1). Classification (NCBI taxonomy): domain Eukaryota; kingdom Metazoa; phylum Chordata; class Lepidosauria; order Squamata; family Viperidae; genus Crotalus; species Crotalus adamanteus. The sequence goes on along the minus strand of CM077935.1, from coordinate 791,894 downwards.
CTAAATGAAGACTACCTGTAGAATTTTCTATTTCTATTAAATTTGGATTATGGTTTCCTTTTTAACAATATATTGCACTAACTTTCACACAACCTATTCCACATGATTCAGAAAGCTTCCAAAATTTTTCTTATAAGGAGAATAGAGAATAGAGAATGATCCTTTACTTTCAGCAAAATATTTATTAATGGGTCTGATTATTAGTTTGATATTTTCATGTAGAAAAATAAAAAAAATAATAACATTAAACAATGACAGAGCTATTTTTATTTTTATTCATATTTTCAACAATAGTTGTTTAGAGTTCCTTGTTCAAAACTGATGTAACAACAAAACTAAAGAAATACAGTACATAGACACCGTTAGAAGAACAACTCAGAAATAAGTGTCATGAAGTGAAATAACAAATTAGTAACATTCTCTCTCATAGGACAAAATTCCCATATTCCCCTATGTTCCTTTATGTGCCAAATACAAGAGCAGATATTCAGATGGAAAATATCAAGGGCAATTTTGCTTCCAGAAAAAAGCTTCTTTTTTTTGTTTAAGAAAATTTTATTGGTTTTCTAGTTTTACATTTAAATATTGGAAAAGCAACGTGGCAGCTGAGTTGGTCAATAATTCAATAACATACAAATATCTTTAGTACAGATCTCAAACTATTACATTAAATGTTGAAATAGGAGGAATTTTGGTTACTAAATTTAAGATATCTGGAAATTACCAGAAAATAAGAATATTATACTGTATTACTAATTAGTTGATGTAAGATGGTGAGAACGCAAATAGATAAGATGTGTATTCTGAACATTAGATCTTGTGAAAAATTGTGATAAAGGGAATTAGGGTTATTTAAAACTTGGAAATTATAAATATCAAACGTTAAATATAAATATTAATGGGAAACCCAAAATTGGGAAAAATTAACCAGGACATTGATTGTCTAAAAAGATTGAATGTTAAAATAACTAGGATATGTATAAACTAAAAATTATTGATAAATGCAAGAAAGTTATTTTTTATTTAATTGATATAATAAGAATTGTACTAATTTAAAGATGAGACAGTAAATACTAAGGGGAAAAGAGCAGAGAAAAGCTTTTTAATGAAAAGCTTTTAATGAAAAGCTTTGGCATCATCTTCTCAGTGGCTGTGTCTTCTGTGCTGACAAAAACCATCACTGTGGTTCTGGCTTTCATGGCCACCAAGCCAGGATCCAGGATGAGGAAATGGGTAGGAACAAGACTGGCCACCTCCATTGTTCTTTCTGGTTTCCTGATTCAAGCAGGCATCTGTATGGTGTGGCTCTTCACATTTCCCCCTTTCCCTTATGTTGACACCCATTCAGAAATTGAGGAAATTGTATTGCAGTGCAATGAAGGCTCAGCTACCATGTTCTACTGTGTACTGGGATATATGGGCTTTCTGGCAGCTGCCAGCTTCACAGTAGCATTTTTCTCCAGGAATCTGCCCAGCAGTTTCAATGAGGCCAAATGTCTCACATTCAGCATGCTGATCTTCTGCAGTGTATGGCTCTCCTTTGTTCCATCCTACCCGAGCACCAAAGGCAAATACATGGTGGCTGTGGAGGTTTTCTCCGTTTTGACTTCCAGTGATGGGTTGCTGGTCTGTATATATTTCCCCAAATGTTACATAATCATTGTTAGGCCAGAGCTAAACGACAAGAAACAACTAATAAAGAGAAAATATTTGTAATATATGCACAAACAATTCCTATTTTCAATATTCCTCTCTTTTCATATCCGTCATTTTAAGCCTCCACATATTTAATCACTGAATTTTGGTCTGGAGTAGAAATCATTAGGATTGTTTTTTTGGGGGGGGATATATTAGTAAAATTGGTTAAAATGACCCCTTTTCCAATTAAAATTGAAAAGCTGAGAAATGAATGAATCTTGTTTTGGAGTGCTGTTGTTTGAGTCTGGGCCAAACAGCAAGGGACAGCTAAGAAAAAAAGTATATTTTTAAAGTATTTTACACTGTTTGTATACATACTGTTGCACTTTTTATTCTTTTAAACATTATTAGCTGCCCAGAGTCACCTTGTGGATGAGATGGGTTGCAAATAAATAAACTAAATGAATAAATAAATAATAAAGAGATACTTAAGAAAAAAAATAAGAGTATACATCAAAAGGAATTTCTGAACCTTAATTGTACTGACCTGATGAAGCAAAGCACATACTGCATATTGGTTTTACAGGAACATAGTATCAGCCCTGGAAACAGAGAAATACTTGTTCTGTTGTCAAAGCACTTGGCTGTCCAACAGGTACATTTTAAAAGTTTGAATAGCAATGAACATATGATTTTTTATTCAGTTGTTCCTATTTCTGCTTTAGGAAATCCATGGGACACTAAATAACAGCAAACATATCTGAGAGTACATGTATAGATTGTACTGGATTGTTATGCAGCCAATTATAGCTACTTATTAATTTAAATATCTGAGCAAGCTAAGAATAATGACTATACAATCTGCTACTGGTTCAGTTTTCAGTTGCCATTGTTCTAAATTCTGGAAGTCTGTATGGTCTCTGACATGGAGCAATGTACTTTCCAGAAAATATTGCCACATTTCAAAAAGCACACATGAAAACAAAATGGATGAGTGCCAACTAGCTTGATTAACACTTCCCTAACTGTGTCATTCACAGTAGCCATCTCCAAAACAAATAATTGTATGACATCTGGATGCAAAGATAGTATTCAGAGATTTTTATGACTTTTGGGCACTTCATCTTAAAGACATTTTTTTTCTTGCATAGGAAGAAAAAACACATTCAGACTTTATTGCATTGCTTCTATAACTGCCAAGCTCTTATAGAAATGTCTATGACTGCCAAGCAAGCATGTTCTTGGACATGTGTGAGGTTGTCACAGCTAGAGGACATTCACCATGTTATGGTCCAGGCTAATGTCAGTAGGGGAGATGTAGTGGCTCAAAAGATCTATGGCTCCATTCATCATGTCTGCCAATGAGACGATGCTTTCAGAAGCATTGCAATAAAATCTGAATGTGTTTTTCATGTTTGGAGTAGAACAGAGTATATGAGTATGTCAACCAAATAAATTATGATATGCTGGTCATGGAAAACATTATTCATTAAATATTGAAAGATGTAAGCAACATTACATAGATAAAATGTTGAAATCATGTACTCAGAATGATCAAATCTGGTATAAAATGTGGTCTTCTTTATATGTCCTTTCTGAATATGCACTGTGCAGGGCTTTTCAACCTTTTCAGAGATTGTACCACTTTTAGGATATGGCAATATTCAGACCCTTCCTGATGCCGATGGGTCTGAATAATAATAAAATTGGAAGGGACCTTGTAGGTCATCGAGTCCAACCCCCTGCTCAGGCAGGAACCCTACATCATTTCGGACAAATGGCTGTCCAGTCTCTTCTTAAAAACTTCCAGTGTTGGAGCATTCACCGCTTCTGGAGGCAGGTTGTTCCATTGGTTAATTGTTCTAACTGTCAGGAAGTTACTTGTAAGTCCAGCCCCAGCTATGGTGAGGAACAGCAACTGTGTCAGTGACACAATGTCCGTTGTCATCCGGAGGAAAAAATCCAGGAATGCCGGTACAAGGTAAAATCATCAAAGGCTTTAATCCTTGACAAAGCAAAAGTTAGCACTGGGAGTGGTTTGCTCCCAGTGCTTTACATAGGAATGCCACGCCCCGTATTCCCACCCCCAGCTGCAAACCAACATTCGCCTTAAGTGCATATAAGTCCCTCCACCGTCTTGTCCACGCCCTTCCCCTGAAGCGGACCCACCTTGCTGGCTCCTAACATGGCCGGCAGACTCCTGTGCTGCGACCTCCTCAGCCACCCGGTCCTCGTCATGCCGTCCAGGTAGGAAAGCCCCGGCTCCACCTCCTGGGTTGTCCAAGCAGGCCTCCATTTCAGTCAGATAGTTCAAGCAGGCCTTCGTTCTATCCGGTGGTGGTGTCTCCCTGGCGGCGCTCAATGCCGGTGCTCCGCTGTGCTGCCGCGTCGGCGCATGCTTGCTCTTCCCCATCAGCTGCGATGCGCGACGGCTGCCGGAAGAGAATGGCGTCGCGCTTGCACCGCGGTCTATCGTCGGTTCGCCAGTGTCGGGTTCAGGAGGCCGGAACCGACCGATCGGCAAGGCACGTGAGGGGGGAGGATCGGAGGCTACGGTCCCTGACTTGGTGGAGGTGGTTGGTATGGGAGCGGTCCTCGGCAGCTGTAGGCTCCGGTGTGTATCACCCCCCCACACCTGTGAATGGCAAGCCCCATGGGGCTTGACAGTCAGGGCCCAGGGGCCGAAGAGAAGGAACCGGAGGGGCCTGATGGATTTGGGTGTTTCCTTTGAGTGCAATGGGGTGGGCCGGCCCCTCTCTGTCTCCAGGGTGGCCCCAGGCCAAATGTAAACAACCTGCAGGCATGTCTATTTTATATCCTCTTCTCTCTCCCCCTCCTCCTCCTTTTGTCAGCTGCAACTGACTCCTTTCCCCAGGCTGTGCGCAGCTTCTGGAAGCCCCAGTCAGCTGGAGCCTGGCATGGATCCTGGGCACTAAGCACAGCCCCAGCAACACCATGGCTCCAGCTGACTCTCCCACAGGCCTGTGCTGTGTTGACTCCACTTCAGTTCATCCCCATGTTACACTTTTACACTTTTTTACACTTTTGTTTACAGTACTTTTCAACCCATCATAAGCGTACCACCTTCCAGGTGCCAACATACCACCAGTGGTATGCGTACCACTGGTTGAAAAGCCCTGCACTATAGAGTGTATGCCCTGTGTACTCTGCTAGTCATTGCATATATTCTACATCAGGTCAGTTTCTCCAGTTCTGGTTCCTTTGACAGTGGGTACCTCTGGTCCTGATGAATGCTGGGCATATCAGCCTCAGCTGCCTGAATGATTGGAAATTTCATTCTTGGGATGGGTTTTTTCCAGTTCTCCCTGAATAGGTTGCATGGTCTCAGATTCCTCTGAACTGTAACTAGCTGTGATAATTACTAGTTACAAATAGTTTGAAAATAATATTCGTCTACAATATGGACCTGCTACAGAAGGTCAAAGTCAAGGATGACATTTCTGCCAAATCTAAAAGAATTATTTTAGGATAACTTCTCTTCATTAACCTTTAACAATGTTAAACATCCAAAGTGTCCTACCAGTGTTGAGCATCCACATGCACAAATTTTGCTCTGAAATTATACCAAGTCCATTTTCTGGAAATTCTAATTGAATAATCATATGTTATTAGTTTGTTAATGTAACAACATTTTTCTGAATCTTACATTTGCACAAATCACACAGATGAGACTTGGAACCATGTGACTTTTATATTACATTTTCTAGGACTGAAGGAATATTTTCATGGTATTTGATATAAATAAAGTGGTAGAGAGGAATGTCAGAAACTGAATGTCACTGATTTGCTCAAAAAGAGGCAGAGTGAAATTTATTTTGTACAGCTTTAAGAACCTCATCCATTGCTGACAGAACTGTGTAGAAAATTGCAGTGATTATATGAAGAAGTAAACAGAGGTAACAAAATTAGCATTTCATTCATGATCACAATAGGGATTTTTCCAGCCACAATATTTCACATTTTTTCTGGTTGTGATCTGGAAATCTATCAGGATAGATTCCTTTTTAGGTGCTACCAGCTCATTTTGGGATGATTTGGGACTAGGATTCTCAGTCATTCTCTGGGATATGGGATATCAGAACTCTGCCAAAGACTTCTTCTTTTCACTCTTCTTAATAATATTTAATTACACCATATCAGTTCTAAAGTAGACTAGGCGTAATTTTAATTTCATTTGTTTGCTTAGTTTGAATGTGTTTAAGAGGTGGACATTTAAGTGCAAGTATTTAAGTGAGACATTTAGGAAGCATTCTTTTCAGGAACCTAACAAACAAACAAATGAAAAATTGAGTTCTTAAGTGTTATCACTAAGCCCCTGTTTCCTAATTATATCATAATCTCAATAAAGCAAGGATTAAATCAGGGGTGTCAAACTCAATTTCACTGAGGGCCACATCAGCATTGCGGTTGCCCTCAGAGGGACGGGTGGGTGTGGCCAGGGTGGGTGCAGCCTACTGGGTGGGCGTGGCCAGCTCTACACCATTCACGTCAAGGGTGCCTGTGGGGGCCTGGGCAGGAGTGGGATAGATCTGAGGGTCTCTGGCAGAAGGGGGTGGGACCAGGGCAAGTGCCAAGACATGGTCCACTGGAGGAGCCTCACTGTTCCTCTCAGGCCATGCAGGGGTGTGTGTGTGTTTATGGAGCTAAGACTGAATGCGTTTCAACATAGATGGCCACCACAAAATTGCACATTGGCTCCCGGCTGGCCTGGGCCAGGGCCAAGGCAGAGGGGGCCGTTCCCTCACTGTTTCCAGGATGGCTTCGCGGGCCACATGAAACCACTTTGCAGGCCGCATCTGGCCCCGGGCCTTGTGTTTGACATGTCTGGATTAAATGAACAAGAACATTTCTTAAATTTATAAGCAGATATACTCAAGATAAAGGGCTGGTAAATTCAATTTAAATTTTCTACTTTAAAATCCTGTTTGTATAAACATTGACAATATTATTAAAGAAAGAGAACTTTTCTTAGCATCTCATTGTAGTTGTGTGATGGAATCAGAAACCAGTCATTGCAGGGTGCAAAGAAGAACTCCCTCCTTGCAGTCTTTATTGCTTTTTATACAGTTTTCCAAGTAGCATAAGATTACATGGCAACAGCATAGCAACAGCATTTTTATTGGTAGATTCTCCTTGTCAATCCTTAAGAATATCTCAACCAGGGGCACCAACCAGGGGCAGTTTTCTGCTACATCCTGTTGACATGAACGAGGTGAGATCATGTGAACCAGGTGAAATCATGTACCAGCCTGGGGTATTTCCCTACATCACCATGGTGATATGAATGGGGTAAGGTCATGCATTTGATCAGGCAGTTTGCTGCTCACGAACTTTACATGACCTCTATTTCTACATCTCACTCTTTTTTGTTTTTTTAGACAAGGCATCATCATAAGAGGGGTTAGTAAAAGGATCATAATCAGGAGAGGAGCATCCTTGCAGTTGTTTATACAGGGCATAAACTTGACCCTGAGGCAATGTGGGAGAGGATTTGGGGCAAAAAGCTCTGATACATATATTGCAAAAGGAAGGAATACACTGAACAAAACAGCACCCACCAATCAAAATAGCACAAATAATGACTGAATAACGTAGGATATTTCCCAGTAATCCTGTGGGCAACCAAGCCCAAAGGCTTTCCCACCAAGATCCTAAAGTATCAATTTTCAAATCAGAGGCCAAATTGTGTAAAATATAGATCTGGTGCTGGATGGTTCGTGAATTATCCAAAATATTGAAACAACACATTCCCTCAAAACTTTCACAACCCAAATGCTGACGCAGAAGCAAATAATCGATAGCAGTGCGATTTTGCAAAATAGCCTTTCTCAAATCTTGCAGCTCATGGTTGATTGCTGAGATAGCTGAAGAAGTAGCATTAATTGTTTTTGCTAAATGACACGCAATAGTGTTGATGTTGAGGTGAGCACGAACAGCAAGTCCTGGCACACCCACTAGAGACATAGCCAGTGCCACATATTCTTCTTTATTAGGTAAGGCTGTCTCAGAGTCACAAGTGCTATCTAGCGTGACCCCACGTCTCTGGCCAACTGGCATGACGGGATCGGATTGGTCACTGTGCCATCTGTAGAGTCACCCTTGCCATTTCTGGGACCGGGTCCAGGGACTGGTGCCACGACATCCCTGGCTGGGCAGACACAACGCGCTGGAATCCACAAAGGTCCTGTAGGAGCAAGCACAGCAGCATAGCCTCGCCCCCAAGTGATCAGAGGGACCAGTCCCAATCATGCTTTGTCTGGTAAAGCCCAATAATATACCAGAGGGGGAGGCAAGCTTGTTTTCTGTTGAAAGTGCCTCTGATAAGAGGTCAAATTTTGAATGGAAACATACAATTGATTTAATGTAAATAATACTTTTTTAACCTGTTGTGTTACCCATGACAAATTGGGCACCCGAGGACCCTCCTTTTTTATTTGTTTGTGAAGGCAGTCCTTAAAGAACCGATTAGCACGTTCCATGATGGCTTGACCCATGGAATTATAGGGAAGGCCATGAGTAAGAACAATATTCCAGGTTGTACAAAACTGCAAAAAGGCCACTGAAGAATAGGCTGGCCCATTATCAGTTTTTAAGGAAGAGGGCTTACCCAAGGCTGTAATGGCTGAAAAAAGATGAGAAATAACATGTGCAGCTGTTTCTCCTCATTGAGGCGTGGCCCAAATTGCTCCTAAATAGGTATCAATAGATAAATGAATATATTTCCAGGGAGCCAGAGAGGGAACATGGGTAACATCCATTTGCCATAGTTGATTAGAGGCAAAACCATGGGGATTAACTCCCGTGTCCCCTGAAGGAGATGCCCCAGAACATTGGGGACAGGATGAAATAATCTGCTTGGCTTGGTCGAGTGGAATATGACAAGCTTGTGCCAGCCCCCTAGCATTTTGATGAAAGAAAGAATGACTGAAAAAAGGTCTGAAAATAGAGTGGGGAAGACATGAACTGCAGTGTCAGCATGACTGTTGCCTTCAGAAAGAGGCCCAGGAGGGGAAGAGTGACTGCGTATATGAGAAACAAAGTAGAAATGCTTTCAGTCTTGTAGCAGCTGCTATAAAGTTAAAAACAAAGCCATAAGATTGGGGTCGATCCTGGGCGTGATATAAGCACCTGGAAGATTAAAAATAAGTTGGCACACATAATGAGAGTCAGAGATTAAGTTAAAAGGCTGTTGAGAAAAGGTGTGGAAAGCTAAAATAGCAGCAGATAATTCTGAGCATTGTGGTGAGGATTGCACTGCAGTGTAGGACACTTTCCAGGTATCATTATGAGGATCCTTGTAAGCAATTGCTCCTCTTGTTCGCCCTCCATCAGAAAAAACAGTAGGAGCTTGTGGCAAGGGAGAAGGAGAAAACAGTGGGTGGACAGGAAAGGAAGAAGTCATTAAACAAGCAAGTCGAGGATCTTTAGGCAGATGATATGAAATACAGCACTGAAGAGATAAGTTATTCTGAAAATAAAATTGAAAATCAGATTGCTGGAATTGGGTATGTCTAGTTTAGTGAAGAGAAGGACGAGGGGGGACATGATAGCAGTGTTCCAATATCTCAGGGGCTGCCACAAAGAAGAGGGAGTCAAGCTATTTTCCAAGGCGCCTGAAGGCAGGACAAGAAGCAACGGGTGGAAACTAAGCAAGGAGAGAACCAACCTAGAACTAAGGAGAAACTTCCTGACAGTTAGAACAATTAACCAGCGGAACAACCTGCTTCCAGAAGCAGTGAATGCTCCAACACTGGAAGTTTTCAAGAAGAGACTGGACAGCCATTTGTCTGAAATGGTATAGGGTTTCCTGCCTGAGCAGGGGGTTGGACTAGATGACCTCCAAGGTCCCTTCCAACTTTACTATTACTATTATTATTATTATTATTATTATTATTATTATTATTATTATTATTATTATTATTATTATTATTATTATTATTATTTTGGGATAGGAAGAACAATATTAATTAAATCAGTCCCATTTCGACAACAAGCTCGAGTGCATCCTAAGGTTATTATTTCAGCAACAGCCTGGATAAAAGGTAAAACATTTTGGGATGGGGGATGGGGTAAATAAAGCCATTCAATACAATATACTTTTTGCGCTTCTAACACAGCTAATACTCCTGTAGGTAGCTTACTAGTAGGAAATATCAAAAGTGTTAACTGACAATTTTTATGTGGAATTCTGTCCACAAATTGAGTACTCAAGATGTCATTAATTTGCTCAACTGTGGCAAGTGCTGCAGGTGGAACTACAATGAGATCTCCAGGTTGTTTTCCTTTGGTCAATAAGTCAAATTCCAATTTAATCAAATTCCATTCAGATGAAAACAAATTTCCATTAAGTTGGTTAAACATTTACAAATCTAAGCAAAACAATTCAGAGTCATTTTTTTTTGGGTTGATGGATATATAGGTCTAACTAAACAATTTAAACTCAACAATTTCCCCCCTCCAAAAAAAAATTGTCCAACAATTACTGTCTCCTCTTTTGAGTAAAAAATTGCAAGCTGAAACTGCAAGAGTGGGCATTAAATTTCACATCCACCCCACCATTCTCAAACCGGAATTCTAAGCAGAGAAAAAAAAAGTTAAAACAAGCAGCCCCCCTCTTCTTTCTGTCTTTCTCGCTCTTAAAGCAACACAGCCAGTGGAAAAACGAAAGAGACAGGAGAAAAAGAAAAAGAAATTTTACAAAAATCTCACCAGTAAAAAATAGTTTTCTCTCCTTCACATGCATTTTCCATAAATTCTCTCACACATCCTCCATGGGACTCGTCTCATGCAAACACTATTGCTTTTCAATTTACTTTTACAACAATAAAATCTGCAGTTTACTATTTCTTTCACAGCCTGGGAGGGAGTGGGTGGAGGGTGGGGTTTGAGGGCTAACACACACACTTAGGTATCAGCAAATTAACTCATTCACTTTCATTCTAACTGCTTGCATAAACAATTCCACATACAAATATTTCATTTCATACTTTCTCCAGGCAAACCATTTATTTTTAAATAAGGCTTTTTTGTGTGTTGTTATCAGAGAGGGTTTTGACCCTCTTCCAAGTCTTGGAAATAACACAGAACACAGACAAACATATATACACAAATACTATTAAAACATTATTTATTTAGACATATGACTTAATTGCTGATGGACAATTAAATATTTTACAATTTACAATATTTTACAATAATCAGAAAGGATAATCAGAATTATAAGACTCAGTACCGAATGAAAGTCATGTGAGGAACAGAGCTCAAGCTTGTACAATATTGGGGATTCCAAAGCATTAAATGGAAATGAGAGAAACTTTGTCAAGCTGGGATTAATATTTATTATGATGATATTGTGTCTTATTCTACTACTGTTGCCATATATGACTTGCAAGACTCAGCCAATAAACTACAATATCCAAGATCCTATCCCGATTGATCACAAATATTTCCAACCAGGTGACCTAATCATTGGTGGCATGACTTCTTTTGTCTTCATAACTGGAGATGCAGGAAGCTTTGAGAAAGTTCCCCATCATTCTCCTGTGAGTGAATCTCTATAAGACATAACTTTTTTTTCAATAATCTTTATTGATCTAGGTAAAATCATTTAGTACATCTCTTCCATATGCCATAATTAGCTACTGTGATTTAAAACAAAATCTTTCTAACCATTCAACGATCGAAGGAAACTAATTGCTATATTCCTTAAATAAAACTACAAGAAAATTAAGCTAATAACTGCTAGTAGATTCTGACAAGAAAGAATCCCTTTCCCTTTACCCTCCAGTCCCTTTCCTTGACATAGAAGTTACAGCATTAAACTCTAAATCAGACTCTGCAGTTGATGTGAAATTGCATTGAACCATAGAAATAATAACTCTCTTCAACCAGAATTATGTATATTTTATCTCTGTAATGAGATGCAGTTTTTTGCAGGGATAATATTATTTTTGAACTCATTTTTTCCAGAATATTAAAAGGAATCACCCCAAGTGCAAAAAAATAATAATCCAATTTTATTTCCCAGTTATGTAATGCTAATGTCCATATTACATGCTTGATAATGATTCCGGTCAGCTACATATACTTAGAATTCATTACAAATAGCCAAGAGATTAAAAAAACACTGTGATTATTCCTCTCAAATATATTTCTGCCATTTTATAGTGAATAAGAATATAACAATCAATTAGTGTGAAGTGGTGACTATTACTTTTTAAAATCATTTTTAATAGAGCGCAATCTATTAATCAGATAACACGAAAGAGTCATTATTGGTTTCTAAAGCTTTTTTTCAAAGGAGTATAACTATATTGCCCCTTTGAGTCCATTTGATACAGTATCTAATTCTCTTTGCAGAGTCCTGACTAAGTATTATCAGCATATTTTGACTATGATATTTGCTGTGAAGAAGATCAATGAAGAGCACCAACTCTTACCTAATATCACCCTTGGCTTCAGGATCTGTGATAAGTATGCTGGCTATCAGGCCAAAATGGATTTTTTCTCCAGTCAGAATCAATTTGTTCCAAATTACAAGTGTGGCACCCTGAACAAACTCACATCAGTTGTTGGGACTATTGACCCTGGAATCTCTTTGATAGATATTTTAGACACAAAGTCCCACAGGTAAGATGAGTTGGATTTTTCTTTTCATATTGTGGTGGAAGGCAAGTCAATAAGATATAATTAACTGTCCTGAACATTTCTGTTTTTAAAAAAAGATATCATAAAATAAAATTATATCTTTGCATTTCAAAGTTTAGCCATGAATGATCATTAAAAATTACATTTAAGTTGCTGATGTGGTGAGAAAAAAGACTATACAATGCTTCTGAATTTTATTTATTTAAATATTATGATATCATTGGATTGATATCTTGCTTTCATTCGCTGCTCAAGGAGGCATAAGTAGTTCTTTCTTCTCCTAGAGGTAGCCATCACTCATCGACTGCAATTGGGATTGGCAGCTCCACCACTGAGTTCCAGAGCTGCTAACTGAAACAACACATGACCATGCCAGACTTACAACCTCAGCTCTACTTTCATCATTAAGTGAATCACCCTGGGTATTAAGAAAGACAACTAGTTATGTCACTATTATTACTTGTGATTTAATATCTGTGTTCTCCATTAAATCTGCTTGTTTGAATCTGATTATTAACCTTGTGAAATGGCAATTATGTGACTAGTGCAATAAATGTGCACTAGTTCTGAAGTTGCCAAATGGTGATCATATAACTATAGGCCACTATAAATGCAACAATTCTTAGAAAAGCTGAGAATAATAACCATTATTATGCCAGTCAATAAGTGATGACTATATATAAATTTGTCTATAACTATCCAATGAGTTACTGTGGTTAGTTAAGTAAGTGGGATTGGCCCAAAGTTATCCAATGAGGAATCATGGTTGAAAACTAGCAACAAGGTCTTCTTAATCTTCTATCCAAAGTTTACTCATAATATTTTTTTGAAGCTGGGGTCATCATCATGGATGTTAACGAAGAATATGCCATTCAATCAGGGAGAAGGTTGTTGTGAGAAATGAACAAGGAAAACTATTCAAACTCTAAATCTTGGTGAATGATACATTTTAGTAAAAGAAAAAGATATCCTTGAATTTAGACCATACTGAATCATTACAGGAGATGCCATGTGAACAGAATCAGAAGCCTCATTACTATTAACAGTGTAGAATAAAAATCTTTCCTCTCCCTAGTAATTACTCCTTGACGTTTTCTCTCTTTCCTCTAATATCTCATCTTAACTTGAGCTGATCAGATTCTTGAAGAGGAATTGACAGGACTATCTTCAAGATGAAGTATAACAGTTGGGAAGGAAGGAAGGAAGGAAGGAAGGAAGGAAGGAAGGAAGGAAGGAAGGAAGGAAGGAAGGAAGGAAGGAAGGAAGGAAGGAAAGAAAGAAGGAAAGAAAGAAGGAAGGAAAGAAGTAAATAATAAGCCAAAGCAGGGATTCTATGTGGAGGTAAATTCAGGGGATGAATTCAGATGATAGGATTGTAGATTTCAAAGGATCGTCCAGTCCAACAATAGTCTCATTAACATCTTCTGTACAGAAATTATGTGAAAGCATATGATGACATATTTCAGAACTCTAAACTTAAGAGCGGATACATATTTTCTTTTGTCAATCATATTTTCCCCACACACAAACACATTTTTTGTGTATTTAATTTTCATTTCCTAGTTCTCAACTGGCTCTTCTCCAAATGAAAGCCCTTTCTACTACCACATGGTTTCAGGAGAAGAACTTCATTACACAGGGATTATTCAACTACTTTTGCACTTCAGATGGACTTGAGTTGGAGTCCTTGTGAAAGGACTTGGGGAAAAAAAAATTTCAGCACCTAATCTTTTCATTGTTTGATCTCCATAAAATCTGCATTGCCTTCTTGGAGCAATTGAGACCAGTGTATTTCATCAATGCTTTAGAAAGTATGGAATTGCTTGTTGAAACTTTTCACCTTCTTGTTAACAGCAAAGCCCAAACTGTCATAATCAGTGATAATAATCTTTCAAATTTAAGGTGGTTGTTATATCTACCTGAAATGGAAATAGTTTCTATGAAACTGAAAGGTAAGGTGTGGATCATGGCTTCCCAAATGGGTCTTGCATCATTCTTTTATCAGAAGAGCTGGGATATCCAAGTCCTCCATGGTGCACTGACCTTTACGTCTTACTCAAATGAAGCTGCAGGATTCCAACATTTTCTTCAGACAAAAAAACATTTCTCCTCCAAAGAGGATGGTTTCCTCAAAGATGTGTGGGAGCAAGCATTTGGCTGTGTGTTTCCAAATCCATCTGTGAATGAGGAAACGGAGGGTGTCTGCACAGGGTGGGAGAAATTGGAGAGCCTTCCTGGGGCCTTTTTTGAAATGAGGATGACCAGTCACAGTTACAGTATATACAATGCAGTGTATGCTGTGGCACATGCTTTATGTGCTATGAAGTTAAGCCAACAACATACTGGTAGGCGAAAATTGAGTGGCAAAAAGTTTGGTCTTCAGAGTCTTCAGCCATGGCAGGTAATTTTATGAATAATCAAATATGTTGGACATGGGATTTGAGTTCCACTGACTCTCCAGCATCTCACAAACTCCTAAACACAAAGAGTGGTGAGATGTAGATGGAAAGTTAGTTTTAAAAAAAAAAGGTTTCTTCTTTATCTCTTTTTCTCCTTTTGGGTTAGGGTGGTAATCTTGGTATACTTTCGTTGAACATCCTGGCTCACTTACTCTTTAACTCTTCCTTGTAGGGTGTAGCTGTTGAGATATATGCTTTGCCTATTCTCTCTCCCCCACCTCCACCCACATAAGAAATATTTATTGTAACAAGCCTTATTTTTATTTGAATTACAAGAATTGTTTGGTCAGTTTAAATCTCCATTGTAAGAAACATCCTCAGAAGCATTTCAATCAATAAGATTATGGGTCTAAAATAGTGAATACAATAGGAAACTTTCAGTATGTATACAGTAGAAGCTGAAAAAAATGGAACTGTCAGATTCCCAAACCCTTATTGTTTTTCCTGCATATGTGTTCTTGTTTGAGGCCTGCCATTCTGCTGGGAGCGGGGGACTTGCTTGGGATAACTTTCGCTTTCTACCCTTCCTCTCCCGCCTCTATCCATTTGAGAGAAGAAAGTGCCTCCCTTATCAGGGAGACAGCTACGGAGAAACGAAACTGGAGAAGACCTTGAGATGCGCGCCAACTTGTGCCAGTTACCTAAACATCGTGCCACCTGTGGATTGGCTGGATTTCAAATGGAAATTATGACTTTGGTGGGAGGAGGAAGATTGCTAGTTTGACTATACCATTTGAGCGGTATTTTCCCCAGATCTCACCTTGACTTTCCTACTGTCACTAGCCCCTAATAAAAGTTCCTTTTGAGACAATGCCTGTTTCAAGAGTTCTGCTTTCTTGGGTGGTTAGCTGAGGTGGGTCCTTACAGGAACATTCTATTTAGAGTTTCATAACGAAAATACTCCTGAGACCACAGGTGACTGTCCTCAAGAATGAATGACTTATGCATGCAGAGTGGACACCATAAATGACACAGCAGCAGGAATGCTCTGCCTTGGGGTGCATGATTCAATCTTTGAATCATGGCAATTAGTCAGCTTGCTGTTTAAAGGGAAAAGGTGGCAGACATACAGGGAGGGAGAAGTAAATAGAAAAGAGAGAAGAGAGAACAAAGAGAGAAAACAGATATGGCAATTGGTAATCTCTCTATTTTTTCAATCCCGTGGCCTGATGCAATCATTTCCTCAGACCGCTTCTACAGCATTTTCCATTCTCTTTCTTTCTTCTCCTATGTGCTCTCAATCTGATTCAAATTGCTCTCAGTTTATTTTGCCTCCTTTCAGTTCCTCCCCTAATCATGCTATACACCCCTGTATGTTTTAATAGCCTAATTATAAGTATCATTCTCATTTGAGAAGAAATCTTCAGTGACAAAATTCTTTTCCGTCCTTTTCCCACCACGGCATCTTATACAAATAATGAAAATGGACCCTTTCTTTTTTATTGATTTTTTTTCTTTACTGTGTCCAAATACATCAATGGCAGACTTTTTAGCATTACAAAATGGTAATGTTGACAAATTCAAGACTTGACTATGATTAATTTGAAAAGTTACTTTAGATACTAAAGTGATCTGATCTCCCCTGATCAGTTTGTTTCTAATAACAACAGGAGACAAGTTTGTTAAAGTTATGGCAAAAATAATGAAAGCTTGATTATATTCATTTGTTGAATAACATGTTTTCCCCAATAAGTTATATTTTTGCATATTAAAATATGTATGGTTTTCTTGGACTGCATTATTTTTAATGATTGAAAATTAGTAGATCATAAGACTGATTTTGGATCAAGAATCAAAGATAATTATGTTTGAGAGAAAGTCTAGCCCTAGAATAGGAACAGTCTTCCAGATACATAATATGTTACAAGTAAAAAAGATGGATATGCCATTTACAGGTGAAACTCGAAAAATTAGAATATTGTGCAAAAGTTCATTTATTTCAGTAATGCAACTTAAAAGGTGAACCTAATATATGAGATAGACTCATTACATGCAAAGCAAGATAGTTCAAGCCGTGATGTGTCATAAGTGAGATGATTATGGCTTACAGCTCACGAAAACCCCAAATCCACAATCTCAGAAAATTAGAATATTATATGCAATCAATAAAACAAGGATTGTACATAGAACAATATCGGACCTCTGAAAAGTATAAGCATGCATATGTACTCAGTACTTGGTTTGGGCCCCTTTTGCAGCAATTACTGCCTCAATGCGGCGTGGCATGGAAGCTTTCAGCCTGTGGCACTGCTGAGGTGTTATGGAAGACCAGGATGCTTCAATAGCGGCCTTCAGCTCTTCTGCATTGTTCGGTCTCATGTCTCTCATCTTTCTCTTGGCAATGCCCCATAGATTCTCTATGGGGTTCAGGTCAGGCGAGTTTGCTGGCCAATCAAGCACAGTAATCCCACGGTCATTGAACCAGGTTTTGGTGCTTTTGGCAGTGTGTGCCTCTCCATTCTTCCTCCAGACTCTGGGTCCTTGGTTTCCAAATGAGATGCAAAAGTTGCTCTCATCAGAAAAGAGGACTTTGGACCACTGAGCAACAGACCAGTTCTGTTTTTCTTTAGCCCAGGTAAGACGCTTCTGACATTGTTTGTTGCTCAGGAGCGGCTTGACAAGAGGAATACGACATTTGAAGCCCATGTCCAGTATAGCCGTCTCTGTGTGGTGGCTCTTGATGCACTGACTCCAGCCTCAGTCCACTTCTTGTGAAAGTCCCCAACACTTTTGAATGGCCTTTTCCTGACAATCCTCTCCAGGCTGCGGTCATTCCTGCTGCTTGTGCACCTTTTTCTTCCACACTTTTCCCTTCCACATAACCTTCTATTAATGTGCTTTGATACAGCACTTTGGGAACATCCAACTTCTTTTGCAATTACCTTTTGAGGCTTTCCCTCCTTATGGAGGGTGTCAATGATGGTTTTCTGCACAACTGTCAGGTCAGCAGTCTTTCCCATGATTGTGATTCCTACAGAACCTGAGAGACCATTTAAAGGCTCAGGAACCCTTTCAAGGTGTTAGCTGATTAGAGTGGGACACTTTGAGCCTAGAATATTGAACCTTTTCGCAATATTCTAATTTTCTGAGATTGTGGATTTGGGGTTTTCATGAGCTGTAAGCCATAATCATCTCACTTATGACACATCACGGCTTGAACTATCTTGCTTTGCATGTAATGAGTCTATCTCATATATTAGGTTCACTTTTTAAGTTGCATTACTGAAATAAATGAACTTTTGCACGATATTCTAATTTTTCGAGTTTCACCTGTACAGTGAGAGAGGGAAAAAGAGAGAACAGATATGATAATTGGCAGTTTCTCTACTTTTCAATCTCTTGGTCTAATGTCCAGAGCAATAATTTCCTCTGGCCACATCTGTAGTAACTTCCAGAATCCTTCTGTGTATTCTCAATCTGATTTAAATTGCTCTCAATTTATTTTGCCTCTCTTCAATTCCTGACCTAATCAATCTACACATCCTTTTATGGTTTAATAACCTGAGTATAAATAGCACTCTCATTTGAGAAGAAATCTTCAGTAACAAGTCTTTACTTTCCTTTTCCCATCATAGCATTCCATAGAAGCAATGAAAATTGACACTTTCATTTTTATTGATTTCTTTATTTATTGAGTCCAAATGCATCAATGGCAGACTTTTTAGTATTACAGAAAGATAATGTTGACAAGTTAGTTCAAGCCTTGCCTATTCCTTTGTGTAGCTGATTAATTTGAAAGTTACTTTAGATATTAAAGCGATCTGTTCTTCCCTGATCAGTTTGTCTCTAATAACAAGAGACAAGTTTGTTAAGGTTACAGCAAAAATAATGGAAGCTTGATTATATTTCTTTATTTTATTTTATTTTTTTATTAAAAAGTTTTATAAAAATTACAATATAACCCCCCCAACCCCCCCCCCCTCCCTCCCCAACTTCCCAGAGCTGAGTACAGGGTTACAAATATGATAATCATAATCTAACTAACATTAACCAACTATATAAATAACCAAGTCCATAATGCACTTTAACTCCCCTTTGACATAAATATAAACAAATTGAAAATAAACATAATAATAATGAAAACATAAACAAGTTAATATCCTAATTATTAAACAATACAATCTCCAAATTGTTAAACAATACTAATACTAAAAATAATAATATCATAATAATACTCTAAAATTCACTCATAAGCTAAATGAAACTTTTTAGTCCCATATTTATTCTGAATATAATTTATCCATCTTCTCCAAACCGAAGTGTATCTTTCTTGTGAGTGATCCTTCAAGTAAGCAGAAATCTTAGCCATTTCTGCTAAGTTTGACACTTTAAGCGTCCATTCTTCTATAGTAGGTAAGCAATCCTTCTTCCAATATTGCCCTACTAGTAACCTTGCAGCTGTTATCAAATTCAACATCAAATTAATTTCTTTGGCATCACAATCTGTAATAACACCCAATAAAAATAATTGTGGGGTAAACTTTATCTTTCTCTTGAAAATCTGTTGAATGTTCCACCAAATCTTAATCCAAAAGGCTTTTATATTTCTACAAGTCCACCATATATGAAAATAAGTGGCATCCAAACTACCACATCTCCAACATTTGGGCTGTAAATTAGGATACATACAAGACAACTTTTTAGGATCCAGATGCCATCTATAAAACATTTTATAAAAATTTTCTCTTAAATTTTGTGCCTGGGTAAATTTTACATTTCTAACCCAAATTACCTCCCATGTATCCAATGGAATCGGTTCTTGACTATTTTGTGCCCATTTAACCATACAATCTTTAATTCCATTTCCGAATCCATTTCTATTAAAACATTATAAATTCTCTTTATATGGGCTCGAGTTTGATGTTTAATCTGTTTTACCAAATTCTCATCCATTAAAGTAATACCAACCTTTTGATCTAATTTCCACCTAACCAACAATTGATTATACTGAAACCAAGACTGTACAATATTTTCTTGAACTCAACTAACGATTTTAAATGCCAATCATTCCCTACCAATCTAAGTAATTCCTTATAAGAAATCCTATTCAAATTCACACCCCTAGATACCCCCTCTATCGCGTGTCCAGGAATCCCCCAAATTGGTATTTTATAATTTAACCTATAATAATACTTCTTCCAGACACGCAATAAAGCACTTCTTAAAATATGGGATTTAAAAACCTGATCCACTTTTTTATCGTAAAAAATTGATTATATTTCTTTATTGAACAACACATTTTCCCTAATAAGTTATATTTTTCCATATTAAAATATCTATGGCTTTCTTGGACTGCATTATTTTTAATGATAGAAATTTAGTAGACCATAAGAGTGATTTTGCATCAAGAATCACAGATACAGAATTTGAATTAATTTAGTATTTAGGTTTAAACAGCTTAGACTGAATATTAAATATGAAATTTTAGTTACGTACATGCTCTGTCAAAGCCTTACAAAGTTATGGTTATACAGTTGCTGTGTTTTGTAAAGGTGTATGGGAAAGATGCTTCCCCTTTTCTCTCTTTTTTAAAAATATGTTTTATTGATTTTAAACATAATCACCTTAATACAGTTAGAACAATTAACCAATGGAACAACCTGCCTCCAGAAGCAGTGAATGCTCCAACACTGGAGGTTTTTAAGAAGAGACTGGACAGCCATTTGTCCGAAATGGTGTAGGGTTTCCTGCTTGAGCAGGGGGTTGGACTCGATGACCTCCAAGGTCCCTTCTAACTTTGATGATGATGATGATGATGATATTTGGTAAACAGCATGTTTTCTGGGTTTATATTTAAAAAACAATCAATAACAATTAATTTCTATAATTCTATAGTCCATATAATGGCTTTGCTTGATTTTCTCTTCTTCCAATAATATTTCTTTTGCCAACCTTAAATTAATGCAGTTCTTATTATTTGAATAAATGACAATTAAATATAAACATTTTTCTCATGTTTCTACAAATAATAACTGTAACGATGCTAAGAAAAAGACTCAGGCATGTCTTGAGCAGAGGTTTGAAGCTGCATGACACATCTTCACACAGCTTGACAAACTCTGAGTTTATTGTTTCTTATATACTTTTTACATACATAGGCTTTACAATTAACTGCTGACATTTTACATTTAGAAGTTTAACCTTTAGTTGTTGACATAAAGTAATTGAAAAATTCCTTCATATAAGCAATTATTTTCTAGTAACACATTACCTGTTGAGAGCAGGTAAAAACAAATACAGGTAAATTAGAAAAGGAGAAAGAACTGATAAAGACAAGAAGAGATAAAGACAGGAAGAGATAAGGGGGAACTTAAAGCATATTATTTAGGTAGGGTAAGATATTAAGTCAAAAGGGGGTGATCTTTTGGCTGCTTCCTTGGGACAAAGGGTATCAAAAGGTTATGAGGTTTGTGGGGGGGCAATGCATGGCAGTTTGCTGCACGTGCAAATTCCTCCACAACTCACTTTCCTTTATTTTATTAATGAAGACATTCCAAGCAGAAGTAGTTAGTGGGTCTTAGCTTAGTATGGAAGATTGCAAGACATCTTATTAAGTGAAGAAAAAAGACATTGAAATAAACAACAACAGCTGATAAGGATAGCAACTATTATAATGAGATATTGAACAATCTTTCCAAGGCCAATGGGAAGCCATGACCATAGAGCACTCCACCAATTTCCTAAGGTATCAATTTTTAAATCAGAAGCCAAGTTATGTAAAACATTAATTTGCTTTTGAATAACGCCAGATTGATCAGAAAGATTGAAACAACACATTCCTTCGAGTACTTCACATCCCAGATGTTGCCGGAGCAACACATAATCAATTGCAGCACGATTTTGTAAAATAGCTTTACGAAGTTCTATTAGCTCTTGATTAATAGCAGATAAAGCTAGGGAGGTCGCATTAATGGTCTTTGCTAAATTACATGCAAGAGAATTTAAATTTACATGAGCTCGGACAGCAAGTGCTGGTACCCCTACTAATGAAATAGCTAAGGCATTGTATTCTGCTTTATTGAGGAGGGTTCTAGAAGAATCACAAGTATCGTCCAGGGTTACTGATCTTCTATGACGTTTTGAACTGGATATGTTAAGTTCTGTTTTTGTTGGCAAAAACGTGGTGAGTCTACTAAGGCAACAGTGTGTTGTACTTACATTGGCAGGAATGTAATTAAATGTCTCTTTCCTGCAGGTAAAGAACCATCCCTTTTGCAACCATATATGTGCAAAATTAAAGGATACCTCTTTAAAGGAGGTACAATTTAAAATCCCTTCACTGACCTGTATACAATGAGGTTTTTTAGGTGAAGTAGTACAATTGACAATTTTTGCACAAGATTTGTAGGCACAGCTACAATTGGTGTATGCAAAACTATAGCATCAAGGGGTAACATATAAGAGGCATGACCCCAGCTTGACATAGTTGCATAATGAAACTCTTTGTCTGATAGAAAATTGCTTAAACCAGTATAATTTTTTAAAACTGAAGCTGGGACACACACAGGTATAAGACAGGTAGAGAGTAGATTTTCCATGTCATATGATTCAGAAATACAAAAGTCTGTCACTTGTGTTACATTAGCTAATTGCACCCAAATATTATATTTCATCCGTGATTCTAAAGGATGAGGTGGGAGAGCTTCAGCCCCCACGCAGCAATTAAGAAGGAAAGAGAGGCAAAGAATGACTAAGGAATTTGCAGTCAAAACCACAAATATGGCAGCACATAAATTCTCTGGTGTAGGTTCTTTTCCCTGTTGCCTCAGAATCTCCTGCGCTTTGGATGTTAGGTTCTTCACATCGCCCCAGGTTGTTGGCCGACTGCGATGGCGAGAGCGAAAGGGACGTTGTGCTGTCTGAAGAGTCACCTGCTTCATTTTCAGTATTGGGTTCTGGACTTGATGCCATGACATCTTTGGCTGGTCACACACACCAGGCTGGAATCCAGAGAGGGCCTGTAGGAGCAAGCACAGAGCATAGCCTCGCCCCCAAGTTAGTACTGGAATTGGATCTAACCAGGTTTTATCAGGCAATTGCTGATAATATACCAATGGATTAGGAAGCACAGCTTTCTGCTGAAAGTGACGCTGGTAGGCAGTAGTGTTTTGAAAAGAAATATTTAGCTGGTTTAAAGTTATTAAGACTTTATTGATTTGATGCAAATTATCCATGCCAAATTAGGTACCCTTGATCCCTCCTTTTTTAATTGTTTAGGAAGGCAGTCCTTAAAGGACCGACACATATGTGAGAAACAAAGGATAGCTGCTGTAAAGTTAAAAACAAAACCATAAGATTGGAGTTGATCCTGGGCATGATGTAAGCACCTGTAAGATTAAAAATAAGTTGTCACACATAATGAGAGTCAGAGATTAAGTTAAAAGTCTGTTGAGAAAAGGTGTGGAAAGCTAAAATAGCAGCAGAAGAGATAAGTTATTCTGAAAATAAAATTGAAAATCAAATTTTGGGATAAGAACAATATTAATTAAATCAGTCCCATTTCAAGGACAAGCTTGATTGTGTCCTGAGGTTATTTCAGCAACAGCCTGGATAAAAGATAAAACATTTTGTGATGGGATAAGTAAAGCCATTCAATACAATATACTTTTTTGCGCTTCTGACACAGTAAATACTCCTGTAAGTATTTTACTAGTAAGAAATATCAAAAGTGTCAAGTGACAATATTTATATGGAATTCTGTCCACAAATTGAGTACTCAAGTACTTAATTTGCTCAACTGTGGTAAATGCTGCAAGTGGAACTACAAATGAGATCTCCAGGTTGTTTTCCTTTGGTCAATAAGTTAAATTCCAAGTTAATCAAAGATGCAAACTAATTTCTATTAAGTAGGTTAAAAATTTACAAAACTTAAGTTTTGCTAGCTGAAACTGCAAGAGCGGGGATTAAATTTCATCTCCATTCGCAAACTGGAATTCTAAGCAGAAAGGGAAAAAAAAAAAGTTTAAAACGAACAGTTCCCCCCCCCCCCTTTCTTTCTTTTGGTCTCTCTTGCTCTTAAAGCAACACAGCCAGTTGAAAAACAAAAGAGACAGGAAAAAATTTTGTTACAAACTTCTCACTACTTCTTTGTGATAACAAAAACTGGAGTGTTCCATGGACTAGTGGAAGGGGCAATGTGTTTGGCTTGTAATTGTTCTTGAACAAGAATTTTTAAGGCCCGTAATTTGTACAGAGGAAGAGGCCATTGTTCCACCCAAACAGGGGTAGTAGTTAACCAAGTTAAGGGTAAGGCAGACAGTTTATTCATCGAAGGTGACAGTAGCCCCCCATTTACTAAGCAAGTCTCTTCCCCAAAGGTTGACATGAATGTCAAGAATGAAAGGACGAAGTTGAACAGTTACAGTAGAATTAGGAAGACTTGCAGAAAGAAATTGTGTACTTTGTCATGCACCTTGTCGCCCTCCTACACCCCAGACACTAGGGCATGGGTCAGTGGGACAAGATGCAGGCCAATCTTTAGCTGAAATTACTGAAACATCAGCCCCTGTATCAATTATGCCCTCAAAAGGCTTACCCTGAAAAAAGACTGTCTGACGGGGTCGCTGGATGGTGATTGGGGTGGTTAATGCAATTACAACAGGATCTGTGAAACCAAACCTGCCGTCCCCTCGATCCCTATCACGACCCCCTGCAGGGACAAAATAGGGCAAATGGAGTAATTGTGCAGGATTAGTATTACTTGGCAAAGTCTGTGGCATGTTAGTCCATAATTGAATAAAGATGACACCTGTATAGTCAGAATCAATTACTCCAGGTATTACAAAAATTCCCTTTTTTCCCATGCTAGATCGAGGCAAAATTAATCCAATATATCCAGAAGGGAGAGGTCCAGAAAGTTGTGAAGGAATTATTTGTATTTCTCCTGGAAATTTGAAACACACTTCTTGTTGGATAGTTAAATCTATCCCAGCACTCCCTCTAGTGGCAGCAGGGCTATTGTTAATTGTTGATGGAATTACTGAAGGGTCTCTGTTTGGACCGGGGCCAGAGACCGGCCCGCTTTGAAGTTTCCCGACCTACATTCATTAGCCCAATGAAATCCCTTATTACACTTAGGGCATTTTGTTTTTGGACGTCTCCCAGCATTATTTTTAAATGGTCGGGAGGCATACTTTCCTCCCCCAGGATTTCTGCAATCCTGTTTAAAGTGTCCAATTTTACCACAATTATAACATTTCCCCTGAGGTTTTGTAAGAGCTGCAGCTAAGAGATTAGTTTGAAAAGAAACAGTCCCTATGTCCTGACATGCTTTGATCATTTCTGCTAAATCTGGTTGAGCTCCCAATCCAATAATGGCCCGTTTACATTCAGAGGTTGCATTTTCGTTAGCCAATTTCATAAGCAATTCAGCTTGGGCATCAGGATTATCAATTTGTCGTCTCAAGGCATCTTGCAGACGGTTAATAAAATCTGCATATGGTTCATTTGCCTTTTGACGAATATTTGAAAATGCTTGAGATGGTTTCCCAGTTATAGGAACTTTTCCAAAAGCTTTGTAAGCACATTCAGAGGATATTTGAAGAGTAGCTATAGGCAAAACAATTTGTGCATCCACTGGAGTGTAATCACCAGAGCCATATAACTGCTCCGGGAGGTAAGCACCTCCAGAAGTTGCTGCTCTTAATGCACATTGATGTCTAAACTCACTATCCCATACCACATACTGAGCTGGTGTTAATAACATACGAATTGTTGTTTTCCAATCTTCTGGTACCAAAACATGATTCCTCATTGTTGCTTCTAACATACCTTGCACATATGAACTACCTAACCCAGTATTTCTTATACCCTTATGCAATTCTGTTAAGATTGCATAAGAAAGTGGTTGATATTCAACCACTGGGGCTCCATTTGCATCTACCTGCCCAGTCAAATGTACAGGACAAAGTGAGAGCATATCTGCTATTTCCTGCATATCTCCCTCTCCTTTCGCCATTTGATTTTCTAATACATGGCGAATAGAAACATAAGATCTAGAATTCTTTTGCTCTGAAGGTGTTACATCTATCATGGAAGATATAGGAGCTGATGGAACTGAAACCTTTTCATAATTAAAACCTAGAGAGGGAGTAGAACTTAACTGTACTGCATCAGCTCCATATTTTTCCACTGCATGGCGACATTGATGCCAACAATGCAAAACATCCACTGAGGCTCGGGGTTCCTGATGAAGGGTGTTACCTATTCTTTCCCAATCCTTAAGTTGGAGTGTCCCCCTTTCAGGATACCAAGGACAGTTTTTTCCTATCTCACTCACCAGCTTCCTAAGCTCCCTTTCAGGCATGGTCATGCCCGATTTGTGTAAGAGAAACTTTAACTCCCTTACATGCTTTTGCTGATGGTGAGATATATCGCAGCCCATACTTACAGTTTGAGAAATCTCGCAGGACGAGAAGACGAGAAGGTGCACCAAGGGGTCTGTTCCAGACGACTGTAAATATGTTGGTTGCTGCTTTCCCTCGGAAGGGGATGTCCCAGTTCAAGGCGCCATTTGTAACAATGCTAAGAAAAAGACTCAGGCATGTCTTGAGCAGAGGTTTGAAGCTGCATGACACATCTTCACACAGCTTGACAAACTCTGAGTTTATTGTTTCTTATATACTTTTTACATACATAGGCTTTACAATTAACTGCTGACATTTTACATTTAGAAGTTTAACCTTTAGTTGTTGACATAAAGTAATTGAAAAATTCCTTCATATAAGCAATTATTTTCTAGTAACACATTACCTGTTGAGAGCAGGTAAAAACAAATACAGGTAAATTAGAAAAGGAGAAAGAACTGATAAAGACAAGAAGAGATAAAGACAGGAAGAGATAAGGGGGAACTTAAAGCATATTATTTAGGTAGGTAAGATATTAAGTCAAAAGGGGGTGATCTTTTGGCTGCTTCCTTGGGACAAAGGGTATCAAAAGGTTATGAGGTTTGTGGGGGGCAATGCATGGCAGTTTGCTGCACGTGCAAATTCCTCCACAAATAACCACATCAGTATAAAGCTTCTTTTCTAATTGATCATCGTGATTGCCTCATCATAGATCCTGTTTAAAAAATTCTTATTTAAATTTGTTTTCCCCACAATATTCAAAACATTCTTACTGGTTAAGATTTTCTCAAAATTAGTTATACTTAATATTTAAGTCTTTTTTCTCATACAAGCCATCCCATCACTTTTACATTTCTCATACTTTAAAACAAAGGGAAAAAAGCAGAGAAAACATTTCTTTTATATAAACCATCCCAACATTTTTATATTTCTCATGTCAAAAAACAAAACACAAAGGAAAAAAGAAAGAAAAAAAATACTATGTTACCTTAGGAGTTCATCCCTCTTAAACTAATCTCCATTTATATCCAAAATCTTTCTATTTCTTTAACCATATTCAAATAGATGTTTAATTTTTAAATATTCCCTCTGGTAAATCCCATCATCTAATTTCTTAATTCTCACTTCAGCCTTTTTTTTTTTTTTACCAAATATCTTTCCTGATCAATATGCTTTGTTGAATCAAAGAGTCTTCCCATAATCTTTTAAATGTTGTTGCAGGTACAAAAGGCAAAACAGGTAAGATGTTTTTATAGGAAGGTTTCGCCCCTTCGTATTCATTGAAAATAATAGTTCTACACATTAATTTTGCTTTCTTTTCACATATTTATTTCATATCCAGCTTCACTTCTTTTTGAAAAGAGTCACATTTAATAACAATGCTGGGGATGAAATTTCCTTTGATCATAATGGAAAACTGATTACAGGACTGAAGATTGAGAACTGGGTCACTTTCCCCAACCAGTCCTTCCATCGAGTGAAAGTTGGGAAGCTGGATCCCTGGGCTGCTGAAGACAAAATGTTCACCATTCATGAGGAAGCAATCAGTTGGCCCCAAACTTTCAAACAAGTAGGTTCTGCATGTAGGTTATTTTATTTGAAATTATTGGGGTGATGTCCTAAGACCCTTTAATATAGAAAGAATTTCAAATACGGTGAGGAATTGTAAGTGAAGAATTCAAAATTTCTGAAAATCAGGGACATCTAATTGATTAATAAATTAATATAAATTTTCCTAACATGTGTTGCTTAAAAAGTCAGGTAAGATACAGTATATATTGTTTTTAAACCTATATTACTGTAAAGGATAAAGGCCAGTTTGATGTAATTTTTCAGCCACAAAGTTAGAGTCCTGCCTTAGGAATGAAGTCAACTGGGTGATTTTGGGCCAGTCACTTTCACTCAGCCTAGGAAGAAGACCATGTCAAAACATTTCCAAAAATATTTGGAAGGGACTAATCCAGGTAGTTGTTGATCTTGACAGTCTTGAACACTGGGCCCTATCTAACAAAGTGAAATACAGTGATGAGAAAAGTAAGGTTCTACATTTAGGCAAGAAAAACCATATGTACAGACACAGAATAGGTAGTTCTTAGCTCAATAGTAGTAACTGTGGGAGTATCTTGGAGTCCTAGTTGGCAATCACATAAATATGAGCCAGCAGTGTGCTACAGCTGCCAAAAAAGCCAATTGAGTCCTAGTTTGCATTAACAGAAGGATAAAATCAAGATCATGCAAAATGTTAGCACCACTTTATCATGCCTTGGTAAAACCACACTTGGAATATTGCATCCAATTTTGGTTGCCATGATGTAAAAAAATGTTGAGACTCTAGAAAGAGTACAGAGAAGAGCAACAGAGATGATTAGGGGACTGGAGGCTAAAATATATGAAGAAAGGTTGCAGGTATTGAGCATGTCTAGTTTAATGAAAAGGTCTAGGGGTAACATGATAGCAGTGTTCCAATATCTAAGGGGCTGCCACAAAGAAGAGGGGCTCAACATATTCTCCAAAACATATGAAGGCAGGACAAGAAACAATGGATAGAAACTAATCAAGGAGCTATCCAACCTAGAACTAATGAGAAATTTCCTGACAGAACAATTAACCACTGGAACAACTTGCCTCCAGAAGTTGTAAATGCTCCAACACTAGAGGTTTTTAAGAAGAGGCTGGACATCCATTTGTTTGCAATGGTACAGTATAGGATTTCCTACTTGAGCAGGGGGTTGGACTAGAAGACCTCCCTTCCAACACTATGGTTCTATGAAACTGCAAGGGAAAAAATGTAATAAGGAACTATGTTTATGTCCTCACCTTCACTGAAACATGTTTTTTTTGGGGGGGGGGGGACACAGAATACTTTTGCCCTTAATTTAGAGTCATTACGAATGTCTCCATCTTTGCCATGTTTAACTTCCTCTCATCTCAAAAACTTTTTCTTCATTCTGTGATTATTGTGATTCATCCCACTCTTGCTATTTAATTAAAAGAATGAAACTTTAATTTTTGCAATTTCCTCTTCCCCTTATAATTATCAAAAAGACTATTATTAATTTTGCTGTGCCTCAACACCTTGACAAATTATTACATTTGGAAGAATGATGACTAAGTGCTGATGGCAATTAAATATTTTAGAATTTAGGGACAGGTAAAATAATCAGAAATAATAACCAAAATTATAAGATTCGGTACAGAATGAAAGTCATGTGAGAAACAGAGATTCAGTTCAAGCTTGTGCAATTTTGGAGACACTAAAACATTACATAGAAATTAGAGAAGCTTTGTTAAACTGGGATTAATATTTATTATGATATTGATTCTTCTTCTACTGCTATTGCTATATATGACTTGCAAGACTCCATCAATAAAATGCAGCATCCAAGATCCTATCCCAATTGATCACAAATATTTCCAATCAGGGGACCTAGTCATTGGTGCCATCACCTCTTTTGTCTTCACAACTAGAAAAGCAGAAAGCTTTGAGGAAGATCCTCATCATTCTCTTGTTAGTGAATCCCTGTAAGACATAATTGTCACATGTTCCGACTAATGAAGCACTTCAAAGAACTTTCAGGCATGTTTCCTAAAGTCTTTATTTGCAGAGCTACAATTTTTGTCGGTCGCCATGTTCGACTGGTTAATGCCAGAATCTGAACTTCCTGCCGCTGGCATCAAGCTTTCCTTGCTCAACCCCTCCCTTCTCATGCAGTCACAGGTCACATTATCCAATTAGTGAGAAGGTCAAACGTTTACTTCCTCTTTCTTTCCCGGGCTTTTTCCCCCGCCCAGTCTAAGCTAAATATTAACCCAATAAATGCCAGACAGTTTTGCATATTGTCAAAGCAAGAATATACAGTATTTGCAGCATTGACAATAATTTTATTTCAATAGCCTATATTAATGAAGATAAAATTATTGTGTCATATGTGTCATAATGAACTACTGTGATTAAAAATAATCTTTCTAACATTGAATGATTGAAGGAAACCAACAGCTAGAACCTATGTTCCTTAAATAAAATTAAGAAAATTAAACTAATCATTGCTAGTAGATTCTGACAAGAAACAATCCCTCCAGTCCCTTTTCTTGAGATAGGAATTACAGCATCTCTAAAACAGACTATACAGATAATGTGATTGAACCATAGGAATGATATCTCTTCAGTCAGAGATATAACATATTTTATCTCAGTAAATAAGACATGCAGTTTTCTTGCAGGGATAATATTCTTCTGAACTGAATTTTTTTCCAGATGATTAAAAGGAAGCACCTCATGTATTAGAAAAAATGATGAAATTTTATTTTCCAGTTATACAATGCTAATGTCCATGTTACATGCCTGACAATGATTCTGGAAGGCTTCACATAATTAGAATTCATTACAAATAGCAAAGAGATTAAAAAAAAACCCTGTGATTATTTCTCTCAAATATATTTCTGCCATTTTTATAGTGAGTAAGAATATATCAATCAATTACTGTGAAGTGGTGACTATTACTTTTTAAAATCATTTTTAACAGAACTCAATCTATTAATCAGATAACACGAAAGAGTCATTATTGGTTTCTAAAGCTTTTTTTCAAGGGAGTATAACTATATTGCCCCTTTGAGTCCATTTGATACAGTATCTAATTCTCTTTGCAGAGTCCTGACTAAGTATTATCAGCATATTTTGACTATGATATTTGCTGTGAAGAAGATCAATGAAGAGCACCAACTCTTACCTAATATCACCCTTGGCTTCAGGATCTGTGATAAGTATGCTGGCTATCAGGCCAAAATGGATTTTTTCTCCAGTCAGAATCAATTTGTTCCAAATTACAAGTGTGGCACCCTGAACAAACTCACATCAGTTGTTGGGACTATTGACCCTGGAATCTCTTTGATAGATATTTTAGACACAAAGTCCCACAGGTAAGATGAGTTGGATTTTTCTTTTCATATTGTGGTGGAAGGCAAGTCAATAAGATATAATTAACTGTCCTGAACATTTCCGTTTTTAAAAAAAGATATCATAAAATAAAATTATATCTTTGCATTTCAAAGTTTAGCCATGAATGATCATTAAAAATTACATGTAAGTTGCTGATGTGGTGAGAAAAAAGACTATACTATGCTTCTGAATTTTATTTATTTAAATATTATGATATCATTGGATTGATATCTTGCTTTCATTCGCTGCTCAAGGAGGCATAAGTAGTTCTTTCTTCTCCTAGAGGTAGCCATCACTCATCGACTGCAATTGGGATTGGCAGCTCCACCACTGAGTTCCAGAGCTGCTAACTGAAACAACACATGACCATGCCAGACTTACAACCTCAGCTCTACTTTCATCATTAAGTGAATCACCCTGGGTATTAAGAAAGACAACTAGTTATGTCACTATTATTACTTGTGATTTAATATCTGTGTTCTCCATTAAATCATTCCCAATTACAAGTGTGGCAACTTGAACAAACTTATATCAGTTGTTGGGACTATTGATCCAGGAATCTCTTTGGTAGATTTTCTAGATACTTACAAAGTCCCACAGGTAAGAAGGATTGGATTTTTCTTTTCAGATTGTAGTGGAATGCAAGACAATAAGATATAATTAACTTTCTGTATAGAGCTTGTTTAAGAAAAGATATTTATAAAATATCATAAAATAAAGTACCTTTGAGTTTCAATAATTAGCCATGAATGATCATTAAAAATTACATGTAAGTTGCTGATGTGGTGAGAAAAAAACTATACAATGTTTGTGAATTTTATTTAAATATTATGATGTCATTGGATTGATATCTTGCTTTCATTCGCTGCTCAAGGAGGCATAGGTAGTGCTTTCTTCTCCTAGTGGTAGTCATCACTCATCAACTGCAACTGGGATTTTTTTATTTATGTATCTAATTTTAATTTCTAGTTCTCAACTGGCTCTTCTCCAAATGAAAGCCCTTTCTATTACCACATGGTTCCAGGTGAAAGACTTCATTATATGGGAATTATTCAACTACTTTTGCACTTCAGATGGACTTGGGTTGGGATACTTGTTTATGGACTTGGTGGAAGAACATTTCAGCACCTAATCTTTTCATTGTTTGCTGTCCATAAAATCTGTGTTGCCTTCTTGGAGCAGTTCAGACCAGTGTATTTCACCAATGCTTTAGAGGGTATGGAACTGCTTGTTGAAACTTTTCACCTTCTTGTTAATAGCAAAGCCCAAACTGTCATAATCAATGATAATAATCTTTCAAATTTAAGGTGGTTATTATATCTACCTGAAATGGAAACAGTTTCTATAAAGCTGAAAGGTAAGGTGTGGATCATGGCTTCCCAAATCGGTCTTGCATCATTCTTTTATCAGAAGAGCTGGGATATCCAGGTCCTCCATGGTGCTCTGAGCTTTGCACCTTACTCAAATGAAGTTGCAGGATTTCAACATTTTCTTCAGACAAGAAATCATTTTTCCTTCAAAGACAATGGTTTCCTTAAAGAAGTGTGGGAGCAAGCATCTGGCTGTGTGTTTCCAAATCTGTCTGTGAATGAGGAAACAGAGGATATCTGTACAGGGAGGGAGAAACTGGAGAACCTTCCTGAGGCCTTTTTTGAAATGAGGATGACCAGTCATAGTTACAGTATATATAATGCAGCATGTGCTGTGGCACATGCTTTACATGCCATAAACTTTGGCCAACAACATAGGCAAAAGTTGAGTGGCAAAAAGTTTGGTGTTCAGGATCTCCAGCCATGGCAGGTAATTTTATGAATAATCAAATAATCAAAAATTCCACTAACTTATTATATCGATTAAATAAAAATAACTTTCTTACATTTGTCAATAATTTTTAGTTTATACATATTCTAGTTGTTTTAACATTCAATCTTTTTAGACAATCAAT
Organism: Crotalus adamanteus; assembly: GCA_039797435.1. Lineage (NCBI taxonomy): Eukaryota > Metazoa > Chordata > Lepidosauria > Squamata > Viperidae > Crotalus > Crotalus adamanteus. Next base: position 758,903 of record CM077935.1, on the reverse strand, counting down.
GTCCTAATTAGTTTTTCTCAATTTTTAGTTTCCCATTAATATTTATATTTAACGTTTAATATTTATAATTTCCAAGTTTTAAATAACCCCAATTCCCTTTATCACAATTCATCACAAGATCTAATGTTCAGGATACATGTCTTATCTATTTGAATTCTCACCATCTTACATCAACCAATTAATAATACAATATAATATTCTTATTTTCTGGTAATTTCCAAATATCTTAAATTTAGTAAACAAAATTTCTCTTATTTCAACGTTTAATACTTCCTCTCTTTTTCTCTTAATAACTACTATCTCATATTTAAGCTAGTAATTATTATTATTGCCGCTAAATAAGAACATATTTATTACATTCATTGATAAATTTTTAGCTTATATATATATCTTAATTACCTTTACATTTAACCTTTATAAGCAAATCAATGTTCAAATTTAACTGTTAACATTTATACTTCCAAGTTTTAAATGACCAAAGTTTTCTTTATCTCCACTCATAACAATATTTAGTATTCAAAGTACACATCTTATCTGTTTGAGTATATTCTATTTTAATTATCACTAGTAAGTCAAAACCCCAATTTTCTTCAGTCTAATTCTAGCTTTCTTTCTTTGCCAAATCGTCTTCCATGTCCGTGCTTTTGAGTCATCAAATAAATCTCCCTGTGTTGTTATGGATATTGTTTGACATAGAAAAAACCATCTGGTCACCATTTTTTTGAGAGGACTAACAAATCGTCTCTCTATTTTTCCATCTCGACATAGTTGTCCTGAACTGTTTATCTTCTCTTCAGTCTGTTCTTCTTGATCCTCAGGTTTCTTCTGATTTATGTAGAAAGTCCTTTTCATTTTCCATATTGTCAGTCCCTTTTCTGGATTTTCCATTAACTGTATTTGTTGATCAGTTGAGTCTTCTGTCATAGTATTTAATTGTTCCACTTTTTCTGTTATATTCTGTGTAGTTGATTTTTTAGTTGTAATCAAAGTTTGAGTTCCTATCTCTGGGCTGACATCTTGTTCTTTTCTGTAACCTCTTATTTCATCAGTAGCTGTAAGAATAGTTTAATGAATTGCTTTCAACATAAAGAGAATCTGTTCCTGATCTTCATCCATATTCTCTTAGTAGTGTATTAGGTTAAAAGCTTTACAATCAGAGAATGCAAAAAAAAAAATGTCACTGAATATAGAACACAGCTGGGCTTTTCACAGCTGATGTCTCAAGGTTACATAGGTCTTATCTATTGTCTGGGCTGCTGGCCAAGTCTCTTTTAAGCAATAATAAGTTGTAATATCAAGTTTAACAACAAGATGTCACCCCTACCATTTAAAGTTTTCTTTTAAGTCCAAAGTTTTTATAATCTTTTCAGTTTTGCTTCTTTTTTTATAAGTAAAAACCCAGATCTTCACTAAGAATAGAAAATCTTTTAGTCCACAAACTTTAAAAAATAAAATTCCAGTTAGGATCAAGTTATTCTTGCAACATTTTAAACTCCCCGGGATAGTCAGTCAACGCTGTTTCTAGAGGGAGGGATAAAATCTCCCTTCCCTCTCCACAGGGGGGAAAGTATTTTAAGCAGCTTATGTAGGTAAAAAAAAAATAGGATTTAAGAGAGGTAGATCTCACCCAGTCTCATCCGCGCTACTTTATAATTGCCTGGTGATAAGTGTGACTTCAGCTGTCTGCAGCCTAGTGACGAGCCATATTGCTATGGCCGGTCTTTCGTCCGCCAGTTTGGAGGGCTGCCCCGGATTGAGTGGAAGGGCTACCACCCTCCTGCGATCAAGCTGGGATCCCCTCCTTGCTGGTTGCCTTCCAGATGTCCATGGCGGCTGAGTCAGCAAACCGGAAGTCCCAAGATAATATTTCTTACAATAAAGAAAGATTAAAAAAGGAAAAAGGAAAATTTCCATCAAAAATTAAAAAAAATAACACCAGAGATTTTTAAAAGTTAAGAAAATGCAAAATCTCTATAGTGAAAATCTGAGGCAAATGTAAATCCAAACAAATCACTTTCACCATGCGAAAATCTCTGTCAATTTCCATAAGCAAAAGAATTCAGGATGGCAGAATAAACAGTGAAAAAAAGTTTAAAGAATTCACATTAAAAAGCAGTAAGGGATTTAGAGTAAATCACCATTCAATCAATTAATCAAAATAGAGCTGGAAGGAACCTTGGAGGTCTTCTAGTCCAGGGCTTTTTAACTGGTGGTACATGTACCACTTGTGGTACATTAACGAGTGGCAGGTGGTACACAGCCCTGCCTAGCCAAGTGTAGTGGGGGAGGGAAAGAGCCAGCGCAGGCAAGGACTTACTGTGAGAGAGTCCTCTGGAGCTGCAGAGTGGCTGGGGCAAGGCAAATGCCCCAGGCTTACTTCCAGCCCAGCCTCCCCCATGAGAAAGGAGGAGGAGGGGGGTGGAGACAGGGGAGGCTATAAAAGGAGGCAGTTTGGGTGGGAGAGGGAGAGAGAAAAAAAGAAGCAGCCTTGGGAGGAGGTGGAGTCAGCTCTAGCTGCACCAAAGGGAAAGGAGGAGGGTGGGCCATGAGCCGATCTGCAACTTCTGTGGCAACCACCTGTGCTGGCAGCAGCAAACAGACAAGAAATGCAGCAGGGGAGAGGTTGCCCTCCACGAGGAATGAAGAAACGTAGTATCAGCTGGAGGTGAGACAGGGAGGGAGGGAGATGGAGAGTGGAAGGATTCTTTTTTTTTTTTTTATTGAAAATTTTTAAATTTTTACAAAAACAAATCCCCTTCCCATACCCCCCCCAACCCTACCTCACCCCCCTCCTCCCCAACCTCCCAACCCCTCCCCTGGACTTCCCAGAGCTAAGTACAGGCTTAATTAAGAAAAAAAACTTAAAACACTTTTAAAACTTAAACAAATTTGAATACAATCATCATTCTATATAAACTCCCTCCAAAAACACAAATTTAAACATTACTTTCTTTGAATATCTATGCCTATAATATAAAATCTAATTTCTCCCTCTTTCTTTATCCTAATACAAAAAAAAAAAAATAAACATATAAACCTTTGTTATACCATTAAAACTAAATACTCTTAGAAAACTTAAAATAAATACATATTTCCTTCAATCTTCATAATCTTCTCACCTATCCCAAAAAAAAAAAAAAACTTAAAAATCCTAAACAAATCTAGACACATTTAGTTAAGCAAATTATTTTCTCTTAAAAATATTAATAATAATATTTAAAAACTTAAAACACTTTTGAATCCTAAACAAATCTAAATACAATCATCTTTAAACATTACTTTCTTTCCTAAACAAATCTAGACATTTAATTAAACAAATTATTTTCTCTTAGAAATATTAATGATAATATTTAAAAACCAAATTTAAACATTACTTGAAACTTAAACAAGTTATACTCCCTTCGAAACACAAATTTATTAGAATCCCCTCACTGAAATAAACAAATTGTAATCCCTTCAAGACACAAGTTTAAACAATATTATCATTAAAGGTTTAAAACTTAAAGCTGAAATATATTATTATCCCAAAACACATGTTTAGACATTACATAAGACATTTTCCAAAAACGATATAAGTTTTACCTCTCCCACAATCTCAATAGTAAACTTCTTATCTAAAGTTCTCATTCAATGTCCATAATTTTCTGTCCAATAACCAGTTACACCCACTATAAACACGAACTTCTTATCTAAAATTTTCATTCAATATCCATAATCTTCTGTCTAATAGCCAGTTGCATCTACTATAAGCACAATCCATATCAGTCTCTCTTGCCCGCAAGCATCGCAAAGAATGCGTGGAATTCTGCCCTTGAAGATCGCTCCAAAGAGTTTGTAAATCCTGGTTGACCCACAAGCTCAGGAATCAGTACCTGTGAAACTTCCTCAACCTCCTTCTTCTGTTGGTCTCTCTCTTTACATTTATATGTTACTTTTTCTTTACATTTGTATGTTGCACAAGTCTCAGGGACCGATACCTGTAAAACTTCCTCAGTGAATTCCTCCTTGTGTTGATCTTCACAATTAAAAGTTGTACAAGTTATCCTCTGCCCATTCCTCTCTTGTTGGTGCCCCTCAAGCTGAAATTTCCCAATTTCCATTTCTGAAGATTGCGCCAAAGACTTTGTAGGTCTAACTTCCGAAGCCAATACAGGTAAGGATTCCTTAAATTCCTCCTTGTGTTGATCTTTACAATTATAAGTTATACAAGTTATCCTCTGCCCGTTCCTCTCTTGTTGATGCCCCTCAAACTGAGATTTCCCAATTTCCATTTCAGGCAGCAATTCCACCCTTGAAGATTGCTCCAAAGACTTTGTAGGTCCAACATCTCCCAGAGATTCAGAAACCACTGAATATGAAACTTCCTTAAGCTTCTTCTGTTGCTGCTTTTCTTTGGAATGATGTGCTACACAAGTTGTCTTCTGCTCCTCAATCTGGACTTGTTGAGACCTAATAGATGGCGATGCACATACCCCCAGGACCGAAGTATAAAAATCTTTTGCCTGAGAAACAGTATTAAGTCTATGACATGTCCCCAGGTAGTTCACCACCATTCCAGTCGGAACATCCCATCTGAATAGAATTTTTCTCTTTTTAAGTTCATTTACTAGAAAAGCAAACTCCTTTCTTCTTCTTAAAATTTTAGATGGGATCTCCTTAAAAATTATGACATCTTGTGAAGCAATTTGAAATCTCTTCTTATAATAGGCTTGCACAATTTCATTGCGTAAAGATCTTTTACCAAAGTAAATTACCACATCTCTTGGCAGATTCTTCTGTACTGCCACCACAGAATTAACCCTAAATAATTTTTCAATTTCACTAAGTATTCCCTCTTTTTCTTTATTCAAAATCAATGCAAAATCCTTTGCAACCATCTCTTTCAAATCTCCTTGCAAAGACTCTGCCAGGCCTCTGATTCTTAAGGCATATTCCATTTGTCCATATTGAAGCATAAGAATCTCATTTTCCATTTCTTTTTCCATACTTTCAATTTTCCCCTCCATTATATCCACTTTTTCAGCTACCTCTTCCACATGGGAGTTCACCTTTTCAAGAACAGAAGCAACTCCTTCTAAAGCCAAAACAAAATCTTGTCTCAAGATCTTATTATTTTCCTCTAAAATCTTTTTCATTTCTGCCCTAATTTGAATTATAACATCTCCCATCATGTTTTGCAAATCCTTCATAGTTATTAGCTGACCCCCAGAAGAGGGTGAAACTGTTGATTTAGAAGCTGTAGAAATCCCTGGACGCTTTGGAGCCATCTTAAAAAAAAAAACCTTTAGCCCTTCTTAAAAAATTATAAAAATTCCTTCAAAAATCATAACTCCCTCCAAAGAAGGTCATTATAATAAAAAGAAAAAAGGGAAAAAAAAAGGAAGAGAAAAAGAGTTTAAAAAAAAGCTTTACTCCTTCTTAAAAATTGCAAAAAATTAAACAGAAAAAAGTCCTTCAAAAAAGGGTCATTACAATAAAAAGGAAAAAAAAATAAAAATAAAATAAAATAATTAAATAGAAAAAGTCCGTTCCCAAAAGAATACTTAAAGATACCAAAAAACAACCATTCCAATCATAAGAAAATAAAAAGGGAAAGGGAAAGAAAAGAAAGAGAAACACCAAAAAACCTGCCGGTCAGCATTCTAACCTCAAAAAAAAAAAACACCGAGAGATTTGCCGATCGCCATTTTACTTTCCCTTTCAACAAAGAAAAAATAAAAATAAAAAGAGAGAATAAAAATAGAAGCAAGTTTTAAAACTTAAAATCCAAATAAATCAAAGAAAGCAAAAACTAAATCCTCTACTCAGCTCTGTCCGTTTATAAAAAAACTCACCAGTTCTCTTTAAGCACGGAGGTGTTTGCAGCGGCTCGTTTTGTCCCTGAGGACAAAAACGGCTGGGAAGCGGAGACAAGTCTGAACTCCGTGGGAGCACTCCTTTCACCCCCCCAAAAAAACTTGGGGGGTGCAAAAGAGGCTCTACCACTATTCAGACACTCTCTACCCCCCCCCCCTTTGCCCGGGAGGGGGATTTTGAACCGCTGAACAGCTGATGTCTGCTGTTCATAGCGGTTCTTACACTTACCCAGGAGAGACGGCTACAAAGTAGCCGCCATCACGTGCGCAAAATCCACCGGAAGTCGAGAGTGGAAGGATTCTTATGTGCTTTTGTGACTTTGAAGTTCTGGGATTTGTGCAATGAGGACTTTGTGTTCTTAAGGAGTGTTTGGCAATTTCTATTTGGCTGATGTCTTGTGTTAGCTTCTATTGCTCTGCTGTTATTAGCTGTAAGTTTTTCTGCAAGGGATTTTGAAGTATTTTTCTCCTGAATGGATTTTGCCTGTAGCATTCCTTTACTTAGGAAGCAAGCCATTTGGGGAGGCTGCCTTAGCCAGCAGCCAGTACTTATTTACATTTTTTTTTCTTCCTTAAGTGCCGGCTGCACTCCTTAACTTTCCTTTCTAGCTACTAGCTAATTCTTAAAGGGGAATGTGCCTTTTTAAGCTAGTTCACTCAGCAGCCTGTCTTTTCTGTCTCTGGAGGCTTTTCCTTGTTTGATGAATATATGGAAGAGAGAAAATATGGGGGTGGGGTTTTCAAATTTTTCCTTCAGAAGGAGGTGGGCATGAGAAAGAGGGAGGCAGGAAAGGAGGGAGGGAGGGAAGTCCCTCCTTAGCACTTGGCCACCAGCAGCCCTGCCATTGACTTTGCTTGTCAAAAGGTTGCAAAAGGGGATCACATGACCCTGGGACACTGTGACCATCATAAATATGAATCTGTTGCCATGCATCCAAATATAAATCACATGACCCTGGGCATGCTTCAATGGTCATAAGTGTGAAAAATGGTCATAAGTCATTTCAGTGCAATTGCAACTTTGAACAGGGTTTTTTTTTTTTTGGTCATCAAGTTTTTGACACCTTGCTAGGTGATACTCGAATACTGCCATATCCTAAAAGTGGTACAGTCAGTGAAAAGGTTGATAAGCCCTGTATCTAGTCCAATCCCATGCTCAAGCAAGAGACTTTATACCGTTTCAAAAAAGTGACTGTCTAGTCTCTCTTTAAAAACTTCCAGGAATGAAGCAAATACAACTTCTGATGGTAAGCTGCTCCTCTGGTTAATTGTCCTCAGTGTTAGGAAGTTTCTCCAGATTGCTTCTCTCCTTGTTAGTTTCCATCCATTGTTTCTTGTCCTGCCCTCTGGAGCTTTGGGAAATCAGTTGACTCCCTCCTCTTTATGGCAACCTCTCAAATAGTAGAATACTGCTATCATGTCAGCCCTAGTCCTCCTTTTTTCTAGACTAGCCAAACCCAAATCCTACAACATTTCTTCATGTGATTTAGACTCCAAGCCTTTAAACATCTTAGTTACTTTTCTTTGCACTTTTTCCAAAGTCTCAACATCTTTTTTGTAATGTGGTGACAAAAACTGGATGCAGTATTCCAGGTGTAGTTTTACTATGGATTTATAAAGCAGTACTAATAATTCATGTAATTTTGATTCTATGCCTCTCTTTATACAACCAAGAAATGTATTTGATTTTTTTGGCTGCTGCTGCACACTTCTGGCTCATGTTTAAGTGATCATCCACTAGGACTCCAAGTTCCCTCTCACAGTTACCATTTTTGAGCCAGGTTTCACCTAACCTGTACTTGTACATTTGCACCTCCCATTCAGATCTAGGGAGCAGGTTGCCAAAGATCCTGCTTTGGCAGCAACATCAGCTGTTTATTGGCAGCAAAAACAGATCGACCCACCACTCAACATGCCATCTTGGGGGAAGTTCCTCTTGGGGGAAATTATTTTGTGTTAATATTTATAACCAATGAATGTTATAAATATTTTTGCAATTTTTTTCTATAAGCTAATCTTAGTTTATGAGCTAATAGTCATCATGTTTTATAAATTCTTTTGAAATTTGATGACACATTGAAATTTATCAAAGTTACCTTTAAGTTTATCAAATGTAATTAAGGAATTCCAAAAATAATTTTAATATTAAATAATACTAGATAAACTTTAATTTTTAAACTCATTGATGGGGTTAAATCAATTTAACAACCGGTTCTCTACCCTAAGGACCATTTTAAGTATAAAAAAATGATATACCGAAAGGTAGTTTATTATTTCATGCATTTAATACTTAAATAAGAGGTACACAAAAATAAATTATGTTATAAGAAAGAGTTTTAAAATATTAATGAAAAATATTAAATACCTGACACACATGTAGAAATCAAGCTAGGGTGGGGGTGGGGGGTGGAGCTGCCCCAGGCGCCCCGCACCTGCTTACCTTAGGACTGCTGTAGCCAGACTTCCCATGGCCCAACACCTGTCGCGCCACTGCCTGAGTTCTTCTGCGGCCGATTGTGGCCGCACGCCACATGGTGCATCGTGCAGCGACCACTGCTCATGGCTGCAGGCCTCAAGGCTCATCACACTGATTGTGCCGCTGCTGCTGCTCACGACTGCAGGCCTTGAGGCTCATTGCACTGTCCTAACCGCCAAAGTCCCGCCATTGAGGAGATAAGCAGTACTGAACTCCTCTGCCCAGAGAGGGGCTTATTCAGGCTCTTCTTCTCTGCAGGGAGAAGTTTGCAGTTACGAATCTCTGGTGGGGGCACTTTAGAAGGCTACCATGGCCCTCACCATTATGCTCAGCACACCATCACCTTGTCTGCAGTTCACTTTGGGCTCCTTGGCACCTTTCGCTGGTAGAAGCTGGAGGATCAAGGTAGAGACTGGTCCTGCAGCATTCAGGCCAAGCTTGGAAAAGGCCCTTATTGCCGCTGGGGCTGCCACTCACCTTCCTCCTTCGCCAACTTCACCTTCTTGCTAGGCACCAGGCTGGCTTCGGTAGTGCCAATCCTGTCTAGTATGCCCTGCTAACTGGCAGAGGCCCTGAGGTGCCTCAGCTCCAAGCTGTCTGGGTCAAGGAATGCGTGGGCAAGCTGCTGCCCAGCTCCTCCTGGGTTTTCATAGGTTCTGGATCCAGGCTGCCGCAGGGCTGTGGTGTGGTTGGAGGTGCCTCCTGTTTGGTTGGGGGGGGGGGAGAAAAGGACCCTCCAGATGCTGTGGGCTGGGTGCCGTTCCTTGTAGGTCTAGGTGTGGCTGCAGCCCAGGAAAATTTTCCACACTTCCTCAGCCCATCTCGTTCTCTTCCTTCAGCTGCAGGCCTTGAAGCTCGTTGCACTGATTGTGCCACTGCCACCACTCATGGCTGCAGATCTTGGTGCAACGAGCTGGCCATGGAGGGCGCTCCCTGGAACTGGGACATGGTGGCTGCACACTGAAAGAGGAACTGGTCACGCCAGCCCAAACGTTGCGGTTCCTGAAAGAGAGGCTAAAAAGTTGGGGTTGGTGGTGGGGGAAAATGAAGTTGTTTCCAAGAAAAGGGGAAAGGCTTACAAACCAATCAGGCTTTTGAAACTAGTTCGCCAAACTAAACAAAAAATTAGGTAATGATTCTGCCGAACCGGTGCAAACCAGCTGAATCCCACCACTGGGTTAAATAGAATTTATTTAAAGTTTGAAAGACATATTTATTTATCTCTGTATCACTCTTTGCACAACCTTAAAACATAACAATTTAGTACTGCAAACTATTTTCACATTAGGAAATTAAAGAAAAATAATTTAATTATTTATTATCTTTCCTTTTTTAATTTTTTAGTTAACTACTTAGAATTACTATTTAAAAATCTAAATTGTAGTGATAATTTTAATAGTTTTTACCATTGCGTATAAATGTGATTATTGTCAGTTGGGTATTGTTAATCCCCACATCTGCAGTTTTATTCAACATTTGTCATCTCTTTTCAATATGATATCTACTAGCTCTAGAACCATCACCTACTTATAGATCTCTTTCAAATGTTTCATAGTATTTTACAATAAATTCTTTTTTATTTAATTAACTTTGAAAAATATATTTCCATTATTTAATTATATTTAGTTATTTGCATTATAATTATTTAATTATATTTAATTATTTGCATTATCCAACAGTAAGAATGGATAGTTTTCAATGTCCTGAGCATTTTGAGTCCCACTGAAATAATTTCAGCACTAGGAAATGGTCTGTGTGTGTCTGAGGTTGCCTATATAATTGGTACAACTGAAAAAAAGAATTCAGTGTGGAATAGTTTTGGTAATGTGACTGATAAAAAAACTCAGATTCTTGCAACTGGAACTCTTTATTTGTAGAACAAGAATCCACCATGATTTTTCAACTTTTTTTTCAAATATATGATTAATATTTTGCTTCCTTCATTTATTGGCCAGACCATACTTGTTTCTGTGTGTACTGAGAGCTGCCTACCTGGATATTTTAAGAAAAAGCAGGAGGAGAAGCCTTTTTGCTGCTATGATTGCCTCCCATGTCCCAAAGAGAAAATGTCCAGCCAGAAGGGTAAGAGAGATTCTAACCAAATTTCCTTATTGTTCTGCAGGTCACCCCAAGCAGATCCATGAACATATAAGTATTATATTTTTATCAATTAGGATATTTTTCCTCTTCCATAAAGAAGGATTCCCCAACCCTTTCAAAGAAAGACCTCAGGCAGAGTTAAGGGTTTAAAGGTTTTTGCTGGTGGAAATTGAAAAGTCTTCATATGAGTTGGGGCCTAAGTGACCCAGAATATATCATTTCCAGGGTACGTTGATTTGTTTTTGGATTTATCTAAAACGTTTATATAGAACTTCCCTTTAAGAATATATTTAAGTGTTTTACAAAATTCAAAGAATTAATAGACTTGATTTTAAAAATACAGGTTCTTCTCATTTAGTGGCCACAATTGGGACTTGCCAGTCAGTCATTAAGTAAAGCAACTGTTCTTACAATGTTATTTCATTGTAAGAACTTTTTTCTATAGACCTGCAAATATAGGTCATCAATGAAAGAATCAGTGACAAAGTTCCTTTTTTATTACTATTGTAACTGGGAATGATTGCTAAACAAGGCAGTTAGCTGGTTAAAGTTATTTGTAACAAGGCAGTCACTAAATAATGATTATCTGTAGCCCTTTTCCCCATCCCTCCGTTCTTTACAATGCTGGGATAATTAGCAAGAGACTTGATATTTGTATTTACATTCAATGGAGAGAAAAGGAATATAAGAGCAATAGCAGGCAACAATACGGAAAGGAAGACAGTTGAACTGGTGACTTGCCTAGTATAGTGGTTGCTATGAGCCAGGGGCCACCTAGGGGTAAAACGAAAGTCTTTAGTGTTGAACTGATTAGGGTCTCTCAGTGTAAGGCAGCAGTGTGAGCCGTGTGGATATTTCTAATCAACTAGGTCCAGAGTTGGTTAGCAGTTGCAGGACTGCAGGAATGGGCAGCTTCTTCAAACAATGATTCTGCTCTGAGTAGGAGGGGGAGGGGAATGGGTCAGGCATAGCATCAACTAACTGTAATGGCAAACATATGTCTGAAAGACATATACTGCAAAGGTTGTACACAGTTACCTTTTTATCACTGTCCTAACTTTGAGCAGTCACTGTCCAGGGCAGTTGCTAGATGAGAAAACTTTTTGTTTCTGGGATTATAGTCTCCCTTTTTAAAAAAAATAATATCACTTTAACCTTTGCAAAATCTTTTCTACTTCGTTATGAACCCTAGTGGCACAGTGGTTAGAATGCAGTACTGAAGGCTATTTCTGCTGACTGCCGGCTGACAGCAGTTTGGCAGTTTGAGTCTCACTGGGCTCAAGGTTGACTCAGCCTTCCATCCTTCCAAGGTTGGTAAAATGAGGACCCAGATTGTTGGGGGTAATATGCTGACTCTGTAAACCATTTAGAGAGGGCTGTAAAGCACTGTGAAGCAGTATATAAGTCTAAGTGCTATTGCTATTAAGAAAGCTTCAGAAATTTTTCATGTAAAGAGAATAAGGGATTCGTTTCTTCTTTTTCCTTCAGTAAAATTGCATTCATGAATGTGAGCATTAATTTTGTTGTATCATACAGAAGTATACAGATAGAGGGATATTAAACAAAAATCATTTCAAAGGAAGACAATGTTGAAGATAGATAAGATAATCTTTATTGTCATTTTTTACTGTGGGCCCACTGTCACACATTAAAAATGAAATTCTGTTGCCTGCTCTCAAAAGTGTACACATACATAGCATACATACAAACATGCTATATACATACATATGCATATACCTATACCCTTACGTATAAATACATATACATATTAATCACTGTCCATCTTGAATACATAACGGAAAGAGGAAACTTGAGGGTTCACAAGGTTAATACTGTATGGAACAAAACTGTGACTGAATCTGGATGTTCTGCTTTGGATACCATGAAGCCTCCTCCCAGAAGATAACAAGGAAAACAGGCCATGAAGGTAGTGTCCCCGACAATACTGCAGACCCTGCTCAAGCAATGCTTATATGCTATGTCCTGGATAGAAGGGAGTGAACTGCCAATAATCTTTTCTGCCATCCTCACCACTCTCTGCATCACCTTCTGGTCTGATGCAGTAATGCTTCCAAACCAGACTGTAATGCAATATGACAGGATGTTCTCGATCCTCCCTTTATAGAAAGTGGTAAGGACAGGGGAAAGAAGATGTACTTTTCTCATGTGACATAGAAAATGCAGGTGCTGTTGTGCCCACTTCACCAGTGTCTTGATGTTGAGTGACCAAGCCAGCCTACTTATTAGCTGCACACCCAGAAATTTGATGCTGCTAAACATCTCTACAGGTGAATTGTTAATACACAGAGTAGTATGGCTGTGCCTGCCTTTTCTGAAATCAACAATGATCTCTTTAGTTTTTCCAACATTTAAAACATTTCCAACATTTATTACACCAGTTCACCAAACCCTCTACCTCCTTGTGGGCATGGTTGATATAGCAATAAAACCAGACAAATAGAAACCTCAAAATTTGAAGCATAAGTATTAAATAAGCAATAAACTCATGAGGAAATAACATTTTCCAATATTCTTGAGTGTTCTCTTACTGTATGTCTCACATACAAGAGTAAAAAGTAAGATAGATATTGTCAGGGCCAATCCTGCTTCCATAAATAACCTATGTGATGATTCTAATAATAGTATGACTAATAAATGTTTATAAATGTATACATTTAAATTGTAGATATGAATGACTGTTTAAAATGCCCCGAAGATCAATATCCAAATAAGGACCAAGATTCATGTATTTTGAAGAAAATATATTTCTTGTCCTATGAAGAGCCAATAGGAATAAGTTTAGTTACTCTTGCACTTTTCTTTACTCTCTGCACAACTGTGGTACTCGCAACATTTTTGAAGTATCACAATATTCCCATTGTCAAGGCCAATAACCGAAACCTCACCTACCTTCTACTCATCTCCCTCATCCTATGCTTCCTTTGTTCATTGCAGTTTCTTGTTGCACCAGGTAATATAATATGTCTCTTCAGGCAAATTAGCTTTGGTATCATCTTCTCAGTGGCTGTGTCTTCTGTTTTGGCAAAAACCATCACTGTGGTTCTGACTTTCATGGCCACTAAGACAGGATCCAGGATGATGACATGGGTGGGAAGAAGACTGGCTACCTGCATCAGTAAGGCATTTGATAAAGTAGATCACAACCTACTACTTGATAAGATAGAAAAATGTGGGTTAGACAGAATCACCACCAGATGGATCCATAGCTGGCTGACCAGCCGTACTCAGCATGTGGTCCTCAATGGAAACACATCTACATGGAGGGAAGTGTGTAGTGGGGTGCCCCAGGGCTCTGTTCTGGGCCCAGTGCTCTTCAACATCTTCATCAACAATTTGGACGACGGGATAGATAGGGAAATCATCAAATTTGCAGACGACACCAAGCTGGCAGGAATAGCCAACACTCCAGAAGACAGGCTTAGGATACAGGAGGATCTGGACAGACTTGAAAACTGGGCACTATCTAACAAAATGAAATTCAATGGTGAAAAAAGCAAGGTTCTACATTTAGGCAAGAAAAACCAAATGCACAGATATAGTATAGGGGGTACCTTGCTCAATAGTAGTAACTGCGAGAGGGACCTCGGAGTCCTAGTGGACTATCACCTAAATATGAGCCAGCAGTGTGCTGCAGCTGCCAAAAAGGCCAACACAGTGCTAGGCTGCATTAACAGAGGGATAGAATCAAGATCACGTGAAGTATTAATACCACTTTACAATGCCTTGGTAAGGCCACACTTGGAATACTGCATCCAGTTTTGGTCACCACGATGTAAAAAAGATGTTGAGACTATAGAAAGAGTACAGAGAAGAGCAACAAAGATGATTAGGGGACTGGAGGCCAAAGCATATAAGGAAAGGCTGCTGGAATTGGGTATGTCTAGTTTAATGAAGAGAAGGACGAGGGGGGACATGATAGCAGTATTCCAATATCTCAGGGGCTGCCACAAAGTAGAGGGAGTCAAGCTATTTTCCAAGGCGCCTGAAGGCAGGACAAAAAGCAACGGATGGAAACTAATCAAGGAGAGAAGCAACCTAGAACTAAGGAGACACTTCCTGACAGTTAGAACAATTAACCAGTGGAACAACCTGCCTCCAGAAGCAGTGAATGCTCCAACACTGGAAGTTTTTAAGAAGAGACTGGACAGCCATTTGTCTGAAATGGTGTAGGGTTTCCTGCCTGAGCAGGGGGTTGAACTAGATGACCTCCAAGGTCCCTTCCAACTTTATTATTAATATTATTATTATGGATTATCGCACAGTCAGCCAGATGTTCAGACTGGATTTGGCATTTTGTCTACCTATCGAGTCCTTACCCAGGACCTGGGATAGGCAGATGTGGATGTTTGATGGTATTACAGATATCGTCGCAGGATGGAAGCAGTTCTTAGTAAAGCTGCCTTTTGCAATTGGCTAATAGCGAATTTGTCAATGCCAATGGTGTTCAAGTGGTGCTCCAGTTGTTTTGGGATTGCACCCAAGGAGCCTATGAGTATTGGTACTACCCTTGCTTGCTTTTGCCACAGTCTTTCTATTTCTATTTGTAGGTCTTCGTATTTTGTTATCTTCTCCAGTTCTTTCTCGTCTATTCTGCTGTCTCCTGGCACTGCCACGTCCACTATCCAGACTTTTTTGTCTTTCTTATCGACAGTTGTTAAGTCTGGGGTGTTATGTTGCAGGTGCTTGTCTGTTTGAATTCTGAAGTCCCAGAGCAGTTTAATTTTATCATTTTCTATGACTTTCTCTATTTTATGATCCCACCAGTTTTTGCTTACAGGCAAATGATATTTTTTGCAGATCTTCCAATGCACCATTGTTGCTACTTTGTCATGCCGCTGCTTGTAGTCAGTCTGTACAATCTTCTTGTAACAGCTTACCAGGTGGTCCACTGTTTCTTCAGCTTCTTTGCATAGGTGGCATTTACTGTCTGTTGCTGTCTTCTCAATTTTGACTTTATATGCATTTGTCCTTAAGGCTTGGTCTTGTGCAGCCAGAATTAGTCCCTCGGTCTCTTTCTTCAATTTTCCTGCTCTTAGCCATTGCCAGGTCTTGTTATTATCTGCTTTCCCAGCTATTTTTTTAATGTATTGGCCATGTAGTGCTTTGTCTTCCCATGCCTCTATTCTGTTCTTCATTTGGTCTTTCTTGTAGGCCAGTTTGGTCTCTCCAGTAGTCAATAAGCCTTCCTGATATACTAATTTCAGTGCATCTTCATCATTGTTCTTCAGATATTCTTCCAAAGCCATTTTTTCTTCTTCAACCATCTGATGTACTTGTAGCATTCTACGCCCACCTATTTGCCTTGGTAGATAAAGTCTGTCAATGTCACTGCGTGGATGAAGGGCATGATTCATTGTCATTATTTTTCTGGTCTTCCTATCCATTGCTTTTAGTTCTGCTTGAGTCCAGTCCACTATTGCAGCTGTGTACCTAATGACTGGAATTGCCCAGGTGTTGATTGCCTTTATGGTATTTCCTCCATTGAGTTTGGACTTTAAGATCTTCTTCACTCTCTTGATGTATTCACCTCTACTCTTTTTCTTGACTTCAGTGTGCTTGATGTTGTCAGCTTGAAGGACACCCAAGTATTTGTAGTAATCTTCCTCATCCAGACTCTTAATGTTATTTTCATGGGGCATCTTGATTCCTTCAGTTTTCACTACTTTTCCTTCTTTGATAGTAAGTGTGGCACATTTGTCCAAGCCAAACTCCATAACAATATCTTGGCTATATATACGGACAGTGTTGAGCAGCGATTCTATTTCAGATGATGTTTTTCCATACAGCTTCAGATCATCCATGTAAAGGAGATGGGATAGTCTGGTAGATGTTTTTGATGTTTGATAGCCATGTCCTGAGTTATTCAGTATTGTTGACAGAGGAGTCCGCCTGGACTTGGAGCGATATTTCGCTGAGGACGGCATGGACCGACTGGTGCCCAGACGGGGTCGTCACGCTGACCCTTCAAGCTGGCAGGGATGATTTCTCCGGAAGGAGGTGGATGGCACCGCAGGGGTATTTGGTGGACAACCGACTGATCCAAGAACCTGAATGGAATCAAAACAAGTCACGAAGGAAAGCCGTCTGGAAAGGAAGACGCCTGCAGGCAAGTATTGAGGAAATTGTAGACCCACTCATTTAGAGAGTGGAAGAGGGGGCCTGATCACCCCCTTGGGTCCAGGATCAGTGTATCCTAACAAGGCCCAAGAGTTGTGTGGGTGGTTAAGCCATTGCAATTCCTGTTGGTGACCGTTGGAACGTCCGGCATCACAGATCAGTGGCAGTGTCTTAGAAATGGGAGGTGGAGGAAGTGCCCCTCGGACACCTCTTCAGTGTATGTTGAGCAATTTTAAGAAAGGTTTTAGTGGAGATTATGGAGTCCCCAAGGCCAATTTCAAGAACAAGTGGAGGCCACAGGCTTGGCCGCAGCTGAACAATGGCCTGAGGACTGAAGGGGACCGGGTTTAAGTCAAGCCCCCCCCCGAACCCTTGGTACAAATGAAGATAGGGGGCAATTATAAATGTACAAGGAGTTGATGGCTCCGTAAATTGCTGCCTTTTTCTAAAGCCCCCGAGATATTCCCTAAATGGAAGGAACATTGAACATCAATTTCTATACATGCCTGAGTGTCCCATTCCTTTGTTGGGGCGAGACATATTGTGCAAAATGGGGGCAACTTTATCATTTGAAGAAGACAATAGGGCACTAGTAATGAAGCATCCTCCAGATGAAATGTGGTGAATAATGGTGACCCAGGAGGTTCATGTCCTCGATACTTGGCAGGAGTTTGATGTGCCCCGCTTATGGGCAGAAGATAATCCACCAGGATATGCAGCTCACCATACACCACTAGTCATCCAAGTGAAGCCTCTGGCAGTGCCTATTTGTCTCAGGCAGAGAAATTATCCTCATCCCATTGCACAAGCAATTCAAGACCATATTACCAAATACTTAAAGGCAGGCATTTTAACAAATATTCAATCTCCTTGGAACACCCTATTCTTACCCTTCCCAAAGCCTGATGGCTCATTTCGCCCAGTCCAAGATTTATTGTCAATCATGCTACAGTTACTGTACATGCTGTTGTGCCTATTCCAGCATCAGCTGTTTGGTTCCCTGTGGTTGATTTAAAAGATGCTTTCTTTACCATTCCAATACATAAGGACAGTCAGAAACTGTTTGCTTTTGAGTGGGAAGACCCAGTAACAGGCCAGAGAAGACAATACACTTGGACCAGACTTCCTCAGGGATTTAAAAATTCACCCACTCTTTTTGGCAACGCCCTGGCCTCAGACTTAGAAGACTTCCAGCCATGTGAGGAAGGAGATGTGTTACTCCAATATGTTGATAATGTATTCATAACTGGACAGACAAAGGAAACTTGTTGGGACAATACCAACCAACTACTTCATCTGTTGATGGACAAAGGATACCGTGCCTCAAGGAAGAAAGCCCAATTAGTGAAACCCCAGGTTAAATACTTAGGTTATACTATAAGTCAGGGCCAGAGAGCTATAGGACATGAGAGAAAGGAAGCTGTGTGCAGAATTGCAGAGCCAACTAATAGGAGAGAATTACAGGGGTTTTTAGGAGCAGCAGGTTATTGTAGAATATAGATACCGAATTTTGCCCTGCTAGCCAAACCACTCTATGAGTCCACAAAGGGGGGGAGAAAGGGAGTCCTTTATTTGGACGCGTGAACAAAAACAGGCTTTTGAGGCTTTAAAATTGGCATTATCTCAAGTGCCTGTTATGGGACTTCCCAACCTCTAAAAACCTTTCAATTTGTATGTGGACTCAAAGCATAATTTGGCTCTTGGTGTCCTGACTCAAGAAAAAGGATCTGTCAAAGCAACCTGACGGCATCTGAAAAGGATGGCCACATTGCCTTAGAATTCTGGCAGCCACAGCTCTCCTGATAGAGGAATCTAATAAATTGACTTTTGGACAGCCAACCACAATATATACCAGTCATGCAATTCGTGGAGTTTTGGAAACAAAGGGACATTTATAGATAACTAAGTCCAGAATTTATAAATACCAGGTCCTAAAGTTGAACATAACTGTATGCAAGCAATAGAAAGTCAATTCTCATGCAGGCCTGATTTAACTGATGTGCCACTGAAAGTGGTGGACTATAATTGGTTTACTGATGGGTCAAGTTCTATTGCAACAGGAGAACGATATGCAGGCTATGCAGTAGTCTCACTTGATAAAGTCATAGAAACTGGCCCACTCCCAAAAGGCACAAGTGCTCAATCAGCAGAACTGTGGGCTCTCATAAGGACACTGGAAACAGCAAGATAAACATTTGGACTGATTCTAAATATGCAATCCTCATATTACATGTACATGCTGCAGTCTATAGAGAGAGAGGACTTATAACAGCTGTGCGTGGACCAAAGAGGGTAGCTGTCATGCATTGTAAAGGGCATCAGAAGGGGCACAATGAAGTAGCCAGAGGAAATAGAGCAGCTGATAAAGAAGCAAGGTTATCAACAACCCGAGATAATCAAGCTTACCCTGACATGACAGCTTGTGTAGTATTGGAAGTACCAAAAGGACTGAGTCCTAACTAAAGTGGAGAAACTACAGGCAAATGTAGATTTGCAAGGACACAAGTAGGGAGAGTGGTACGTACTCCCAGATGGAAGGGCAGAGAGGATGAACCGGACTATAAAGGAAAAGGTGACAAAGGTGTGCCTTGAAACTCACCTTAAGTGGATAGATGCATTGCCACTAGCACTTTGGTCTGGGAGGTGCACCCCTTGAAAAGGAATTAGGCTATCTCCTTTTGAAATGATGTTTGGCAGACCCCCTGTCATAAGTACTAGTTTGAAAAATCATGTAGGGGACTTAAGTCAAATAGGGACTTCATGAGTAAGTCAAATGGTGGGAGAGTTAAACAAGCAAAGACAAGAAATCCAACAATATTGTGTCCACCATTTTTGAGTACCCCCAGTCATAATAGTCAAGTGGGAGACAAAGTATGGGTAAAACACGGGAAAAGGGAAAACTTGAAACCTAGATGGAAGGGACCGTATACTGTGGTTATGTGTTATCCATGTGCAATAAAGGTGTTAGAATCCAAGTCTTGGATTCACTGGACTCGAGTTAAGCCTGCAGCTGATGAATATTGGGAGGCAGAGCAGGACGAGGCCCGTCCTTTAGTGGTGCGCTTAAAGAAGCATCCCTTATAACTGCCCTACTGGCAACGGGCAGGCAACATACGGGGAAGAAGAGGCCTTACTGGTGTCACCCCGGAAGCTGACCCTCTACGTACGGCTGAAGACAAGAACGAGGAAGACAGCTGTTAATGTGTTAGTAGTGGACTGTGTAATGTAGGTTGGATCTTATTTTAAGGAATGGTAGTCCAACAATACATAGCCATAGGTGCAGTGAGTCTGGCCTTAGTGAGTCTGATCACCCTGGTTGTGACCTGCTGTATTGGACACCTTTTCTTCTGGAATCGTCCCAATCCCAAAGAAACAGGTGTTGCACCTAAAACCACTGACTGTGACCAAGGACAGTGTGTATCTCCTGGAGACACTTATGTTTGAACAACCCTGGGAGTGGGTCCTCTGTAGTTTAATAGGGGCCTTGGGAGTGTGAGCATTATATTTAGCAAATAAGACTTGGCTGTGTGGCTCACCCAAGGCTGACCCTGTCCTTTCCCAAATCACCCTTAATCCCATCCATCTCCCTGATGTGGTAAATTCATAATTGTAATTGTTTCCCTTGTTGTGGCTGTGCGTGTGAAACTGAGTGGGACATTGGTTTTACAGTGACTCATTTTGGATTGACAAACATGAATTTTCTATGGCTTTGGTTACTATTTACAAGTGGCCTGGTGGGTGATAAGGCCCTGGACCGTAGTCCCAAATGTTGTGAGAATGGCCAATTAACTCCTCCCACGGTTGAAGAAGGCTCTGGGGACGTTAAGTATCTCAAAGAGCGAGGCAGGATCAGGGCCCAGGGTTTGGGTCCTTGGAGAAAATGGGAAGGAAATGCTACTTTGATAAAGTGCCCAAGCCAATTTGAACCACCCAGATTCCCACTTTGGCTCTATAGTAAGTCCATGAAGGGATTCTGTATTCCATTTCCCTTTGGAAATAAAAGCTCCCGTTATCTCCTTGAAGGCCCCTATATGAGGGATGAACAAAGTAACCCTCGTCAAAAACCTCCACTACAGCCATTAACTGGCATGTTTATGGCTGGCACCTTGGGGGTCTGGAGTAATGAGAATGGCCATCGATTTCATGCCTTCTCCATGAACATGGCAGTGTACTTAGAAGAAAATCGGGTATTTTTCTTATGTGGGGAAAAGGCATATGTATGTTTACCTACCAACTGGACTGGGACTTGTACTCTGGTACACCTCTTCCCAAGGATGGGTGTTGTTAATGGGGAACAAGCCCTCCCTGTTCCTCTCATGGGACATATAAGAGTTCCCCTAGTTATTAGCCATCCTAGGGATGGGCACGGCAGTTGGAACAGGCGTAGGAAGTTTAGCCCATTCCGCAATACAGTTTCAGCATCTTTCTGAAGAATTTCAACAAAGCCTAAGCCTGGTTGCTGGGACTCTGATAGAAGTCCAAGATCAGATAGACTCTTTGGCAGCAATAGTCTTACAAAACCAGCGTGCTCTAGAATAATAATAATAAAGTTGGAAGGGACCTTGGAGGTCATCTAGTCCAACCCCCTGCTCAGGCAGGAAACCCTATACCATTTCAGAGAAATAGTGGCAAAGGCAAAAAAGTGGCAAAGGACTTGCAAGATAGAGCATCCAGAATTAGACAAGGAATACAAGGAACTGACTCGTGGTTCTCGTGGCTACCAGGCACTGCCTGGGTCAAACAAATGTTGTTATGTTATGTGGAATAGCAGGACTAGCCTTCATCCCATGTGTAATTCCTTTACTCAGACAATTAGATATGAGGTCAGTACAAGAAATCAGGGTTGAAAAGGAATTGGTTATGATAGAAGGATCCTTAGCAAATAGGTTCATCTCAGACCCACGGAGGGAACATGAGGATCCAGACAGTGGAGTGTATGTATGGCTTACACCCTGGGGATCGGAGGAAATGCCTGAGGAAGATGATTTCTGAGAATCACTTTGTGGATTTTTCACTCTTTTTTATTATTGCTATCTGCCTCTAGCTTGAACTGGCAACAGGAAACAGAAAGGTGGGTGCCAGTCTAAAGTGTTAATCATGACATATGTTATGCCTCTCCATATATGCCTAAATTCTATTAAGCTGTCTTCGCTTGCTGGGAAAAAGCTAATGTTTAAGAAGCAACTATAAAAGTGAGACTCAAATTGTTACCTAAAATTAGGTCTCAAAGGGGGGAATAAGGCAGGACATACGTCATGAAACAAGACATGATAAGTCATAAAGCGGAACATGAGACTTAAATACATGTATTACATGACATAAAGCAGGACTTAAGTCATAAAACAGGACATGAGTCTTAAATGCGTGTATTAGTTAGGAGAACAAAAGGAAATGAAAAATGTCAAACCACAAGTTCATTTGTCGGTCACACAAAAGTGTTAAGTTTGAAGCTCTGCTACAGCTAACCACATATGTCTTTATGTCTCATTTGCAGTTAACCACAAGTACAGGAAATTTAGACATTTAGAAGCTTTAGCAAGGTATTTTGGCTACTTTAGCATAGCAACAGGGGGGCTGTAAGGGGGCTATGATTCAAAGCAACCAATCCATGCTATCAGTTACATTTCCGTGTTTTGTTGTTTCTGACGAGAATATATAAACTTGTGTTTTGTTATGAGAAGCTGTTCAGATGTGGCTACAAATATAGTGCTCTGAACCTTTGCACAAAATAAACCAACTTCTTTTGATTCCGTGGTCTGAGTCCTGTGATTTTCTGCAATAATATTATGGCCTTAGAAAACCTTTTATCTATTGTTGCCATAGCAATGATAGGGCCTGTATATCTCCAACAAGATCATCTTCCTTGCTTTCTACAAACATGCTGAGTTGTTGGGCAGAACCCTTGCTTTAGTTCTCTGGTGAGCTGGTTCAGGTTAGAATTTTTCTAGAGCAGTGGAAGCCAGAGCTTAGTGGAACAAGAGTTCATTCATCTGGGAGCTAAGGAGGATAATATTCGGATTAAACCCGGTATATTCCACAATCACGTGCTCCATCTTCATGATGGTGGAAAAGCTAGCAGTGTTTTCCTTCCCCTAGCCGTGCATACACACACAACATCTGAATTATTGCAATGCATATATTGATGAAAATATACTCAATCAGAGCTGACTACTTTCTATTTAAAGCTGTTATGTATTATCAGGTAGGAATTGTTAAGAATAATCTCTGAATATAATGCAGCTTCTTCTAATCTACAACCTCAAATGATCATAGAGTAGATTCCTATATTATCATATGTTCTGAAAGTCCCACACTAGCACAGTAAAACAGGTGTCCTGGACTCACTAATCCATAATGCTGTATGAAAAGCTATCCAGGCAGTTAACCTTTCTTGCCATTCAATAAAAGAGACAGTATTCCACCATCTAAACTTTGTTCAATGCTGCAAGATCCATTAAAACTAGAAGAAAATAAACAATGGCATATGATTAGAACATGAGTATATAATAACTAGCAGCCAAGCTCCATAAAGGAAACCATGTGCTCCTAACTATAACATGGTATGTAAGGATATACTGCTCACCTGTGATACACTCAGATGGGTTGAGATTGAAGCTGAAAAATTGTGAGTGGCTTCTCTAAATGGAAGATGGAGGCTGGAATGACCTCACTTCCCTTCTGTTTCCAATCAATACTTGTAACAGGAAGTAAGGAGGTAAGGGAAGTAAGTAATAATTCCTGAACACTTCCTTATGAATATGCTACACTTACTTCAGCCAGATAGGTCAGAGTTGCCAAACTTACTATAAACTAGCTCACCAGAAAGAAATTAACCCTCTCCTGCCAGAGCAGCAAATGACAGAACAACATGGCCTGAATTTTATAGTGTTTTTTAAAATAAACATCTATTATCTATATTATCTAGTATGCTGCAGATATCACTATTGTCTATATGCAGTATATTATAAAAGAAAGCAACTATATAAGAATCATTTATTTTCAATTATTAAAAATGGAAATATATGAAATATTAATAATCATATTTGGGATGCTTCTTTTCAGTCAGTTTTTCCCAGTTTGCAGACTGGAACCTCAGAAGTCTTCAAAAGAGTCAACAGATAACTTTAAAATAGATTATAATTAATGTTAATTTCATCTGTTTGCTTTGTTTGAATGTGTTTATATGGTGAAAAATTAACAATAAGATGCACTGAAACATTTAGGAAGCATTCTGCAAAGAAACTTAAAAATAAGCATTTAGTTCTTAAGTATGACCACTGGATCCTATTCAGAAATGTTTAGATCATAATCTTGTGGAACCAAGGTTTAAACAAACATCTCTTCAATTTAAAAGAAGAAAAACAGGGACTAAAAAACTATGGAAATCTTGAGTTAGAGTTCCTGCTTTCTGATCTTGTTTGTATGAACAATGATGATATTGTGCATTTGTATTCTTGATAATGAGCAAGCATCTCATTAAGTCAAGATAACTTTTTCTAAGATCTCAAGGGGGGAAAAATGCTTTGTTCCAAAGATGTGTGAAGAGGTGCTAAATTCATGCCTTTGAATTATCTGGGTTTTTTTAGGGGGGGGTGTAAAAATTTTGGCCTGGTGTTTGAGTACAACATGAATTTCTCCATCTTTGCCATGTTTAACTTCCCCTCAACTCATACACTTTTCCTTCATTATGTTTGGAACGTGGCTCAAGATCCCAAAACAAACAGACTCACTTGGAATTCCAGTAACAAACGTTTTATTCAAAAGAAGCGTTTGCAAAGGCCTGGTGAAGTGAAACGCACGCAGGAGTTCAGTCACACACTAAAGAGCTGTTTGACACACTTTTATATCCTGTCCCCGACGCAGGTCCCCCCTCCCCTATCGCACTCAACACTCCTTGTTTACTACTCCGAAGCGCCTAAACCACTGCCCTTCCCATGCCCTTTGTACCCATTTTATCTAACACCATTTACTTTTTACAAGCAAAGCCTAGTTCCCCTGATTCTTATCTGTCTGTGATTATGCTTTTTAGATCTTAAGCTCTAAACTTTATATTCAGGTTTTACATTTCCTCTTGAAGGGATTTTATTGTGCTTATGATTTTAGTATGTTTAAGTATGACATTAGCATTTATTTTATATATAGTAACAATTTTATATTGATACTTATAGTGTTATCATATAATCATTGTTTTGTTATTTGTAATCATTATTTTGTAGTTAATTGCTTGATCAGATGCTTTATATATGAAGGAAATAAAAGTTATTCTTTTATAAAATTGTAGAAAAATAATTGTATAAATGTAATGCCAATATATGAAACTGTCTCTTTAGTAGAAATGAAACACTGTAACACAAATGTAGCAATACACTGCCAAATGTGTGAGAAGGTTTGTTCAATGTTTGCTGCCTAAAATTCCTCCGGACACAGGAACTTACACTTTGAGTAGAAATCCTACTTGGGATTTTGACCCAAGGTGAGAATTACAAATAAACAAGATAACAGCAGATGGACCAAAGAGGTCAGGTTAAACAAAGTACAACTTCAGAGTACATCTATAAAGATGAAAGAGCTGTTTAGATGTGACATGCATTGTAGGGGTATAAAATGCAGATCTTGAAACCAGGCCAGGGTGATCCTGGAATCCAATCCATAGGGAAGGATCCAGGGGGCCGCGTTTGCAAACGCTCCTCTCTTCTTTTCTCTTTTATTCTGTTTATGTTATTCTCCAATAAACCTTTGTTTTGTTAACCAGACTTGTCTTCGTATTGTGAGTATCAAAATTTGGGTTTTTTACATCTCACATATATATATTGGAAAAGTAAGGGCTTCATGCTTTAGGTACAGGTGATTGCTTATATGAAAAGAGCACAGTATGGGGAGGGGGAAAAGGAGTTATGGATGGAGCCTGGGTTGCTGTGTATGAGTCATCATCTAAGAATTGTTTTTTTGTGCCATCTTATGCCTGGTACCAAGACCTGATCTTTTTGTTCTGGAAAGGTATAAAAGGTGGAAGACATCTTTTCTGGTTGTTGCCTTCATTCCACAAAGAGGAATCAGGCGGCCCCTCTCTGTTTTGAAAGTTGTAATCCTTGTTGAAACCTTGGCTCAGGAGTTTCTTTGGCTCTTTTAAATTCCTGAGTAACACTGGGGCAATTGTGAGGCTAAGTGGAAAACCTTACACTCTACTTGCGGTTTCAGTTAGCTAGAAATTTCTGCCTTTCTTATTTGTACTTGCAATCCATAATATAAGATAAGCTTTATTATTTTATAACTTTTAGGTGGCCTGGCCTCTCCTATCAACCTTTGGACTCATTAGAAATTTCTGACTATCACTCTATTCCTTTCAATCCACTCTTTCTTTTCTTTATCCTTTCAGACTTTTATAGAGAATATAAAAGTAAAAATGCATATACCTTGCATATATAAATGTGGGTTACAGTTTATACATATATATACTGGCAAGCAAGCCTAAGCTATAGTGAACTTAGTTATAAAGGGATTTACATCCACTTTTTGTTCTACCTCTCTGTGACTTTCCAGTGTCTGACTTTCCTGTTGGTCTTCCTCATCATTATCCCTCAGACACAATCTGTTGAGTCCTTCGCGGGAAGCAAGACACGAGAAGCAGTTGTAGTTCTCAGTTTTCTTTATTCTGTGTTCAGCTCACAAGTAGATGGCTTCAGCAGCTCCCAAAACCTCCCAGCTTCTTATATAGGCATTTCCCGGGTCAATGCGATACTTTTCCCGCGCCAGCACCCGCGCATGCGCACGGCACTGGCGACAGCCTGTCTGGTCCCGGGCAGCTTTGCACCTGCCCGGGACCGCCTGCAAACGCCCCGAGCCGTTTGCAAGGCTCGGGACATAACACAATCCATTCTATATCCCATGGAATTTGAATATCACTATCTCCCAATATAACTGAATTTAGGTCAGGTTGTGTTTCTGCTGTCTAAATTTCAATTTCTCCTATAATTGAGTATGTGGGCTAAAGAGTCTGTTGATGTCAGACCTTTACATATTTTTAACCAATTCTCCACTATTACTATGTTACATGGTTCTTTATAGGGACAGACTGGTCCACAATCACAACAGTGATAAGAACAACAACATTTAGTGATACAATTGCAATCACAGAACCAACACATTATGTAGAAGTTTGTAGAATGCGGAGGTCCACAGCTTCTTCTGGAATCCTTGGATGGAATAATATAGGCCACCACTCAGATTGAAAAAGCCAGAAAGCTGCTACTCCTGCAATGAGAAAAATCACAAATGAACCCAGGCTATTATTTCTTCACCCCACAATGACCACATCAGTTATTCACAGTGGGTCTTCTCCAGGAATTATTTTCCACTCTTTTGGCTCCACCCTTTTTCTTTCTTTCAAACTGCTGTTTCAGTTGTTAAGACTTGGTAGGGACCATCCCAGGCTGGAGTAAGTTTTTCTTCACACCAGCTTTTTATCAGGACCCAATCGCAAGGCTGAAACTTGTGGACAACAAACTCCAATGGAGGTGTCTGGGCTAGCAATCCTTGCTTCCTGAGAAAAGGCCAAGCAGAAAACAGCCCCAGTATCTAATTCTTTATAAACATGTCATTAGTTTCATATTGTGGAATTTCCCACTTCAGGTAATTTTAAAATCAACTTGAAAGCATTGAAATAGCCTCACCCCTAGATGTTATAGAACATTTTATGTGTTAAGTCCTTGGAGCGATGGCAAAGGATGAAGACACATTTCTACAGAACAACTCTTTATTGTGCTTTTAGTCAAAACTCCAACAGCGAGCAAAGGCATGCAGGCCTCCTTTTTATACGCCCAGATCCCCGGACATAATGGCAACATAGTCATGCACTTTTCGTGCCTTGTGCATGCGCGCAAAGCCAGCGCCACTCAGTCTGGTCCCGGGCAGCTTCTGCAAAGCCCGGGACCATTGCAACGTCCTGAGCCTGCATTTGCAGGCTCAGGACACAACACCATGTATTTGTTTACATATCATATATTAACCAACCATTAACCATTGAAAAGTATCAAACATCCCTCCCTTCAGTGGCTGCTTCTGTGTCCTAGCTATTGCTTTATTCAACATCTGTCCCCCATCTGGCAGCATCCACCTCTCACTTTTCTTCTACTTCCCATTTTCATTATGTCTCTCTTTTTCCCCCACTTCTGGGTAAACCCCCCCTCCCCTAGCCATTCTTTTGTCCGTATTTACAAACAAATTGCTTAGTAAAGAGCCAACAAAGGAGTGCTCACCAAACTCTGCTTGAGTTAGTTTGCATATAAATCTTTATTCAAAACAACTAACTTGGAATTCCAGTAACAAACGTTTTATTCAAAAGAAGCGTTTGCAAAGGCCTGGTGAACTGAAACACACACAGGAGTTCAGTCACACACTAAAGAGCTGTTTGACACACTTTTATATCCTGTCCCCGACGCAGCTCCCCCCTCCCCTATAGCACTCAACGCCCCTTGTTTACTACTCCGAAGCGCCTAAACCACTACCCTTCCCATGCCCTTTGTACCCATTTTATCTAACACCATTTACTTTTTATAAGCAAAGCCTAGTTCCCCTGATTCTTATCTGTCTGCGGTTATGCTTTTTAGATCTTAAGCTCTAAACTTTATATTCAGGTTTTACATTTCCTCTACTTGCGGTTTCAGTTAGCTAGAAATTTCTGCCTTTCTTATTTGTACTTGCTATCCATAATATAAGATAAGCTTTATTATTTTATAACTTTTAGGTGGCCTGGCCTCTCCTATCAACCTTTGGACTCATTAGAAATTTCTGAATATCACTCTATTCCTTTCAATTATATGATGACATTGACTCTTTCCACACTTACTATTTCATTTGAAGGTTGCAATTTTCTCTTTCCCTTATAATTATCAAAAGAAATATAATTAACTTTGCTGTTCTTCAAACTCCTGATTCACAAATTATTATTATTGGAAAAAAAGAGAAACTAAATGCTATTTATGATTTATGGGAGGAAATTTGGATTAGAAATGTTAAATTTACGCAGGCTCAAAATTTGAGAGAAAATTTTTATAAAATGTTTTATAGATGGCATCTGGATCCTAAAAAGTTGTCTTGTATGTACCCAAACTTGCAACCTAAATGTTGGAGATGTGGTTGCTTGGATGCAACCTTTTTTCATGTATGGTGGACTTGTAAAAA
Organism: Crotalus adamanteus; assembly: GCA_039797435.1. Classification (NCBI taxonomy): domain Eukaryota; kingdom Metazoa; phylum Chordata; class Lepidosauria; order Squamata; family Viperidae; genus Crotalus; species Crotalus adamanteus. The sequence goes on along the minus strand of CM077935.1, from coordinate 730,154 downwards.
TATTAAAGCCTTTTGGATTATGATTTGGTGGAACATTCAAAAGGTTTTTAAAAGGAAGATTAAGTTTACTCCCCAGTTATTTCTTTTGGGTATTTTGGGGGATTTTGATGCTAAAGAAACTATTTTAATGTTGAATTTAATAACAGCAGCAAGATTATTGGTGGGTCAATATTGGAAGAAGGACTCTCTGCCTTCTTTAGAAGAATGGTTATTTAAGGTTTCTAATTTAGCAGAAATGGCTAAAATTTCTGCTTATTTAAAGGACCATTCACAAGAGAGATATGTTATTGTATGGAGAGGATGGATAGAATATGTTCAGAAGAAATATGGAACTACAAAGTTTCATTTATTTTATGAGTAATGGATTTGTTTATAAAATTATGATGTTAAAGTTTGAAGAGAGTTAAGGGTTAGTATGATTTTGGTTATTGTATAATTAGTAAACTTAAATAGATTATGTTTAATATGTTTGTATAACCCTGTACTTGGCTCTGGGAGGTCGGGGGGAGGGGGGGGGGAGGGGGGTGGGGGGAGGATGGGTTGAAGGTTAAATAGCTCAGATAAGTAGAAATAGTTTTATTGTATATAATATTGATGTTTTAATTTGGAGAGAGGAATTGCTCGGGCATTTCCCCTGGACTGCATCTGGAGTGAGAAGATAGGAGGAAGGGGAGAAGTAAGTAGGAAGGTTGAGGAGAAGGAGGAGAGGGGGAGAGTGAGGAAGAAGAGGGAAAGAGGGAAGTGAGAGAAGAGGTTAGAGGGTGGATGCGGTTTGGGGGGAAATGGGTGAGCAATACGGAATGTTGTGTGTATAAATTTATTTTACTCTTTATCTGAAGCATTTTTTATGAATGTAATGTAAAATTGAAAATAAAAAAAAATTAATAAAAAAAAGAAAGAAAGTGACTTGAATTCAGCTATGTATCTGGCTCCCGAATGAGTGCTATGGACAATACAATAGCCTCTCATGACTTATTCTCTTTGGGCAAGATCAAGGACTGCTACAAATATTTTTTTATTGCCAGCAAGAACAAATATATGCCCATCTGAATCAAATGATAATTGAGCAATGTTATATCTCCTTCAGTCAGCCCTGACATTCGCTGTGTCTCCTGATGCACTTTTGGAGATTTATGACATTGTTACCCACTAGCATATAAGCCATAATAATAGTGCATCCCTATTAGAGACAACAATAGCACTTATCCAAATCACAGTTTGACAAGGCCTTTGTAACAGCAAAAAAGATCTTGCTACCACTTACCAGTTTTAAGTAACCAATACTACTACTGCACTGGGCCTCCTCCATCAGAAGAGAGAGTATCAACAATTGCTGGCAAGCAAGAAAAGGGAAGCCATGAAAAACTCTTTCAGGCAGCCAGATCCAATGACTCAATCTCATTCCGGCATATCACAAATGGGAAAAAAGAAAAAGAAAAAGCAAATACAAAAGCAAATAATTTTACAAAGAAAGAAAAGAAAGACCAATAAAATAGGGAAAGAATCTGACATGTTCACTAATCTTAGTGTCTCTCAAACCCAGACTTTGTCTAAACCCAACTCATTATATCACAGGCAACTCAGTACTTTTTTTTCTTTTAGGGTTGCCGTATTTGCAAAACGTCAGACAACCATTAGATAGCTTTTCTGTATCTCTGTATCTCTCTATTACCAACAAGTGATTGGCTAGACATCCATTATAGCTGCAATAATTGTATATTTTATATTATTTCTATATGTTAAGTTTTGTATCTGAATCTTCTCTGATCTACATATACCTAATAATAGCTGAGCAGAATATTTGTTTTTGTTTCTTACCAAAAATGGTGCAACCTATATCATATTTATGCGTAAAAATAAAACTCATCCCCCCAAAATATGTATTTTTCAGAATTAAAATTAGATGTATGGAATATTTTGAGATCAAGTGGGCCTAGATTTCTTTTATATAATAATAATAATAAAAATAACAACAACAATGGTGTAATAATTTTTTATCAATGGTGACATATAAGCAAATGTACCTGGACAATCACTAGAACACTGAACATTAAGAAGTATTCCTCTCATGTGTAAACTGTTTTGAGCTATCACATAATTCTACTGTATATATTAATCAGGTTCTCTCTCTCTCTCTTTCTCTTCTTTTCTTTTTACAAATATATTCAATTGTTTCTAAATTCAGCTTCATTTCTTTTTGAAAAGAATTGCATTTAACTGTAGGATGCTAAGAAAAAGACACAGGCATGTCTTGAGCAGAGGTTTGAAGCTGCAGGACACAGCTTGACAAACTCTGAGTTTATTGCTTCTTATATACTTGTTACATACATAGGCTTTACCATTAAATGCTGACAAAGGTTTCTTCACTGGAAAATGTCTTCATGTAAGCAACTATTTTCTAGTAACACATTACATGGTCAGAGATCAGGTAAAGAGCAAACAGGAGAAGGAACTAACAAAGACAGGAAGAGATAGGAGAAGGAACTAAGCATATTATCTGTTTAGATAGGTAAGGCATTAAGTCAAAAGGGTATGAACTTCTGGCTGCTTCATTAGGGCAAAGGGTATCAAAAGGTTATGAGGTTTGTGGGGGGGAAAGCATGGCAGTTTGCTGCGCATGCAAATTCCCCCACATTTAACAACAGTGTTGGGGATGAAATTTCTTTTGATGAGAAAGGAGAACTGATTACAGGACTGGATATTGAGAACTGGGTCACATTCTCCAACCAGTCCTTCCATCAAGTGAAAGTTGGGAAACTGGATCCCTGGGCTGTTGAAGGCCAAGTGTTCACCATTCGTGAGGAAGCCATCACTTGGCCCAGCACTTTCAACCAAGTAGGTTCTCAATGTAGATGGTTTTGTTTGGATGACTGGGATGATACAGGTAATCTTTTCATACTAACCATAATTGGGACCAACAATAATATGAAGAGACAAGTTCATAAAATAAAACATTACATAATGGCACTAACTTACAGCATCAGTTTCAGATGCAATCATTAGCAAATGACTGCAACATGAAATTTCCTGCCAGCTTCCCTATTGACTTTGCTCGTCAGAAGCTGGCTATGAAATCATAAATGTGACTATTTGAATGCAGGGACATTGCAGAAGCTGCAACTTTAAAGACCAGTCATAAATCTCTCTTTTCAGTACCATTGTAGCTTTGAACTATCACTAAACAAGTGGTCAGAAAGTAAGGACTATCTGCAGCTAAATGACAGCTCTATGTCATTTAATATAGAAAGACGATTAAAGACTTATTCTTTCAGTTAATGTAATATCTGTCTGTAACTGGAAATAATTATAAGCAGTATAAGAAGATTTGAAAAGCAGTATTATCTAATACATTACAAAAATATTATTGAGTTTCCACAGATATATTGCCATAAAAGTCATTAGAGATTAGAGAAAGTATTTACACATATATTACTGTAATGCAGTGTTTACTAATCTTGCTTTTTGGATCATAATCCCTTTCTGAGCCCAATTTACTGGTAAATTATTTCTAGTTGATAATTATTTATTATAAACAGTAGTGATGTTTAATATTTATGGTGCTGAAATTAGCACAGAGAATGACAAATTGATTGTGCACCTGACTGTCCACTTCAGGATCATACTCTTCATACCCTAGAGCAGGGGTCTCCAAACTTGGCAAATTTTTCCTCAGCATGGCTGAGGAATTCTAGGAGTTGAAGTCCTCTGCCGTCAAGAACAGAGCCTCAGGTTGACACACGCATCGCCCCCGGACTCCGTTCTCGGTTGCAGAGGCCTTTCCTGAAGGCCTCTGCCAGCAAAATGGAGGCCAGGGGCGACGTGCATGTGTGGCGGTGAAAGGCAACAGAAGATGTGGGCTGGCAGCAGCCACATGGACTCCTGTTGGACAGGCTGTTGGGGCCGCACCGTGAGGTCAGACAGTGGAAAAATTAGACATCCTCTGAAAATAAGATTTAATGCCTCTTTTGGAGGCAAAAAAAAAAAAGACCGGATCTTATTTTCAGGGAAACATGGTACCAGAATAATCAAATATGTGAAGAGTTTTGCAGCCAGTAGATCTGATTAGCTGCAACAAATTTGGGATTTGTTATGAGTTATGAATTTACTTTAGGGTTTGGATTCCATTTAACTCAGATCACCTGCTCTAAGCTTAACACACGTCTCCAAAATATATCTTTGCACTCAACCCTGTATGTATAAGTTCAGAAGTAAAATATGTGTTTGCAAAAAGTTGCAGAATAATTTATTATTTACTACACAGAATAAACTTCAGTCATATTCAACATACTACTGTATGTATATACAGTTACACTTCCCATTATACAATGATTATTGACATGGGCTATATGACCATGAATGGAGCCAATTCAAATTTCATGGACAGAGGTCTCCCAACTTGGCAACTTTAACACTTCAGGATTTCAGCTCCCAGAATTCCTCCACCAGCCTTCATACCTTAGAGCAGGGGTCTCCAAACTTGGCAAATTTAAGACTTGTTGACTTCAACTCCTAGAATTCCTCAGGCAGGCTGAGGAAAAATTTGCCAAGTTTGGAGACCCCTGCTCTAGGGTATGCAGAGTAGGAAAGGCCTCTAACGGCAAAGTGGAGGCCAGGGAGTGATGCATACATCAACCCGGGGCTCTGTTCTTGACTGCAGAGGCCTTCAGGAAAGGCTTCTGCTGCTGAAATGGAGGGCAGGTGGTGACATGCACATCAACCTGGGGCCTCTGTTCTTGATTGCAGAGGGCTTTCTTGAAGGCCTCTGTGGACAAAATGGAGGCCGGGGGTGATGTGCGTGACAACCCAGGGGTCAGTTCTTGGCTGCAGAAGCCTTTCCTGAAGGTCTCTGACATCAAAATGGAGGCTGATGGTGATTAGTGCAAGTGGTAGACAGCAGCCGCAGAAGAAGTGGGCTGGCAACGGCCATGCAGGCTCCTGCTGGACAGGGCTGTTGATGCTGCCACTGCAAGGTGAGGCAGGTGTTGGGGCAAGGGAGACCTGGCTGTGGGGTCCCCTGAGGTAAACAGGAGTGGGGCTCATAGGGCAGCTCCATCCCCTCCCCCACCTGCCTCACCTCACCTCATGGTGGCGGCATACCAAACAACCAGACAGAATGGGTGGGTGGCCAGCTGCTCAGGCTCTTAACTAGGGCTTATTTGGGGGGGAGGACTTAATCTATTCATGAAGCAGCTGAGGGGCCAGTTTGAAGATGAGTCCCGAGTCCTTATGGCCGAGAAAGAAATCCACTGCCTGAGGCAAAGAGGTCACCCCACAAAGGAGCACGTCCGTGAATTCAGGAAAGTTGTTAACCGGTTGGGGCAGTGGCCTGAACGATCACTAGTCAATTACTTCAAACAAGGGCTAGATCGCGACTTATTTCAAGCCTGCATCATTCAAGGTTTTCCTAATCTATTACATGAGTGTTACCATATGGCAGTGGCGCTAGACATCAAATTGGATTGTCCCAAAAAGTCAAGCATCACCAGAGTCAAGCCACCATGTGTCCAAGGGAAATGCCTCTATGGCCGACATCCCCAAGCCTCTGCAGCCACCAGCGTCTCCCAAGCACCAGCCAGGGCTCCCATCAAGTGCTACCTGTGCAGTCAGATGGGTCATCGAGCTGTGGAGTGCTCTGCTCCTCACCCTCAACCTAGGAGCATGCCAGTTGCTGCCACAAAACTACAAAGAGCTCCCAGAGGGGGGAGAGAAAGAACCAACTGGGCGCGTCAAGGTCTGGACATTGAAGCCTCCCCTCCCACTGAGCTTGAAGTCAAGCCCCAACCCAAGGTGCAACAGATGCCGGAACTGTATGACAGCAACGAAGAAGGCGAGGAAGACCCCATGGTGAGTCAGCCCATTCCCCCTTTTGCCATTCCCACTAGAATAGTGCCCAAAACAGGAGCTCATATGAATTTGAGCATCCTAATAGACTCGGGGTACTCTTAATGCTTAATAAATCTACCCACTGTACTGAAACTGGGCATCCGAGCCAAGCTATTGCCTCATCCCATGGGGTTTGAGCAGGCCAACAGGTCTCTCATCAGAGGTGCACCTGCCACACATCTAACCGAACCCGCACGGTTAGAAATGGGTTGGCATTGGACTTCCGGTGGCGATCGCCACGCCGATGGCGGCTTTCTTTAGCCGTCCGTCTCGGGAATGCGTAAAAGCTGGCAAAGACAGCGATCATCAGCTGTTTTGAGGCTTGGAACCTGTCTTCCTGGGAGAAAGGAAGGTGAGTTTTTCCAGATAGAGGTCGAGTTCCTCTAGTCTCCCAAAAATTTTCTTTTGGGAGACGAAGGGTGAGAACTCCCTCAGAGTCTGGATCATCTCCGCATCCCAGGATGCCTTTGTTCTTCGGAACGAAGCTAGACGCTGCTTCCACATCTGCTGCTTAAAAAGAATTGTGAGTAAAATCAAAATCAGACGGAGCTGTTCAGGAGGATCAGAACTGTGATACTTTGGAACTTTAACTCAAAAAAGAATGAATATCTTCTCCACTTATTATTTTAATAAAAGGAGAGGGGGGGGGAAATGGCAGAGGAATCCCGTTTCTTTGTCTGAAAGGACACTGTTCAAAAAAAGACTTTCACTTTCAATTGGCAACAAAGTTTAAACAATGTAACGGACTTTGCTTATTTAAAGAGTCAGCTTCTTTTTTCTTATGTATGGGGGATTTGTTTTTATTATCCCCTTATTTCATTTTGTTATAAGAAGTGTTTTTTTTAAAAAAAAAAAGTTTGAAAATGGCTTCAAAATGCCCTGGAATTTCTTCTCTTCCTAAAGGCTCAATTTCTTCTCCAGTAATTCAGACTGTACAGCAATCTAAGCCTAAATCTCCTCCACCCTCCACCCCACCTCAGGCACTCACACTTAAAGATTTACAGGAGGCTTTACAGGAGGCTTTGGAGAAAACTGCACAACAGATTAAACAAGAGACAGCAGAGCTTTTGGAGCAGAAAAATAATGAGATGAGAGAAGATATAGTGCTGGCTCTCCAGGGACTTGCAGCTCATGTAGAACGTCTTGATGAGCGTGTGGATGAGGTGGTGGAAAGTGTTGAAAGATTAGAGGATAGAGTTGAAAAAGTTGAAAATAATGTTGATGCAGCACAGAATGAAATTATCATGTCACAATACAGAGATATGGAATATGCTTCGCGAGTAAGAGGATTGAAGGAGAATGTGCAAGAGAATCTGAAAGAAGAAATTGCAGCAGAATTAGCCTCCATTTTGGGATGTGAACCTGAAGAAATGTTGAAAGAGATAGAAAATTTTTTTAGAGTTAACTCATGGATTGCGAGGCAGAGAAATTTACCAAGAGATGTGGTTATTTACTTTTCAAGAAGATCACTTCATAATGAAATTATACAGGCTTTTTATAGCAGAGATTTCAAATTGCAGCTCAAGATGTTATAATTTTAAAAGAAATACCTCCAAAAATTCTTAGAAAAAGAAAGGACTTTGCTTTTCTGGCTGAGGAGCTTAAGAAATGACAGATTCAGTTCAGATGGGATGTACCTGTTGGAATAGTGGTGAATTATGTTGGGACACGTTACAGACTTAACACAATTTTAAAGGCAAGAGATTTTTATGTTTCTGTTCTGAAGGCAGGTGCACCACCATTGTCAGTGCGTCCGCTGTCGTCCGTCAGTAAGAGTAAAGGAACGCCGGTACACACTGAGCTCATCAACCGCTTTATTGTGAAGACGAAACAAAGTCAGCACTGGGAGTGGCTTTCTCCCAGTGCTCTATAACAGTGTGCCACACCCCGTGCTCCCGCCCCCAACCCCAAGCCGACATCCGCCCAAACCTGATATGTGCCCCACCCTTCCCCTGTGCTCTCCCTTTCCCCGACGGAGCTCCACCCCCGCACCCCTCCGTTCGTGTGTCCGGTCCGCGCGTTCCTCTCCCGCCGCCACGCTCTCCCTGCCTACCGGCCCGCCTGTCTGGTAAGTATTCCCCACCCTCAGCCCATGCTGGAGTCGCCGGCAGGGGCTTAGCATCCGGGAAAGTCCTCTCGCTTCGGTCCCTCCGCGTTGACGCGCCGGCGTTCGCCCAGCCTGCCGGCCACAGCTGGTCGTCGGGGAATCCCGGGCTTGCCGGCATCAGCTGATCTTCGGGGGATTCCGGGATTGCGCGCAGACCGGTGCCCGTCTGCGCCTGCGCGTCAGCGCGCGGAAGCAGGTCTGGTGTGAAGCCCCGTTCGGCTCGGGCTTCCGCTGCGGTGGCGTGCGGCTCGGCGGGTCTTGAGGGTGGTGGGCTGTCATCTGCTTCCCCCCGTCCCCGTGTGCATGTCAAGCCTCCAGGAGCTTGACATGCGGCCCCTTCTACCATGTCCCCTCCTGGAAAAGAGAAAAGAGGGGTTGAGTACACGGCATTACACTCATTTCGCCGTGGCTTATCTGGACACCTACGGTGGAATGCTCGGATTAGCCTAGGGGCGTTTACATCCCCCTCCCCCACCCAGGTTGCGTCCGAGAGCGGATATCCCTTCCACCGTAGGAGGTATTGGAGCTTTCCATACCGCCTTCGAGAGTCCAGCACCTCCTGTACCTCGTAGTGGGACCCTGAGACCGGCCCTGGGGCCTCGGTAGTGTACGGGGTTCCATGTGCAGGTTTGAGGAGGCTACTGTGGAATGTCAGATGGATCTTTCCCAAGAAGGCGGGTAATCGTAACTGGACTGTGACCGGGTTGATTATTTTAGTTATTTGAAAAGGACCTACATATTTCGGACCCAATTTCCTGCATGGCACCTGTAAACGAAGATACTTGGTGGCTAAATACATCCAGTCCCCCACCTTGAACGGTTTGTGCGCTGCCCTTTTTTTATCCGCTTGGGTTTTGACAGCTGCCTCGGCCTTCTTCCGTGCTGCTTTAACCCGTTCCCATAACCCTGTTACCTGGGAATACCACGTCTGGGGAGTCCGTTCACTATCTGCCTCTGGCGACCATTCGGGAATGGGGTTAAACTCCACTCCATACACTATCTTGAACGGGGTATATCCAGTACTGTTGTGGACGGTATTATTATAGGCCACCTCGGCAAATGGTAGGAGGTCCACCCAGTCCGTTTGCTGAAATGACACATAACTCCGAAGATATCGTTCTACAATTGCATTTGCTCTCTCTGCCGCCCCGTTGGTGCTGGGATGATACGCTGAGCTTAGGCCTTGGGATGAGCCCAGCGTACGAACGAACTCTCTCCAAAACCATGCCGTAAATTGCACCCCTCTATCTGATATAATTCTCTTGGGTGTGCCATGGAGCCGGTAGATGTGTTGGATGAACAGTCGTGACAATCGCCGCGCCGATGGTAGCCCTCTACATGGAACAAAATGTGCCTGTTTCGAGAACAGATCCACCACTGTCCAGATCACATTATAACCCCGGTTTTCGGGCAGCTCTACGATGAAATCCATGGCGATCTCCTCCCAGGGCCGAGATGGGTTGGCCACTGTCTGTAATAGTCCCATGGGCTTCCCAACCCGGGGTTTAGCACTGGCACACACATGGCACTCTCTGACGTATTGTTCCACATCCACTTTCAGTCTGGGCCACCAAAACTGTCGCCGTAGCAAATGTAAGGTTTTTAAAAACCCGAAATGGCCCGCCTGCTTGGCATCATGACATCTCTGAAGGATGGATTTACGCAGATTATCAGGCACATACATCTTATCGCCTTTCCAGGCCACGCCATCGCAAATGGTCAGCCACCCTGGATGCTCGTTTGCCCACTTATCCGTCAACATGGCGGTCCTAATGGTGTCTAACTCATCTGGTTGAGATTTGTGAACTGCACTGTTGGTCATCTCCTGCCGCGTAAGGGGCATCAGCGCCTGTACGACCTCTTCCCGTCTGCTATGATACTGTGGCATCCGCGACAACGCGTCAGCCAGAAAGTTTTTTCCTCCTGGCACATACCTCAGCACAAACCTGAACCGGCTAAAGTATTGGGCCCATCGGACATGTTTGGGGGCCAAGCGCCTCGGGGACTGTAGTGCCTCCAGGTTCTTGTGGTCTGTCCACACCTCAAAAGGCAACTCGGCCCCTTCTAAAAGATGTCGCCATGTCGTCAAAGCCCATCGGATTGCAAAGGCCTCCTTCTCCCAGATGGCCCAGCTTCGTTCGGCCGTTGTAAATTTTCTGGAGGTATAGGCACAGGGCTGTAATGTCCCGCTTTCATTCTTCTGCAGCAACACCCCCCCCACGGCCACATCGCTGGCGTCGACCTGCACCACAAACGGAACATCCGGATCTGGGTGGCGCAGCACAGGCTCTTTAGCGAACAACGCTTTCAAAGTCTCGAATGCCCTTTGGCAGTCCATGGTCCACTCCAATGGCTGACTTGGGCGGGGTTTTCCCGTAAGATGTTTTGTTCGTAAGAGCTCTGTGAGGGGTTGAACAACAGCGGCAAATGATGGAATAAATTGGCGGTAAAAGTTCGCAAATCCGAGGAAACTTTGTAGCTGGCGCCTGGTCTTAGGGGCTTGCCAGTCCAGTACCGCCTGCACCTTACTCGGATCCATTTCCACCCCGTCCCCCGAAATACGATAACCCAGGTAATCTAGTCGCTCTCGGTGAAACTCGCATTTCGATAATTTCACATAAAGTTGGGCATCGAGAAGTTTCCGGAGCACCTGTCTAACAAGACTGATATGTTCATCCATCGTTGTGGTATATATTAAAATATCATCCAGGTACACAAGGACCCCTCGGTATAGGTGGTCATGCAACACCTGGTTAATTAACTGCATGAACACCGCAGGGGCCCCTTGCAATCCGAATGGCATGACCCGAAACTGGAAACTGCCTAACGGGCAATTAAATGCCGTCTTCCACTCATCGCCGGCTTTAATCCGTACCCTATAGTAGGCTTCTCGGAGGTCTAGCTTGGTGAATACGCGACCCTTTCCTAAATGTGCCAGTAAGTCCTTCATGAGAGGGAGGGGGTATAAATGTTCGACGCACACTGCGTTTAACCCCCGGAAATCGACACACAGACGCAATGATCCGTCCTTCTTTTCCTTGAATAACACGGGAGCCGCTATCCGAGAACGGGCTGGTTGGATAAACCCCCGTGCTAAATTCTGGTCAATATATCTACGGAGCTCTTGTACTTCTGTCGATGTCATAGCGTACATCCGTGGTTTTGGGAGCTTAACCCCCGGCAACAGTTCAATAGCGCAGTCTGTCGGCCGGTGAGGGGGCAGTTGATCGCAACCTTGTTCGCTGAAGACTTCTGCCAAATCCCTGTATTCCTTGGGGTATGAAAGATCCCCCTCCTTCTCCTGGAGTTGTGCTGCTACTCCTGGGACTACTGGGACCCGATCCCCAGTATCACCCTCCACTGGATTTGGGCCTACCCCAAGGCGCACCTTACGGTAACCCTCCTCCCACCATATAGTGGGGGTCCATTTATCTAACCAAGCCAACCCCAGTATGACAGTCTCCATCATAATAGGCACCATGATGAAGCGTAGCACCTCCCAGTGGTCTCCCAAGTCCATGCGTACCCGTTCGGTAACGTGAGTCGCGGGGACCCCTCCCAAAAGCGACCCATCCACTTGCTCAAACCGGATGGGTTGTGTTAACCTATATATCCGGAAACCACTATCCACTGCGACTTTCCTACTGATCAGACATCGTGTGCACCCGGTGTCTACTAAAGCTTGACATGCCCTCTGTACCCCCGTTATCGGACTCGTTAGGACTATGGGTAGAACAAATGGTCTAATGGGTTCACTCACCATCGGATCGGCGGACCCGTCGTCCGGACTGTCTTCATCATCCCCCGGTTGGTAGTGTGCCGCAGCTGCAGGCTCTGGGGTGGCCGGGGACCCCCTTCTCACTCCTGGGGTTGCTTGCTGGGTGGCGGCTCTCGAACTCTCCGCGGCCGTCTTCATGGGGGTAGCCCTACCACTTGTTGTGGGCTTACGTGGGCTAGGCGCTGGGCACTCAGCTGCTCGGTGGCCCGGCTGATTACAACGGAAACACCGAAACACAGCCTCCCTAGGTGCACCGGATGGCTTGGATGTTGCCCGCAGCGGCACCTGGCCTCCCTCTCGCTGCTTATCTTCAGAACGCCGTGGCCTCATGATATCCCCCAATCCTCGATGCACCTCTTTGAGGCCTACCTCCAGCTCGACCACGACCTTGAACCAGTCCCGCAGTCTGTTCGGAACTCCCCTGTACACGCAAGCCTGACGTAGGTCGTGGTCCAGGCCAGCCCGGAAATGATGCACCAGCAATCGCTCTGGCCATGAAGAATACAATCGACCGGCTAACTTACGGAAGTCCCGCACATATTCGATGGCTGGGCGCTTCCCCTGCTGTAGTGCAAGGAGGTCTGCCTCTGCTCTCTGCGCTCGGGTAGGATCTTCAAATCTCACATGCAAAGCGTCCAAAAACAGCCCCGCACTCCCCAATTCACGGGCGTGGTCGCTATACAGGTCGGCTGCCCATGCAGCCGCCTCTCCCCGCAGAGCCGCGGTAACTGCGCCAACCATGGCCCATTGGGAGGCATATAATTGGGCATATTGATCTAAATGGCTTATGGCTTGGCCCAAGAACATTGCCAGGTGATCAGGGTTGCCGTCAAACGTGACAGGAATGGGAGGGGCCCCCCATGAACTCCCTGGACCCCATGGTCCCAGGGGTTGGCCTGGCATGGTGTTAGCATATCCGGGCGCAGGCCCCAGCTGTTCCACACCCCCTCTCACTACAGGACCTCTAGCCACCTTTCTGGGACCAACCTGCTGGGTTGGTTGTGGCTGACCCGGCGGGCCGCCCGACGGGAGGCCCGGGACAGCCGACCCACCTGCTGGAGGCGGCAACCGCAGCCTTGGACTGCTCAAGCGAAACCTGGATGACGGGGTGCGTGTCGTAGAGTCTTCTTCCGATTGCCACATGTTGGAACCACCCCTGTAGCTTGCCTCGCCAAACCGGTGTCGCAAAACATCCATCGTATCTTGACCCGGAGCCGTGGAGTAGCTCCAGTCTTCATCGTCCTCGGAGGTGACACGCCTCTCCCTCCACCCCGAGTGAACGGGCTTCGGCTTGGGTGTCAGAAGCTGCCCGGTCTGCACCCCAGCCACCGCTGGGCTTTGCCACCACTCCTCTTGTGGCTTGGCAGCCCCTGTCTCATCCACACCGGGCCCTGGGTTTGTGGCCAACAGCAGCTTTGGCCGCACCACAGGCTGCTCAGCTGCTTGTTCCAGCTCCGGAACGGCCTCACCGACACCGCCAGCCTCCACCTCCCCCTCGACCAGGGAAACGCCCTGCGTGCCTTCTGCCATACCTCTCTCCTCCGCAGCACGTAATAGGTTGAAAGAAGAAAAGGAGTGCTGACTTCCTGTCAGTGCGTCCGCTGTCGTCCGTCAGTAAGAGTAAAGGAACGCCGGTACACACTGAGCTCATCAACCGCTTTATTGTGAAGACGAAACAAAGTCAGCACTGGGAGTGGCTTTCTCCCAGTGCTCTATAACAGTGTGCCACACCCCGTGCTCCCGCCCCCAACCCCAAGCCGACATCCGCCCAAACCTGATATGTGCCCCACCCTTCCCCTGTGCTCTCCCTTTCCCCGACGGAGCTCCACCCCCGCACCCCTCCGTTCGTGTGTCCGGTCCGCGCGTTCCTCTCCCGCCGCCACGCTCTCCCTGCCTACCGGCCCGCCTGTCTGGTAAGTATTCCCCACCCTCAGCCCATGCTGGAGTCGCCGGCAGGGGCTTAGCATCCGGGAAAGTCCTCTCGCTTCGGTCCCTCCGCGTTGACGCGCCGGCGTTCGCCCGGCCTGCCGGCCACAGCTGGTCGTCGGGGAATCCCGGGCTTGCCGGCATCAGCTGATCTTCGGGGGATTCCGGGATTGCGCGCAGACCGGTGCCCGTCTGCGCCTGCGCGTCAGCGCGCGGAAGCAGGTCTGGTGTGAAGCCCCGTTCGGCTCGGGCTTCCGCTGCGGCGGCGTGCGGCTCGGCGGGTCTCGAGGGTGGTGGGCTGTCATCTGCTTCCCCCCGTCCCCGTGTGCATGTCAAGCCTCCAGGAGCTTGACAACCATCTCCACGATCTAAAAGAAATGAAGGCAAGTCTGAAGAACAGCTGGCTGTAGGAGCAATGTCATTAGTAGAAGAATTGTTGGTTGAATCTATGCAGCAGTCTTTGGAGATAAAAGCAGACCCAAAGGAACAGAGAATGACTCGTGCAGCCTATAAACGTAAAGAAAAAGAACAACAAAAGGTAGATGTTGGAGCTTCACCACAAGTGGTTACCTCAGAGCCAGTGGGAGGAACAAGACTGAAGAGGTCATCGACTGCAGATTTACATGCAGTGTTCTGAAGGCTTCAGGTCACTAAAGATGGCAAAGTTCCTGACATGGAATGTTAATGGTTTGAATTCACCACAGAAAAGAAAGAAAGTATTTAATTATTTGAAACAACACAAGAATGATGTTATATGTTTGCAAGAGACTCATATTGCTTTAAAGGATCAAAAGTATTTGATTAACTCTCAGCTGGGAGTACAGTTTTCAGCCTCTGCTCCGCAGAAAAAAGGAGGAGTGGTTATTTATGTGAGGAAAGATTTATCGCCTACGTTAATTGATTCTGACCCACAAGGAAGATATGTTATTATTGATTTATTATTAAATGGTAAGAGATGTCTTATCATTGGATTATATGCTCCTAATCAACAACAAAAATATTTTTATAAGATGATACATCAGAAATTAACTCAATTGGATTATAATTCAGTTATTATGATGGGTGATTGGAATGGTGTTTTAGATTCAAGTAAAGACAAGAAGGGTTCTTTCAAATCTCCTAATCATGCAAAATTACCTAAAGTTTTTTTTTTATTTGAAGGATGATTTGGAACTTAGAGACATTTGGTGGGAACGGAATACTGAAGAAAGAGACTTCACTGTTTTTCCAGACAGGCATCAATCATATTCCAGAATTGACTTTTTTTTTAATTACTAATGCTCTTTTTTCTAGGGTGAAGAATGCCAAGATATTCCCTAGAATATTGTCAGACCATAGTCCTGTATGGTTGGAGTTATCTATTGAAGACGGGAATAGAAGGACTTGGAGATTGAATGAAAATGTATTTAGACATGAGGGGAACCTACAGAAATGTAGATATTACTTAAAGGAATTTTTTCTTTTGAATATGCATAAGGGTACTTCGATGCCAATGGTATGGGATGCCAGTAAAGCATACATGAGAGGGGTTCTGATTCATATGAATAATGCACATAGGCGCAAACAGATGCAGAAACGTAAAGAGTTGGAAGAAGAGATTAAATGTAAGAAGAAGGCTCTTGTTTTAAATCCAATGGACAATAGTTTAAAGGTTTCTATAACTATGCTTAAGGAGCAATTTAATATGTTAATAGCTGATCAGATTGCAATTAATTTGCGGTATATGAAACATAATACATTTTGTAATGCAAATAAACCTGGTAGGTGGTTGGCTTACCAACTAGAAAAGAAATAGAAATCAAGGATTATAGAGAAAATAAATTATAAAGGTAAAGAAGTATATCAACAAAATTTGATTAAAAGGAGTTTTTTAGACTTTTATTCAAAGTTATATGCTAGTGAAAGTATACAAGTTTCAGATATAGAAAAGTATTTACAGGATGCACATTTTCCTAGACTTTCAAATGATCAACGAGATGAGATGGTTTAATTACTTCTGAAGAGATTATTTGGGCAATTAAGCAATTAAAGGTTGGTAAGGCTCCAGGTACAGATGGATTAACAGCAATTTACTATAAAATGTTATCTGAAGAAATGATAGAACCATTGAAGGAACTTTTTAATAATATTCTGTTGGGAGCAGAGGTACCTCCATCTTGGAAAAGGGCATTTATATCATTGATCCCAAAGGAGAATCAAGATTTGGCTCAGCCTAAAAATTATAGACCTATATCTCTTTTGAATACAGATTATAAGATTTTTTCAAAAATATTGGCAAACAGATTAATGCAAGTTTTGAAGCAATTGATCCATAGTGATCAATCTGGATTTATAACTGGAAGATATATGAAATATAATGTAAGACAAATTGTTAATCTAATTGAGTACTTGGACAAGAACAATCAAATCCCTGCGGCTTTGATATTTTTGGATGCTGAAAAAGCTTTTGATCAATTAGATTGGTAATTTTTATTGAGAGTAGTAGAGAAAATGAATTTTGGGGATAAATTTTTGTATGCCCTTAAGGCTATATATCAACAACAATCTGCACAAATTATAATTAATGGGGGATTAACAGAAGCATTTAACATTGAAAAGGGTACTAGACAGGGATGTCCTTTATCCCCATTGTTATTTGTTTTAACAATGGAGATTTTACTTATTAAAATTCGAGAATCACCTAGAACAGTGGTTCTCAACCTTTTTAATGCTGCGACCCCCAACCGGTCGTAAGTCGAGGACTACCCAACCGGTCGTAAGTTGAGGACTACCTAATGGGTCGTAAGTCGAGGACTACCCAACGGGTCATAAGTTGAGGACTTTCCCTGCCTGGGAGTGCCACGCATGCGTGGTGCCGCCCCCTGCGCCAGCCGAGGCGTAGCTGGCAAGGGGCAGCGACGGCGCAGGGCAACCACCGGCTGGGCCACCAGCTGGCCCAGCCCAAGGAAGGTAAGGCACCCACCGGGCCCCACGCGTGCCAGCAACCCTCCCTGCGCCCGCCGGCCTCCCACCTCCCACCCCTGGCCCTCTTTTACTTACATTTTTAGTAGTTGCTCAGCAGGGAGGGGTGGAAACTTCCAGACAGCTCGCCTTCGCTGCAGACAACTTGCAGCACTGTTTGCAGAATGGGACTTTTGGTGGGCTCAGCAGGGCAGAGACAGCCTGGACAATCCTATTGGCTTTTGAAAGCCAATAGAATTAGACTCTATTCAAGAGAGTCTATTCTATTGGCTTTCAAAAGCCAATAGAATAAAAGGGAGTAGCACAGCTAAGGAAAAGGGGAAAAAATGGCGGACTGCGTTGTTTCCCGACCCCCATGAAATGGTTGTTCGACCCCAAATGGGGCCGCGACCCACAGGTTGAGAACCGCTGACCTAGAATAAAGGGAATAAAAATAAATAAGAATGATTATAAATTGAGAGCTTTTGCTGATGATTTGGTTGTGACATTATCTCAACCTACAGATTCAGTTAGGGATCTGGTTGAAATTTTAACTCAGTATGGAAAGGTCTCTGGTTTCAAGGTAAATAATAATAAGACTAAAATATTATCGAAAAATGTGTCTATGAAGGAAAAGGATATCTTGGCTAAATTAACAGGTTTTGAAATAGTGAGGAAGGTTAAATATTTAGGAGTATATATTACAGCTTCTAATGTTAAATTGTATAAAAATAATTATGAGACATTATGGGTTAAAGTGCAAAAGGATTTAAGTGATTGGAAAAAATTACAGTTATCTTTGTTGGGGGAATCTCAGCAGTTAAAATGAATATTCTTCCAAAGTTTCTTTTCTTGTTTCAAATGATACCTATTTTGAAAAAAGATGTTAATTTGGAGGAATGGCAGAAGGGGATTAATAAGTTTATTTGGGCAGGGAAAAAACCAAGAGTTAAGTTTAAGATTATACAAGATGTACAGGAAAGAGGAGGACTTAAGGTGCCTAATTTAAAATTGTATTATGGTGCGGTGGCTTTAACGCTGATTAGTGATTGGCTCAACTTAACAAATAAAAATATCCTTTCTCTTGAGGGATGGGATTTATTATATGGATGGCATGCATATTTAATTTATGACAAAAAAGTAGATCAGGTTTTTAAATCTCATATTTTGAGAAGTGCTTTGTTGCGTGTCTGGAAGAAGTATTATTATAGGTTAAATTATAAGATTCCAATTTGGGGGATTCCTGGACACGTGATAGAGGGAATATCTAGGGGAGTGAATTTGGATAGGATTTCTTATAAGGAATTACTTAGTTTGGTAGGGAAGGATTGGCAACTAAAGTCTTTAACTGAGCTGAAGCAAGAAAATATTGTACACTCTTGGTTTCAGTATAATCAATTGTTAGTTAGGTGGAGTTTAGATCAAAAGGTTGGTGGTTAGCGCCGCGCCGATGGCGGCTTTCTTCTGAGCCACCCGTCTTGTTATGTGTAAGAGCCTGCAGAACAGTGACAATCAGCTGTTTTGCGGCTCGGAACTTTCCTCCCGGGCGAAGGGAGGAAAGCGAGCTTTCTCCAGATAGAAGTCGAGCTCCTCTGGTCTCTTAGAAATTTTTTTGAGAGACGAAGAATGAGAGCTCCTTCGGAGTCTGGGACAACTCCGCATCCTGGGATGCCTTTGTTCTCCGGAACGGGAGAACAGAGCCAGACGCTGCCTCCACCTCTGCTAAATTAAGAAGAATTGTGAGTAAATTCTAAAGCAGATGGAGCAATTCAGGAGGAACAGTATTTTGATTTTGAATTTCAACTTTAACTCAAGAATTAATATCTTCTCCAATTAGTATTTTAACAAATAGGGTGTGGAAGGAAAAAAAAGAAAAAATGGTGGAGGAATTTTGTGTCTTTGTCTGAAGGCTTTCATTTTCTTTGAGGACTTTTGCAACAAAGTTTCATTAGAGTAATGGACTTAGCTTATTGAAATTGCTACAGTTTATGTATAGAGACAGGAATCCTTTTTTTTTTTAAGATTGTGAAGTTACAAGGATGGCTTCAAAACATTTGGTTTCTTCGGTCCCTAAAGCCTCTATTTCCTCTCCATTGACTCAGACTGTCTCTCAGCCTAAGCCAAAGACACCTCCTCCTTCTCCTCCACCTGCAATTTCACTTAAAGGTTTACAAGAAGCTCTAAAAAAGAATGCCTTGGATATTAAAGAGGAGGTAGCTGATCTTTTGGATTGTAAAATGGCTTCAGAGAGGGCTGTCATGGCAGAATTATTGGAGGAAAAAAATAAATAAATGAGAGAGGATATAATGTTTGCATGTCAAGGTTTAGCTATGCATATTGAGAGAATTGATGATAAAATGGAGGAGGTGACTGAAAACGCAGCAAGATTGGAAAGTAGAGTTGAAGAAGTTGAGAATAAGATAGATATGACACAGGATGAATTAATTATTTCACAGTATAGAGACATGGAATTCGCGCTGCGTATCAGAGGAATGAAAGAAAACCAGCAAGAAGATTTAAAGGAGTTAGTTATTAAAGATATTGCTTTTAATCTGGGATGGAGACCAGAGGAAATTCGGAATGAGATAGAAAAAAATTTCAGAGTTAACTCATGGGTTGCCAGACAAAGAAATTTACCTAGAGATGTGGTTATTTACTTTTCAAGAAGATCTATATGTAATGAAATTATACAGGCTTTTTATAAACAGAGGTTTCAAATTGCAGCCCAGGATGTGATAATTTTAAAAGAGATACCTCCAAAAATTTTAAGAAGAAGAAAAGATTTTGCTTTTTTGTCTGAGGAGTTAAAACATTGTCAAATTCAGTTCAGATGGGAGATTCCAACTGGAATAGTAGTGAATTATGCAGGAACGCGTTATAGATTAACTACAGTTTTAAAGGCAAAAGAATTTTACAACTCTCTTCTGAAGGCAGACTCGCCCTCATTTTCACAAGCTAGTAAAATTGAAGAAGAGCATATAATTGGAGGAGCGACCTCATTGATTGTTAGAAGTACAAGATCAACCTGCTGCACAGAATTTGGAGATAAAAGAACAAAGGATGACAAGAGCTGCTTATAAACATAGAGAGAAGCAGCAGAAGACTAGTGAGACAATAGAAGGTACTATTACTACAGATCATGTGGGAGGAGCAAGACCAAAAAGATCCTCAACAATTGATCTTCAAGTTATGCTTCAGAGGCTTCAGGCCGGTAGGGATGGCAAAGTTCCTGACATGGAATGTTAATGGCTTGAATTCACCACAGAAAAGGAAAAAAGTTTTTCATTATCTGAAACAACATAACAATGATGTAATATGTTTCCAAGAAACTCATATAACTTTAAAGGACTCTAAATATTTGATTAATTCTCGTTTGGTATCACATTTTACGGCTCCAGCTCCAGGGAAAAAAGGGGGTGTTGTAATTTATGTGAAAAAAAATCTATCGGCTGAATTAATAGAATCTGATCCTCAAGGAAGATATGTTTTTATAGATTTAGTATTACGAGGTAAGAAATTTCTTATTATTGGACTATATGCCCCTAATCAACAACAGAAGCAATTTTATAAGTTTTTGCATGGAAAAATAACTCAGTTGGATTATAAATCTGTAATTATGATGGGAGATTGGAATGGAGTTTTGGACTCAAGAAAGGACAAAAAGGGTACTTTTAAAACTTTTATTCAATCTAAACTACCTAAAGCTTTTTTTATATATGAAAGATGAGCTGGAACTCATTGATGTTTGGCGTGAAAGGAATATAAATGACAGAGATTATACTTTCTACTCAGATAGACATCAATCATTTTCAAAGATTGACTTTATTTTAATTACCAATGATCTTTTTTCCAGGGTTAAGAAAGTCAAGATTTTTCCTAGGACATTGTCTGATCATAGTTCTGTGTGGTTGGAGTTATTTGTGGAAGATGGGAATAGAAGATCCTGGAGATTGAATGAGAATTTGTTTACTCAGGAGGAGTTTGTACAAAATTGTAAAGAACATTTGAAGGAATTTTTTGTTTTAAATATGAATAAGGGAACTTCAATGCCTATGGTGTGGGATGCCAGTAAAGCTTACATGAGGGGAATTTTGATTCATATGAATAATGCTCTTAGGGGCAAATTGATACAAAAATGTAAAGAATTAGAAGAAGAGATTAAATTAAAAGAAGAGGCTTTTGTTTTGAATCCAACGGATAACAGGTTAAAGGCTGCTATAAATATGCTTAGGGCACAATTTAACATGTTGATGGCAGACCAGGTAGCGACTAATTTGCATTATATGAGACATAATACTTTTTGTAATGCAAATAAGCCTGGGAGGTGGTTAGCTTATCAACTACGTAAGAAACAGAAGGCAAGAATTATAGAGAAAGTAAAATATAAAGGCACTGAGGTTTTTCAATATAATTTGATTAAAAAGAGTTTTTTAGATTTTTATACAAAATTATATGCTAGTGATAATATACATGTTGCAGAAGTAGAAAAGTATTTACAATCAGTACATTTTCCCAAACTTTCTAATGAACAACAAAATGTGATGAATTGTTCAATTACCTCAGCGGAAATTGGCTTAGCTATCAAGCAGTTAAAGGTGGGAAAGTCTCCAGGAACAGATAGATTGATGGCAATGTATTATAAAATTTTACTTGAGGAGATGATGGAGCCATTAATGGAGCTTTTTAATAGTATTTTGTTGGGAGCTCAAGTTCCCCCTTCTTGGAGAAGGGCGTTTATATCATTGATCCCGAAGGAGGATCAAGATCTTACTGAGCCTAAGAATTATAGACCTATATCTCTTTTAAATGTAGATTATAAGATTTTTTCAAAAATTTTGGCAAATAGATTAATGCAGGTTATGAAGGATTTGATTCATTGTGACCAATCAGGATTTATAACAGGAAGATATATGAAATATAATGTAAGACAAATTCTTAATTTAATTGAGTATTTGGATAAGAATAATCAGATTCCTGTGGCTTTTATATTTTTAGACGCTGAGAAAGCTTTTGATCAATTAGATTGGAAATTTCTATTTTTATTGATAGAGAAAATGAATTTTGGAGATAAGTTTTTACATGCTCTCAAGGCTATATATCAGCAACAGTCTGCTCAAATTATTATCAATGGGGGATTGACAGAGACTTTTAATATTGAAAAGGGAACAAGACAAGGATGTCCATTATCCCCATTGTTATTTGTTTTAACAATGGAGATTTTGTTAATTCAGATTCGAGAGTCAACGGTAATTAAGGGAATAAAAGTAAACAGGAATGAGTATAAATTGAGAGCTTTTGCAGATGATTTGGTTTTAATTTTAGCACAACCGACTCAAGCGGTTGGTCATTTGTTGGAACTCATATCTCAGTATGGGAAAGTTTCTGGCTTTAAAGTAAATAATAATAAAACTAAAATGCTATCTAAAAATATGTCTAATAAGGAAAATGAAATTTTAGTTAAACTTACAGGTTTCCAGATGGTGAAAAAGGTTAAATATTTGGGAGTATATATAACAGCTTCTAATTGAAAATTATATAAGAATAATTATGAGTTATTATGGGCAAAAGTACAAAAGGATTTAAATGATTGGAAAAATTTGCAATTGTCGTTGTTGGGGAGAATATCAGTGGTAAAAATGAGTGTTCTACCAAAGTTTCTTTTTTTGTTTCAAATGTTACCCATTTTAAAAAAAAGATGCGAACCTGGATGAGTGGCAAAAGGGTATTAATAAATTTATTTGGGCTGGGAAAAAAACAAGGGTAAAGTTTAAGATTCTGCAAGATGCCCGAGAAAGAGGTAGGCTTAAAGCACCTAATTTGAAGTTATATTATGATGCAGCCACCTTAACTCTGATAAGTGATTGGCTTAACTTAACAAATAAAAATGTCCTTTCTCTTGAAGGGTGGGATTTATTGTATGGTTGGCATGCATACTTGATTTTTAATAAGAAAGTAGATCGGGCTTTTAAATCACATATTTTAAGAAATGCTTTTCTTCGAGTTTGGAAGAAGTATTATTATAGGTTAAATTATAAAATACCTATTTGGGGGGTTCCTGGACATGTAATTGAGGGAGTTTCTAAGGGGATGAATTTTGATAAAATTTCATATAAAGAATTATTAATTGGGTCAGGTACTGACTGGCAGTTAAAATCTTTAGATGTATTAAGACAAGAAAATATCTTACAGTCATGGTTTCAATATATACAAATTGTGGATAGGTGGACTGTAGATAAGAAAGTTGGAATAACACTAGGAGATGAAAATTTGGTAATTCAGATTAAAGATCAGAACCATGCTTATATTAAAAGAATTTACAATGAGTTAATAAAACTGGACTCGGAAACAGAGTTAGTAAAAGATTGTATGATTAAATGGGCCCAGAACATCCAGGAACCAATTTTATTGGATTTATGGGAGACTATTTGGATTAGAAATGTTAAATTTACACAGGCCCAAAATTTGAGGGAAAATTTTTATAAAATGTTTTATAGGTGGCATTTGGATCCTAAAAAACTGTCTTGTATGTATCCTAATTTACAGCCCAAATGTTGGAGGTGTGGTAGTACTGATGCAACTTATTTTCATGTTTGGTGGACTTGTAAAAATGTTAAAGCTTTTTGGATAATGATTTGGTGGAACATTCAAAAGATTTTTAAAAAGAAGATAAAGTTTACTCCTCAATTATTTTTATTGGGTATTTTTATGGATTTAGATGTTAATGAAACTATTTTAATGTTGAATTTAATAACCGCAGCAAGGTTACTTGTAGGTTTATACTGGAAGAAGGACTCATTGCCTACTATAGAAGAATGGATACTTTTTTTTTTTTTAATTGAAAAATTTTTAAAAGTTTTACAAATAAACAACCAAAAACAAATCAACCCTCACCCAATCCCTCCCAAACCCACCCCTCCCTCCCCCCTCCCCGAACTTCCCAGAACTGAATATAGGCTTATTTAAAATTTTAAAAAACCTAAACAAATTTTTACAACTTATAAAATAATTAATAATAAGATATATGTGACATAAGCATTAAAAAGAAAAATACTTAAAAAAGAAAGAGAAAAAAAAGGAGGAAAGAAGAGAGAAAAAAAAGAAAAAGAAGGAAAGATAAAAAAATAAAAGAAAAAAAAAGAAAAAAAGAAAAAAAAAGAAAGGAGAAAACAAAAGACGGGAAAGGAAAAAAAAGAATGGATACTTAAGGCTTCTAATTTAGCAGAAATGGCAAAGATTTCTGCTTATTTAAAGGATCATACACAAAAAAAAATATATTATGGTATGGAGAAGATGGATAGATTATATTCAGAATAAATATGGAACTTTAAAGTTCCATTTATTTTATGATTAATTTTTTTTTAAATAATAATTATTATTTATAGAATTTTGTAATAAGTGATTTATAACAGATTTGTTTACATTATTATGACGTTAAAGTTTAGAGGGAGTTAAGGGTTAAGTATGAATTTCTTTATTGTATAATTTTTTTGTTTTTAAAAGTTATGTAGATTTTGCTTGCTTTGTTTACAATAACCCTGTATTCTGCTCTGGAAAGTGGGGGGGGTAGGGGGGATGGGTGGGATTAATTAGGTTAGATAAACAGAAATATTAATGTATAAAATAGATAGAGTAATTTTGAAAGAGGTGCCGCTCGGGTATTTCCCCTGAACTGTATCCGAAGAGGGATGAGAGGGGAGGAGGAAGGGATGGAAGGAAGTAGGATGGGAGGAAGGGAGGAGGGGAGAGAGGTGAAGAGAGGAGAGAAGGAGGAGGGAAGTAAGGAAGGAAGGTAGAGAGGGTGGATGCAGTCGGGGGGAGGTGGACGAGCGACACCTAAGGTTATATGTATGAATTTATTTCAAAGGTATTTTTTATAATGTATTGAAAGTATTAAATGTATTGAAAAATGGAAAATAAAAAATTAAAAAAAAAGGTTGGTATTACTTTAGAGGATGTGAATTTGGTAAAACAGATTAAAGATCGAACTCGAGCCCATATAAAGAGAATTTATAATGTTTTAATAGAATTGGATTCTGAAATGGAGTTAGTTAAAGATTGTATGGTTGTCGGGCCCTGCGAGGCATCGCAGTATGGAGATCCACCACTGGTCGCCCCAACGCCCTCCGGTTTTCCAGGGCCTGTTCTTGCCGGCTGGTCTCGGAGCTCCGAAGCCGTCGCTGCCTCCCTATGACATCATAACCAGGCATCCGAGGTGTTTCCGGAGCTCTGCATATGCCCGACATTAGGGCGAGGATTTTCCGCATGTGCATAGCCAGCCGATGGTCGGGACGATTGATTCACGCATGCGCATGACCAGCTGATTGCTGGATTTTCTGCATGCGCATATCCAGCTGATGGTCAGGACGATTGATTCATGCATGCACATGACCAGCTGATTGCCGGAATAGACTCATAGCACCTGGGGCGCATTAGTTTCCTTTAAGGACCGGATGGTGGTTTCCCGGGGATTGGTTGGGTGTGGGTGGTGTAATTAGAGCATGGTGGGTTTAGACACTATGTAAAGGCACTGAGAACAGATGGTTCTCAGTGCCGACTTTTCACACGCTTCACTTCTTCAGTAAAGTTTTGTTCCTCGTTCCTGCTTATGGTTTATTTTCTCGCAACAAAACACTGGGCTAGGACGTCGCAACAGTAAGTCGGCACTCCCATTTTTTGCTTATTTGGAAGTTCTCATCCCTTTATCTTGCCTGCAAGGGGGTTGTTTTGGAGCGGCTATGGCAGAGGGAGTCCAAGATGCCGATCCCATGTGGGAGGTCCCGGAGCTGCCTGCAGACAAGGAGACAGTCGCTGAGGTGGAGGTGGCAGAGTCTTTACCAGTGGTGAGGCCTAAGGAACGCGCCCAGCAGCCAGTGGACAGCGGGGGTGAAACTAAGCAGAAGCCAACTGCAACTTCTTCGGGGGAGTGGTGGTTGAGTTCAGCTCTACAATGCTCGGAGGTTGGCAGGCCTTTCCTGACTGGGGAAAGAGACTCCCTATCTGGATGGAGGGAGAGACGCATTACGGGTGATGAAGATGAGGAGTGGAGTTATTCTACGGCTCCAGGGCAATATACCTTGGACGTTCTTTGTGACAGATTTGGAGAAACGGGGTTTTTACCCAGATCAGGTGGAACACCAGGCTCCCAGGTCCCAATGGGTTCTTCTGGGTTTCGTTTAGCCAGCCCATGATTTCAGCTGTCTCAGGGTCAACAAAGGCAGGGGGACCAAACTGGCATGGCTTCTACAGCTGCACCTACAAGCCACTCTACATCATTCCCTCATTCCTTGGGTTCAGGGGAGTTAGGTCCAGGGAGTCGGCATAGGACCATGCCAGATAATAGCCAGCAGGTTGGACAGGCTGCCACTATGTGGCCGGCAGGTATAACCTGGGTTCCTCCACCTATTGGGGTGATGTTTGATGGAGACCCAGATAGATTGGCGATGTTTATGGGACATGTCCTGAGCCACCTAGATAGGTTTGCACCACAATATTCTTCCCAATGGGCTATTGTTGTGGCAATAACAGCAAACTTACAGGGGGAAGCAGCTGCCTGGGCTGCTGATATCTTTAGTGATCATGCTCGCGAGCTGGGTGACGTTGGACTGTTCCTCGATGCACTGAGAGCCCGGTTTGAAGATCCCACGCGGGTTCAACGGGCTGAAGCGGAGATCTTAGGATTATGACAAAAGGGTAGGCCCGTACGGGAATACGTACGAGAATTCCAACGTGCAGCTGGTAGATTGAGGGCTTGGCCAGAGCGTCTCCTGGTATACCATTTCCGTAATGGACTGGATACAGACCTAAGGCAGGCCTGTGTTGTATGGGGTGTACCCTGTAGGCTCCAGGACTGGTTTCGGGTGGTGACCGAATTACATGCAGGATTGCAAGAATTTTGATCGGTCACAGCTGGTCCATCCATCCCTCGACAGGTAGGGGATAGGCCGAAAGAGCCTGGGTGCCAGCTTCCTATCCTTTCACCACCTGTTTCTGCACCACCTAGTAAAGGGACATTTAGGTGTTTCAGGTGTAACCGGCCAGGACATCAGGTGGCACAGTGTCCGGTTCCAGCTGGACAGGGTATGTCGGCGAACCAGGGAGGACTGGGTGATACTCCACAGAGGACTTCAGATCGGTCTGGAGCATTATGTCAGGCTGAAAGAGAGACCCCCCCCCGTCGACCTTCAGGGGAGACAACACCTACCAGCCCTGACGTTCTGCTGGAGGAATATGATCATATGGATCCGGAAGAGGACCCTATGGTAAGCCAGCCAATAGTACCATTTGCCATTCCGATTTTCCTGACAAGTCCTAACACTGGCCAAAGTAGTGGGTGTCAGACATTAATAGATTCTGGTTGTACCAGATGTCTCATTAGTAAGAGGGTGGTAGAGAAACTGGGACTTAGGACGAGGCGGTTGTTACATCCAATCCGCTTTGAACAAGTGGATGGTTCCCTTTTGGGGGGGCTCCGGCCACACTGGTAACAGAGCCTGTACGGTTAGAGATGGGGGAACACTGGGAGATTCTCCGTTTCATTATAGTTCCGTCCATGATGGAGGAAGTGATATTAGGACTAGCTTGGCTAGACAAGTGGGGTCCTACTATATGGTGGGAGGGTGGTTGTTGCCATATGCACCTTGGTGTTGGCCCTCGACCACCAAGAGCGGAGGAAAGCAGTAGCAACAGCCCACCTAGGAGCAAGGTCGATGCTGAGGATAAGGCCAGGGATGGGGTTAAAGGAGCAACGAATCAAGCAGACAGAAATCAGGGCTTTCCGGCGGTATATAACGATCTTGCAGAAGTATTTAGTGAGCAGGAATGTGACAACTTACCACCCCACCATCCAACTGACTGCGCAATTGACATCTTGCCGGGAGCCAAATTGCCGAAACCACATATGTATCCCATGACACCTCGGGAACTGGAGGAATTGAGGAAATATATTGATAAGAATTTAGCACATGGTTTCATATAACCGGCCAGGTCCCGAATTGCAGCACCTGTATTGTTCCAAGAGAAAAAGGATGGAGGCCTTCAGCTTTGTGTGGACTTGAGAGGCATTAATGTGGTCTGTATAGAACACATGTACCCTCTTCCTTTAATGAAGGACATGTTAACCCATCTGGCGCAGGGGAGGATTTTTACCAAATTGGATCCGAGGGAGGCTTATTACTGGGTTAGAATTAAACCCAGTGACGAATGGAAAACAGCATTTAACTGTCCTCTTGGCAGTTATCAATTCCGGGTTATGCCCTTTGGGCTACAGGGTGCTCCCACTGTTTTTATGCAGATGATCAATGGGGTGTTACACGATCATCTATATCATGGAGTATTGGTCTATTTGGTCGACATACTGATTTATACCAATACAATGGAAGAACATATTAGTTTGGTCCGGGATGTGTTGCGTAGGTTGCTCAATGCCCAACTGTTCGTGAAGTTATCCAAGTGCGAATTCCATAAAACACACCTTGACTATTTGGGCTATAGGATATCTGCAGTGGGTATAGAGATGGACCCGGCAAAAGTGCAAAGTGTTCTGGAATGGCAAGCCCCGCGAACCCGATGCCAATTGCAAAGATTTTTAGGTTTTGCCAATTTCTACAGGCAATTCATCCCTGCATTCGCAAAGGTAGCTTTACCACTCACAGACTTATTACGGACCCGGAAAAGTACCATACGGCCACGACCTGGACAGGCGCTGGCTTGGACCGCAGAGTGCCAGACGGCGTTCAAAATATTGAAGGCTCTATTCACCAAGGAACCCGTTCTGTTACATCCGAATCCAGAACAACCATTTATAGTACAGGCGGATGCTAGTGACGTAGCGGTGGGGGCAGTTCTGTTACAACGAAACCCAGCTGGGACATTGCAACCCTGTGCCTACACGTCACGGAAGCTGACTGAAACTGAAAGGGCTTTGGCAGTATGGGAAAAAGAGTCCTTTGCTGTTAAATGGGCCTTATCCATGTGGAGGCATTTATTGGAAGGGGCCAAACATGAAGTCGAGGTCTGGACTGACCATAAAAATTTAGAGGTGTTACAAACCCCAAGAAGACTTTCACCAAAACACGTGAGTTGGGCACAGTACTTTAGGAGTTTCAGGTTTCACCTTAAATATGTACCAGGTGGCTGAAATTTCCTAGCGGATGCATTGTCTAGGTTACCACAGTATGATAGTAAACGGCAGGAGGTGGTCCAGGTGATCCTACCTCCCTATACGCAGGGTGTCACCAAAGTGGTATCCCGTCCAATCACTGTGGATCTGGAACACGAGCTAACGGTGGCCCTCCCACATGATCCTTGGTTTCAGAAGCACCAGAGTTTGTTAACCCAGCGGGATGGGTTGTCTTGGTATGGAACTAAACTGTATGTTCCACATATATTACGCAAGGGTATTCTCCATCATTGCCATGATTCCAAACAGGCAGGCCATTTCGGATTCTTAAAGACCTTACATCTCGCTAGGTGCCAGTTTTGGTGGCCCCAAATGAGAATTGACCTAGAAAAGTATGTCAAAAGTTGCCCAACATGTGCTACCTCCAAACATAACCCTGGTAAACCTTTGGGGCTTCTGCAGTCCGTGGCTGATCCAGAATATCCATGGCAGGATATAGCCATGGACTTTATTGTAGATCTTCCCGATAGCAAAGGCTACACAGTAATTTGGACAATAATAGATCTGTTTTCTAAGCAGGCCCATTTTATTCCCTGCAGGAGAGGAGATAGCCATGGATTTTATAGTAGAATTACCTGAGAGCAAGGGAAACACTGTGATATGGACTGTGATTGAACTATTTTCCAAACAGATGCATTTCATTGCTTGCTCAGGACTTCCTTCTGCCCAGAAACTAACCAAACTGTTTTTGAATCACATGTACTAACTCCATGGTGCCCCAAAGTGGATTATTTCTGACAGAGGGGTACAGTTTACTGCAAAATTCTGGAGGGAGTTTGTTAAACTGATTGGGTCCTCCCAGGGGCTTTCATCTGCTTTTCATCCAAATACTAATGGAGCCGCTGAAAAAGCTAATGCAATGGTGGAACAGTATCTCAGATGTTACGTAAATTACCAGCAGTCAAATTGGGCTGACCTTTTACCTTTTGCAGAGGTAGCCTACAATAATACTGTGCACAGTAGTACTGGTCTCACCCCATGGGTAGAGATTTTGTGCCCATTGCCTGAGTTCCCACAGGAGCCACTTACTTCCCAGACCTTGGACCAATGGGTGACATCTTTCCAGGGGTTTTGGGTGAACGTGAAGAAAGCATTGGCTAAAGCTACAAAGGTTTACAAGGAGCAAGCAGTCAAACGACTTTCCCCTCAAACCCCTTTTTATGTTGGACAATTAGTTTATTTTTCTTTTTTTTTTCAAACAAATTTTATTGGTTTTTTAATTTTTACATCAGAGTGCTCAGGAAAACACCGTGGTGAAGGGGAAATCAGTCATCCAAAAACAAAGTCATACATATATAACTGGAGTTAATACATTAAAAATTTCCCTCTCTACTTCCACCACATGATATAAGGAATTTAGTTTAATCTATTTCTTCATAAAATTCAATCGGTCCAAACGATCATCATCCTGCTTTAAGCTTCACTAATTTTGATTAACATATTCAAATTCAAATTCATCTTAAGTAAACATATTAATAAGACTTCGGGTATCCCTTCTACAACATACATAGTATTCCAACAATAACATTCTAGTATTTTCACATATATTCCATTTCTTAACTTAATAGATCATTGGTTAATACCCTTTCTTCTCTTATCGTAAATCTCTCTAGTTCTTCTTCTATTACAAAGTAATTTTCTATATAAACAGAATAAAAAATAAAAAAACATTTCAGCCCGTTAAATAAAATTTAAATCTCAACCAAAATAGTTATCATGTCTAAGACAAACATATCATTACACAAATTATCATCTTACTAATTTCGCATACTCAGTTAACTCTATCTCCATCATTAATATTTCTTCCAGCCATTTTTTTATCTTGTTCCAAAAGTCATGGGCTTTTGAGCACTCCCACCACATATGGTAATAGGTCCCTATTGCCAATTTACATTTCCAGCATATGGAAGAAAAATTTTGTTGGAATATTCATGAACAGGAAGAGTCATGTGGTAACTCAGTCAGCCAATGAGAAGAAAGGGCTACTGAGTCTGTGCAAAAGAGTATTGATTTAGGAGCTGGATTTCCAGTCTCAAGGTTTATCTCTGGTCTGTCTCTGTAAGAAGTCTTCATTAAGCTATGTTGCTGAAAAGAAGAATGGTATTGTAAATATTTTTATATAAATATAAAGTTATTTGAATCAGCTAAATGCAGTCAACTGTGAGAGCTTCTGATTTATTTTTCACCAATAGAGAAATTAAAATTCTCTAACAGGTTATGGGCCCAGAGCTTACTAAGGACTGCATTGTAATTTAAAGCTGGAAGAAATTGCCTGTGTTTAGAAAGTATAAGAACAAGGCAGAATTAGCAGAATGGCTGCAATGGACTTTAAGGAAAGCTCTGTGCCTCATTTGGGCCAGAAGAATTATATTGTGTGGGCTGCAAAAATGGAATGTTTGCTGAAAGCAAAAGAGCTGTGGTATATTGTTGAAAATCCACCACATGTATTTACAGCTGCAGATCAGAAAAGCCATGATCAAGCAATGGCTTATATCATCTTGAATTTAGATGATGATCAATTTCTAAATGTTGCAAATTTAAAGACTGCAAAGGAGATTTGGTTGAAATTGAGAGCTGTGCACGTGAATGTTTCTGCATGCAATATAGTGCAATTGTCAAGAAAACTTTACAGGGCCTGTTTGCAACCAGGTGAATCTGTGGAACAGCATTTAAATAAAATGCAAAGTTTATTTTTGGACTTAGAACAACGTGGGATTAAATTCCCTGAGTCCCAGAAGGTTTTATTGGTGTTGAACAGTTTAGATAAAACCTGGGACACAGTTTCTGCAATATTTGAGTGCAAAGAAGAACAAGACTTAAATTTTGAGGTTTTAAAGGCATGTTTGCTTAATGAAGAAGAAAAACACCATTTTAGAAGCAGCCACGAGGAGGAGAAATTCCAGAGGAGGGCGTCCAGACTGCAAGTCTCCAGAGGAGAAGAAACAAGCAGATTGGACCCGGACCAAATTGCAACAAAAAAGAGATTTTGCAAGCAGAAAGCTTTGCAAGAAAAGACTTGCTACATTTGTGGAGCGAGCACACATTTGCAAAGGAACTGTTTGCAGAGGAACTGTTTGCAGCAAAGGACATTTGTGCATGCAAAAAGGACTGATTTGCAAAAGGAACATTTTGGTGTTGCAAAAGTTTGCAATAGCAACAACAGAGACAAGTGGCTAATAGATAGTGGGGCAAGTTAAACAATTGTTAATGACTCTGAATTATTTTGCAGGGTTGTTCCAGTAGCACAAGAAGCTGTGGCTTTGGCAAATGGCCAGAAAGCAAAAGTCATTGGAAGAGGTGATGTAAAAATTCCATATTTGGAATCAAAGTTTACCAATGTGCTTTGTGTACCTGAGATGGAACATAATTTGTTAAGTGTGTCTAATTTAGACAAACAAGGTTTTGAGGTCATTTTTGTAAATGGGAAATGTCTCATGAAAAGAAATGGGAATATTTGTGCAGAAGGCATAAAGGAAGATAATCTATATGTATTGCAGGGACAAAAGGTTCAATGTTCCCATATAGTTAAGAATGTTGCAGAGCATGATTCATGTGTTCATCTTCTGCATAGAAGACTTGGCCATGCAAGTTTTAAAGTTTTGCAGCAAATGCAAGATTTTGCAGAAGGGTTAAATTTGAAGGGATGCAAAACATATTTGGACTGTGCAGTATGCAAAGCATCGAAGTCAAAGGCATTCCCAGTTAGTAAATATAGCACAAGACAAAGAAAAAGAGTTCTAGAGCTGTTCCATGCAGATCTGGTGGGACCTATGCAAACCAGTTTGGGAGGAGCAAAATATGCACTGGTAATTGTTGATGATTATAGCAGGTATTCATTTTGCTACTTGCTTAGAGGTAAGACAGAGGTGCTACAACAATTCAAACAGTGGGTAAGTTTTGTAGAGAGAAGGTACAGACAACAAGTGTGTCAGTTGCAAACTGACAGAGGTACTGAATTTATGTCAACTAAATTCCAACAATGGTTGGGGCAGTTGGGGATAAGACACAGACGTACAAATCCTTACACAGCAGCAGAGAATGGTGTAGCTGAAAGAAGGAATGGTGTTTTGCAAACAATGAAAGATTCATTATTGGAGGATTCTGGTTTGAGCAGGACATATTGGGGAGAAGCCATATTGACTGCTAATTATATAGTTAACAGGCTCTGGAGTTCCTCCATTAATAACACTCCATATGCCATTCTATATGGGAGAAAGCCATCACTGGCACATTTGAGAATTTTTGGAAGTACTGCATGGGTACATATTCCAAAAGCAATCAGAAGGAAGGGACAGCAAAAGGCAAGAAAGCTCAGGTTTGTGGGCTATGAGCCAGGGTCAAAAGGATATCGCTTTAGTGATGGAAGTAAAAGAATTATAATTTCAAGGTCTGCTAATTTTGCAGAACAAAATTGGGACAGAATTAATGCAAATTCTGGGTATGTCTCACTTAATGACGGTGATCTGTTTAGTGACAATAACTCATCTAATGATGAAAAAATCATTATTGAAGATGTCAATGTTCAGGGAGGAGAGGCTGAACAAGACATGAAGCCAGAAAGACTTGAGACACAGGAGCAGTTAATACCACGTAGGTCAGAGCGATGTAATAAAGGAATTCCGCCTGACAGGTATTCTGCTAGCAAGGTAAAGGTTTGCAATGTGTGGTATGAGCCAAGAAGTTATAAAGAGGTGTTGGCATTACCAAAAGCTGAACAAGAAAGATGGAAGGAGGCCATGGATAAAGAGATGAAATCCATGGGAGACCATGAAGTATTTAAATCAGTGACTTTGCCACAGGGAACCAAAGCTGTGGGTTGTAAATGGGTATATAAGAAAAAGGTATTGCCAAATAATGATATACAGTATAAGGCCAGGTTAGTGGCACAAGGTTTTTCACAATTAAAGAATGTGCACTATGATGAAGTATTCCTTCATCGCAAAGGATGCATCACAAGTCAAAGAATTTGCTGATAAATTAGGAAAGAAATTTGAATTAAAGAATTTGGGAGAAATAAAAAATTATCTTGGTGTAGAGATACAGAAAAATGAAAAAGGTGGTTATATTCTCAGTCAAAGGAGAAAAATTGAGCAGTTATTGGAGAAATATAATATGAAGGATTGCAATACTGCTCCCACACCCATGAGTGCGGATTTTTATAATAGTTTAAGTGCGGACAAAGGTGAAACCTGTGATCAAGAGATATATCACACAGCAATAGGGAGTTTGTTATATCTATCACAGTGGTCCAGACCAGACATAGCTTGCGCAGTAAGCATTTTGAGTCCTTTTACTGCTGCACCTACAAAGTTACATTGGATGGGTGTAAAAAGGGTTCTCAGATATTTAAAGGGAACTATAAATTTGGGTCTTCAAATACAGATTACTGAGGAATTGAAATTAAAGTGTTATGTCGATAGTGACTATGCAAATGACATAAACACAAGGAAATCAAATTCTGGGATTATAATATTGTTTGGAGGCACTCTGATTCGATGGAAGTCCAGAAAACAAACAACAGTTGCTATTTCAACAGCGGAAGCAGAGTTTATTGCTTTATCTGAATTGTGTTCTGAAGTTACATGGTATGTACAGTTGTTGCAAGATTTAAGTATTAATGTAAAAGAATCTGTAAAGGTATTTGAAGACAATGTTGCCTGTATAAAAATGGCAACTGGTGACAGGGTGAAGAACAGAAGTAAACATGTAGATATTAAGTATTGTAATGTCAGGGAAGCTGTAAAAAGGAAAATTGATTAGTTTACATCATTGTTCTTCTGAGGATAATTTGGCAGACATGATGACTAAACCATTGGGTAATGTTCACTATGGAAAATGTGTTAAGTCAATAGGTCTGATGTCTCTTCCTGTCATGAAGGGAGGAGTGTTGGAATATTTATGAACAGGAAGAGTCATGTGGTAACTCAGTCAGCCAATGAGAAGAAAGGGCTACTGAGTCTGTGCAAAAGAGTATTGATTTAGGAGCGGGATTTCCAGTCTCAAGGTTTATCTCTGGTCTGTCTCTGTAAAAAGTCTTCATTAAGCTATGTTGCTGTAAAGAAGAATGGTATTGTAAATATTTTTATATAAATATAAAGTTATTTGAATCAGCTAAATGCAGTCAACTGTGAGAGCTTCTGATTTATTTTTGACCAGTAGAGAAATTAAAATTCTCTAACAAATTTGGACTCATTTTAGCTAACCTTGTGGGTGGGCGGTGCCATCTATAGAACATTTTGTAGAGATTTTCTTTGTAGGAGGTGGCCAAAGTAAGCTTCCTATTTCTTACCCATAATTCTTGCCAGATGTGCAGATCAAAGTTGAGATCAAGATCCCTGCTCCACGTTAACATGGTTTCTTTTACCTGTTCCTCATACATTGCCTGATCTAACAAAAAATGATATAGTTTTTTAATCATTTTGTCCTCGGTTCCTAATAATATTTTGTCCAGCCCTGTCGGCTCTATTTTTATGCCTAACTCTTTTTTATCTTTCCAATATCTTGCCTGTAGTTGAAGATATGCCCACCATTCTAATTCTATCCCTTCGTCTTTTTTTTTTTTTTGTAAAAATTTTTATTTTCAACTTTACAATACATAACAATCTTACAAATACTTCAGATAAAAAATAAAACAAATTGATACACGCCACATTCGGTCTTGCCCGCCCATTTCCCCCCAAACCGCATCCCACCTCAAACCAACTTACTTCTTTCCCTCTTTTTCTTCACTGACCCCCTCTCCTCCTTCACCTCAACCTTCCTACATACTTCTCACCTTCTTCTCCTCCCTCTTGATGCGGTCCAGGGGAAATGTCCGAGCAGTTCCTCTCTCAAAATTAAAACATTAATATTATATACAATAAAACTATTTCTACTTTATCTGAACTACTTAAACTTCAACCCATCCACCCCCACCCCCCTCCCCCCACCCCCCTTCCCCCCGACTTCCCAGAGCAAAATACAGGATTATGCAAACATATTAAACATAATCTATTTAAGTTTACTAATTATACAATGAACAAAATCATAAAAACCCTTAACTCTCTTCAAACTTTAACATCATAAGTTTATAAACAAAATCATTACTCATAGAATAAGTGAAACTTTGTAGTTCCATATTTCTTCTGAACATATTCTATCCATCTTCTCCATACATTAAAATATCTCTCTTGTGAATGGTCCTTTAAATAAGCAGAAATTTTAGCCATTTCTGCTAAATTAGAAACCTTAAATACCCATTCTTCTAAAGAAGGCAGAGAGTCCTTCTTCCAATATTGACCCACCAATAATCTTGCTGCTGTTATTAAATTCAACATTAAGATAGTTTCTTTACCATTAAAGTCCACGAAAATTCCCAAAAGAAACAGTTGGGGAGTAAACTTAATCTTCCTTTTAAAAACCTTTTGAATGTTCCACCAAATCATAATCCAGAAGGCTTTAATAACTTTACAGGTCCACCAAACATGAAAATAGGTTGCATCCAAGCAACCACATCTCCAACATTTAGGTTGCAGGTTCGGGTACATACAAGACAACTTTTTAGGATCCAAATGCCATCTATAAAACATTTTGTAAAAATTTTCCCTCAAATTCTGGGCCTGCGTAAATTTAACATTTCTAGTCCAAATTTCCTCCCATAAGTCCAACGAGATCGGTTCTTGAATATTCTGGGCCCATTTAATCATACAATCTTTAACTAACTCTGTTTCTGAATCCAATTTTATTAACTCATTATAAATTCTTTTAATATGGGCACATTTCTGATCCTTGATCTGAATTACCAAATTTTCATCTACTAAAGTGATTCCCACTTTCTTATCCAAAGTCCATCTCTGCACAATTTGCAAGTATTGAAACCACGATTGTAAAATGTTTTCTTGCCTTAACACATCAGAAGACTTTAATTGCCAATCAGTACCCGACCAAATAAGTAACTCTTTATACGAAATGTTGTCAAAATTCACCCCCTTAGAAACCCCCTGGATTGCTTGTCCAGGGATCCCCCAAATAGGTATTTTATAATTTAACTTATAATAATATTTTTTCCAAACTCGAAGTAAAGCATATCTTAAAATATGTGACTTAAAGACCAAATCTACTTTCTTATCAAAAATTAAATATGCATGCCAACCATATAATAAATCCCACCCTTCAAGAACAAGAATATCTCTATTTGTTAAATTGAGCCAGTCACTTACTAAAGTTAAAGTGGCCGCATCATAATATAATTTCAAATTTGGTGCTTTAAGTCCACCTCTCTCTCGAGCATCTTGTAAAATCTTAAACTTTACCCTTGATTTCTTCCTGCCCCAAATAAATTTATTAATACCCTTCTGCCACTCATCCAAATTAGCATCCTTCTTTAAAATGGGTATCATCTGAAACAAAAAAAGAAACTTTGGTAGAACATTCATCTTCACTACTGAAATTCTCCCCAATAACGATAGTTGTAGCTTTTGCCAATCATTTAAATCTTTTTGAACTTTAACCCATAAACGCTCATAATTATTCTTATACAATTTTCCATTAGATGTTGTAATATAAACTCCTAAATACTTAACCTTATTAACTATTTCATAACTGGTTGTTTCAGCTATAAAATCTTTTCCCTTCCTAGACATATTTTTCAATAATATTTTAGTTTTATTCTTATTTACCTTAAAACCAGAGACCTGTCCATACTGTACTAAAATTTCAACCAAATCTTTGACCGAATCTGTTGGATGGGATAATGTCACAACCAAATCATCAGCAAAAGCTCTCAGCCTATAATCAATTTTACTTATTTTTATTCCTTTTATTCTAGATGAGTCTCGAATTTTAATAAGTAAAATCTCCATTGTTAATACAAATAACAAGGGGGATAAAGGACAACCCTGTCTTGTACCTTTTCCTATTTTAAATACGTCTGTTAATCCCCCATTAATTATAATTTGCGCCGATTGTTGTTGATAAATGGCCTTGAGAGCAGACAAGAATTTATCTCCAAAATTCATTTCCTCTACAACTTTCAATAGAAAATTCCAATCTAATTGATCAAAAGCTTTCTCAGCATCTATAAATATTAAAGCAGCAGGGATTTGGTTGTTCTTATCCAAATACTCTATTAAATTAACAATTTGTCTTACATTGTTTTTCATATATCTCCCCATTATAAATCCAGATTGGTCAGTATGAATCAATTGTTTCAAAACCTGCATTAATCTATTTGCCAATATCTTTGCAAAAATCTTATAATCTGTATTTAAAAGAGATATAGGCCTATAATTTCTAGGTTGGGACAGATCCTGGTCATCCTTTGGAATTAATGATATGAAGGCCGTTCTCCAGGATGGAGGTAATTCTGCTCCAGATAAAATATCATCAAAAAGTACCTTTAATGGTTCTATCATTTCTTCAGATAACATCTTGTAATAAATCGCTGTTAACCCATCAGTACCTGGAGTCTTACCAACCTTCAATTGTTTAATTGCAAAAATAATCTCTTCAGAAGTAATTAAACCATTAATCCCATCACATTGATCACTCGTAAGTCTAGGAAAATGTGCTCCCTGTAAATATTTTTCTATATCTGAAGTTTGTATACTTTCACTAGCATATAATTTAGAATAAAAATCTAAAAAAGACTTTTTAATCAAATTTTGTTGGTAGACTTCTTAGCTTTATAAATTATTTTATCTATAATCCTCAATTTCTGTTTCTTATGTAATTGATAAGCCAACCATCTACCAGGTTTATTTGCATTACAAAATGTATTATGTCTCACATACCTCAAATTAGTTGCCATTTGATCTGCTAATAACATATTAAATTGCTCCTTCAACAAAGTAATAGAAACTTTTAACTTATTGTCCATTGGATTTGATATTAAAACCTTTTCCTTACATTTAATCTCATCTTCAAGATCTTTACGTTTCTGGGTCTGTTTACGTCTATGAGCATTGTTCATAGAAATCAAAACCCCTCTCATATATGCTTTACAAGAGTCCCATACCATTGGCACCAAAGTACCCTTATTCATATTCCAAGCAAAAAAATCCTTTAAATAACCTTTACATAGCTGTATATTCTCTTCATATCTAAATAAATTCTCATTCAACCTCCAAGTCCTTCTAGTTCTTTCTTCCGATGAGATTTCCAACCATACTGGACTATGGTCTGAAATTATTCTAGGAAATATCTTGATATTCTTCACCCTAGAAAGGAAATCACTAGTAACCAAGAAAAAATCAATTCTAGAATAAGATTGGTGTCTATCCGAAAAAAAAGTAAAGTCTTTTTCCTCAGTATTCCGTTCTCTCCAAATATCTCTAAGTTCCAAATCATCCTTTAAGTCAAAAAAAACTTTAGGAAGTCTTACATGGTTAGAAACTTTAAAAGGACCCTTCTTATCTTTACTTGAGTCTAAAACACCATTCCACTCTCCCATCATAATAACTGACTTATAATCCAAAGAAGTTAATTTCTGGTGAATCAACTTATAAAAATGTTTTTGTTTTTGATTGGGAGCATATAAACCAACCAAAAGAGTTTTCATATCATTTATTAGTAAATCAATAATAACATATCTTCCTTGTAAGTCAAAATCAATTAACCTCGGTGAAAGCTCCTTTCTCACATAGATAACTACTCCTCCTTTTTTCTGCAAAGCAGGAGCTATAAAATGTATCCCCAGCCGGGGATTAAACAAGTATTTTTGATCTTTAGAAATAATATGAGTCTCTTGTAAACAAATAATATCATTTCTGTGTTGCTTCAAATAATGAAAGATTTTGTTTCTCTTCTGTGGAGAGTTAAGGCCATTAACATTCCAGGTTAGAAGCTTTGCCATCCTTGGCAGGATGAAGCCTTTGGAACAAAGCCTCTAGATTTACAGTCGATGATCCCTTTGGCCTTGCTCCTCCCACCGGCTCCGAAATAGACTGTGGTAAACTTCCATCATCTGCCTTTTGTTGTTGTTGCTGTTGTTGTTGTTGTTGTTGTCTTTCTCTACGTTTATAAGCAGCGCGTGTAATTCTCTGTTCCCTTGGGTCTTCTGTTATTTGCAAATTCTGTTGCATAGCTTCAACCAACAATTCTTCTCCCAAAGATGGCATTGAACCTACAGACAACTATGCTTCTGCCTTGCTCTCATCTTTCTTTGATTTGGAGATGGTGGTGAACTTGCTTTTAAAATAGTAACATAAAAATCTCTTGCTTTTGAAACTGTATTAAGACGGTATCGTGTACCAGTGTAAGTCACCACTATCCCCACAGGTATGTCCCATCTAAATTGAATTTGTCGCTTCTTAAGTTCTTCAGGCAAAAAAGCAAAGTCTTTTCTTTTTCTAAGAATTTTAGAAGGTATTTCCTTTAAAACTATCACATCCTGAGCTGCAATCTGAAATCTTTGTTTATAGAAGGCCTGTATAATTTCATTACGAAGTGATTTTCTCACAAAATAGACCACCACATCTCTTGGTAATTTCCTCTGTTTTGCAACCCACGAATTAACTCTAAAAATCTTTTCAATATCTTTCAACATTTCTTCGGGATCAATTTCCAAAATAGAGGCCAGTTCTACTGCAATTTCTTCTCTCAAATTTTCCTTAATATTTTCCTTCAGGCCCCTATTCTCAAAGCATGTTCCATTTCTCTGTATTGTGACATTACAATATCATTCTGTGTGGCGTCCACATTTTCTTCTATTTTTTCTAATCTATCTTGTAATATTTCAATATTACCAACCACTTCATCCACCCTGTCATCAATCTTTTCCACAAGGCCAGCAAGCCCTTGGAGTGCCAAAACAATATCTTTCCTGAGCTCATTACTTTCTTGAGCCAAAAGCTCTGCTGTTTTTTCTAGTGATTTTTCCAAAGTCTTATCTAAGGCATCTTGTAAGTCCTGAAGTGTAAGTACCTGAGGTGGAGGCGTAGGTGGAGAAGGTTTAGGTTTCGGTTGTTGTACAGTCTGAGTTACTGGAGAGGCAGTTGAAGTTTTAGAAAGAGAAGAAAATCCAGGACGTTTTGAAGCCATTTTTTAAAAAAGGGAGGGGTTTCCCCCCCTCCCTTTTTCAAAAAATAATAATATAAAAACAAAGGAGAAGAAAAAACAATTCCCCCTTAAAAAAAGGGGAATAAGAATTTTTCCCCTTTAAAAAAACCAAATCTAAAACTTTGTTGCCAGTTTAAAAATAGAAAGTAAAAAATGGAAAGTAAAAGTTCTCAAACAAAGATGACAAAGAAGGAGGATTCCTCCGCCATATTTCTTCACTCCAGTTAGAATAGTAACAGGAGTAGATGTTAATTCTAAATGAGTTAGGTTTAAAGTAAAATCATCAATTGTTCTCTTCCTGATAGCTCTGTCTGCTTTTGAGTTAACTTACAGTTCCCATCAGATAGCAGCAGTGGAGGCAGCGTCTAGCTTCATTCTCTCTTCGGAGAACAAAGGCATCCAAGGAAACGGAGAAACACCCAGACTCCGAGGAAGCTCTCACTTCACCTCCCAGAAAAAAAAACTGGGAAAGCTGTGAGGCTTTACCTCTATCCAGGCAAAAGCTCACCTCCCTCCCTTCACCCGGGAGGGAAGTTTCAAGCCGCAAAACAGCTGATTGTTGCTGTTTTTACAGCTTTTACGATTTCCCCAGACGGGCAGCTGTAAAACAGCGGCCATCGGCACTGACGCAACCACAGGAAGTCTCCTATCCCTTCGTCTTGAAGGGTTTTCCTGGGTTTCAATCCCCCTTTCTCGTCTATTACATTTTTATATGTTATAATATTCCCTAATTGTAAAAACTTTGGGTGTATATGCATTTCTAATGTAGAAATCCAGCTGGGGACTTGTATATAATTTGGTTGCCAAGTTTTAACCCATACGTCAATTAGAGCTCGTCTGATATAATGCCTTCGAAAATATTTGTGTGTTTTATATTTCTGATCCCATAGCATAGCATGCCATCCTGCCTGTAAATCATAACCTTCCAAACATAATAGTCTCCTATTCTTCAATAATATCCAATCCCGCACCCATAATAATACTATGGCCTGATAATATTTTTCCAGGTCAGGGAGGCCAAGTCCACCCCTTTCCTTCACATCCTGCAATAATTTTAATTTAATCCTTGCTTTTTTTCCTTGCCAAATAAATTTGTGTATGGTTTTATTAAAGTTTTGAAAGAATTTCTTATCTAATTTTATGGGTATACATTGGAAGAAAAATAAAATTTTAGGTAGCACATTCATTTTGATTACAGCAATTCTACCCATAAAAGAGAGTTGCAAGTTGGTCCAAGTATCTAAATCAATTTTAATCTGTCCCATTAACTTATCATAATTGTCTCTTTTAAGTGTAACACATCTAGCAGTTAGTTGTATCCCTAAATATCTTATTTTATTCATGATCTGAATGCCTATTCTGTCAACTGATTCATTTTTCTGTATTTTAGTCAAATTCTTAACGAGCATTTTGGTTTTTTCTTTATTTATCTTTAGGCCTGCTACTTCCCCATATTCACTCAATACTTCCATCAATCTTGTCCCTGATTGTAGTGGCTCTTCGATTATAAAGACAAGATCCTCTGCAAAGTCTTGCGTTTTAAATGTTTCTTTCTTAATCTCTAATCCTTTGATCTGTCTATATTTCTGAATCACTTTGATTAGTACCTCCAGGGATAGTATAAACAATAATGGCAATAACGGACAACCTTGCCTTGTACCTTTTTGAATTTGGAAGCTATCGGTTGTTTCTCCATTAATTATTACTTTTGCTGCCTGTTTAAAATAAACTGATTTGAACATATTTATAAAACTTTCCCCAAAGCCCATATACAACAATTGATTAAACATAAAATCCCATTTCACATTGTCGAATGCTTTTTGTGCATCGAGGAAAATTAAACCCATTTGCTTTTCATTGTGTACCTCATAATACTCCAATACATCCAGAACAGTCCTGACATTGTTTCTTATGTATCTTTTAGGTAAGAAGCCATTTTGATCCGAATGTATAAAATCTGCTAAGAATCTTTCAAGTCTTTGAGCCATTATGGCCATAAAAATCTTATAGTCCGAGTTTAATAATGAGATGGGTCTATAGTTCTTAATATGCATCAAGTCCAAATTTTCCTTAGGAATCAGGGTGATGAGAGCTTCTTCCCATGGGGCTGGTATTTTAGCCTTTATTAAGACCTCGTTAAATAGTTCCAACAATATTGGGCTTAAAGATTCTTGTACGAGTTTATACATTTCTACAGGTAAACCATCTGGCCCTGGGGCTTTGTTATTTTTTTGTTTCTTAATTGCCTCCGAGAGTTCTAAAGGTGTTATCTCTTTGTTCAACAGATTTTTAAACTCTTCTGGCACTTTCGGTAAATCAGCTGTTTGTAAATACTTTAGAATATCATTATTTCTCCATTCATCATCTTTGTATAAGTTCTTATAGAACTCATATGCCACTAATTTCTTTCCTTCATTCTGGTGTACCATATCACCTTCTGCATTATAAAGTCTACTAATCCTCTGCTTGTT
The DNA here is from genome assembly GCA_039797435.1 of Crotalus adamanteus. Lineage (NCBI taxonomy): Eukaryota > Metazoa > Chordata > Lepidosauria > Squamata > Viperidae > Crotalus > Crotalus adamanteus. The sequence goes on along the minus strand of CM077935.1, from coordinate 686,835 downwards.
ATTATGTATTTTTATTTTGTAGGCCAGCCATCTCCCCGGTTTATTAGCGTTTTCAAAAAATTTTTGTTTAGTACGTTTTATCTGCTGTCCTAATTCTTCCTTCCCAATGATATTCATCTTATGTTTAATTAGATCTATCTGTTGTTTCAAATCACATCTTTGTGGTTCCTTATGTAAATTTTCCTCGGCTCTACTTAGTTCTTCTTCTAAATTTCTTTGTCGTTGTGTTTTAATTTTGTTTTCCCTGGCCATATAAGAAATCACAACCCCTCTCATATAAGCTTTGGCTGTATCCCATAAATTTTGGCAATTCATATCTTCCTTTTTATTTGTCTTAAAAAACAGGTCCATTTGTTCTTCCAATTTCAATTTGAATTCTTTATGTTTTAGAATTGCTCTTTTCAGGGTCCATCTCCTCATTCATTTTTGCCCTTTCCATCTGATTCTAATTGGGTTGTGGTCAGCCCAGGAGTTCGTATCAATTACAGTATCCTCTACCTCCAAATTTAAATCTGCTGACATCCACACCATATCAATTCTGGTGAGTAGTATGTAAACTGTTTTTTCCCTAAATTCCTCTCTCTCCAGGTATCCTGCATATTAAGCTCTTCTACCATTTTTAGGAATGTATCAGGTAATATTCCTCTAGTTTTTTTTTCTACTCTTTCCACATTTATAGTCTAGGTGTCTATCCATGATTACATTATAGTCTCCCATTATACAAATGTTGTTGTATTCCAATTTATTAATAATACTATGTAGTTTTTTGTAGAATTGTTTCTGCCCCTTTCAGGGCATAAATTCCCATGAGGGCAATTTTTGTTTTATTTAGGGTTACTTCTGTTATTAAGATTCTACCCTCTTCATCTTTATAAATTTGATTTGCCAAAATTTCCTGTTTAATATATGCTACAACTCCTCCTTTCTTGTATTGTGAAAGTGCTGCGAACATGTTTCCCAATTTAGAGCAATTTAATAGATATTGATATTGTTTTTTATATGAACTTCTTGTAGCATAATTATATCTAAGTTCATCTTATTGAGTTTGTTTAGGAATTTTTTCCTTTTTATTGGAGAGTTGAAACCATTAACATTGATGGATATGGATTCAACACCTTTTTCCCCCTCTTTATCTATATTTGGATCTCGTTATTATTGTCGGTCTAGACTCTTGAGTTTGTAAATCTTTTTCTCTTTCCACTAACGTTCTTGTCAGTCTAGCCTCTTTAATTTCTTTAAGTCTATTCTCATCATGTTTCCCTTCATTTTTTCCATTAACAATATCCTCTCTAATCTCAACTCGCTTACCTTTAGGTTGTATTTTCTTTCCTTCAGTGACCTGGGTTAGTATCTCTTCTTCCTCTCTTACCTCTCTTTCAACTAGGTCTTCCTCACTGCCAAAGTTTTTTCTATAAAATTCCTCTGCTTTATCTATTGAGTCTAAACGGAACTTTTTCTTCTGCCACGTGACCAGGATCCCTTACGGGGTCAACCATCTAAAATTAATATTTTTTTCTCGTCAATTTAAAAGTTATTTGTGGATAGGGCCTTCTCAAGTCTCTCACTCTTCTAGGTACTTGTTTAAGTACAACCATCCCGAGCAGCCGAGCAAAAGCCGGGCGAGGAATTCACGAGATGAAGAAGCCTCCTCTGGCCGCGTTGGAAAAGAACAACCACCATTAAACTGCCATTAAGCCGCCGCCGCGGCCCTTGCTGCTGCTGCTGCTGCAAAGGCGGCTCCCGGAATCTCCGGGCGGCGTGGAGCAAAGAAGATGGTGAGAATTGCCAGCCTGGAGGTTCCAAGGCGAAGTCGCGGCACAACCCAGCCCAGCGTCGGACCCCACCGGCCGTGGAGGACCCGCCAGCGTTGCTCGCCCTCTCCCCCACCCTCTCCCCCGCAGCCTCGGAGCCAGCTTGCCCACCAGGTCACAAGAGGCAGAAGGACTGTTGCCGGAGGGGGGCCGCGTCTCTTTCGCGGGCGCCATTTTGTGGGTCCGCATCATCTGGCTTCTTTCCTTCTCTCCGGGCCTCCTCGGGACAGGCGGGCCCGGTGCAGCCGGGCGTGGAGGTGTTCGTGGACGGCGTGCCCGGGGGGGCATCGCGGGTGGAGCTGCGCGACCTCTTCGAGGCGGCCGTGCCGGGCGTGGTGGTGAAGGTGGCCCTCATGAAGCAGTTCGCCTTCATCCACCTGCGCGACGAGGCGGCGGCCGAGCGCGCCATCCAGAAGCTCAATGGGCACCTCCTGCACTGCCACCACGTGGTCGTGGAGTTCTCCCGCCCGAGGCCCACCCACACCGTCAAGACCTTCGTGGGCAACGTCTCGGCCGCCTGCACCAGCGGCGAGCTGCGCGTCCTCTTCCAGGAGTTTGGGCCCATCATCGAGTGCCACATCATGAAAGGAGTGGGAGAGGCGAGCTTGTGGCCTAGAAATCTACTCTGTACATGCTCAGAGGTGTTGTTACGTTCTCCATTCCCAGCTGCGATCCCAGCAATTGAAACCAACTCAGCTTTAAGGAGCCCCAGTTTGACTAGCCGTCCCGCCGTGGCTGGGTTGACTTTACACAATTGTTGGATGTCCGGAGAAGCCATTGATGAGCTGCACGAGAGGTACTTGGAGAAGTTGACCCAGCTCTTTGAGGAGCATAAGGCCAAGTACGGTCTGCCCCAAGACAAGTACCTAATGATCACCTAGCCGGCCACATTGGACCAGCCTGGGACACAGAGGGGCAATATTATTTTTTTTAGAGAATGTTTGTTGTGGGTGTGAGTATGCATGTAGATGAATGGTGGCCCTGTTATGTATAAATTTTATTATTGTATTTAGGGCGTATGAATGTGAATATTTTTATTTTCTATGTATATAAATTGTGAGTGTGTATTGAGTGTTTGGGGTATGAGAATGGTGGAGTCGGGGGCGGAGCCTGGTACCCCCTCTGCTGAGTGCAATAGCAAAAGTAGGGGGGGCAGGACTTACCCTTGGGCTTGGTCTGTATGGAAAGCGAGTCCGGTCAGGAAGGGAGAAGGCTGGTGAGGGTGGGGGTACTCCGGGGAGGGGAGAAGGTCGGAGCATCCCGGTTATGACTGGGATGGGCAGATATGGCGGGAGCCGAGGGGCAGGCCATCTTTGGGGAACGAGGACTCGCTATGTTAGAGTGATTCCTTGTTCCGGCCCCTCAAAAGGCTCATCCTGTAGTACTGGTGACAGGGGAGTACAGGGCCCTAATTGTAGGCTGCTGTTGCTTAATGCCAGGTCCGTTGTCAGCAAAGCCCCTCTTGTCCGTGATTTAATATTGGACAGCGGGGCGGACCTGGCATGTATAACCGAAACCTGGCTGGGCCCTGAGGGGGGTGTTTCTCTCTCGAAGATGTGCCCGGATGGGTTTGTGGTGCTTCATCAGCCTCGACATCAGGGCAGGGGTGGGGGAGTGTCAGTCATCGCTCGGAAGTCCTTGAGTCCTCGTGGGATTCCTGCCCCGGAGGTTGTTGGGTGTGAGTCCCTCCTATTGAAGTTGGGTTCACGGGTTCAGTTGGGCTTGCTGCTGACGTACCTATCTCCCAGCTGCGTTGCAACAGCCCTGCCTGCGTTGCTGGAGTCAGTAGCCGGGTTGGCGGTGGAGTTCCCCAGACTTATAGCACTGGGGGACTTTAACCTACCATCACTCGGCGATCGCTCAGAGGCGGCACAGGAGTTCATGGCTTCCATGGCAACCATGGACCTGACCCAGGTAATTCAGGATCCAACTCAAAGGGGTGGTCACACACTCGACCTTGTGTTTCTCTCGGGGCAATGGAGACATGATCTGGAATTAAGGGGAATAGAGATCTCGCCCTTGTCATGGACAGATCATTTCCTATTGAGGCTGGACTTCAGAGCATCACTCCCCCATCGCAGGGAGAGGGAGCTGACTAGGTGGTTCCGCCCCAGGCACCTAATGGACCCAGATCGGTTCCAGGAGGAGCTTGGGGAAATACCTGACTCCCTTGTCCACAACTCGTCCAGGTCCCTGGTTGCGGCCTGGAATGAGGCGGCGTCTGGGGCCCTGGATCGAATTGCGCCTTTGCGACCTCTCTGTGGTGGTGGTCCCCGGAGGGCCCCTTGGTTTACTGAGGAGCTCCGGGAGATGAAGCACCACAAGAGACGTCTAGAGCGATGTTGGAGGGCCAGTAACTCTGAATCTGACCGATCATTATTAAGAGCCTATCTTAGGACTTATTTAGTGGCGATAAGGGCGGCAAAGCGTGTTCACTTTTCCGCACTTATTGCGTCCACAGAATCTCGCCCGGCCGCCTTGTTTAGGGTGACCCACTCCCTTCTTAAAGTGGAGGAGGCGGAGGAACCCTTGCAGGGGAGAGCTGAGGAGTTTGTTCAGTTTCTTTCGGACAAAATCGCTCAGATTCAGAGAGACCTGGACTCCGACTGGGCAGTGCCAGCCGAGTTGCCAGGGGCTGGTCTTAGTCATGTTATCTGGAGCGAGTTTGAGCCTGTGACCCCTGATGAAGTGGACAAGGCCGTGAGGGCAATGAATGCCGCCACCTGTTTATTGGACCCGTGCCCCTCCTGGCTGGTTTCTGCCAGTAGGGAGGTGACACGAGGCTGGCTCCAGGCGATAATCAATGCCTCCTTGATGGAGGGGTCTTTCCCGCAACCTTTAAAGGAAGCGGTGGTGAGGCCCCTCCTCAAGAAGCCTTCTTGAGCCTTCAAAACCCAGCTGTTTTGAAGAACTTTCGTCCCGTCTCCAACCTCCCCTTTGTGGGGAAGGTTGTAGAGAAGGTGGTGGCGTCCCAACTCTTGCGATCCTTGGATGAAACTAATTATCTGGACCCTTTTCAATCTGGTTTCAGGCCCGGCTACAGCACTGAGACTGCTTTGGTCGCACTGACCGATGACCTCTGGCGAGCCCGGGATAGGGGTTATTCCTCTATCCTGGTGCTTCTTGACCTCTCAGCGGCTTTCGATACCATCGACCATGGTATCCTTCTGCGTCGTCTCGGAGAGGTGGGGGTGGGCAGCACCGTATTGCGGTGGTTCTCCTCCTACCTCTCTGACAGGTCGCAGTCAGTGTTGGCGGGTGGACAGAGATCGACCCCTAGGCGCCTCGATCATGGGGTGCCTCAGGGCTCGGTCCTGTCCCCCCTCCTTTTTAACATCTACATGAAACCACTGGGTGAGATCATTCGGCGACACGGGGTGAGGTATCATCAGTACGCGGATGATACCCAATTATATATTTCCACCCCGTGTCCTTTCAGTGAAGCAGTCGACGTGATGTGCCGGTGCCTGGAAGATGTGAGGGTCTGGATGGGGGTGAACAGGCTTAGACTCAACCCTGACAAGACCGAGTGGCTCTGGGTCTTGCCTCCCAAAGGCCAACTGGATGGTCCATCATTAGTCCTGGGGGGGCAAATTTACCTCCCTCAGTGCAGGCACGCAACTTGGGTGTCCTCCTGGACTCACAGCTAAATTTGGAACAACATCTATCGGCTGTGGCCAGGGGGACCTTTGCACAGGTTCGCCTAGTGCACCAGTTGCGGCCTTATTTGGACCGGGAGGCTTTACTCACAGTCACTCATGCCCTTGTCACCTCAAGACTGGATTACTGTAACGCGCTCTACATGGGGCTACCCTTGAAGGGCGTTCGGAGGCTGCAGTTGGTTCAGAACGCAGCCGCGAGGGCGATTGTGGGCGCGCCAAGGTACGCCCACGTGTCACCTATCCTCCGCGAGCTGCACTGGCTTCCTGTGGGTCTCCGGACGCAATTCAAGGTGTTGGTTATCACCTTTAAAGCCCTTCATGGCATAGGGCCAGGCTACTTACAGGACCGCATTCTGCCGCACAGTTCCCAGAGACTGGTGAGGTCCCATAGACTGGGCCTCCTTCAGGTCCCGTCGGCCAGACAATGTCGGCTGGCGGGCCCTCGGGGAAGGGCCTTTTCTGTGGTGGCTCCGACCTGGTGGAATCAACTTCCCTCCGAGGTTCGAACTACTCCCACCCTGCCGGCCTTTAAGAAAGCCGTTAAAACTCTCCTGTTCCGGCAGGCCTGGGGCTGATGTCCCCGGGGGGGGGGCGGGATATGATCGGACTCGCGGTATGACTGTATTATTTTATTGTTTTATGATTGTTTTAACTCTGTACGCCGCCCTGAGTCCTTTGGGATTGGGCGGCATATAAATAAAATTAAATACAAATACAAATACAAATCAGTTGTCTACCTCAGTACTCCAATGAATCATCTCTGGCCCTGAATAATATTTTGTCTCTGATCGATTTCTTAACAAATCTAACGTGTACTTCTCTGGGGAGATTATGCCATCTTGTGTAGTTCGTGTGGATTCTGTAAATCTCATCTATCTCGCTAGCCATCACTTCTCTGCTGGACCCCAGAGCCCCCGCTAGTATATCTGTCATTATTACTGGTAAGTCTTCACCTTTCATCTCACAGACATTTTGGAACTGTAAGTAATGAGCAGCCTTCTCAAGTTCCAGGGAAATAACTGTTGATTCTAATTCTTTGTTAGCCTGAACTAACCTCTCATTCATTTCATCTACTCTCTGCTCTTCTTTACCCATCCTTTCCTCCATTTCCAATAGTTTTTGTTCATTTTTCATACTCTGCTGTTGGAAGAATTCAAATTTCCCATCCATTGACTTTATTTTGTCCTTAAGTTCCCCTGTGTCGTTTCTTACTTCCCTTATTTCTTTTTTTAGATCTTCATGATTTTTGCACATAATCTCTTGCATTGATTGCAACATTTGCTGCAAATGTCTAAATGAATTTGCCCTATCTCTTTGTGCCATTTCTTCTAGCGATCTTTGCCTGGCAGGTCTTGGTTCCATCGTTGTGGTCTGTGTTGTCTGTTTCTTCCCTATTCTGACCCTTGTAAGATTAGGAATACTAGACATCTTCTTCAGTTCTCCAAACCAACCTCCCCACTTATTTACAGTTTTTGTAATATTCTCCAGAGTATCAAAATTGTCACTTAAAGTCAAAAATTTCTACACAGATGTCTACTTAACGTTTACAGACAAGATTAAATATACTCAGCAGTCACTTTCCCTTATTTTTTGTCCCCCCCCTTGTGACTATTCTCTGTTCAACCAGCAGGTGTCTCTTTGACTTTGTCTCTGGTATTCAACCTGCTGGCTTGTTTCAAAATGTCTACCTCCTTGATTTCTTCCAGGCTATCACTCTGTGATTTAAAGTAAATTTGCCTTTTAGAGTTAAACTTTCCTTCCTTGGAATAAAGAAAAAAGAGACTCCTCTTCTCTTTAAGTTTCTCCAACCAACGTAATAATTCTGTCGTGTAGGCAAGTCTTTTAAGCCCAAACCTTCCTTTTCGCTGCTATTTCAGAAGCGAGGAAGGGAAATATCCCTCCTCCCGTCTTGTGGGCATTTCCAATCTTCAAATTTCTTTAGAAATCCTCCGGTGCGTTCTTTCACCCAGATCCCTTCTATCAAGTTATCAAGATCACTACTCAGATTGCTTTTAACTAGAACTGTCACGTCTCCGTCCAGCTATACCACCGCTACGCTTCAGCCAGCTGACAGTTGTCATTTCTTCACAGCCATTGACAGCCGACTTCTTCCTCCACTCGACTTACCAAGGCTTCTCCCGAGTTCGCCAGTCCCGACCACCGTCGGGAACCGCTCCCCAGGACACCTTATTCTTCCCGGTCCCCCTTCAAGGAACCAGGGACCCCGAAAGGTCTGTCAAACAATCGGAAACGAGGGCAGACGCTCCGGAGAGTTGTCCAGCACACCCGTTCTTCTTGACAGCTGGCCCCGCCTCCCGTTAATTATTTTATTGTTGTGTACCTTTTGGTGTTTCTATTCTAATTCTGTCAATCCTAATTGCTGTTAGCCAGTTCTGCATTCCTTATAGACAGTGTGTGTTAAGTGTTTGTTTATTTAGCCTCAGGCTGCTGCTGAGTCAGACTAGTTTGTATTGGGTTCTTCCTGTATTTGCCAAGGTATTTTCTCTTTGGGGTGAGGAGGGGGTGTCTTGCCTGCTGGGTTCCTGCCCCAAGCTCTTGAAATCATTCTGCAATATGTTGTAAATGGGTATGTGTTCTAAATGGGTTTTATCTGTCTGTCCTTTCCCTGAAACATGACCAGCATTTTTTAAGTTGCAAGTCCTTGTCTTTAACATGTTGCAAATGTTCAAGTTCAGAAGTGAAACATTTCATTTTGTTGTTCTCTTACCAGAATCCAGCTTTCTTTTGTCCTCATCTGTGATTTCCTCATTTGTCTGCCTGTTTCTTTAACTACAGCAGTGATGGCGAACCTTTTAGAGGCCGAGTGCCCAAACTGCAACCCAAAACCCACTTATTTATTGCAAAGTGCCAGGGCCGCATCAGCATTGTGGTGCCCTCGGGGGGGGGGGGGGGCAGGGAGGCGCCTCTGAGTGCTGCCTCTGGCATGCAAAAAATGGGGGCGCAAAAATGGGCCGTGTTGCAAGGCGCAAAAATGGCCGCTGCCATGCTGCGGGGTGCAGATAAACGACACTGTACCACACAAGAACGGGGCAGGGCTAGTGAGTATCATGCAGGCAATAACCCCACCCCATTTGCAGTGCGTGCCTGCTTGAGGCCCCGTGCACACATGCATGCATGCAAAATGTTTCCCCCTCCCTTTTCTTCCAGTCCACCAATCGACAATGGTTGGTGAGGCTCCTGCTCCGGGCGGTGGTGGTGGCCTGATGGAACTGCTGCTGGCGGTGGTGGCGCGCGTGCCAACAGAGAAGGCTCTGAGTGCCACCTCTGGCACGCATGCCATAGGTTCGCCACCACTGAACTACAGTATTAATGCCTTTTCAAACTCTGCCTACAAGCTACCCGCCCCCATTCTACTTCTCCTTTGTCTGCCTCTCCTGGGAGAGTCCACCCAGAAAGGGGGGAGGAGTTCTTGTTCTCATGTCTTTCAGCCCTGCATAGATGACCCCTCCCAACCTTTGGAAGCAGAGCATACTGACCCAGACACTGCCTCCATCCATTTGAGCCATGGAATTGAGTTTTGAATCCAGCCATCCACTAAAAAGCCACCATGCAACCTGAGTGGAACAGATCTTCCCAAGTCCTACCATTCCCCCAGATGCCTGTGAAAAACTACAAAGGAAGGAGTCCTGGAGCCATTGGTCCCCATGTGAAGCCTCAGAAGAAAATTAGGAAGACTATGGGGGGAGGATGGAAACTCATTGTAAAGTTTTCTTTCTTGCCCCATTTGTATTGTAATAAGCCAGTTGGATGTATTTATGGAGTGATGGCATTTGGGAATAGTTGGCACAGCAAGTACTGAACACCTTGGACTTCTATCTGGTGGGAGGGAAAATTTATTCAGAATGTTTGTATTGCCTGTTTTGTATTAGTAGCTGCACATACACACACACACACCATTCATAATCACACTGAGTGATTCACTTACCTTCAGTAAAGCTCCAGCCTGATTCTTGCCCTGGGTCCTTAAAACTTTGTAGGAACAAATTCCTGAAAATTCCAAGGGGGAGGGAACCAGGCCCCCTCAGGCAATTTGCAATTCATATGCCCTGACTGAGGAAGTAGCAGGAAACAGATCTCCAAACTTAAGCCCTGAATATCTTGCACTGGTGGACCCAGATTGGGAATCCTAGGGCTCACTATGTGCACTTTAAGAAAAAATTTAATACCCTGGCTTGCATACTGGCTAACCTCAATTGGACATTACAAACCTGGATAGACTGAACTAAGAGCTAAGGCAGGAAACAACCCTTGAAAATGGGCAGCCAGTGGTTATGTACTGAGGCAAACCATGGCTGTGAAGAATTTTGGGAGGAATGTGCAAACCTGACTGGAAGCTAAATGTGACATCCAACATTTGAAAATGATTGGCACAGAATACTTTTCCACCTAACAAAATTTTTGCCCTGACTTTTAGAACTTTATGGGTTGGAAGCTCCCCTTTTGGGAGCAGGGATCTTTTTTCTGCTTGCCTCCATTAGTGTCCTTTCTTTTTTTTTTTTTTTGCTTAACAGTTTTAAAACTTGTTTACCAAGTCTCCCTGACCAGATCAATTTTAATCTTGTGCCAGTAAGTGTGTCATTCACACACTTATTGCACAAAGGGGGGATTGTGGGAAGTCAGCCCCCCAGAGAAGGAAATATTAAAAGGGCAGAAAAATATATTTCCTCAAAAGGATTTTAAAAGCAGAAACCAACCCTGCCCCCAAGTCTCTCTGTCCCAAGCAGAAGCCAGCTCTGTACAAATGCAGATGTAAACCATCAGAAAGGCCCCAGCTAGGTGATCAAGAAGACAAAGACACCTAAAATCTGCATACCCCACCCAAACTCTAAGAGTCATTAGCCCCAGCACCAGGGAAGCAGGATATGACCTTTGGTCATAATAGGACTAACCCATCACCATCAGAATACCAGAAAGGCACACCCAGACTCAGGTCAGAATATGTGACACAGCAAATACAAAGCCTCAACACAGGAACAGGAAGCAACTTCAAACAAAAGACTTCAGAGGGTATAAAAACCTACTCCCCACATGTGCTCAGTCCTTTTTTCTCTCCTCTCTCCTGCCAGAACCATCTTTCTGTCTGGCTCTTCAATAAACTGCAACCTTCTTTCTAAAGCAGTTGCCATGTTGTTTTCCCCCGGCTTGGATGAATCATGAGGAAGACTTTTCTTTCAACAACAGAGAGGGGTGACCTTATTCCTCTTCGTGGCTGGTAGAGGAATGAAGGCAAAAACCAGGAAAGATGTCTTCCACCTTTTATACTTTTTCAGAACAAAAAGATTAGGTCTCTGTATCAGGAGTAAGGTAGCACAGAAAAACAATTCCAAGATGATGACTCATACACAGCAACCCAGGCTCCATCCCTAACTCCTTTTCCCCCTCCCCTTACCGTGCTCTTTTCTTGTAAGCAATCTCCTGTATGTTTACCATGAGACTTTTACTTTTCCAATATACATAAAGCATCTGCTTAGGCAATTGGCTACAAAATAATGATTACAAAATAACAAAACAATGATTACATAGTAACACTACAAGTATCAATATAAAATGGTTACTATATATATATAAAATAGCTGCTAGTATCAAGCTTAAACATACTAAAATCATAAACACAATAAAATCCCTTCACAACCATCATAAATACATGCCAGTTGCCAAGCCACTGTATTTTGATCGTGTGACGATGGGGATACTGCAATGGTCATGTGAAAAACAGTCATAAGTCACTTTTTAAGTGCTGTTGTAACTTCAAAGGGTCACTAAACAAATGGTTATAAGTCAAGGACTACCTGTATTACCATAGTATGAGAATATAAAGCAAGAGTTGTCCATCAGTACTTCCTGCTCTGTGAATTTGATACATTGAAAAGGATCCTATAGCTCAGTCTAAATATTAATTATAACATGAACCTGGGCATCTGCTGTTGTATCCAGTCTCATTTTGTGTTTATCCCATGTATTACTGCTTCAGTGTGGCTATTTAGAACAGCGTTTCCCATTGTAAGAAGTTTGAGATACAATGTGATATGGATTGCCAGAATTCTCAGCAACAGCCCTGCCGAGAAGTTCCCAAGATTGGGAAACGTCGTTTGGGTTATGCAAGCTCTCTCTCTCTAGCTCGAGTTGCCCTAAGTACTTATTAGCCTGCATGTTTGCGTGATTTGGAGTGTTTTTTAAGTTGCATTTTGCATTGAGCATGCTAGTGTTACAATAACCTTCTGCACTGTACTTCAGTTTCTTTTACACTTAGCTTCAGAAAACAGGCGTGCAGATTTTGACGGGTGTGTCCTCCAGGTTTAACATGACAACAGGGGTGGGCAGAACGCTTGACATATGAAAAGCAACAATTCCTAGAAACTAAAAGCCCCAATATGCCTCGCGCTTCCTCGCTACGAATGCAAAAGCAATAGATGACTTCTAGAATTTCCTCTTTTAACATAACATACAGTACTGCGGTAATTGCAGTTAATTTGCCTCACGTGAAAGAGAAAAGGCACTTTTTACTCCATCACCGGTTGCCGTCTCAGCCAATCAAACGATTCTACTTAGCATTTTATCATTGGTAAAAACTGATAAAGTAACCGCTTTTCTCTATGGTTCTCGATCCCGATTGGCTATCGCTTTGTCCTTTTGAAGTCCCTGTCGCTCCTGACAGGTTAATAGTTCTTGATGTAAACGGAAGAAGTCTCGTCGGCTCCGCCCACTTCAGTCTCAGTGGTAGCTCGCGCCGCGTGCCTCGATTAGCCATCTTAGCCTCTTTCCCTTCGTCTTTTCGCACGCGCTGCTCAACGGCTATCTATGGTTTCCACTTCATTTTCCTCAACCTACTTCGAACGCCATCCGGAACCAATTTATTTTCAACGGAAGTTACTTTTGCTATCTTCGGTTCGAAGGTCCGCTCCTTCTGGAGCCGTCGCCCCGCTTATTCGCATATCCACTACTTCCTCTCCCACCCCTCTGCCACATCTCTCTCGCGCGCTTCTTCAGTCTCGCGCCCGTTTTCTGGCGCAGCGTTCGGCTGTTGGCGGCGACTGCCGCGAGGGGCGATAGTTCTTAGGTCGCTCGAGGAGAGGTGGCGGCAGGGAAGTGCTTCCCCCGTCAGTAAAAGGGACGCGGACAAAATAGCGACTTCAGCCGTTTCCTCTTCGTTTGCGAAGCGCGCTGAGGGAACGGGACGGATTCTGTTCCGCCGCCGCGCGTTAGGTGGAGAAACAGCGAGGACTCCGGGAAACAACATGGCGGAACATTCAGTCACCGACCAGAAGCCCAAATCCAGCGCTGCCGTCTCGTCATCTTCAAATTCCCAAGGTCTGGCCAACAGCCGAGGCTCCTCATTGGCGGCTACTGGCCCCGGAGCCGGAGGGGGCCTGGCGCAGCCGGTGGGCTGGCAGTCGCTGCTCTCCTTCACAATCCTTTTCCTGGCCTGGTTGGCTGGTTTCAGTTCCAGGCTCTTCGCCGTCATCCGCTTTGAGAGCATCATACACGAGTTCGACCCATGGTAAGAGTTTGGGACCCCGGTGCTGCTCCATGCGGCGAAGGAAGATCTAGCGGCCGCAGTTAAACCGAGGGGTGGGTAGGCGGGTTAATAAGAGAGCTGCCTGTGTGGCCGTTGAGAAGATAGGAGACAGCGGCCAAATAAGTGTTTTACAGTGAAAAAGAGTTTGGGGAGATACGGATGTGATGTGCGATGGTGCAAATGGAAAGAGGAATGGAGGGGAGAGGTGGCATGTGGAAGAGATGGACTTGGAGTTGCTTTTGAGCGTGAAAGGTGGGAAGAAGGCCAACAAATTCTGCGATGGTGATAGGTATTTTACTCTTAAAATCGTCTTGTAATTCTGTGCCAAAACACCCGAGACAGTCTTGTCTAAGTTTTATGACTTGAATGCGATCTGATGTTGGACCAAGAGGCCTAAAATCATTTTCATTTATTCGGTAAAAATTGTGCAGCGCAGCTGAAATCCTCGCTGTGGCGTACTCTGCCAAATTTCTTAAGCAATTGGGTAAGGAAATTAGTATATTTCCGATGGAGGCTGCCTGTGGGCTTTAACTGTGTGCTTCACCAGCGACCTTATTGTGAACTGTGTCAACAACATGAGATTGGGGACATGAAAGGTAGTTGGCAAGTTGTAATTACAGCTTGCTAGTAATAATAATGTAGTGAGTAGGACTTTGATTTTATGTAGATAACCATTTTTTAATTAGGACACTATTCTTATTTTTGTGATCACATGGTCTTTTCTTTGGTTTCTACATAACTGAATTTAAAAACACAATTTCCATTTTATGGAGTATGGTTTTACATGCCTCTATGTCAGACATGTCAAACACAAGGCCTGGGGGCCGGATGCGGCCCACAAAGTGGTTTCATGTGGACCGCGAAGCCATCCTGGAAACAATGAGGGAACGGCCCCCACTGCCATGGCCCTGCCCCAGGCCGGTCGGGAGCCAATGTACAATTTTGTGGTGGCCATCTATGCTGAAACACATTCAGTCTTAGCTCCACAAGGCCGTCTGGAAACAGCAAGGAACCAGCCCGTGCCGTGTCAGCCCCACCCCCTGGGTGCATGCTGGGGAGGTGTCACCCTTTGTGAGGAATGAAAAAATGCACTATTGCCTGGAAGTGGCCAGCAAATGGCCCTTGCCTGGTTCACATATCCGGCTTGATGGGCTCTGGGGGAGGGGTTTCGGCAGGCAGCGAGGCGCTCTCCTCACAGCGCCGAGAGGCTGAGCCAGGTGGCGCAAATCCAAAAAGAAACGAGGCCGCCCAGCTCCCAGCCTGCCTGGTTTCAGCAGGCAGTGGGGCGCTCTCCTCACAGCGGCAAGAGCTGAGCCGGGTGGTGCGAATCTGATGAGAAGTGCAATGATGCCTAGCCCCCAGTCTGCCCAGTTTCAGCAGGCAGCAAGGTGCAAAGCTGGCAAGCTTTGCACCGCCCAGCTCAACCTCTCGGCACTGTGAGGAGAGCACCCCGCTGCCTGCAGAAACCGGGCAGGCTGGGGGCTGGGCGGCATTGCGCAGGTAATGTTGACTCTTACACTGCTCATGGCATCCCCTCCCCCAGAGCCCACCAAGCCAGATATGTGAAGTAGGTGAGGGCCATGTGCTGGCCACTTCCAGGCGATGGTGCATTTCTTCATTCCTCACAAAGGGTAACACCTCCCCAGCTGTGTTTCTTGCCTGTTTTTCTCCCTCCCTCATCTCAAATATTTTCCCACCACTCTGTACTTAGGAAGGAAGAAAGGAAAGAAGGAGAGGGAGGGTCTGAGGGAAGTCCTGCCTTAGTCCTGCCTTGCTGCCCTTTCACCATCCCCTTGCCCCCTCCTCCTGGCCTATCCTGGGGGTCTCCCATCCTATTGCTAAGGAAGTTTTAAATACAAAGCTGGGTCTCCTCCCATGGAGAAGGAATGGGCCTCCCTCTGACTTTGCCCTCGTACCCATCATGAGCAACCTGGGTAAGGAGAGCAAGCACAGCAGCAGCAGCCTTGAGGAGGAGGTAAGTGCAGCTGGGCACCCCCTTGAGGAAGTGGGGCTGCGCTTGGTGCCGCGGATGCTCGAGGGCCAGGCTGGGCATTTGACCTCTGCTGCCCAAGGCTCCGGGCAGCCTGTGCCACCATCCAGCCCCCCCCCCCCGCATGGCCTGAGAGGAACAGTGAGGCTCCTCCAGTGGACCATGCCTTGGCACTTGCCCTGGTCCCACCCCCTTCTGCCAGAGACCCTCAGATCTGTCCCACTCCTGCCCAGGCCCCCACAGGCACCCTTGACGCGAATGATGTAGAGCAGGGGTGTCAAACTCAATTTAACTGAGGGCCATATCAGCATTGCGGTTGCCCTCGGGGGGGGGCTGGGTGGGTGTGGCCACAATGGGTGTGGCCTACTGGGTGGGCATGGATGGAGTGGGTGTGGTTAGCTCTACATCGTTTGCGTCAAGGGTGCCTGTGGGGGCCTGGGCAGGAGTGGGACAGATATTCCCAAAAATGTTTCTTTCTCTGGATTGTTCCCACACTATATATTTTTTCTTTTCTATTTTTTACTTTTTGCACTTTTAGGTCTTTGATTTCTTTTTTGTTATATTTGTATTACTTTATTTTTTTTCAATAAAGCTAGATATAAAATATATAGATTGGTTGTATATCAGATCTTGGACAGATTAGTTTACAGCAACTTGATTGCTATATGATTTTTGCCCTAGACCAGGGGTAGGCAACCTTGGCTCTTTTATGACTCGTGGACTTCCAACTCCCAGAATTTCTGAGCCAGCCATGCTGAGGAGAAAGGGAGAGGTTTCCATGCTGAGTCATGCTGGCTCAGGAATTCTGGGAGTTGAAGTCCACAAGTCATAAAAGAGCCAAGGTTGCCGACCCCTACCCTAGACTGACATTTTCTTTGATGTAGAATAGAATCTAATTCTTGAATGTGATGAGCTGTAAGCTTGTAGGATTATTTCTGATTGATAAGTTTCTGTGTTTGATTCTGTACTTTAATTACAAAACTGGAGACAGTTGCATTGTGCTGCACATCTTGCCCCTATAGTAGATTGCATCATCTATTTTATATCTCATTACTTCACCCTGTCATGTGGACTGTACTTTATGGTGGGCTGCGTTGAATTTGATGTACTTGAGAAGGCTGCTACATTGTACAAAACATAAATCCATTCTATTATGCTGCTTTCCTGACTCCAAAACTTTTTGCTGCGATGGGAATCAGTGTTTGTGTCTTTGCTCCTGGAACAATTCTAGTTAGATCAGTTTGGAAAATGCTATATAAAAAAATCCTGAGAATGTGTACTGTTAAGTTTTTTGGTGCAGGACAGTTGACTGAGGTGAGATACTATTTATTACCATTGTGATAATACAGCAAATTTAAACTTCCATTTTACTATTGTACTCTTAGCGTAATAAAGTAGACAATCCTGTTCTTGGTTTAATTTGACAACTGAATTGAAGGGCAGTTATATCACATCTTATGAAGCTGTTAATCAGAGTTTTCACTACACTGTGTGCACAATTATTAGGCAAGTTGTATTTTGGAGGATTAATTTTCTTATTGAACAACTACAGTGCTCTCGTTCAACCCAAAATGTTCATAAACCTCAAACTTGAATATTTAAGAAAGTAAAAGTGAGGTTTTGGCTTTCTTAAGAGAATGTGTGTGCAGCAGCAACCGCAGCCTCCCAGACACTGTTCAGAGAGGTGTACTGTTTTCCTTCACTGTAAATCTCCCATTTAAGAAGGTCCCACAGGTTCTCAATAGGGTTTAGGTCAGGTGAGGAAGGGGGCCATGTCATTATTTCATCTTTAAGACCTTTATTGGCTAGCTAAGCAGTGGAGTACTTCAATGCATATGGTGGAGTATTGTCTTGCATAAAAATCATGGTCTTCGTGAAAGATGCAGAATTTTTGCTGTACCACTGCTTGAAGAAAGTGTCTTCTAAAAACTGGCAGTAGGTTTGGGAGTTGATTTTGAGTCCATCTTCAACCTGAAAAGCTCCAACTAGCTTATCCTTAATAATACCAGCCCATACCAGTGCCCCACCTCCACCTTGCTGGCATCTGAGTCCAAGTGGAGCTCTGTGTCCATTACTGATCCAACCACGGGCCATCCATCTGGTCTGTCAAGAGTCATTCTCATCTCATCAGTTAATAAAACCTTTGAAAAATCTGTCTTCAGATATTTCTTGGCCCAGTCTTGACGTTTCAACCTATGTGTTTTGTTCAGTGGCGGGTGAGTTTCAGCCTTCCTTACCTTGGCCATGTCTCTGAGCACTGAGCACCTTGTACTTCTGGGCACTCCAGGTAGGTTGCAGTTCTGGAATATGACAGCACTGGAGGATAACGGGTTCCTGGTAGCTTTACGTTTGGTTCTTCTCAAATCTTTGGCAGTTAATGTGCCTCTTTTTTTCTCAGCACGTTTCTTGCGACCCTGTTGACTATTTGCAACAAAACGTTTGATGATTCTGTGATCACGCCACAATATCTTAGCAATTTCAAGAGTGCTGCATCCCTCTGAAAGACCTTTTATAATTTTTGACTTTTCAGAGTCAGTTAAATCTCTTTTTTGGCCCATTTTTCCTGAGGAAAACAAGCTGTTTAATAATTATGCACACCTTGATAGGGTGTTGATCTCCTTAGACCACACCCTCCCTCATTACACAAATACACATCACCTGATATGCTTGTATCCACTAAGCATTCAAGTTTATACAGCTTGGAGGTGGAAAATATGCATGAAAATGATGATATGGTCAAAATATTCACTTCCCTAATAATTGTGCACACAGTATTAAAAGGATATGTAACTGTTTTAATTACGTTTCAGAAAATTCATTCTACAAATCTATAATATTCACATATTATGAAGTAGCATGTCAAATAGCATCTATACAACACATTCCAACAAAACGGTTACCCACGCAACTTCATCAAAAAGTCCCTGACCACTCAACCCAATACAGCACAACCAACACAAACCCTGAAAAGAATTATACTGCCATACATCAAGAATATCTCAGAAACCTCAAATAGACTACTACAACCACATGGAATCAGCGTAGCACATAAGCCAACTAAAGCCCTTCAAAACATCCTAAGTAAACCCAAAGACCCAGCAACCCTAGAAGAAAAAACAGTCATCTACAACATACAATGTAAAAACTGCAACAACCACTATGTAGGACAAACGGGCAGAAGACTGGCAGAATGCATCCATGAACACCAACTGGCAGTCAAAAGGCATGATGAAAATTCTTTAATTTCACAAGATATAGACAGATTTAACCATAGTTTCAATTGGGAAAATGTGACAATCCTAGACCAGGCCAAATCCAAAAATGCCAGAGAACTTCTAGAAGCCTGGCACTCTTGACAAATCAGCCATGAATAGACATTAACAACATCTATAGATTATGCAAAAGAGGCAATCAACCAACCCAAAAGAGAAAGACTCCAGCACCTCTCCACCAGTAATGAGCACTCAGATCAGCATAGATTAACTCCAAGGTCACCTTCAGACCAACAATCAAGTAAGCAATACCAATACCCCAATCAAGTAACTGCCACAGAGCCAGTAGTAAACAGCCCAACCAAAGAATCCCCAAGACCGCCCCCACCCACCCAGACAGGCAAGACACCAGAATATAAATGTTAAGACGTCCTATTTGAGCTCCAAGGAAAGCCAGAAAACAGGAACGCTAAACAATCAACAGCTTTATTCGTTATATGGAAACAAAGTTAGCACTGGGGGTGACTTGCTCCCAGTGCCTTACATACAACTGTTCTATCCCAGCCTATTGCCGTCCTTGTTAAAGGCACAAGGACCAAACCCCTGCTGATGCAATAGGCTGGAGACTTTGCAACAAAACAAAACTCTTTTAATATGGTTGACAAACCTGTCAAATAGTCCAAAACACAAACAGCAAAACTAAAGTCCAAAGGAAACATGATGCAAACAGACGAGAAGTCACAAGCAAGATGAACAGACCACGATTCCAAGAAGCACTTTGCAAATGGTTGCCTTCAGCAACCAGCACTGCCCACACCTCCTCTCTTTATACAGCAGTCCCAAGGCGTTGCCTCTCAGTGCCTTCTCCTTTTTCCCTGGAGTAGTCGCATTGACTGCTGCTGATTTACTCTTGCTAATTGACGACGGGAGCGTGCATCAATTAGCAAGTCCATAAGATGTGATTCTTCCGAGTCTGACTCATTCTCCTCACACAGCTGAGCTTCATCAGAAACACGACTGGAGGGCCCAGGCTCTGCATCAAACCATGAGTCCTGTAATTCATCAGAGCCTCCCTCTGCCCCTGATGGCCCTTCAAATGCCTCTTCCACCTCCTCAGATTCCTCAGACTCAGCTGTTGTGAGCACAGGCTGGCACGGAATCACAACAACAACAAGCAGGCCCCACCCACACCAGACCCCACCCTTACCTGGCCCAGCCCAACTCAACAAGCCACCATTAGGGTGGAGTTAAAAGGAATCATCCGCCAAGTCCCTAGCCCCTCCCCTTCCAGACCACAGGACCTTTATGTCCCATCTGCTGCTGCCGGTACGCCAACAAGCCATGCAAGGCCGTTTGCCAACAACACAGGCGAGGGAAAAGCCTTTCCCTCTTGCCGTCCGGCTCCGCGGAGCACCTGGCCACTGTCAGGCCCAGCGAGGCACTTTCTCAGGATGTCAGCAGTCCGGGAGAGAAGCAAACAGCCCCAACAGCAGCAAACGAAGGAGGGCGCCTCCTGATGACGTCAGCAGGTCGGGAGGACAGCGCTCAGCCCCAACAGCAGCAAATGAAGCAGGGCACCTCCCGATGACGTCAGCAGTTCAGGACAGCGGTCGGCCACAATGGCGCCGGGAACAGCAGGGCGGCGGTCAGCCACAATGGCTCCGGGAGCAGTAGGACGGCAACAGTGATGACGGGGCCCTCGCCGGACGGTGGAGCGGCAAGCAGGCAATGGCTCCGACCGTCTGGATGGGTAGGGTCCGACATTCGGCTCCCCCTACCAAGGGTCCCCCTGGAAAGAAGCACAACAGGGTTAGTGGTCACGTGCCTTTGTGGCTGGATCGGCTGGCGGCCTACCCAGTTTGTGGGGAAATTTCCTATGGCATCTATTGACCAGTCTGGGTGCAAACACGGCTCTGTCCCTTACCCAGGATGCTTCAGATAGGGGATACCCCTTCCATAGAACAAGGTAATACAGTTCACCCCTCCTCACCCGTGAATCTAAGATTTCCTGGACCTCATATTGGCCTGGGGCAACAGGACCTGGGGCCTGCCCCTGGGACACTTCTTCCACTGGCTTCAACAGGCTGACGTGGACCACTGGGTGCACCTTACCAAGGAACCTTGGCAATTGTAACCGCATCGCTACCGGGTTGATAACCTGGGCTATCCGAAAAGGGCCAATGTACTTTGGAGCTACCTTCTTACATGGGACCTGGAGTCTTATATATTTTGTGGATAAATAAACTCAATCACCCACTTGGAATGGTTTCTGTGTCCTACGTTTTTTGTCCGCCTGGATTTTGGCTACCTCCCCCGCTTTTGTCAAAGCCTTCTTCACCGTACCCCATACCCCTCCCACACGGGCGAACCATTCATCAGTCCGACAGGGTTGGGACCCTTGAGGTCCACACTTCGGTATGGGAACGAAATCTCAACCATATACCACCTGAAAGGGGGTGAATCCAGTGCTGCTATGCACGGCGTTATTGTATGCCACCTCTGCAAACGTCACTAGTTCCACCCAGTCAGTCTGCTGGTATGATACATAACTCAGGTATCTCTCCACTGCGGCGTTGGCCCATTCTGCCGCCCCGTTGGTGCTGGGGTGGTATGCTGAACTGAGTCCTCGGGCGGAACCGAGGAACCGGACAAATTTGCTCCAAAACTGGGCTGTAAATTGCACCCCTCGGTCTGAGATGATACGACGTGGTGCCCCATGCAGCCGATAGATATGTCCCAGGAAAATTTTAGCTAGCCTTTTCGCCGATGGTAACCCCTTGCAGGGGATAAAATGGGCCTGTTTGGAGAAGAGGTCAACTACTGTCCATATCACCGTATAACCCCCGAACCTCCGGTAACACCACAATAAAGTCCATTGCAATATCTTGCCATGGCTGATCTGGGTCAGCCACAGACTGGAGCAACCCCATTGGTTTCCCAGGGTAAGATTTTGGTTGAGCACAGATGTGACAGTTTTTCATGTGTGTTTCAATATCAAGTCTCATCCGGGGCCACCAGAACTGACACCTGGCCAGATGCAACGTCTTCAGGAATCCAAAGTGACCTGCCTGTTTTGAATCGTGGCATCGGTGACATACTCGGCTCCGCATCTTCTGAGGAACATACATTTTGTTGCCATACCACGCCAAGCCATCTCGTTGGGTCAGTAACCTGGTATTGTCCAGTAACCACGCGTCCTGTAGGAGGGCTGCTCTTAAATCGTCCTCAAACGACACCATCCTTGAACATGAACTCAGTTTTGCATCTTCTTTACCATAAGGGGGCATGATCGCCTGCACCACCTCCTCCCTCTTACTGTCATACCATGGTAACCTAGATAGAGCATCCGCAAGGAAATTCCTCCCCACGGCACATACTTGAGTTGAAAACGGAAGC
The DNA here is from genome assembly GCA_039797435.1 of Crotalus adamanteus. Classification (NCBI taxonomy): domain Eukaryota; kingdom Metazoa; phylum Chordata; class Lepidosauria; order Squamata; family Viperidae; genus Crotalus; species Crotalus adamanteus. Next base: position 665,227 of record CM077935.1, on the reverse strand, counting down.
ACTGAAAGTATTGTGCCCACTGTACGTGCTTGGGTGATAAAGCGTCTGGGCGTTTGAAGCACCTCCAAATTTTTATGGTCTGTCCATACTTCGAATGGGTGTTTTGCCCCCTCCAGTAGATGTCGCCAGGTGGACAGGGCCCACCACACCGCGAACACCTCTTTCCCAAATCGCCCACCCTCTCTCAGTGTCTGTTAACTTCCGAGAGGTATAAGCACACGGTTGTAACTTTCCTTGGGTGTTTTGTTGGAGCAGCACTGCTCCCACAGCGACATCACTAGCATCGGCCTGTACAACAAATGGGCGTTCTGGATCAGGATGCAGTAATACAGGCTCCTGTGCGAACAAGGCCTTCAATGACTCAAATGCCCGCTGACAATCAGCTGTCCAAGCTAGGGGTTGTCCGGGCCGGGGCTTTGTTGCAGAGGACCGGGTCCGTAACAGGTGTGTTAGGGGCAATGCCACAGTCACAAAAGGGGGGATAAATTGTAAAAATTGACGAAGTCCAGAAAACTTTGTAATTGGCAACGTGTTCTCGGTGCCTGCCATTCCAGAACACTTTTCACCTTATTCGGGTGCATTTCCACCCCTGCTACTGAGATCCAGTAACCCAAGTAATCAAGGCGGGCTTGGTGAAATTCACATTTAGACAACAAACAATTGGGCTTGCAGCAGCTTGGCCAACACATCACGTACCAAGTGGATGTGTTCTTCCAAGGTTTGAGAGTAGATGAGAATATCATCTAGATACACTAGCACCCCGCGGTATAAGTGCTCATGCAATACCCTGTTAATGAGCTGCATGAACACCACAGGGGCTCCTTGTAGACCAAAGGGCATCACTCTGAACTGATAACTGCCCAATGGACAGTTGTAAGCTGTCTTCCACTCATCACCTTGCCTTATCCTGACCCTGTAATAAGCCTCATGGAGATCTAATTTCATGAAAATCCTCCCTTTGGCCAAATGAGCAAGAAGGTCTTTCGTAAGTGGTAGGGGGTACATGTGCTCCACACACACTGTGTTAATCCCGTGAAAGTTTACACAGCCGGAGACCCCCATCCTTCTCCTGGAACAGAACTGGTGCTGCTATTCAGGAGCGAGCCGGCTGTATAAATCCCTGTGCTAAGTTCTTATCAGTGTAATGCCTCAACTCTTGTAGCTCTAGCGGCGTCATAGGATACATTCTGGGTTTTGGTAACTTAGCCCTCGGTAATATCTCAATCACACAATCAGTTGGGCAATGGGGCAGCAGGCTATCACACTCCTGTTCACTGAACACCGCAGCAAGATCATTGTACACTGCTGGAGATTCAGGACCACCTTCCTCCTGTGCTGCCTTGAACCCCTCTGTTCCCTTCTCTACCTCGTCTGCCTCTGGTCAGGGCGGTTGAGGACCCACTCCAAGTCGTAAATGACGACACCCTTCAGCCCACCACATAGTCAGAGTCCATTTGTCCAACCAGGCCAACCCCAGGATCACTGCCTCAGTCGCAGACGGGACTACTATAAATCGGAGGGTTTCCCAATGTTTACCCATTTCCATCCTCACCGGTTCCATTACTAACGTGGCGGGGGCCCCACCCAAAAGGGACCTGTCTACCTGCTCAAATCGGATGGGGGAAGCCAGCCGGGTTACCCTAATGCCAACCTTCTCTACCACCTCCTTACTAACTGCAGGCCACTTTAGCTGACTATGTTCAGCAGGTCAGCGGTTCAAATCTCACCGGCTCAAGGTTGGCTCAGCCTTCCATCCTTCTGAGGTAGGTAAAATGAGGACCCAGATTGTTGGGGGCAATGTAAATATATATATATACATTGCTTACTGGTGTACACCGCTTAGAGAGTGCTTGCACTTAAAGCGGTATATGTCTCATAAATAAATAAACAGCGAGTACATTCTGTATCAATCAGGGCGTGGTACTCGCCAGAAGGCCCCGTGAGTGGGCTTGTTAAGGTGATTGGAATGGCAAAAGGAGTTATGGGTTGACTCACCATGGGGTCCTCTGCTGGGTCTCCATCATCATACTCCTCCAGAATGGGTGTTGGTTCACTTGGGGACCGTTGGGGGGGATCCACCTTCCACTTGGCGGGCAGCCCTTGACCTTTCCGTGGTGTTCCTCAGTGTAGCCCCTGGTTTACCGGTGGCGGTTGGTGTGCTGGACATCGCTGGAACCAGACAATCAGCTACTCGATGGCCCGGTCGGTTGCACCTAAAACACCTAAACACAGCCCTGGGGGTGAGACTGGGAGTTGGGGTTTGCCTGCTGATGTCTTTTGGCTGCTCAACAACCCGCCCGGGTTTAGCTGTTCATCTCGTGTTCTCTGGAACTCCCGTAAGCCCACATCCAGCTCCGTCACTACCCGGAACCACTCTGGGAGTCTGCACGGGATTCCCCTCACCACGCATGCCTGGCGTAGTTCTTTGTCTAAGCCAGCCCGGAATTGGTGGACCAAAAGGCGCTCCGGCCATGACCGAAGCCTCCCGGCCGCCCATTGGAATTCACGTACGTACTCCCTTGCCGGCCTGCCTTGTTGCCGTAACCCCAGCACCTCTGCCTCTGCTCGTTGCACCCAGGAGGGATCCTCGAACCTGGTCTTCAGGGTGTCCAGAAACAGGCCAATATCGGTCAACTCCTGAGCATGATCCCTATATAAATCTGCAGCCCAGGCCGCCGCTTTCCTCTCTAAACTTGCTGTCACAGCCACCACCATTGCCCAATTGGATGGGTACAGAGTAGTGAAGTGGTCCAGATGGCTAAGCACATGGCTCATAAATATAGCCAGGCAGTCTGGGTCACCGTCAAACGATACCGTGATAGGTGGGTTCCACAACACCGCCTGAGGCCAGGGGGCTATTGCTTGTGCTCCATACTGAGCCCTGTCCGGGGCCATAGTGCGACAGCTGTCAGGTCCCATTCCCCATGGCCCTGAAGAACCTGACAATGCCGCGGGCTGTCTGGATGGGACTACAACGGGGGCCCCAGCCTGTCGGCCCTCCTGGTGGTACTGAGACTGCTCAACCGAGCCAGGTCCCGCAGGAGGCCCCGTCAGGGAAGGATGGCTACTTGGTGTCAGTCTGAGCTTTGGGCTGGCTAGATGGAACCTAGAAGACTCCGCTGGCAACCCTAACCCAGAGACAACCCTGGGCCGCGGTGGTGGCAGTGCGAGGTAGCCTGTTTCCCCAAACTGGTCCCTGAGAACGTCCAAGGTGTATTGTCCTGGAGCGGTGGAATAGCTCCACTCCTCCTCGTCTCCAGTCACGCGTCTGTCTCGCCAACCCCTCAATGCGGGCCCTGCACCCGCTACTTGCAGTCTACTTCCCTCAGTGGTGCAGAGCAGGACTTAGCCACCACTTCCCCAACAAAGCTGTAGACGCTGGCTGCTGGGCCTCAGCTCCTGTATCCATGGGCTGTGCCTTTTCCTTAGGCCGCACCACCGGCTGGGCCTCCCTTGCCTCCACTACAGATGAGACCTCAGGCTGGCCTGTTGGGTCAAGTGACTCCTCCACTGGTGAGGCGCCTTGCGTCCCCTCTGCCATTCCTTCTCACTATCCGGAACCGAGGAGGGACCAATATGGGTTGTGAGGTTTAAGTTTCAGTGCTAACTTACTGTTAAGACGTCCTATTTGAGCTCCAAGGAAAGCCAGAAAACAGGAATGCTAAACAACCAGCAGCTTTATTCGCTATATGTAAACAAAGTTGGCACTGGGAGTGACTTGCTCCCAGTGCCTTACATACAACAAGCACGCCCCACCCACACCAGACCCCACCCTTACCTGGCCCAGCCCCACTCAACAAGCCACCATTAGGGTGGAGTTAAAAGGAATCATCCGCCGAGTCCCTGGCCGCTCCCCCTCCAGACCACAGCACCTTTATGCCTCATCTCCTGCTGCCGTTACGCCAACAAGCCATGCAAGGCCGTTTGCCAGCAACACAGGCGAGGGAAAAGCCTTTCCCTCTTGCCGTCCGGCTCCGTGGAGCACCTGGCCAATGTCAGGCCCAGTGAGGCGCTTTCTCAGGATGTCAGCAGTCCGGGAGAAAAGCAAACAGCCCCAACAGCAGCAAACGAAGGAGGGCGCCTCCCGATGACGTCAGCAGTTCAGGACGGCGGTCGGCCACAATGGTGCCGGGAGCAGCAGGGCGGCGGTCAGCTACAATGGCACCGGGAGCAGTAGGGCGGCAACAGTGATGACGGGGCCCTCGCCGGATGGTGGAGCGGCAAGCAGGCAACGGCTTTGACCGTCTGGATGGGTAGGCCTCGCAGGGTCCGACAATAAACCAATAGGAAACAGCACTCCTTAATAGCGCTGATGATGTTACCTAGTTAGCATAATGAAACATCTGCAAGAAAACAAGCTCAGAGAGCACCAAGGACCGCTCAAATAGCCTCTTGAATACTTGAGGATTGCAGGCAGGAAAGATTATGAATCATGGCACTAATTTATTTCCAAATACTTTGATGTTTTTTTTCCTTCCAGCCTACTGCTTTTGGTGGAAGCAAAATTTGGGGGCTATTTCTAAACATAGTGAAATACTTAACTCTAGATATGAAAATTGCCCTGGATTGCATTCAGAAAGACTGATAAGAAATTAAAATATTTGATCTCTGACGAAACAGGTATTTTCCAGTAAAATTTTACTATGTAATTTGATACCATGTTTCCCTGAAAATAAGGCCTGGTCTTATATTTTTTTTGCCTCCAAAAGAGGCACCAGGTCTTATTTTCAGGGGATGTCTTACCTTAGGACTGCCGCAGCCAGGTCTCCCACGCCCTGACACCTGTCTTTGGCTCCTTGTGGCCGCATGCCATGTGGCGCATTGCGCTGCTGCCGCTGCTCATGACACAACACTGCATGGCTTCTCATGCTGCTGCCGCCGTTCACACCAGCAGGCCATGAGGGTAATCACGCTGATTGCGAGTGGGCGCGATCGACGTGATGAGCCTCGTGGCCTCCTGCCATAAGAGGCAGCACGATCGGCGCGATGAGCCACGCAGTGTCCTGTGAGCGGCAGCAGCGGTGCAATTGGCACGATGCACCGCACGGCTTCCTGTGAGCAGTAGCAGCAGTGTGATTGACGTGATAAGCCACATGGTGTACTGCCATGAGCAGCGGCGCAATTGGCACGACGAGCCACGTGGCGTTCGAGCGGTGTGAGCGGCACAACGATCCATGCCACATGTGCAGCCGCAAGTGGCCACAGAACAACTCAGGCAGTGGCGCGACAGGTGTCAGGGTGTGGGAGGCCTGACTGTAGCTATCCTAAGGTAAGTGGGTGCGGGGCGTGTGGGGCAGCCCCACCTCTGCCCTGGCTTGAGTTTTACGCATGCGCCTCGCCCCAAATCTAGGGCTTATTTTTGGGGTAGAGCTTATATTGGGCACACATGTAAAAATCAAGCTCGTGCTTATTATCGGGATAGGTCTTATTTTCGGGGAAACACGGTGTTTTAATAGGCATGAATTGTTGGAAACAAGCTAATACAGAGCATAAGTACAGAGATAACCTAAATAAATTGCATCTCAGAACAAGAACAGTTACAAAGGAGCTACCTACTTTTTGCCTCAAGAATCTTCACATATGAGACATATAACTAGCTGAGATCACCACCACAGAAAATAAAAAGGTCTTTTCAGAAGCTATTTCTGATATGACATATGTTATTGGGGGTATTCCTACAAGAGAGTTGGTATGACATGCTCACAAGAGAGTTTGGTGTGGTGTGAAGGTGTTGAACTAGGATGGCCCAGGTTCAAATCTACCCTTAGGTTCACTGGTCATCTTTAGACTAGACACATGGTCAGTTCCACTTAACTCAACTTTCTTCTTTGGAGAAGGGAATGCTGTATATACTGCCTTGAGCATTACATTAAGTATTTTAGAAATACCTTTTTGTCAAATGTCCTCTGTCTGCTGCCGACAAACTCCAGAACACAGGAACAAAGTGACCAGCAAGACTTTAATGCATGCAAAAGAAAAAGTCAGCACTGGGAGTGGGTTGCTCCCAGTGCCTTACATATACGTGCCCCGCCCTCCAACCCCACCCCAATTAGCAAGTCAGCATCTGGTCCGTGTAGATAAAAGCCGTAGCTTAAGTTCTGCCTTCCCCCCCTCTGGACGCATCAGCGCAGCCTCCGCAGGACCAGCTGTCCTATCCAGCAGCCGGTCAATGTCCTGCTCCTTCCCTTCCGCCAGCGTGGCTCCACAGCAGACAGCTCCATGCTCCTCTACCGTTGGGAAATGACCCCCTCCGGCTGCTGCGCCACTCTTGTCAGGCATCCTTTTGGTGTTGGGAGTAGGCTTTCCAGGGGTCGAGGAAGGAACCTGTGGGCTCGGGGCCAGACAGTCCGCTGCTCTGTACCCCAGCTGGTTACATCAAAAACAGCGAAAGGGCACTTTGGTAGAAGTGCCAGTGGAGTCCAGACCTGCCGGCTGGACCCTTTGCCCCTCTTCCCGTGGCTTCTCCACCGACCTTCTTGGTATGGCTGGGTCCTCTCCCTTCTTCTGGAACTCCTGTAGACCGGTGTCCAGGTCTTTGACCACCCTAAACCACTCCTGAAGATGGCTGGGAACCCCCCGAAACACACAAGCCTGGCGCACCTCCCGGTCCAGCCCTGCCCAAAAATGATGAACAAGGAGGCGTTCTGGCCAGGAGCGCAGCCGCCCAGCCACCCGTCGAAAGTCACAGACGTACTCAGTTGCAAGCCGGCTGCGCTGCCGCAGCACCAGAATCTCCACCTCAGCCTGCTGGACCCAGGAGGCATCTTCAAAACAGGAGCACAACGTGTCCAGGAACAGCCCTGCGTCGGCCAGCTCCCGGGCATGGTCGCTATACAGGTCTGCCCACGCTGCTGCCTCGCCCTGCAGTCCCGCCGTAACCGCCACCACCATGGCCCACTGGGACGGGTAGAGACAGGCATACTGATCCAGGTAGCTTATTACATGGCTCAAGAACATCGCCAGGTGATCCGGGTGTCCATCGAACAGGACTGGTATAGGTGGTGGACCCCACACCATCCCCTGACCCCAGGGTCCCACAGGTTGACCCGGTCCTCGTACTGCGTCGGCTGTTGGCGATGAGCCCTGGGTGCCCTGCTGGTCGGAGCTCCTCCCAACAGGCAACCCCCATGGGTCGGGTGCCGATCTGCCTGTCCACGCAGGCTGGGACTGCGCCTGCGCCTGCGGTGCACCCAGACTAGACCCTCCTACCGTGGAGACGTCTGGAGCAAGATGACCTCGCAGTCACGGGCTAGCCAGACGGAACCGGCCCGAGTCGGGGTATCTAGCTGGTACCTCCGTCCGAAGCGATGAGGCGTCCTCTCTTGTTGCCGTCCATCTTGGCCATGAGGAGGTGTCTTGGTACCTAACCTCCCCGAACCGGTCCCTCAAAACCTCCATTGTGTAATGTCCGGGAGCGGTGGAATAGCTCCACTCCTCCTCATCCTCTTCCGTCAGCTGTCTCTCCCTCCATTTCATCAAGGGGGCCCTGAGCCCCGGGTTATATGCCCATCCGGGCTCCAGATTGGCCAGTGCAGGACTGTGCCACCATTCCCCTGACGCTGCAGGGGCCCCAGCCTCCTGGGTCTCACCTGCAGGGGCTGCAGGCCGTGGTTCCACCACCTTGGGCCTGACTGCTGGCTGCACCTCCCGGGCCTCAGGTTCAGGCCCTGTTGCTCCAGCCGGGTCGGCCTCGTCTCCCAGCGGAGGAGCCTCCTGTTTACCCTCCGCCATCACCATAGGAGCACAAAGGCGATAGGCAATAGGAGGGAAACAGGAAAATAAGGGAGTGCTGACTTACTGTCAAATGTCCTCTGTCTGCTGCCGACAAACTCCAGAACACAGGAACAAAGTGACCAGCAAGCCTTTAATGCATGCAAAAGAAAAAGTCAGCACTGGGAGTGGATTGCTCCCAGTGCCTTACATAGACGTGCCCCGCCCTCCAACCCCACCCCACTCAGCAAGCCAGCATCCGGTCCGTGTAGATATAAGCCGTAGCTTAAGTTCTGCCTTCCCCCCCCCTCTGGACGCATCAGCGCAGCCTCCGCAGGACCAGCTGTCCTATCCGGCAGCCAGTCAATGTCCTGCTCCTTCCCTGCTGCCAGCGTGGCTTCACAGCAGACAGTTCCATGCTCCTCTACTGGGAAGTGGCTCCACGCGGCAACCGGCACCCTCCCCCAACCGCCGGCAACACAGGAGGGGCGGCACCAGCGAGAGATGACCCCCCCCAACGTCCAGCTGGTCCCGGAGTTTTATCTTTTTTTTGTCTTTTTATAGCCTCAGTAATTTCCATCATTGTTATTTTCTCGTTCAACATATGTTGCATATTCTCTGGTATCTTTGGAAGGTTTGCTTTTCTTAGATATTCCTGTATTGCCTCCTTGCAAACCACCTCCGCCTTGTAAAGTGTCTCATAGTAAGTTTTAGCATTTTTTTTCAATGCGTCATTATGACAATGTATTTCGCCTTTTGAATCTTGCAGATTACTTATCAATTTTTTTTTCTTTCTTTTTTCAGCCTATATGCAAGCCATCTTCCTGGTTTGTTGGCATTTTCAAAGAAATTCTGTTTTGAATGTTTTATCTGTTGTGCCCTTGTCTCCATCACCAATAAATTTAGTTTGTGTTTTATTAATTCCATTTGTGTCTTCAGCTTCTTCTTTTGTGGATCATTTTGTAACTCAAGTTCTAAATTCCTAAATTGTCCTTTCAAATTAAGTTGTGTCTGTCTCTTTTCTTTATTCTTTTTAGCAAGGTAAGTTATAACCAAGCCTCTAAAATAAGCTTTCGCAGTGTCCCAAAGATTTTGAATCAAAGTTTTTTCTTTCTTATTTATTTTAAAAAAGGTTTTCATTTCTTTCATTGCAAATTGTAAAAATGCTTTTTCTTTCAATATTGATTTATTCAGTGAACATCTTAATTTTGTCCTGGTTCCTTTCAAAGTCATTTTAATTGGATTATGATCAGCCCAAGTATTAGGTTCAATTTCCACTTCTTGTATCATAGTCTTTAAATCATATGAAGTCCATATCATATCAGTTCTTGACCAGGAGCAATAATAGACTCAAATCTTTGCAGGGTTTACCTCGCCCAGGAGCGCAAGGACAGTATCAGATCACTTGTTCACAAGGTCCGGAGAGAGAAGGTAGTTCCAATGGTACAGCTGTCTCAGCTGTTGGGGAAGATGGTTACCTGTCTGTGATACATTCCAGAACTCTCCAGTGGTTCCTTCTTCCCTTCCAGAAATGGAACGTGAGTGCTTCCACAAGGAAGGTGAGAGTCCCACACCACACACTGTTGTCCCTTCTGTGGTGGACGTCGTCAGCAATGAACAGGGGATCCCTATTCAAGGAGCCTCCCAGGCTCACCTTGACTACGGACGCCAGCCTGTTCAGCTGGGGCGCCCACCTACAGACTCACATGGCACAGGGTCAATGGTCCCAGTCAGATTTATCGCACAAAATAAATTGGCTAGAACTCAGAGCAATCCATTTGGCACTCCGTCAATTCTCCGTCCTCATGGTGGGAAAGCACGTTCTAATACTGACGGACAACGTAGCAGCCAAGGCCCATGTCAACAGACAAGGAGGGACCCGGTCGTGGTCTCTCATGCTGGAGGCCTTGGACCTGGGTCTGTGGGCAGAGTCCAACTTGGAATCTATCAGTGCGGAGCACATATCTGGGGAAGCGAATCGTCAAGCCGATTCACTGAGCAGGGTTACGGTCGACCACACGGAGTGGCGCCTGGACCTGGCCCTGTTCAGGGAAATCTTGGCCAGATTCGGACAACCACAAGTGGATCTGGTTGCCTCCCCGACAAACTCCCAACTACCCAGGTACTTCACAAGGTTCCCCTCACTGGGGGCGGAGGGAACAGATGCCCTCCGCAGTAAGTGGCCCAGGGGACTCCTTTATGCATTTCCTCCTCTTCCCCTGATACCAGCGACCATCCGCAAGCTTCTTCAAGAACGGGCGGAAGTAATCTTAGTTGTCCCACACAGGCCAAGGTGACTGTGGTTTGCTGACCTCATGGATTTGTCACTCTTCCCACCGTGGAGGATTCAGCCAGGTCGCATCTCTCTCAGGGGAGACTTCAACACCCAGACCCCCAGTGGCTTCAACTAGCCGCTTGGCACTTGAACGGGAGAGTTTAGCCAGGCAGTCCTATTCGTCTGGGGTGAGCTCGATAATCCAAGCCTCAAGGCGACCCTCGACCAATGGGATTTATGATGCCATGTGGAGAAACTTCTGCACGTGGTGTACTAAACAGAATCTTAGACCGTTGGCCGTTACCATTCCTGACAGACTACCTCTTGGAGGGCCTGAATAAGGGTCTATCACATAGTACCATCCGCAGACAGGTTGCGGCCTTATCAACAGTCCTCATGTGCGACAATCTAATCCCATTATCACAGCACCCTGCAGTTGGCGCCTTTCTAAAAGGGGCGGTTAACGCTAAGCCTCCTGCGGTGCATTGCTATCCCTCATGGGACTTACCAAGGGTGTTACAGGCCCTCATGACATCACCGTTCGAACCCATCCGGTCTTGCTCACTTCACTTCTTTTCTCTGAAGGTTGCCTTTCTGGTAGCCATCACATCGGCAAGGCGTATTTCGGAACTGGCCGCGCTCTCGGTCAGAAGCGACCTGTGTATATTTCTGGATGACAGAGTGGTCCTTAGATTGGACCCTTCTTTCATTCCAAAAGTCAATACCTGGTTCCATAGGTCCCAAGATTTGATTCTTCCAGACTTTTGTCCCAACCCGTCACATCGTCTGGAGAGGCTGTGGCATAAATTGGACGTGTGCAGGGCTCTGCACCATTATGTTAAGCGGACCGCTGCTTTTCGCAAGTCGGAGGCCCTGTTTGTGTCTTTCCAGCCCTCTTCCATGGGTAAGAAGGTGTCATCTTCAACCATTGGAAGATGGATCAGAGCATGCATTGCTCACACCTATAGATCCCAGTTTCTCCTGGTGCCTACAAACATCACTGCTCATTCTACACGTAGAGCGGCCACATCAGCGGCCTGCTCTACCCAGGCTTCTGTTGAGATATGTAAGGCAGTGACCTGGTCTTCTCCCTCTTCATTTATAAGGCATTACAAACTTGATAAGTTCGCTGCGGTGGATGCCTCATTTGGTAGAAGGGTTTTGCAGCAGGTTGTTTCCTCGCAGGGAACACATGCCTAGACTTTTCCCTACCCATTGGGACATGGGTGGCTTTGGTATGTCCCAACGGTGGATGCTACATTCATCATGCTGGAGAAGGGGCGTTGTCTTACCTGAATGCCTTTTCTCAGCATGATGATATAGCATCCACACCCACCCTTAACGAAAGTCTAGGCAGGTGTAATTGTAGGAGGAGCCATTGCGTCGAACTTTGTCATGGATGCTTCGCCTTGTCAAAACTGGGAAGGCACTGCCCAAGGGAGGCATGGCTAAAGTTCTGACTTAGTCTCAACTGAGCAGGAAGGCTGAGATTACCCACCGATGGATGCTACATCATCATGCTGAGAAAAGGCGTTCAGGTAAGACAACGCCCCTTTTCTGATCAACCACCAGTGCCTTCTATTTTTTGCATTCTATGTTGAATGTCTAGCATCGCCTGTTGAAAATTTTCCATTTTTTGATCCATTTTAAGAAGATCAATTTTCAAGTCTTCATGAGTTTTTTCCAAATCTTTTTTCAAATCATCAGTATTTTTAGATTGAGCAGAAATTGCTTGAAGAATTGTTTGGGTGTCAGTTAATTGAGGATCTTGTTGTAGAAAAGTGGTAATTGGTTTCTGAATAGCTGGACTCACTGAAGTAGAAGCGGGGGCTGAGGAACCCTTCCTCACCCCTTTGGCTAAATTTGAAGAACTCATCTTCTAATTATTGTATTTATTTGTAATCCACCAAAAAGCCCAATGGCTAATTATAATCCACCAAATAGCCCGATGGCCACTTATAATCCAGAGCCCTCCTATTACCAGGAGACAAGGCCAAGCATAATTTAAAGAAAAAAGAAAAAGGAAGAAAAGAAAAAGAAAAAAACCCCAAATCCTTTGGGGGAATAGGAATAATAAAAAAAGAAAAACTCTCAAAAGCCATCCACAAAGGGAACAAAAATAGGCAAAAAGAAAAATAAGAGTAAAAGAAAAAAAGAAAAAAAATTTTTGAGACCAGGAAAATAGAAACAAAAACAAAAACATGCCACAGGAAGAAAGAAAGCAATTTCCAAAAAACCCCCCCCCAAACCCCCAATAAAAATAAGTCAATCTGTAAAAAGGGGAGGTAAAAAAAACCCCAGCTCTCAGAAGAAAGGGTAGGAGACTTCAAATAGACAGCCAAAAAGTAAAAGTAAAAAATAAAACTAAAAGTTGTCAGAAAAGATGAATAAAGTCCAAATTATAATCCAATCAAACTTTAATTTCAGAAAAAGCAGAGGCAAGATTTTCCTTCTTCCCTTGTATTTTCCTTTGTTATGGGAAATATACAGCTAGCCAAGCTGTCAGATAAAGAGCTGAACAGTTTCTCACTGTAACAGATAGGAATGCCTGGGCATTCAGCCAACTGTCTGGGCATTGAGCCAAACTTCTATTGAATACACAAAAAACAAAGGGAAGAGAAAAAAATGTTACCTTGTAACCACCAGGGAAGCGCTGATTCTTCTCTCCCAGGTTTTTTTTTTTTTTTTTTTGAAAAAGAAAAGTTCAGAATAAAATCGGAGTTTTAAAGTTATAGGAAAAAAAATAATAATTAGGTTAGCTTTCCAGCTGAGTCCTCCAGAGGCCAAGTTTAAAATAGTCCCAATTAAGTTTCTTCCTTAGCAATGGAGTCGCTTAAAACGCCGCCTATGCGAGAGGGGGGTGGGGAAAAAGTCCTCCTCCTTTCCTCCTCAAGCTTCCAGCTTTTCATTAAAGATAGGTATTTCCACCAAAGGTCCCGTTTCAACAAAGAACAGAGAAGAGACTCACCGGACCGGCTGCTTGCTGTCAAAATCAGCTGTTTTCTGTTCCCGGTGATCGGCTGTTAATGGCGACTCGCATGAATGCAATCCACCTTCTGCTGGTTCCAGGGGCTGCTTTGGTTCCAGGGGCTGCTTTGCTACTGCCGGCTCCCATTCCCCAAATATTCACCCTTCAGTAGCCACCCCTCCAGGGTGACTTTTAGCCCAAACGGGCTCGCTAGCAAAGGAATTCCAGACCTGGGGAGCGGATAATTCCTCCCCAAGGTCTTCACCCAGCGACAACCGGAAATCACCCCCCTTTCTCTCTCTCTTTCCTCTCTTTCTCTTGCTCTCTTTCCTCTCCCTCCCTCCCTCTTTCCTCTTCCTCTCTCTTTCCTCTCTCCCCCTCCCCTTCTCTCTTTCTCTTTCTCTTTCCTCTCCCTCTCTTTATTTCTCTCTTTCCTCCTCTCCCTCTTTCTTTCTCTCTCCTCTCCCCCTCTTTCTCTTTCCTCTCCCTCCCTCTCTTTCTTTCTCTCTTTCCTCTCCCTCTCTTTCCTCTCCCCCTCTCTCTTTCTCTCTTTCCTTTCCCCCTCTCTTTGTCTCTCTTTCCTCTCCCTCTCTCTCTTTTTTCCTCTCCCCATCTCTTTCCTCTCTCTATTTTCTCTCTTTCGTCTCTCCCCCTCTTTTCTCTTCCTCTCTCCCTCTTTCTTTCCTCTCCCTCTCTCTTCTCTCTCTCCCTCCCTCTCTCTTTTTCTCTTTGCTCTCCCTCTTTCTCTTTCTTACCTTCAGTCCATCCCCTCAGCTCCACACCCCCCCCCCCAACCAGCTAGCCAGCATCCAGCGGGTGTCTTGAATAGCAGCAACACAGTCCCCTGGCTCTCCTTTCCAGTCTGCTATTTGGTCCTTGCTGCTGGGTATCTTTCCTGCGCCGAACAGCTGTTTCTCGGCGGCGCGGCCGCTCAGTTGTTCAGTGGCTTCGTAGGGCAGATAGGACCATCCCTGGCGTCTCCCCAGGCATCGTCTCTGCTTCCAGCCTCTGCCAGGGTTTCCTGTGCCGAACAGCTGTCTGGTGGCTGCCTGAGGGGTCTCTCAAACGTTTGGCGTTGTTACGGTCAGCTGTTCAGCGGCGTCGCTGGCTTCCTGGTTTCCCCGGGTATTGTTGCCTCCCTCCCCCCTCTTGTTCATGTCGAGCCCACAGGGCTTGACAGTTTACCTCTTCCAGGTGATGGGAGAGGAGCGGGCCGATCGCTTTCCCTGCAGACGGGACTCCAGCGTGCCTTCCCGGCCAGCAGGGCCAACAGTAGCGCCAGCTGGGGATCGCAGGGGCTGCGCTCCCTCAGGGCCGCAGCTTGCGGGAGGGCTGGCCCGCTCAGTGGAGGCTCTGGCGGGATGCTCCCGGGGGGGATCCCGGGGCTGCCCCGTGCGGCTCCCTGGCCCCGTGCGCCTTGGACGGGGCCAGCCCGGGAAAGGGGGTGGGGTGTTCAGGCGCAGGGCCAATCAGGAGCCCCGAGAGAGGGGGGGGAAGGGAAGCACAAGTGCCTCTCTCTGTCTCTCTCTGCAAATGGCGGAGGAGGATGGAGCCGCAGAAGAAGGCTGAAAGAGCCGCATGTGGCTCCAGAGCTGCGGGTTGCCGACCTGTGACCTAGCCCAACAACCCAGGGATCTATTGAAACAATGTTGCAGCGTGAGAAAATAAGCACTGCCCAAAATGAAATGCAGACTACACTAAAATTGATTCAAGAGTCAATGCAAAAAAATCACGAAGAGACAAAAAGCAACTTTTGATAAATTAAGCAAAGAAATTTTGGATATAAAGGCACAATTTGAAGTTCACCATCAAATAATTGTCAAAAATGAACAAAGAATACAGAAAATGGAAAATAAATCAGATGATATTGATAAAAAAATGGAAATACTATTGCAAGAAAATGAAAAATTAGAACAAGCAAACCAAAATCTAGAAGGGGCAGTCGCAATCCTAGAAATGGAAAAGGCGGAACACTAGTTGAGATTTCAAAATCTCCATGTAGAGAAGAAAATATAGCAGTTGTGATCATTGAGCTTATGGCAGAGGCTTTGAAAGCAGACAGCAGAGATGCAAATGGAGATAGATGAAATATTTTGAATGAATTCAAGCTATGCAAGGAAATATAAACTACCTAGAGAAGTACATTTGAGATTCATAAAGAAAACAGCAAGAGATGAAGTACTGAGAAAAGTGAGAGATGAGCCATTACAATACAAAAATAAAGAAATTGTGGTCTTAAAGCAGATACCCAAGAGAGTAAGAGATACTCAAAGACATTATCATTTTTCAACCACAAAGCTGATTGCAAAAGGCATAAATTTTAGATGGTTAATGCCAGAAGGGATTTTAGTTAACTGGAATAATACAAGATTATTGGATTACTGGATTCAGTCTGGAAAGCAGAAGACTTTGATGAAAGAAATCGAGCAGTCTTAGATGAAGGAGTGCAACATCAGCAAGAGGAGAGAAAGGAACAGAAACAAACGGAAGAGACAATTGAAGAAGTAACTACACAAACAGGAGAACAGAAAGAGAAATCTGAGCAAGAGAGTGAAGGAAGTGCCAGAAAACAGAGGACCACGAGATCGACTAGACCTAAATATCAATAACTGAAATGGAGAAAGAAAATGGATTTTTTTCAGTGAATATAAATGGACTAAATTCCCCATCAAAAAGAAACAAATTTTTCAGGAAACTACAGAAATTAAATATAGATATAATTTGTTTGCAAGAGACACATAAAAAAAACATCATAAACTGTTGGAATACCCAAAAATTGGGAAATTTTATTATGCATCAGCGCATCAGAAAAAAAGAGGTGTTGCTGTATATATTAAAGAGACAATAGGTGCTAAAATGATTTATTCAGATGAAGAAGGAAGAATTGTGATGGTAGAAATATATTTACATCAAAAACAAACATTGTTAGTAATTTATGCATCAAATAATAACCAGGAAGAATTCTACCAAAGTCTCCATAGAAAAATAATAGAAATGGAGTACCAAAATATTTGTTTAGTAGGAGAATTTAATGCGATAGTAGATGGGACAATTGACTATAAAACAGGGAAAACTGGAAGAAGAAGACATTTTTTAATATGATAGAAGAAATTGGAGTACAAGATGTTTGGAGGGAAGTTAATCCAGAAAAACTACAATATACTTTTTATTCAAATAGTCAAAAATCCTGGTCAAGAATTGATATGATTTGGATGACATCTGAATTGAGGATGAATATACAGAAAATTGAGATAGAGTCAGGTACATGGGCAGACCATAACCCTTTAAAAGTGACATGAAGAGGAATACAAAAAAAAAAACAAAAAAAAAAAACTAAGATGAACTTTGAATCAATCTATATTAAAAGAAAGAGAATTTATAGAATTAGCAAAAAAAGAAATGGAGTTTTTCTTTAAAGAAAACAAAAAAGAAGATACAACATTACAAAATGTATGGGACACAGCCAAAGCATATTTTAGAGGTATAGCTATAACATACATGGCAAACAAAAACAAACAGAAAAGACAGTAGTATGTACTATTAAAAGAAAAAATTGGAAAGTTAGAATCAGAACTGCAAAAAAACCTGCAGAAGAAGACTTTGAAAAGAGAAATGGAAACAATAAAACACAAACTAAATCTGTTGGATTCAGAAAAATTGGCACAGCATATAAAAAGAGCAAAACATTTTTTTTGAAAATGCAAATAAACCAGGAAGATGGTTAGCTTATAAACTTAAAAAACAGAAGAAGAAAATGATATACAATTTAGTAGATGAAAAAGGCTGTCTACAATTTAAAAATGAAAAAAAAGATAATTAAGGAATATTACAAGAAACTGTATGACAAAGAAGAAACTCCAAGAGAGAGAATGATCCAATATCTAGAAGAAAATAATCTTCCAAAAATTTCAGAAACACTTAAGACTATGTTAGAGGAAAAAAATCACGATGGAAATAACAGAGGCCATAAGAAGACAAAAAAATGAGAAAACACAGGGGCCAGATAGACTATCGGCGGGGTTATATAAAACCCTACAAGGTATACTAAGTGAACCATTGAAAGACGTTTGTAATGAACTTTTGTTGGAGGCTAAACTCCCAAATACATGGATAGAAGCAAATATTACTTTAATACCAAAAGAAGATTCAGATTTGACACAGATAAAAAATTATAGACCGATATCGTTACTGAATGTGGATTATAAAATTTTTACCTCAATAATGGCAGAGAGACTGAAAAAATACCTAATTGAATGTATACATCCAGACCAAAATGGTTTTTTACCAAAGAGACAAATTAAAAACAACTTCAGAGTGATAATGGACGTATTAGAATATTATGAACTACATCCAGGGAAACAACTGGCACTAATATTCCTAGATGCCCAAAAGGTATTTGATAATGTTTCCTGGCAATTTATGACTCAGCAATTACAAATAATGGACTTTGGACAGAACTTTATAAATATGATAAAAACAATATACAATAAACAAACAGCGAAAGTGATTGTGAATGGAGATTATACTGAGAACTTTGAGATAAGAAAAGGTACAAGGCAAGGATGTCCATTATCTCCATTGTTATTTATTTTGACCTTGGAAGTTCTAAATAGAAATATTAGACAAGATACAGAAATTAAAGGACTAGAAATAAAAGGTGAAACCTAAATTACAAGCATTTGCTGATGATTTGGTATTTATTTTGGAAGAACAGCAATATGTTCAACGATAAAAGAAGATAATTATATAAAACTATTGACTCAAATAAGAGTGGATTTGGAAAAATGGAAAAA
Source organism: Crotalus adamanteus (assembly GCA_039797435.1). Lineage (NCBI taxonomy): Eukaryota > Metazoa > Chordata > Lepidosauria > Squamata > Viperidae > Crotalus > Crotalus adamanteus. Next base: position 647,481 of record CM077935.1, on the reverse strand, counting down.
TTTGCAATTGTCAATATTAGGAAGAATTGCTATAGTGAAAATGAACATATTACCGAAAATCTTATTTTTATTCCAAACAATACCTATAAAACTTGAGAATTATTTTTTTTTGAAGATCTAAATTCATTAATCTTGAAATTTATTTGGCAAGGAAAGAAAGCTAGAATTAAGATAAAAATATTACAAGATGCCAAGGAAAATTGAGGTCTTGGTTTACCAGGGTGGGTTTTATATTATCAAGCATCTGCATTAACATGGGTAAAGGAATGGATAACTCTTAGAAACAAAAGGTTGTTATATCTGGAGGGACAGGATTTACAATTGGGGTGGCACGCTTTTTTATGGTAATGGGAAAAATAAAATTCATAAATACTTCCAAAATCACTATATAAGAAATGCATTATTAACAACATGGGAAACAATAAAATGTAAAATATATTTGAAAATTCCAGGGTGGTTGTCAACAATGGAAGCATTTGTACACCCAAATTTAGTGGACTTTGAAAAAAATCTGGGCATATAGAGATATTCTAAACTCTGAAGGGAATTTAAAATCTAAACAAGAAATGGAAAATCAGGGTATCAATTTATCATGGTGGGCACATTTACAAATGCAAGCTAGATATGATAAAGTTGTTACACTGTGTGGATTTTATAAGGAACAAACTGTTTGATAAGATATTGTTAACTTCTGATGAGAAACTAATTAAGAAAATTTATAATTTTTTATTAACTTTGAAAATGGAAAGCGAACAAGTTAAAGAAACAATGATAAGATGGGCAAAAAATTTTGGATACAGTATAGAATTAGAAAAATGGCAAAATCTATAGGAAAGAAATTATAAACTGACAATGTCAACTTCCTACAAAGAAAATTTATATAAAATGTTTTATAGATGGCACTTGCCACCAGCAAGACTAGCAAAAATGTTCAAAAACATGTCAGATAGATGTTGGAAATGTAAACATAAGTCAGGCACGTACTATCATGTTTGGTGGACATGTGATAAAGAATTATTGGAAAAAGATACATACTTGGTTAGAAAAGATGTTGGGAGAACACGTAGATTTTAAACCTGAACTTTTTTTATTAGGTATAATGCCAGAAAAGACTGATAAACAAAGTATATATTTGATTTTACATGTTACAACAGCGGCTAGAATTATATTTGTGCAATATTGGAAAAATGAAGGAATACCACCAGATGAAGAAATAATTAAAAAAATACTAGAATGTGCAGAGATGGTTAGACTGACTATGAGACAAAGAAAAAGAAGAAACGGAATATTACCAAACTTGGGACTTATTTTATCGATGGCTAGAGGAAAGAATAAAGGATTAGGAATTAAATATGTATTAGCGAATTTAAACTCAGACAGCACGTTGGTTGAAAAACTATTATTGTATGTATGGAAAAAATTAATAAAATCTTATAAAAAAATAGGGTTGCTCAATAATTTAAGGATCCTTAACAGTAAAAACATTTGGAAATTATGTGATTACTATTACTACACTGAGGGAGAAAATAATTTGATCCCCAGGTGATTTTGTACATTTGCCCACTGACAAAGAAATGATCAGTCTATAATTTTAATGGTAGGTTTATTTTAAAAGAGAGAGAGAACAAAAACAAAATCCAGAAAAACACATTTCAAAAAAGTTATAAATTGATCTGCATTTTAATGAGTGAAATAAGTATTTGACCCCTTTGCAAAACATGACTTAGTACTTGGTGGCAAAACCCTTGCTGGCAATCACAGAGGACAGATGTTTCTTGTAGTTGGCCACCAGGTTTGCACACATCTCAGGAGGGATTTTGTCCCACTCCTCTTTGCAGATCCTCTCCAAGTCATTAAGGTTTCGAGGCTGACGTTTGGCAGCTCGAACCTTCAGCTCCCTCCACAGATTTCCTATGGAATTACGGTCTGGAGACTGGCTAGGCCACTCCAGGACCTTAATGTGCTGCTTCTTCTTGAGCCACTCCTTTGTTGCCTTGGCTGTGTGATTTGGGTCATTGCTGTGCTGGAATACCCATCCATGACCCATTTTCAATGCCCTGGCTAAGGGAAGAAGGTTCTCACCCAAGATTTGACGGTACATGGCCCTCTCCATCGTCCCTTTTGATGCAGTGAAGTTGTCCTGTCCCCTTAGCAGAAAAATACCCCCAAAGCATAATGTTTCCACCTCCGTGTTTGACGGTGGGGATGGTGTTCTTGGGGTCATAGGCAGCATTCCTCCTCCAAACACGGCGAGTTGAGTTGATGCCAAAGAGCTTGATTTTGGTCTCATCTGACCACAACACCTTCACCCAGTTCTCCTCTGAATCATTCAGATGTTCATTGGCAAACTTCAGATGGGCCTGTACATGTGCTTTCTTGAGCAGGGGGACCTTGCCGGTGCTGCAGGGTTTCAGTCCTTCACGGTGTAGTGTGTTACCAATTGTTAAGAAAACAATTGGTGACTATGGTCCCAGCTGCCTTGAGATCATTGACAAGATCGTCTCGTGTAGTTTTGGGCTGATTCCTCACCGTTCTCATGATCATTGAAACTCCATGAGGTGAGATCTTGCATGGAGCGCCAGACCAAGGGAGATTGACAGTTATTTTGTGTTTCTTCCATTTGCGAATAATCGCACCAACTGTTGTCACCTTCTTACCAAGCTGCTTGACGATAGTCTTGTAGCCCATTCGAGCCTTGTGTAGGTCTACAATCTTGTCCCTGACATCCTTGGACAGCTCTTTGGTCTTGGCCATGGTGGAGAGTTTGGAATCTGATTGATTGATTGCTTCTGTGGACAGGTGTCTTTTATACAGGTAACAAACTGAGATTAGGAGCATTCCCTTTAAGAGAGTGCTCCTAATCTCAGCTTATTACCTGTATAAAAGACACCTGGGAGCCAGAACTGTGGCTGATTGATAGGGGATCAAATACTTATTTCACTCATTAAAATGCAAATCAATTTATAACTTTTTTGAAATGCATTTTTCTGGATTTTTTTTGTTATTCTGTCTCTCTCTGTTAAAATACACCTACCATTAAAATTATAGACTGATCATTTATTTGTCAGTGGGCAAACGTACAAAATCAGCAGGGGATCAAATAATTTTTTCCCTCACTGTAACCTTGCTACTTCTTTATGGTTAAAGTGAATAAAGGTGAAGTTCTGCTATTCCAAAGTTTTCAAACAATTATAAACACTGTCCTGCCCCGAAAATAAGATCGGGTCTTATAATTATTTTTGGTCCAAAAGACCCATTACGGCTTATTTTTCCATGTACATGAGGCGGGAAGCGCGCGGGGACCAAAGGAGTCCGACAGCCCCTTGGCTGATGCACTCTGGGGCTGCAAAGCCCACGCAGCGCAGCACAGGTGAGTGGGAGTGCTGCTACAGCTGGTCCTGCCTCTGCCAGACGCGCTGCTCACCCGACCATCCCACCATCTGGTTGCTCACGGCCGCAACGCAGCAGGAGGCCACGCTGCACATTGGTGCCGTGGCCATGAGGTGACACAAGGCAAGTGGCGAGGGGGTGGAGCTGCCCCACATGTCCCGCACCCGTGCACCTCGGCCCCTGCAGCCAGGCCAGCCCCCTGCCACCTGCCTCGCCTCATTTCATGGTGGCAGCACCAGCGTGCTACACAGCCTGCCCTATTGCAGCTGTGAGCAACCATACGGTGGAATGGCATGGGCAGACAACCGGCCGCACGGGCTCTTAACTCTGGCTTATTTTGGGCGTAGGGCTTATATTGGGCGCACGCTAAAAATCATGCTAGGGCTTATTTTCTGGTTGGGTCTTATTTGGGGGGAAACATCATTTTCAAAGAATGTTTCTATTTGTTAGTGAAGTTCACCTGATTTAACTACGTTATTCTGGATATCATATTAATAGATCATAACACTATTAGTATCTCTGTTAAATACTGCAGATTAAGTATATAATTTGAAGTGAGCAGCCTTATTAAAATTAAGCAATCAAAATCTGGCCTCAACGTTCTGTACAGGAAACAACTGTGTGTCTTTGTATTTTCATATTTTTAAAATACTTCAATTTGTTAAATTATAATTAGAAAAAATATTTTCCACCACAGTTTACTTATTCAGGTATAAATAGTATTACAATTCGTTTTTACATTTCATTATTTTGAGTTTCAATGTCAAAAATAGTTCATACCGTGTCTACTCATTTTTAGCAGTGGTTTGATCAATCATGGCTTATTGAAGAAAGGACGCTGTTGGATTGGCACAGCCCATTAAGCTATAGTTAACAAATAATGGTGGTTAGATTAGAAGTTGTCATACTAGATGATTTGTAACATCTGAGAAAAATTTAAGTCAATTCCAAAATATTTCTGTGAGTTATCTAGTGCTGTAATTTTAACATACAAAGATTTCTGGGATTTTTTATTTCTTTAACCTTTTTTCCCTGCAGTCATTTTAGATCACGGGTGTCAAACTCGCCACGTCACGTGACGTGTCATGACGTATCACAACTTTTTTCACATTGCTAGAGCTGGGGTGGGCGCAGCCTCCGCATGATGCAACCAGCCCACGGGCCAGCAATTTGACATCCCTATTTTAGATAATTAAAAAGACTGTTTCCGTGCTGCTTGCCAAATGAGAGAATTCTATGAGTCATTTAAAAGTTTTAGGATGGCAGAGGTTGCCAAACTCATGATTCGTGTGATTGAGCACTTTCTTGGCTACCCAGTGTGAACTTTTATATTATACGCCTGACGTTATTGGAGTCATCTCATAATGCAGTCGATGGGCCAGTTCTCCTAAGGAAAAGGTACTTCATAAGTATTTGGGATGTTTACATCAGGGAGTAGGCTTACTGTGATTAAGGTTAGTCATAACAGTTAAGTATTCTGTCAGTGGTTGCTTTTCAGTATACAATTCAATCTTAAGAGGCAGAACACTACCATGTTTCCCCGAAAATAAGACCCAACCAGAAAATAAGCCCTAGCATGATTTTTAACGTGCGTCTAATATAAGCCCTATGCCCAAAATAAGCCCCAGTTAAGAGCCTGCCTGGCCACCCACTCTGTCCCACTGTCTGCTTGCCTGCAGCCGCAAAGAAACAAACAGACACATCGATGCCACCACAAGGTGAGGTGAGGCAGGTGGGGGGGGGTGGCCTGGTTGCGGGGACCCTGAGGTACACGGGTGCGTGGCATGTAGGTTCTCATTTTTATAAATCTCTTCCTGGCAGCTTTATGGAGTAAATACTGAAGTTGAGTATGTAGCTGCCTATGGGGGTGTGGGTGGGATTGGCATATCTAGGATGTCTAGGGAATTTGGTTCCTTGTTAGAAGTGGTATGCTCCTCTGCACTAACTTCTCATCAGTTCCAATTCAACAACTCATATCTATTTGTAGCGTGCCCAGGGCTTGGTTTGGTAATAATGCAAAAGTTAGTGCTGTTATTACTTACATTTTTGTTTTCAGATGCCTTTTTTAAATTCCATTTTTTGTTGCTTAGTTTGAGCACTATCTGTATGCCAGAATTCATTCTTTGTCTTCTCTTTCTCTTTCCCGTGCTGTAATATTATCTTGCTGGTAGTATAAAAACAGTTCTCAGCTCTCAGCCAGTTGTTTGGGAATTGGTCAAATACAGTTATGCACAGGGTCCAATAATTAAAAAGGGGATTAGTCTAGTAATGTAAGGTACAACTGATAATTTACCAGAGCACTCTGATCGCTAGGTGATTTCACATCAACTTCTTGGGGGAGGAGCCTCTTTTTAATATTAAAAATTCTAAGCATTTAGTTCCCCAAACAGTATTATATGGATTTGAACTTTTACTTGGACTAACAATTAATAGGGTTTTTTTTTACATTCAATCTGTTTTTTTCCAGGTTTAACTACAGATCAACACATCATCTTGCGTCCCATGGATTTTATGAATTCTTAAATTGGTTTGATGAAAGAGCATGGTATCCACTAGGAAGAATAGTTGGTGGAACTGTAAGTATCAGAAAAAACTATTCAAGTTCTCAATAAAAATATCTTCCAAATTGATCTCTATTTAAACTGTTTTCATATTACTATTTTAATTTGTAGTTTGCAGTTAAGAAACATGTATGATACTCAGTTTTGATTTTTTAAAAATTAAATTAGACAAATAGGTAGATCTTGTAGTCCAGTGGTCCCCAACCTTTTTGGCATCAATCTTTTGTATTTTCGTGGAAGACATGTTTTCCATGGACCGAGGAAGGGGGATGGTTTTGGTTTTGCTCACTTGCCCACCACTCACCTCCAGCTGTGTGGCCCGGTTCCTGGGTGTAGGCAGTTTCCCTCTGAAGGTGCATTGGAAGAATTAAGTTCTGGACCCTTTAATAACATGAGTATACAGTGTAGTGTTGTCAACTGAGCTCCCATGTATCTCTAATAAGGCAGTATCTATGCAGCCATCAAGTTGAATTATTCTGTTCCATCTCTGCAGTGAGAGCAGCAAAAGTGAAACTTCCTTTTGTAACTTTCCATTTTAATGTAGTTTCATGTATGGATTCTGCTCCTATACCATGGAAAAGCTTTTAAAATTAGGTTATAGTCTTGAGACAAATCACATTTCAAAATTAATGCTGTCATCCTGAAGGTTAAGTTGATGTTTCTATCCTCCTAATCCATCTTCAGTGTTATTATTAGAACCCATGAAGTATACCCACCAAATACCAATTGCCTAATTTAGTAGTTTATTTATATTATCCTTGGGTAGAGCTCCATCTGCCTCTGCCATTGCTATGGTCTTGATCATGATTTGACCACATGCATGTAACAACAGTTTTGTTTTGGGCTTAACTTGGCTGTTTAGCATTGACAAAGCAATACTGTCGGGGCCCACTTTCTCATCCTAAGAAAGCAGAACTTGTGGAAGCCGTTTCTTCCAAAAGGAACTTTTATTAGGAGAAGCTGATAGCAGGCATGATAGGCAGGATCTGAGGGTTTCCCGCTCAGATCAATAGGTTAAAAGAGTCCCAAACAAACCCCACCCCAATAGTTCATCTGGTCAGTTTGAATGGGCCAATCCTCAGGTGTTAAGTCCGTTGTGGGAAAGAGCTGATAACACCGGTCTTTCTCAGGCTCGCAGCGATGTTGTTGGGTCTTCACACCTTCCCTTCTGAAACGGGAGATAAGCCAGATGGCCGGAGGCACATTCCTTTCTCACCCCAAGGTAACATCAAGGGAGAGACAGTTCAAAGAGCATATATGCAGAACAGCGAAAGGGATACATTGTAGCGATAGAGAGAAACAAAGAGACAGCCCGCAGTGTCTTCCCCCCTCCCCTTCAGGAGTATGACAGAACCCAGATAATGAAGTAAAAAGAAATAGAGTTCCCCTTAATAATATATGGGTTCTGACATCCTGCCCCCCTTAAAATAAAGAGAGATCCACCTGTGGGAGAAAACAAACAAAAGGAGATAGGGATTAGTCCGGTTTGTCGGGATATGCTGTGTGAAACTTGCTAAGGAGCTTGGGGGCCCTAATGTGGCATTCGTGGACCCACTCATTCTGGGAGGGTGGAAGATGCTTCCATACTACTAGGTATTGGGTGGAGCCATGGTGTTTCCTGGAGTCTTAAGATTTCCTTAATTTCAAAATGCTGTTCTCCTTCCACCATAATGGGAGGAGGGGGAGGAGCAGCAGCTGGTCTTAAGGTTGATTGCTGCTCGCGTTTTAGAGGGCTGCCATGGAAAATCGGATGGACCTGTCTGAGTGTTTTGGGGAGTTCTAATTCTACTGTGACAGGGTTTATGATTGTGGTAATAGGGAATGGTCCCACAAATTTTGGTCCTAGTTTCTTTGAGGGTTGTAAGGATTTTAAGTATTTGGTGGACAAGTAAACCATCTCCCCCATGTTAAAAGGTTTTGGCTCAACTCTCTTTTTATCAGCTTGCATTTTATATGCTTGTCTAGCTTCATCTAGGGCTTTTCTGACCACTGGCCAGGTGTTTCTGAGTTGTGCGATCCACTCCTTTAGGGAGGAGATGACAGGGTCGCTTGAAGGAAGTTCAGGCATCGGGTTAAAACTCTGTCCTGTTGCAACTTGGAAAGGAGTTTAGCCCGTGCTGGAGTGGACTGCATTGTTGTAGGCAACTTCTGCAAAGGGGAGTAGATCAGTCCAGTTGTCTTGCTGGTAATTAATAAAGCATCTTAAGTATTGTTCTAGTACTGAGTTCAACCGTTCAGTTCCACCATTCGTTTGTGGATGATGACTAGATGACAGCCCCTGGGTGGTCCCTAACAGGCTTAGGAACGCTTTCCAGAACTCTGATGTGAATTGTACTCCTCTATCAGATATGATGCGCTGTGGGGCTCCATGAAGTCGGTATGTATATGTGTTGAACAAAAAGTTTTGCGAGTGTCTTTGCATTAGGATCTTTGGGCAGGGAATAAAATGTACTTGCTTGGAGAATAAGTCCGTTATGACACATATGACTGTGTTTCTCCCACTCTTTGGTAACTCCATGATAAAGTCCATGGAAATCTCCTTCCAGGGTGCTGAGGGGCTTGCTACTGGTTGCAGTAAGCCAGGTGTCTTCCCTTGTAATCTCTTTGCTGAGGCACAAATCGGGCAGCTAGCCACGTAGCTTTCAATGTCCTTTTTTATTGATGCCCACCAAAATTTCCTTTTGACCAAATGCAACATTTTCACAAACCCAAAATGGCCTGCTGACTTTGAGTCATGGCACAACTGCATGAATGTTAGTTTCTGGCTTTTGGGTATATATAATTTCCCTCCGACCCATGGCAGACCATCTGTAATGGTGCATAGGTTCTTGTGACTTAGGAACCATTCATCTGTCTCTAGCGCTTTTTTGAACTGGCTTCCTGCTTGGCTTACTAATGCTAATGTGGTGACTTATGCTGCCAGTTGCTTATTTGGCATGAGTGGTTTTGTTACATCACTTCGATTGCTGTTAAATTGGGGCATTCTGGACAAAGCATCAGCTAAAAAGTCCCCCCCCCCCCCAGCAAGTGGTTTAACGTGAAATTAAATCAGTGGGAATGTTGCGACCACCTTGCTTGTTTGGGAGTTAATTTCCTGGGTGTTTTTAGTGCTTCCAGGTTCTTGTGCTTGGTCCACACTTGGAAAGGAATTTTGTTTCCCTCCAGGAAGTGCCGCCAACTGAGAAGAGCCCATCGTACTGCATATGCCTCTTTTTTCCAGACCGCCCACCTTTGTTCTGTCTCTGTGAGCTTCCTTGATGTATATGTGCAGGGTTGTAATGTCCCCTCATTTTCCTGTAAAAGTACAGCTCCTACGGCTACATCACTGGCATCAGCCTGAATCACAAAAGGTGTGTCAGGGTGTCTCAAAACCGGTTCCCGTGAAAAATAGTCTTTTAAGCCTTTTGAATGCGGCTTGACATTCTACTGTCCATTTTAATGGTTGGCTTGGCATGGGCTTCCCCTCCCCTTTGGTTTTCAGTAAGTTCGTGATTGGTAATGCAATTTGGGCAAAGGAGGGGATGAATTGCTGGTAAAAGTTAGTGAAGCCAAGGAAGCTCTGCAACTGCTTTCTGGTGCGGGGCGGAGCCCATTCTAATACTGCTCGGACCTTCTCGGGATCCATTTCTATGCCATTTGGTGATATGCGATATCCCAGATAGTCAATTTTCTCCTTATGGAATTCGCATTTAGATAGCTTGGCATAAAGGTGAGCTGCCCGGAGCTTTTTTAGGACAGCTCTGACTAGTTTCACATGTTCTTCCATGGTCTCAGTGAATATTAAGATGTCATCTAGGTAAACAAGCACCCCCTTGTACATGTGCTCCCGTAGTACATCATTTATCAACTGCATAAATACTGCAGGTGCTCCTTGTAGTCCAAAAGGTAGAACCCTAAACTGGTAACATCCTAAGGGGCAATTGAAAGCTTTCTTCCATTCATCCCCCTCCTTTATCCTGATCCTGTAATAGGCTTCTCTCAAATCTAGCTTTGAAAAGATTTTCCCCTTTGACAGGTGGGACAGCATGTCTTTCATGAGGGGAACAAGGTATAGATTGCTCTCGCTCACTGTGTTCAGAGCCCTATAGTCTACGCAGAGGCGAAGAGTCCCATCTTTCTTTTCTCAGAACAATACAGGGGCAGCTGTTTTTTGGCTTTGCCGGCTGAATAAAACCCCTTTCTAAATTTTTATCTATGAACTTCTGCATCTCCTCCAATTCTTGCGGGCTCATGGAATACAATTTGGGTTTAGGGAGTTTCGCACCCAGGTGGATTTCTATGGAACAGTCTGTGGGCCGGTGAGGGGGGCAGTTCATCGGATCTTTCCTCGCTGAACACTTCAGCCAGGTCTCTATATTCCTCCAGGATCTCTGGTAGTTCCTCCCCCCCCCCCACTGCAGCTTTCTCAGCAGGGTTTCAGGGTTGAGTTGGTGCCTTGGCTGGTTCCCCTTTCGGGAGCCTGAGTTCTGCCATTCTCCAGTCCACCCACGGGTTCCACTTGGTCAGCCATGCCCAGGATAAGGGGCATTCCATGCCAGGGGTTACCACAAATGTTATAGTCTCTACGTGGTCCCCTATGGTGAGCTAATTGACCGAAAGAGATCGGTTTCTTCAGCCTCCTCACTGGAATCCCCAAATTTCCCACAAACGTTGGGCTTATGAGGCAGCGGGTGCAGCCAGAGTCAATTAATGCCCTGATTTCCACTCGGGCATGCCAGGGTCTAACAATTCTACTGTCCTGGTGAGGGGCACAATGGGTCCACTTACCAGGGTTTTGTCTTCTGAGTTGTCATCCGACGAGTTGGACGTTCCTCCTGAATTTGTCGGAGTTCCCTTTCCTCGTTTGGATGAGGCAGGGAACTTGACGACTTCCGTGCTCTTCATGGCCGTCTCTTTTGGCTTCGCTGGAGTCTTCCCGGGTTTGCCGGCTAGAGCTCAATCAGGTTTCCGGACAGGGTGCATGAGCGGCATTCAGCTGTGTGGTGTCCCTCTTTCCCGCATTTGAAGCATCCTGATGTTCGTTTGGCGGCTGGAGCTTGCTTCGATGGCTCGCGGGTCGGCTCTGATGGTCTTCCCCACGATCTCCCCCCATGCCGTTGCCTCTTATCCAGGTCGATCTCTGCCTCTTAGGCCAGAATGTATCAGTCTTGAAGTCGGTCGGGGTCTCCTCGGGGAATGCAGGCATCGTAGAGGTCGTAGTTCAGGCTGTCCTGGCTGAGGAATTCTGGAAGTTGAAGTCCACAAGTCTTAAAGTTGCCAAGGTTGAGAACCCCTGCTCTAAAAGGTGGTGCAATTACAGGCTGTTGCTGCTGGCCCCACTGTGGCCGCTGGTGCAACGGTTGCTGGGCTCCCCACTGCTCTTGTGCCCCCCCAGTTGCTGTTGGCCCCATCCTGGCTGCAGATTTATGCCCAGGGGTTGCATGTTTGGGGGCTGTGGCCAATCTCCTTGCTGTGGCTGTTCTCCCACCAGCTGCTGATCTCCTGGCTTCTGTACCACCCCAAGGCATTGCAAGGCCTCTATTAGCTGTGGCAAGTTCAGAGGACATGGATCAGGCCCCTGCTGGGGAACCCAATCTCCCCATTGCTGCAGAGGACTCAGACTGGGATTCCCCCTCTCTTCAGGGCTGGAGTCCCTGGCAGGAACATCTGCAATGGAAGGGCTGTAGGCTTCTCTCTGTAGGAATTGATTTCTGGTTTTCATCTCTGAGTTTTGAAATCTTTCCAGTGACTCACCCAAAACTTTGTTATCTCTCCATTCTGCTTTTGAAGTCTTTGCTCTCAGCTGGGAAATCTGCCAGATTCCTCTCTCCCCCGTCTTGCCGGCTGTCGCTCCCCCCCCCCCCCGGGGAAACTGTTGCAGCCAGGGGGCTGGCCTCAGGCAATCTTTCTTTCTCCATAATGAGATCTTCCCCGAATCTTTACCAGCTCCTCTCAAGCCTAGAGGCAGTGGATGGAGTCTGGGACCCCAGGTCGTTTGAAAAGGATTGAGATCTTAGCATGATGTCATGTGTCTGGTTAACGAAACACTTCAAAGCACTTTCAGGCATTTTTATCCTAAAGCCTTTATTAACAGTGTTACAAATTGACGGCACATCATGAAGGTTTATGCCAGAATCTGAATTCCTCTTGCTGGCATCTAACTTTTCTTGCTAAACCCCTCCCTTATCTTGCAGTCACAAGTCACATCTTCCAATTAGCCCAGACGGCAGAGATTCACTTCCGTTCCTTTTCCCGGCTTTTGTTATTTCCCCTCCCTTTTCTCTGTCATCTGAATTAACTCTAAAAATACCAGACAGTTCTGCATATTTTGACAAAGCAAGAATATTCAATATTAGCAGCGTTGACATCCCGGCTAATTTAGTTTGCTGGTCAGGGCTCGGAATTCCTGGGTGTATTCCGCTACGGGTCGCCTGCCTTGCTGTACGGTCTTTATCTGCTCCTGTGCCTTCCGATCAGCTAGGGGGTCTTCGAAACGACGTCTAAGAGCTGCCATGAACTGGTTGAAATTTTGCAGCTCTGGTGCGTCAACATCGTGGAGATCTACTACCTAGTCCACCGCGGTGCCATCTACAGCCATTTGCACAATGCGAATCCGGCCCCAGTCACTTGATATGTCATGGCCATATTCTTCCATGTAGTTTAGTACCTGGGTTAGGAAAAATCCCAGGCGCCATGGCTCCCCGCGGTACTTTACTTCCAGCAGCGGGAACTTTCGGAAGGATCAATGGCTCTTCTTCTGTCTGTGTCATCTCCCGTCTCCATCTGTGGTTGCTGCTCGGCAGGGGGTGGCAGCAGCGATGGCTTTGGTTTCAGTGTTGCTTGCAGGAGGGCCCGGGACTGATGGCTCAACCCCCCCTTCGTCTCTCCCTTTTGTGGAGCCTAGACCAATGATGTCCTGGCGTGGGTCGGCCTTCTCTCTCATGGAGTCAAGTGCGATTCTCATCATGTCAATTGCTTGTTCCAAAAACTGGCTGGAATGTGGCAGTTGGTCATCCTCATCTTTGCTAAGGTGGAGTGACCTTTCCATCTCGACTTTCGAACCTGGTTAATGACTGCCTCATCTGAGCATCACCTTCCTGACTTTCTTCTCCCAGTCTTCCTTCCCAACACCCATCGACCACCTGGGCTTGTGCTGGCGTTCTGCAACCGCTACCTCTTCCGATGAGCTCGAGGACTTGGAGCTGTATCCGCAGGGGTCTGCTTGGTGGGAGGCTTCCCCCCATCACAGGTTCTTCCCTTTCCGTTTCAATATCCAACATCGTTTGCTAAGTCCCCCAGTAAGGGTCTTCCGTCCGGGCTGACTGTTACTGCAGATCCTGCCTAATGTCAGGGCCCACTTCAAAACCTCATCCTAAGAAAGCAGAACTCGTGGAAGCCGTTTCTTCCAAAAGGAACTAGGCATGATAGGCAGCAGGATCTGAGGGTTTCCCGCTCAGATCAATAGGTTAAAAGAGTCCCAAGCAAACCCCAACTGAATAGTTCATCCGGTCAGTTTGAATGGGCCAGTCCTCGGTTATTAAGTCCACTGTGGGAAAGAGCTGATAACACCGGTCTTTCCCAGGCTCGCAGCGATGTTGCTGGATCTTCACACCTTCCCTTCTGAAACAGGAGATAAGCCAGATGGCCGGAGGCACATTCCTTTCTCACCCCAAGGTAACATCAAGGGAGAGACAATTCAAAGAGCGAATATGCAGAACAGAGAAAGGGATACATTGTAGCAATAGAGAGAAACAAAGAGACAGCCCGCAGCGTCTTCCCCCCTCCCCTTTAGGAGTATGACAGAACCCAGAGTAATGAAGTAAAAAGAAATATAAAAGACTTCCCCTTAATAATATATGGGTTCTGACAAATACACTTCTTTCAAGTTTACAAATTGCCAGTTTTTGCAGATATGGACTATGTTAGATATCAAAATTAGGTAACAAGCTCTTGCTTAAGTAGAGGGAATAACTGTTGGTTCCCAGAACTTGTGTACCATAGGGCCTTTTGATGACAGGAACATTGGAACAAAGTAACAGTTTCTGTACTCTGATTAGTGATTACACCCTCTCCATGCTCCACAATGGAATCAATTCCTTAAATCGGAAGCAAAATGATTGCTAAGTGAACACATGACTGAGAAAGAGAGATGCTGCCAGGATCGCTGGTTGCTGCATCTGATTTAGATGCATAGTACAAGTTTTCTTGTACTGTGTCCTGTGCCTGCCCCTTCGCCCCCTTTTTTTGGCCCTCCTGCAGGGTGAAGAGATTGTTTAACAATAGAGATTGTTTACCAAGTTATTCCTGAGCTGCTTTTCTCCACAGTGCAGTACTTCCCTAAAAAGTACTAACCGCAGGTTAACAAGCTCAGCTCTGAGACCTTAATTAGTTGATTAGAACCTTTTGGTCCCTCCTGTTGCTGCCTGAAACTGACCAGACCTTAATCAGTTTCTGTCAGGTGTGAATTACGTTCCAGTTAAGCTGGAATGCTTACACATAACAATCTAGTCAACTAATGGTCAGCACTACACTGGCACTAGATAAGACTTAATGGAATTCAAGAGGGGCTGGATTTGGACCACTTGTGGGAACATAACGACTCCAGGCTGAGTTCTCTCTTGACCCTCAGGTCTGACTGTCCTTCTACACTTGCACAATGAAAGCTTTTGTTATCAGGCACATGCAATTTGGTCTTAAATACATGCATTGGCTGGAAAACGATTTTCTTTTTTAGGCAACATTGTATTTACAAACAGTCGCTAAATGAGGAGTGGCTGTAGAACATGTACAGACTACTTCTCTGGTACAGTCCCTAATACCTGTTAATACAGAGAGCCATCCATTTTGAAGTGTTTATGAGACTTAGTCTCAGACTTGCTAGTAGCATGTTACAGAGCTGTGGTAATTAGCTAGTCTCACAGGCAGTACTTTTTGGAAACCATATAATTCACTGAAGCAAGATGTCAACACTGCTAACATTGGATGTTCCTGCTCTGACAACTGATGAAAATACAGCCATTTTCTCTATTCCTTTAACATGCTTTTTCTTGCTTTTAGAAATCAGGTGCAGCGGGGGGTGGGGTGGGGTGGGATGTAAGCTCAGCTAGCCATAATAATAACGCTGCTGTGGGAACTCAAGGACGAGCTGATAACATTTCGGCGGGCTGAGGAGAAAACCTGTGCTTGAAGCTAATTGGGGAATGTGTTTTATGACAGTTTATTGGGGGTGGGAATTGTACTTTGTTACTTTATATCTGGGGGAAGGGAATTTAGTTTTTGGGTTCAACTATGTAGTGCCGATACTTTGTTTCCCGAATAAATGTTCTTTAAGGAAGAATTTTGCCTCGAAGTTCTTTTGATGGGTTTCATCTGTCGGAACCATGACACAGTAAATCAAACAGTGGGAATAGTGTCTAAGGGGAGGAATGGATGTTTAAGGAAGAGCAAAAAGACTTAGATATAACTTTGCCTCTTGTTGGAACTGACTAGTAATACATAGATTTTACTACATGTGTATTGTCACTTTTAGGAGCTAAATCTGTTAGAAATTATTTCATGCTCCATAGAAAATAATAGATTTTAATAGGCTCTCTTGCCTCAACAAATAGAGCATGTGGGTGAATTTGGGCTTGAAAATTATAAAAGAAGCAACAGTGTAGGCTTATACATGTCTTATTACTATTACATACCCTTTATCCCTTACCAGTAAAGTTTGTGTCTTCAGCTGACATTGATTTGCCAGAAACTACAGCTAAATGAATTTTGGATAGTAAATTGGAGGGGGAGGTCCCCTTCAACTTCTGGTGATTTTTGAAACAAGTAATGTAACCTTCCCCCTCCCCCCCCTAGCTCATGCCCACCTAGCAATAGCACTTAGACCAGTGGTGGTGAACCTATGGCACGCGTGCCACAGGCGGCACGCAGAGCCGTCCCTGTGGGCACGCACACCATTTCTGGGCTCTCCCCCCTCCCCCTCTCCACGCATGCGCAGTCCGGGAATAGCTGCAAGAGCTGGGCGGGGTGAGGGAACGTATAAAAGGAGCAGTTTTGGCAGGAGAGTGAGTGAAATCAGAGCCTCCATCTCCCTCCGCAGTGCAGCCCCATCGGTGTGAGCGGAGATGGCCCCGGGACGGCCAGAAAGGAGCCCTCACCTGGTGCGGGTCCTGTCTACAGGGTGGCTCTGACGGGGGCGGCTGCTGCTGCTCTGAGCCCCTTGACTGGCCAACCACACAGAGAAGCAGGAGGAGGCGGCGGTGATCCCTGCATCACCAAGCCCGGCCGGCCGCAGATCTGGAAGCAAAGCTGTGCCGACCATCCTCACGCTGGTGGGGGCAGTGGCGGGGGAAGGTGAGCTGTGGCAGATGCCTTCCCCTCTCCGCCCGGAGGCGCATGCGGGACAATGCGGTAGCAGCGGCAAAGGGTGCCCGCATGCCAGATCCTGCCTTCCCCCGCCCCCGCCACCAGCGCAAGGATGGTTGGCAGAGCTTCGCTTCCAGATCTGCTGCCTGACACTATTGGCCCCCACAAACAGAAGCCAGCGAGCGCATGGGGGCCGACGGTGTCTGTCAGCAGCCACAGCATGCTGGCTGTCCTGCATAATGGCGGACTGGCCACAGAGCCCCATCGGCGCGGGTGGAAATCGCTCTGGGATAGCCGGAAGAAAGCCTTTGCCTGGCCTTGGTGCATCCACTCGATGGATCTGACGGGGGTGGCTTCTGCTGCTGCTCTGACCGGTCAGCCCTGCAGGGAAGCAGAAGGGGCAGCTGGTGCGCGAATCTGCTGCCTCGTCGGGCTGCTAGTGAGCAGCTGAGGCGGCTCCAGACCCCCGGCTGCCCCTCCACCTCCTCCTGCTTCCCTGCATGGCTGACCGGTCAGAGCAGCAGCAGAAGCCACCCCCATCAGATCCGTCGAGTGGATGCGCCCAGGCCAGGCAAGGGCTTCCTCCCCCCCCATAAATCGGCGAGAAGTAAAACCTCTCTTATTATGGCTTAGTTCACAACCATAATAAGCTGCAATAAGTTGCTTCTCCTGAGCAAAGGCACATGAGCTGGGTTTGCACCTTGACCTAGATTTTTGGGTGGAGGGGGGGAAATAGCAAGCCCCCGGGAGCTGATGCAGAAAAAAGATTAATGGGCTGCTGCGACCCGCCTCTTGTTCTGGCCGCTGCGGATGATGGAGCTGCCAGCACCAGGTAGAAGAGTGGGTACCTGAGGTGGGGGGGGTGAATCTCACTCGCTGGGCTGCGAAGTGTAGAGCAATTGGGGGGGTGGGATGCAGACAACACGCAGGCAAGAGAATTGAGAATGAGAAAGACGTGGGCGGAAACGGCTCCGGGACACTTGCCTCGGGGCTCCGCTCTTCTGCCTGGCTGCTAGGAAAAAAATTCTCAGGAACAAAGGTTTTTTTATTATGGTTGTGAACTAAGCCGTAATAAGAGATGTTATACTTCTCGCCGATTTATGGGGGGGGGAGGAAGCCCTTGCCCGGCCTGGGCGCATCCACTCGACGGATCTGATGGGGGTGGCTTCTGCTGCTGGTCTGACCGGTCAGCCATGCAGGGAAGCAGGAGGAGGTGGAGGGGCAGCCGGGGGTCTGGAGCTGCCTCGGCTGCTCACTAGCAGCCCGACGAGGCAGCAGATTTGTGCACCAGCTGCCCCTTCTGCTTCCCTGCAGGGCTGACCGGTCAGAGCAGCAGCACCTGCCGCCCCCGTCAGAGACACCCTGTAGACAGGACCCGCACCAGGTGAGGGCTCCTTTCCGGCCGTCCCGGGGTCGTCTCCACTCACGCCGATGGGGCTGCCATGATGCAGGAGGCTATGGCTGCTGACGGACACCGGCAGCCCCCATGCGCTCGCTGGCCTCTGTGTGTGGGGGGGGGGGGCTGATGGTGTCAGGCAGCAGCTGCTCCAGCCCCTGCCTTGCCTTGCCTTGCCCCGTGGCAATTGGCACACCTGCCCTGCCTCTCCTCTCCTCACCCCACAGGACGAGCCTTCAGTCCGTGTTGCCCAGCGACAGCCCCAAAACATCACTGCTCTAGAGGAGATCTGCATGGAGGAATGGGCCAACATACCAGCAACAGTGTGTACCAACCTTGTGAAGACTTAAAGAAAACGTTTGACCTCTGTCATTGCCAGCAAAGGATATATAACAAAACTTTTGATACTGACCACATACAGTACTTATTTTCCACCATAATTTGCAAATAAATTCTTTCCAAATCAGACAATGTGATTGTCTGGATTTGTTTTCTCATTTTGTCTCTCATAGTTGAGGTCTACCTATGATGACAATTACAGGCCTCTCTCATCTTTTTAAGTGGGAGAACTTGCACAATTGGTGGCTGACTAAATACTTTTTTGCCCCACTGTACATACTGCTTCAGAGTGCTTTACAGCCTTCTCTAAGTGGTTTACATAGTCAGCATATTGCCCCCAACAATCTAGGCCCTCATTTTACTGATCTTGGAAGGATGGAAGGCTGAGTCAACCTTGAGCCATTCAGAACTGAACTGCTGAACTGCTGAACTGCTGGCAGTTGGCAGAATTAGCCTGCAATACTGTATTATAACCACTGCAACACCACAGTGCCACCTAGCAGTTCGAAAGCATGCAAATGTGAGTAGATAAATAGGTACCACTTTGTTGGGAGGAAACAGTGCTCCATAACATCATGCTGGCCACATGGCCACAGAAACATCTTCGGACAGTGGTGGCTCAATGGCCCTTGAAACGGAGATGAGTGCTGCCCCCTATAGTTGGTTACGACTAACAGAGTAAAATCCACAGGTCTGCCTTTCCTTAATGCAGTGCTTCTGAAATAGTGGGGCGCGCCCCCCAGGGGGGGCGCGAGGCTCCGTAAAGGGGGGCTCGTTTGACCTCGGCAAATACTGTCATATTGGATTTCTAGATCGGATCATCCGACTCACTCGCAAGCGGCAGCCCGACGCGGAGGACAACATGACCGCCAACGCACGTGACACATGCAAAGGACCCGATTGGATAGACATGATGCTCTATCCTGATTGGCCAAACCCGCCCGTGTGACTTTTAGACCCGGTAATCGGTCCTCTGTACAGAAAAAAAAATTTTACAGTCGCGCGGGGGGCGCGAAATGTTTTCTTCTTCCTAGGGGGGCATGACAGAAAATAATTGAGAAGCACTGCCTTAATGTAACCTTTACCTACTGTTAGTTCCACTGAAATCTCTCCAAAAAGTCTTTTTTTTTTTAAAGAAATTTTATTGAATATACAGTTAAAGACAAAGAAAACACATTGGACAAGATACAGTTAAAAAAAAAAGACACATTGGACATGATACAACTTCCCTGGTTTGAACAATACTATTGGTATTACCTTATAAAAAATAAAAAAGTTTCTTTACATTGTAACAAAGTGAGCATTCTTACAGTAATATACATTGTAATTAAATCACTTTTAATTCTATCTTATATAAAATGTACTGGTATAAAAATTTCTTAGTTATCATCTTATTCATCAACATTCATCTCAGCATGCCTCTTTAAATCTAGCCATTTATACACTTCATTCCAAATTTCGAAATAGTCTGTTTCAGTTTTAGTTTTGAGGTCTAATATTAACCTATCCGTTTCAGCGCAAGATAGGATTTTATTTATTACTTCTTCTTCAGTGGGAGCTTCTTTCCCCTTCCATTTCTGAGTGTAGGCTAGTCTCCCTGCGGTTAGGATGTGCAATACTAAGTATAAAGGTCCCGTGCTGAATTTATCCTTAGTAATCCCTAATAAAAAGGTTTCTGGTTTTGATTTAATTTTTAATGATAATATCTCTTCCAACCAGTTTTTTATCAGATGCCAATATTCTTGAGCCTTTGGGCATCCCCACCACATATGATAGTAAGTCCCTGGTGGTTTTCTACATTTCCAACATATCGATGAAGAATTTTTATCCATTTTTGCTAATCTTGTGGGAGGAAGATGCCACCTGTAAAACATGTTATATAGATTTTCTTTATAGGTGGTAGCTAACGTTAGTCTCCTGTTCCTGTCCCATAATAATTGCCAATTGTCTAAGTCAATACTATAGCCAAAGTTTTTGCTCCAAGTTAGCATTGTATCTTTTACTTGTTCTTCTAGCACAGTGGTTCTCAACCTTTTTAATGCCGTGACCCCCCAACCGGTCATAAGTCGAGGACTACTCAACCGGTTGTAAGTCGAGGACTACTCAACTGGTGCAGCACCATTTGCAGAATGGGACTTTTGGCGGGCTCAGCAGGGCAGAGACAGCCTGGACAATTCCTATTGGCTTTTGAAAGCCAATAGAATTAGACTCTATTCAAGAGAGTCTATTCTATTGGCTTTCAAAAGCCAATAGAATAAAAGGGAGTAGCACAGCTAAGGAAAAGGGGGGGGGGAAATGGCAGACTGCATTGTTTGGCGACCCCCATGAAATGGTCGTTCGACCCCAAATGGGGTCCCGACCCACAGGTTGAGAACCACTGTTCTAGCATGTCTTGTTCTAATAGATACTGGTATATCTTTTTTATTGTTTTATCTTCAGTTCCTAGTAAGATTTTATCCAATTCTGTGTGCTCTAATTTTATCCCAGGTTCTTTTTTATCTTTCCTGTATCGTGATTGTATTTGCAGATATGCCCACCATTCCAGCTCTATGCCATTTTCTAATAGTTGTCCCCTTGTTTTCAGCTCTCCGTTCTCATCTAGAATGTCTTTGTATGTAATTACCCTTCCTAGGTTCATAAATTTTGGGTGCAGAAATATCTCCAGTGTCGAAATCCAATTGGGGATTTTTTGGTAATTAGATTTTTTAATTTTAATCCACACATCTAATAGTGCTCGTCTAATATGGTGTTTCTGAAAATACTGATGTGCCTTGTGTTTCCCACCCCATAGTATCACATGCCACCCTGTCTGCATGTCATGGCCTTCTAGTGCTAACAATCTCCTATTCCTTAGATGTAGCCATTCCTTTATCCAAGCGAGTGTTGCAGCCTGATAGTACATTTCCCAGTTTGGGAGGCCGAATCCTCCTCTTTCCTTTGCATCTTGTAATAACTTGAATTTAATTCTCGGTTTTTTCCCTTGCCAAATAAAGTTGGATATAATTTTGTTTAAATTTTCAAAAAAGTCTTTGCCTAGTTTAATCATTATGCATTTAATACAATCATTCCCCAGCATCTAGTAGACAAACTGGGCCTTTTAGGCTTAAACACTCCTTTGTGCAACTGGATTCTTGATTTTCTTACCAACAGGCCCCAATATGTGCGAGTTGGAACAAATACCTCTAATGCCATTTTCTTGAACACAGGTTCTCCTCAGGGCTGTGTCTTAAGTCCGCTGCTGTTCACCCTGTTGACCCATGACTGTTGTGCTAGGTTTGCCACCAACCATATTGTGAAGTTTGCAGATGATACAGCAGTAGTGGGCCTTATTCAGGATGACAAGGTGGAAGCTTACCGCAAGGAGGTTGAAGGGTTGGTGAACTGGTGTAAGGAAAACAGCCTAGTTTTAAATACCGAAAAAACCAAAGAGATCATTGTTGATTTCAGAAAAGGTAGGCACAGCCACACTTCTCTGTGCATAAATGATTCACCTGTGGAGATGGTTACCAGCATCAAATTCCTGGGTGTGCAGCTAACGAGTAGGCTGACTTGGTCGCTCAACAGTGAGAAACTGGTAAAGCGGGCACAGCAGCGCCTGCATTTTCTGCGCCGCATGAGAAAAGCACATCTTCCTTCCCCTGTCCTGACCACTTTCTACAGGGGGACAATCGAGAGCATCCTGTCATACAGCATCACAGTCTGGTTTGGAGGCATCACTGCTTCAGACAGGAAGGTGGTGCAGACAGTGGTGAGAATGGCTGAAAAGATCATTGGCAGTTCCCTCCCTCCCATCCAGGACATAGCACAGAAGCGCTGCTTGAGTAGGGTCCGTAAGATTATCTGGGACACTACACATCCTCTTCATGACCTGCTTTCCTTGTTACCTTCTGGGAGGAGGCTTCGTGGTATCCGAAGCAGAACTTCCAGATTCAGCCAGAGTTTCATTCCATACAGCATTAACCATGCAAACTCTCAAGCTTCCTCTTTCCGTTATATATTCAAGATGGACAATATTTAATATTTATTTGCTACGTATATGTAGGGATGTGGGTCTATACATATGTTGTTCATAGTATATTTAGGTGTGTGTCATGTATGTGTTTCACTTTGAGAGCGGGCAACTAAATTTCATTTTTGATGTGTGCCATTGTGCCCACAGTTTAAAAATGACAATAAAGGTTATCTTATCTTAATAGAAAAATAAGTTTAGGGAGTACGTTCGTTTTAATTGTTGCAATTCTCCCCATGAAGGAGAGCTGTAGGTTTTTCCATCTATCTAAGTCCTTTGTAATTTGATCTATTAGTTTATCATAGTTATCTTTTAAGTGTGATGCATCTTGCCTCAATTGAATCCCCAAATACTTGTGCTTTAGGTGCTGAGTTTAATCTGAAGTTTTGATTTCTAAAACTAAGGATAACTACTTCCAATTTATCCCAGCAAAAGGCAATGTTATTCTGGTTTATAA
This sequence comes from Crotalus adamanteus, assembly GCA_039797435.1. NCBI lineage: Eukaryota > Metazoa > Chordata > Lepidosauria > Squamata > Viperidae > Crotalus > Crotalus adamanteus. The sequence goes on along the minus strand of CM077935.1, from coordinate 624,991 downwards.
GATCTGTCAGGAAGGAGTATTCTTTACATTTCCTTAATGTTGTAATTGGAATCTCTCTGAATATTTGTACCTCTTTCTGTTGTGATTCCGTGCCAGCCTGTGCTCCCAACAGCTGAGTCTCAGGAATCTGAGGAGGTGGTGGAAGAGGCATTTGAAGGGCCATCAGGGGCAGAGGGAGGCTCTGATGAATTACAGGACTCATGGTTTGATGCAGTGCCTGGGCCCTCCAGTCGTGTTCCTGATGAAGCTCAGCTGTGTGAGGAGAATGAGTCAGACTCGGAAGACTCACACCTGATGGACTTACTAATTGATGCTTGCACACATCAATTAGCAAGAGTAAATCAGCAGCAGTCAATGCGGCACCTCCAGAGTAAAAGGAGAAGGCAATGAGAGGCAACGCCTTGGGACTGCTGTATAAAAAGAGGAGGTGTGGGCGGTGCTGGTTGCTGAAGGCAACCGTTTGCAAAGTGCTTCTTGGAAACCTGGTCTGTTCGTCTTGCTTGTGACTACTCTTCTGTTTGCATTGTGTTTCCTGTGGACTATTTTCTTCTTTTGGACTTGAGTTTTGCTGTTTGTGTTTTGGACTATTTGACAGGTTTGTCACCCATATTAAAAGGGGTTTGTTTTGTTTTAAAGTCTCCAGCCTATTGTATCAGCAGGGGTTTGGTCCTTGTGCCTTTAACAAGGATGGCAATAGGCTGGGATAGAACAGTTTGCCTTCAGCCTCACCCCCTACTATCATGGAGCAGCTACGTGCTAAGAATGCCCAGCTCACCCAGCAGCTGGCTTTGTTATCTGCCCAAGTTGCTCAGCTATCTGCCTAGGTTCCTGCTGCTCCACCACCACCCAGGAGGAAATGCCAAATGGAGAGGCCGGACAAATTTGATGGCAACCCGGACATGTTTCCTGTTTTCATGGGACAATGCCACCTGTATATCAGTGTGAAAGCAGATGATTTCCCCACTGACTGGGATAAAGTGGGGTTTATGATAAGCCTGCTCTCTGCAGCTCGTTGGGGCACACCCTTGCTAGCCCAACCTAGTCCATTGATGGACAACTTTGTGGGGTTTTGTGATTACATGCGGTTGATGTATGAGGACCCCATCAAGACCCAGACAGCTACACGGCGTTTGAAAGCTGAGGCAAGGCCGACGCCCCCTGCAGCGCTATATCAGCTAATTTTGGCTGCTTAACCAGGATTCAGCCTGGAATGAGGCTGCGCTCGTGGACGCTTTCCAGGATGGCTTGTCGGAGGAGATGTTGGATGAGCTGGCCCGTGTTGATATTCCCCCGGACCTTAATGGGCTCATTCATCTCTGTCTGCGGATCGACGCTTGGCTGCAGCAGCGAAGGAGTCGCCGTGCTATCCCAGAGACCCGTACGGCCCCTGTTGTGAGTGCGACCCCGGTCCAGAGGGAGGAGCCAATGGAGTTAGGTGCTGCCAGACCTCGTCTATCGGTAGCAGAGATGAACAGGCGACGTTCGGGGGGGTTGTGTTTTTACTGTGGGGACCCTGGGCATTTGGCCGCTTTCTGCCCCAAGAAGCGACGAGGGGCATCTGTGACGGAGCTGGTCCTGAGACTGCCATCGGCTCCCCTGTCGGAAAATGGCCCACGCCCGACCTGAAAGGCTTTTTGGGTCGGGTGTCCCGCAACTCCGAGCCACACCCTTCTGATGCTGCCCACGGACCCCCAAAGCATTTGATCTTGGAGGCACGCCTGATTCTTCCTACGTTGCCCAAGGGGATTCCCGTCCATGCGTTGATTGACTCTGGGGCCACTATGAACTTTATGGACGCAGCATTTGTGGCTAAATGGGCGATTCTCCAATGCCCGGTGGATTCGCCGATGTTAGTGGAGACCATTGATGGTCGAGAGCTTCTGTCTGGGCCAATTAAGGCCGCCACACAACCGCTATGTATGGCCATCAGTGCACATGAGGAGGCCATTCAGTTTTATATCACCTCAGACCTGCATTTCCCCGTGGTCTTGGGAATGGCGTGGCTCTGGGCGCATGACCCACAGATTTATTGGTCCCAGAACTTGGTCACCTTTCCAAGCTTGCAGTGCGTGGACCACACCCGCCACATCTGTGCCGGTCAGGTAGAGGGGCCCATGGGGGTCTCCTTACCCTCTAAATTGGCAGATTATGCTGATGTGTTCAGCGAGACTCAAGCGGATCGATTGCCCCCGCACAGGCCTTATGACTGCCCCGTTGACTTAGTCCCTGATGTGCCTCTCCCAGTGGGGCCTTTGTATTCCATGTCAGACCCCGAGTTGGCCGTGTTGTGGGACTTTTTGGAGAAGAATTTGGCTCAGGGTTTTATTTAGCCCTCGTCCTCGCCAGTGTCTGCACCCATGCTCTTTGTCAAGAAGTCCGGCGAATTGCGGCTTTGCTGTGATTACAGGAAATTAAATGCCATCACAGTGTGCAACCGATACCCGCTGCCCCTCATCCCCAAACTCTTGGACCGGCTCCGGGAGGCAAAGATCTTCACGAAACTGGAGTTGCGTAGAGCTTACAACCTTGTCAGAGTTCGGTCGGGTGATGAGTGGAAGACGGCGTTTGGTACTCAGTATGGGCACTTTGAGTACACAGTGATACCATTTGGCCTGACCAACGCCCCTGTGTTTCAGCATTTTATGAATAACATTTTCCAGGACTTGTTAGATCAGTTTGTCGTGATCTACTTGGACAAAATCCTGATCTACTCCCCATTGCGAGAGGTGCACCATCAGCATCTCCGTCAGGTCCTGCAGCGTCTCCTGCAGAAAAAGACTCGGTTTCAGTGGGATGCTGCAGAAAACAGGCTTTCCAGGCTTTGAAGGAAGCCTTCATGAAGGAGCCCATCCTGAAGCATCCTGACCCGCAACGGCCATTTGCCATGGAGGCGGATGCCTCCGACATTGCCATTGGGGCAGTGTTACTCCAGGCGACGATGCCTGGCGGTGCCCTCTTCCCTTGTGCGTACTATTCACGGAAATTGAATCCGGCGGAGCGCAACTATACCATCTGGGAGAAGGAGCTATTGGCCATTAAAGTGGCGTTCGAGGCCTGGAGGCATCATCTGGAAGGGGCACGGCATCAAATCGAGGTCTGGACGGACCATAAGAATTTAGAAAGCCTGCAGACCGCTCGGAAATTGAACCAACGCCAGATCCGGTGGTCTCTCTTCTTTGCGAGGTTCAATTTCTGGGTGACATACATACCCAGCGGTCATAATCAAAGAGTGGATGCTCTGTCCAGGAAGCCTGAATATTCCCGAGAAGACAAGCTTCTCCCCAGGACAGTGCTCCCTATTGATTCTTTTGCTGCGGTGAGGGAGCCAATAGATGTACGGGCTCAGATTCAGGAGGCCCAGCAGCAGGATGTGTGGGTGGCTCAGCGAAAGGAGGAGGTGGGGCCCAATTCCCCATGGACAGTCATGAATAGACTCCTCCACTATTGGGATCGGCTCTATGTTCCTGGAGGCCCGCTCAGGGGACTCATCCTCAGCCAGTGTCACGACAATCTGGCGGCAGGGCATTTTGGCCTGTTCAAGACCCTGAACTTGATCTCCTGTACCTTCTGGTGGCCCCGAATCCGACACGATGTTCAGACCTACGTCTCATCTTGTATTTCATGTAGGCAGGCCAAGTCAGCGACAGGGGCCCCACCTGGACTACTGCAGCCCTTGCCGACACCCAAAAGACCCTGGGGGGCTGTGTCCATGGACTTTCTGACAGACTTACCCCCGTCTTCTGGATTCACGATGGTGTTCGTGGTGGTGGACATGCTGACCAAGATGGCACATTTCATTCCATGCCATGGCTTGCCGTCTGCCTGCGCCACCGTTCGCATGTTCATCCAACAGGTGTTCCGTCTGCATGGTCTTCCTGATAGGGTCGTGTACGATAGAGGGGCCCAGTTCACAGCCCATTTCTAGCAGGAGTTGATGCAGGCGTTGAATGTCAAGTTCTGTCTCTCGTCCGCACATCATCCCCAAAATGACAGGGACTGAGAAGGTCATTGGAATCCTGGAGCAATATCTGCGCTGCTATGTCAATCAGCAGCAGAACAATTGGGTAGACTATCTGGCGGTGGCTGAGTTTGCGTTCAATAACTCACAGCACACCTCCACGCAGATGACACCATTCTTAGCCAATGTGGGCTATCACCCTCGGTTTTTCCCTCTTTCCCCACTAGATGCACCAGAACCACCAGCGAACAACTACCTGGCAGAGTTACAGGTGATCCATCGATTGGTGCAGCAACAGTTGGAGAAGGCCAAGGCTGACTACAAAAGATTTGCTGATCAGTCAAGGCGGGATACACCTCCACTATCGGTGGGAGATCAGGTATGGCTGTCCACCAGGAATCTACCATCAACCCGGCCAACCAAGAAATTAGACCACCAATATGTAGGACCATTCCCAATCGAGGCTGTCATCAATCCGGTCGCCTATCGCTTAACTGCCACGTTCCATGCGGGTCATCCGGTCTTTCACCGTTCTCTGTTGGTCCCTGAGCAACCAGCATGTCCACTCCGCTGAGCCGAACCTCCCCCACCGGAACAACGTTATGGAGACAGTGCCCCCGAGTACGAGGTTGCCAGCATTCGGGACTCCCATTGGGTGAAAGGTCGCTTCCAGTACCTGATTGAATGGAAAGGCTACGGACCGGAGGAGTTAACCTGGGAGGATGCGACCACCGTTCATGCTCCTGCCTTGTTGACCGCCTTTCATGACCAATTCCCATCCCGACCGCATCCGGATCGGCAGACCCGGGGGAAGGGCCCTGCGGTGCGGGGTAGTGTGATTCCTTGCCAGCCTGTGCTCCCAACAGCTGAGTCTGAGGAATCTCAGGAGGAGGTGGAAGAGGCATTTGAAGGGCCATCAGGGGCAGAGGGAGGCTCTGATGAATTACAGAACTCACGGTTTGATGCAGAGCCTGGGCCCTCCAGTCGTGTTCCTGATGAAGCTCAGCTGTGTGAGGAGAATGAGTCAGACTCGGAAGACTCACACCTGATGGGCTTGCTAATTGATGCTTGCACACGTCGTCAATTAGCGAGAGTAAATCAGCAGCAGTCAATGCGGCACCTCCAGAGTAAAAGGAGAAGGCAATGAGAGGCAACGCCTTGGGACTGCTGTATAAAAAGAGGAGGTGTGGGCGGTGCTGGTTGCTGAAGGCAACCGTTTGCAAAGTGCTTCTTGGAAACCTGGTCTGTTTGTCTTGCTTGTGACTACTCTTCTGTTTGCATCGTGTTTCCTGTGGACTATTTCCTTCCTTTGGACTTGAGTTTTGCTGTTTGTGTTTTGGACTATTTGACAGATTTGTCACCCATATTAAAAGGGGTTTGTTTTGTTTTAAAGTCTCCAGCCTATTGTATCAGCAGGGGTTTGGTCCTTGTGCCTTTAACAAGGACGGCAATAGGCTGGGATAGAACACTTTCCCTAAGATCATACATCTCTGTTGGTAATGTTTTTGCAACACTTTTTTTTTGGTAGATTTTCTTACCAATTGGATGATGATATCTTTTAGCAATTGTCTTATGATTGCATATGCTGAATTCATTCTATAGGTTTTATCAATTTTCCTGGAGAAATCTAATTTATCATCATTCATCCATTCTGTGATCTCTGTTGTAATTACATCTTTTAAATTAGTACCCTTTTCAACATTTCCTGGTAAGCCCCTGGTTCTTAAATAAAACTGCTTCTCCTTCAAATTGATTAATAAGTTGGTTTCTGATACACCCAATTGCATGTCTGATTTGTCCACTCTTTCTGTATATTTTTAACACCTTTAGATTGATTTAACAGGAGTGTGCTGCCAAAAAAGCCAGCTTCTGGCAGCAAAATCAGCTTTTTTGTCTGCAAAGCAAAAAAAGGCCCCGCAGATCAGGATGTCATTTTCTGGAGGACTCCCTGTTGTCCCCCATCTTATATCAAACTCCTCTGGGTGGCTCCCTATCGAAAATCTTCTCTATCAGGTAGCAGCATTTCAGGATCATTATAATTCTCAAACCACAATAGATAATGTTGATCAGTACTGTGGCGGTCATTGTTCCCTAAGTTAGGGTTATACAGCATAGTGATTGGAATTTTCAGATCTGGAATAAACGTGACATGGATCACGTTGACCACCATCCCATAGCACATAATCTAGGTAATGCCTTTGGTAGAGCCCTACTTTGAATGCTTGGAGTAGGTTTAAATTACGAATCCATTTTGGAGCTAGGAGATTGGACAGAACCCATGTTCAACCACACAGTACAGGCATTACTCCACTTGAACAAGGAGCAAGGTGAAATTAGGGAGGTGGTGTTACAAAATTGACAAGCATTAGACTTTGTACTGGCTGCAAAGGGAGGTGTCTATGCCTTAATTCATTCTCATTGTTGCAACTATATTTCAAATTATCATTAGTATAAATTATAAATTAGTAAAAATCACACCATCCATCTCATGGAAAAGAAAATCCAGAATAGACCTAAGGATGCTGGCCTCTTCTCTGGACTGTCCTCTTGGCTTAATATTTGGCTACCTGGCTGGGGCTGGCTTCAATAAATTTTTCTGGTTATCCTCTTCGTCATCGTCCTTATACTCTTCTTTGTTATGTTATGTTGATCAGGATTATGATAACTGATGATTGGTTAAAAGGTTCTTACGTTGAAATGGCAGAAATAAAGTTCAGGCCTTAACAAGCCCTTGGCCTTGTGGAAAGTTCCATAAGAAACCACAAGCTTGTGAGCCAAGCACATGATGAAACCACAACATGCATGCACAGGTATTTTTGTAACTTCTGTACTTTATCTACTGTATGACGGCTTCCTGTTATATCACTAAGTAAAAACAAGAAATCTATATATACTTGCTTCAAACTGCATTTGGGGTTCTTCCAATCTTATGGGAGGACCCGCCTTTGTTCAGCTGAATAAATGTATATTTTTAAGAGAGATAACTTGGACTCTGTCTCTTTGGTTGCACCAAGCCACACCTGATTTCTGCTTGACAATAATTTCTAGTCTATTAATAAGTTGACAGGATCCAACAATATTTTTGATTCAGGATGGTCTAGGAGGAATCTTCTGTTTGGGTAGCAATTTTGCTTACAACATGGAATCTCTGCCTTATCTTCTATCTCACCAGAAAAGCTGTTTTGATAGACATTATTTATCCTACCAAAAGTGAATGGTGGACAAATCAACTAAATCTCAACCCAATTTGCTTCCTGACACAATTGTCAGGTACACTTTTACCTCACTTACTGCAATTAGGACTGGAAACTCTGTCATCAGATTGATGGCACTGGAAAATAATTTCTTTTCTAAAAGAAATTATTTTACTTGCTACAGAGACTTCTACCACAGGTCTATGTCTTCCTTGACAAGAGCATCACTTTTTCTCCCTAATCTAGGAGAAAGTGTACCACAACTGTTTGCTGAAAACTACTGCTTAATATCTTAGAACATACAGTAAAGCAGGCAGATGTTTATCATTACAGACAGGATGCATTTCTTGAACGTCTACTTTATGCACTCCCTCTCATTAAAAAGGATCTTCCAAGGACCACAGTCAACTTGCATATCCATGCCTTCTGATTGCTTTCTGGTAACCAAGGCAGTAATGCAGGTAGTTATCAACTTAAAACCACAATTGAGCCCCAAATTTCTGTTGCTCAGTGAGACATTCGTTAAAGTTTTGCCTCATTTTATGACCTTCCTTGCCACAGTTGTTAAGTGAATCACTGCAATTGTTAAGTTAGTCACACGGTTGTTAAATGAATCTGGCTTTCCCATTGACTTTGTTCATCAAAAGGTGATCACATGACCCTGGGACACTGCAATCGTCATAAATATTGAGTTAGTTGCCAAGCCTCTGAATTTTGATCATGTGACCATGGGAATACTGCAATGGTCATGTGAAAATCATAAGTCACTTTTTTCAGAGCTGTTGTAACTTTGAACAGTCACTAAATGAACTGCTGTAAGTCGAGGATTACCTGTAGTTTGCAAGAACCTTGGAGCTATCATACAGGTCTCATTGTGGGTTACCAATATATCAGGATTGTATCTACCAATACCTTGTATTACTGTACTTCATAGTCTAGTTCAGGGGTGTCAAACTGCCAGCCCATGGGCCGGACGCATCACGAGGAAACCACACCCACTCCATTGCCGGCAATGGGGAAAAAGCTCCGATACGTCGCGCGACATCATGTGACATTGCAAGTTTGACATGTCTTGTCTAGTTCCTGTGAGGCCCCTCTTCTTGAACAAAATAGATCTTGCATCTACTTTCTGGCTGTCAATATGGAAAGGTAATGTGATAAAATTGGCTCTTTTTTAATGTTTGCCACTCCAATATAATTTTTTTTTTTTTTTTTTATTGAAATTTTTCAAAAATTTTACAAATAAACATCCCCCCCCCCTCCCAACCCACCCCACCCTCCCCCCCCCCGACTTCCCAGAACTGAATATAGGATTATTTAACAAATTTTAAAAAATAACGTTTACAATTTATAAAATAATTAATAAAAATAATAAAAGTCATAATAATAATATATATAATAATATATATAATAATAATATGCATAACATAAGCTTTAAAATGAATAATATATACTAAAAAAGAAGAAAAAAAAGGGAAAAGAAAAAAGAGAGAAAAAGAAAAAAGAAAAAAGTAGACGAAAAATAAAACATATATATATATATAAAAAAAAAAATAATATATAAGTAATAATACATAAAGAAAAAAAGAAGAAAGAAAAAAAGAAAAAACAATCATTACAAATTATAAAAAAGCTAAATGATATTTTTCCATATCCAAATTATATTGTATGAAATTTATCCATTTTTCCCATACTGCAAAGAATTTCTCTTGAGATTGCTCCTTTAAAAAAGCCGAAATCTTTGCCATTTCTGCCAGATACGAAACTTTGTGAAACCACTCTTGCAAAATAGGCAAGGATTCCTTCTTCCAGTATTGTCCTATTAACAGCCTAGCGGCTGTGATCAAATTTAACATCAATATAACCTCCTTAGCATCGCAATCAGTAACAATACCTAATAAAAATAATTGCGGAGTAAATTTTACCCTCCGTTTAAAAATTCTTTGAATATTCCACCATATCTTAATCCAAAAAGCTTTTATATGCTTACACGTCCACCAAATATGATAATAAGTAGCATCCAAATGTCCACATCTCCAGCATTTCGGCTGCAGATTAGGGTACATAATGGACATTTTCTTTGGATCAAGGTGCCATCTATAAAACATCTTATAAAAATTCTCTCTTAAATTTTGCGCTTGTGTGAATTTAACATTTCTTATCCAAATAAGTTCCCAGGTATCCATTGAAATCGTTTCACCAATATTCTGTGCCCATTTAATCATACAATCTTTAACTAATTCAGGTTCTGAGTCCAATTCCACTAAAACCCCATAAACTCTCTTAATATGGGTTGGCCTTTGATCTCTTACTTGTTTTAAAAAAACTTCATCTTCTCTCAGCCAGCCCATTTTACAATCCATCTTCCATCTATCCACTATTTGTCTGTATTGGAACCATGAATAAGTTAAATTTTCATATGTTAATTCTTCCAAAGATTTTAACTGCCAATCTTGGCCATCCCATCTAAGTAACTGTGCATAAGAGACCATATCCATATTAACCCCTTTCCTTATACCTTCTATGGCATGCCGAGGTATAGCCCATAATGGTATTTTGGAATCACCTTTATAATACTTTCTCCACACTCTAAGCAAAGAAATTCTTATAATATGAGACTTAAAAACCCAATCCACTTTTTTATTAAATATTAAATAGGCATGCCATCCAAAAAGTAAGTCCCAACCTTCCAAATGAAGTATTTCTATATTTGTTAAATTCACCCAGTCGCTAATCAATGTTAATACTACAGCATCATAATACAATTTCATATTTGGTACCTTGAGTCCACCTCTCTCACGAAAATCTTGCATTATTTTAAGTTTCACCCTTGGTTTTTTCCCTGCCCAAACAAATTTATTAATACCTTTTTGCCATTCATCTAAATTACGTTCATTCTTTAGAATAGGTAACATTTGAAACAAAAAAATAAACTTTGGCAGGACATTCATTTTAATAACTGCAATTCTACCCATAAGGGATAACTGTAGATTGTTCCAGTTTTTAAAATCCTTCTGTACCTCCATCCACAGCTTTTCATAATTATTTTTATACAATTTTACATTGGAAACATAATATAACCCCCAAATATTTTACCTTATCAACAATTTCAAAATCTGTTAAGTTGACTAAAACCTGTTTATCACCATTAGTCATATTTTTAGCTAATATTTTGGTCTTATTGTTATTAATTTTAAAACCAGAAACACGTCCATATTGTTGAATCAATTGTAATAATTTTACCACCGAACAGGTAGGTTGAGACAAAGTAACAACCAAGTCATCTGCAAAGGCTCTTAATTTATATTCTTTTTTATTAATTTCTATTCCTTTTATTTCTTGAGACTCCCGAATTTTAATCAACAAAATTTCCAATGTTAAAACAAACAATAACGGAGATAACGGGCATCCCTGTCTTGTTCCTTTTTCTATTACAAAAGCCTCTGACAAACCCCCATTTACAATAATTTGAGCAGTCTGTTTTTGATATATATTAGATAATACTTGTAATATATTTTGTCCAAAATTCATCTCCTTAATTAAACATAACATAAACTGCCAATTCACTTGGTCAAAGGCTTTTTCAGCATCCAAAAATATCAGGCCTGCAGAGACTTGGTTATTCTTTTCTAAATACTCTAATAAGTTAATAATTTGTCTAACATTATTTTTCATATACCTTCCAGTTATAAAACCCGATTGATCCTTATGTATAAACTGCTGCAAGATCCCCATAAACCTATTAGCTAAAATTTTTGCAAAAATTTTATAATCCACATTTAAAAGAGATATAGGCCTGTAATTTTTAGGCAATGTAAGATCTTGATTATCTTTTGGAATCAATGATATGAATGCATTACGCCAAGATGGAGGGATCTCTAAACCCTGTAATAAGTTATTAAACAATTCACACAATGGTTGAATCATCTCTTCTACTAAAATTTTATAATAAATAGATGTCAACCCATCCGTACCCGGCGCTTTGCCCAATTTCAATTGTTTAATAGCTGTAACAATTTCTTCTTTAGTAATTAAGCCATTAATCTCTTTTTCCTGATCTTCTGTTAATTTAGGAAAGTTAACTTTACCTAAATAATTGTTTATGTCTGTAATTTGAATATTAGCACTCTTGTATAATTTTTGGTAGTATTCTAAAAAGGATTTCTTAATCAATTCTTTCTGATAGACCAATTTACCATTATAATTTATTTTATCTATATTCCTCTGTTTCTGTTTCTTTCTTAACTGATAAGCCAACCATCTCCCTGGTTTATTAGCATTACAAAATGTATTTTGTTTCATAAATAATAAATTGGTTGCAGCTTGATCAGCCATCAACATGTTAAATTGTGTTTTTAACAGTTTTAAAGCTCCTTTCACCTATTCATCTAAAGGATTTGAAATTAAAAGTTTCTCTTTTAATTTAATCTCCTCTTCTAAATCTTTACGTTTCTGAGTCTGTTTCTGTCTATGCAAGTTATTCATTTTTATCAAGATACCACGCATAAAAGCTTTACTTGCATCCCACACCATTGACATTGATGTTCCCTTATTCATATTTAAAGCAAAATATTCCTTTAAACATTCCTTTAATTTATGAACATTTTTTTCTTGTTTAAATAAATTCTCATTCACCCTCCAGGATCTCCTGTCTTCTTTCTCAGCAAACAGTTCCATCCATACTGGACTATGATCAGACAATGTCCTAGGAAAAATTTTTACATTCTTCACCCTGTTGTATAAGTCTGTTGTAATCAAAAAGAAATCAATTCTTGAAAAAGATTGGTGTCTATCTGAAAAGAAGGTAAAATCCCTTTCTTCTAAGTTACGTTCACGCCAATAGTCCCTCAGTTCCCAGTCTTCTTTCATGTCAAAGAAGGCTTTAGGTAGTTTAGCCTGTTTAAAAAAGGTAGAAGAGCCTTTTTTGTCCTTTTGTATGTCTAAGACACCATTCCAGTCCCCCATTAAAATCACAGATCTATAGTCCAACAAAATTATTTTCTGATGTAGCAACCTATAGAATTGCTCCTGTTGCTGGTTTGGTGCATACAACCCCACAATAAGAATTTTCTTGCCATATAAACCAAGTTCAAGCATAACATATCTTCCATGAGGATCTGATTCTAACAGAACAGCAGATAAATTCTGTTTGACATAAATTACCACACCCCCTTTTTTCCCAGGGGCGGGGGATACAAAATGAGATCCCAAACGAGGATTGTTTAAGTATTTTTGGTCTTTAGATGTAATATGAGTTTCTTGCAAGCAAATAATATCATTGTTGTGTTGTTTCAAATAATGGTAGATTTTTCTTCTCTTTTGAGGAATGTTTAATCCATTAACATTCCAGGTCAGGAGCTTTGCCATCTCCCTTGGCCTTAAGCCTGGAGAAGATCCCCTCAAATTCTGCTACTGAAGAATATGTTGCAGAGCTTTTGGGTCTTGCTCCTCCCACCGGCACTGAAGCAATTTGCTGAGTAGATTCTTTGATTTCTTTTTCTTTTTTCTGTTGTTCTTTTTCTTTACGCTTATGTGCTGCACGGGTCATTCTCTGTTCTTTAACCTCTGCTTGAGACATCCATACCACCTGTCCAGCATTCATCGCATCTGTATCTTCAGATTTCTGTTCCATCTCTTTATCACTCAGGACTTTGTGCATCATGGGCAAAGGTGAGCCTGCACCCAGGACCGTTTTATAAAATTCCTTAGCTTTAGCAACTGTATTAAGTCTATAACGTGTCCCCGCATGGCTCAAAACAATGCCCATCGGAATCTCCCATCTAAATGGCATTTATCTTGCTTTAAGTTCATTTGCTAAAAAAGCAAAATCTTTTCTGCTTCTTAAAATTTTAGGTGGAATTTCCTTTAAAATAATAATATCTTGAGCAGCAATCTGGAATCTTTTATTGTAAAAAGTTTGCAGAATCTGATTTCGCAAGGACTTCTTAGCAAAATATATCACCACATCTCTAGGCAGATTCCTCTGTTTTGCAATCCAAGAATTAACTCTGTAAATTCTTTCCACTTCCCCACGTAACTCATCTTTGTCTATATTCAAAATAACAGCCAAGTCATTAATCACCATTTCCATCAGATCTTGAGTTTTATCTTCTTTCAGGCCCCTTATTCTCAAAGCATATTCCATCTGTCTGTACTGGAACATAAGAATATCATCTTGTGAAGTTTCCACTTTTTTCTCCATCTCTTGGAATTTATAATCCAAAAGTTCTACTGTTTCTTCAATTTCCTCCACTCTAGAGTCCAGCTTCACAACCACTGAGGCCACTCCAGATAAAGCTAAAAGTATGTCCTCCCTCAGAATAGTATTATTTTGTTCTAAAAGGTCCTTCATCTCTTTCTTCATTTCTTCCTTGCTTTCAGATTTATTCTGTTCCAAAAGTTGCTTCATTTCCTCCCTAAACTGTGACACAGCACTTACCATTATTTCTTTAATGTCTTGTGCTGATGTGCCAGATGGGGGAGGTGAAGGTGGAGTAGTTTTAGGTTGCTGCACTGAGGGTATTATTTTAAGTTGTTGTTGCACAGTAGAGGTAGCAGGAGAAGAAGTTACCTTAGGAGCTGTAGTAGCTAGTTGTCGTTTTGAAGCCATTTCAATTTATCTTTCTTTCTTCATAAAAATACCAATAAAAAGTAAATAGTCCAAAAGTTAAAAATAAGGTAAAATAGAATAAAATAGAATCAATTTAAAAGCTCCCAAAAAATAAAAGAGGACTTAAAAAGAAAAGCAATATTAAACGACAGTTCAGCCAGTCCGTCTTTCAAAAGAAAAAAAAACTTTTAAAACGCCATTTTACTTTCACTCTCACTTTTCCGCCCGGAAGAAAAAAGAGAAAGCTCAAAAAATAAAAAAAAAATCAACACATACTAAATAAACTAAATAAACTAAAAAAAAATAAAATAAAACTAAACTATAAATAAAATCCTTTAAACAGTTCTGTCCGGTTTAAGATTACTCACGGTTACTTTAAATACGGAGATGGTAGCGGCGTTTCGCTTTGTTTCCAAAGAAACAAAGACAGCTGAGAGGCGGAGAAGGCAATGAACTCCGAGGGAGCACTCTTTCTACCCCCCTAAAATAAAAATCCAGGGAGGGTTAAGAGGTTCTACCTCTATTCATGCGATCTCTACCCCTTCCCTTCGCCCGGGAAGGGGATTGCGAGCCGCGGGCCAGCTGATGAACGCTGTGCTCCGCGGATCTGACACCTTCTCAGGAGGACGGCTACAAAGTAGCCGCCATCTCCACCGCTTTAACCACCGGAAGTCCACTCCAATATAATTTTATCATTACCTGCTCCTTTTAATTGGTTTGTGAGATATTTTTTTAGGCTCTTGAATTGTAGGTTTAGAGATTTGTGTATTTATTTATATGAAGGCTCAAGTTAATGGTTTTAGAATTCCATGATAAGATGAACAGTTGTATAATTTTCTATCTTCCTTTGTGAGGCAAGTTTGTAGAAGAATTAATTGTATAATACCAGTACTTATGTCAAACTGCTTCCTTCAGATTGTAACATATCATTTGTTGCAGGATCCAATCTGGGTCGGTCACCGGGACCAGAGGTTTTGTCTTCTGAGCTTTTGTACTTGTACTGCAGCCCATCTTCAAGGAGCTTCTCTCTAACATATCATTTGTATTGGCATCCTTTTTTTCTTCAGAGCTTTTGAGGCCTTGTTCACAGTAGATCTAACATTAATAGCCAACAAGATATTTTGTAGTAGCTATTGTCTCAGCTAGGGAAGCAGTAGAATTTTGTATATCAACTAAATTTGCAGTTCCACAGTGATAATCATTGTTTAACCTGATTTCACATACCTATTGAAGGTTCAGCTTCAGGTTTTCAGCTAAATAATTCTCTGTTACTGTCTCAGTATTTGTTATACTTGAATGAAAACTGTCCTCATTTTTAGTATCAATTGGACATCCTTTTTTCAAAGGTACTCTGGACTATCTAGTACTTGGCAGTGACCAAAGGAATGGGGGTTTGATCACAAGGATTTGCTCCGTGGATCAGGGACATAATCAGACTCTAAGCCCATGCTAAAGAACAGTAAAAGGTACCTACAGCAAGGGAAAAAATTATTTGATCCCCTGCTGATTGTGTACGTTTGCCCACTAACAAATTATCAGTCTATATTTTTAATGGTAGGTTTATTTTAACAGTGAGAGACAGAATAACAACAAAAAAATCCAGAAAAATGCATTTCAAAAAAGTTACAAATTTATTTGCAGTTTAATGAGTGAAATAAGTATTTGATCCCCTATCAATCAGCCAGAGTTCTGGCTCCCAGGTATCTTTTATACAGGTAACGAGCTGAGATTAGGAGCACTCTCTTAAAGGGAGTGTTCCTAATCTCAGCTTCTTACCTGTATAAAAAACACCTGTCCACAGAAGCAATCAATCAGTTTACAAACTCTCCACCATGGCCAAGACCAAAGAGCTGTCCAAGAATGTCAGGGACAGGATTGTAGACCTACAGAAGGCTGGAATGGGCTACAAGACTATCACCAAGCAGCTTGGTGAGAAGGTGACAACAGTTGGTGCAATTATTCACAAATGAAAGAAACACAAAATAACTGTCAATCTCCCTCGTTCTGGGTCTCCGTGCAAGATCTCACCTCGTGGATGCCCGTCTGAAGTTTGCCAATGAACATCTGAATGATTCAGAGGAGAACTGGGTGAAAGTGTTGTGGTCAGATGAGACCAAAATCAAGCTCTTTGGCATCAACTCAACTCTCCGTGTTTGGAGGAGGAGGAATGCTGCCTATGACCCCAAGAACAGCATCCCCACCGTCAAACATGGAGGTGGAAACATTATGCTTTGGGGGTGCTTTTCTGCTAAGGGGACAGGACAACTTCACCGCATCAAAAGGGACGATGGAGGGGGCCATGTGCCATCAAATCTTGGGTGAGAACCACCTTCCCTCAGCCAGGGCATTGAAAATGGGTCATGGATGGGTATTCCAGCATGGCAATGACCCAAAACACACAGCCAAGGCAACAAAGGAGTGGCTCAAGAAGAAGCACATTAAGGTCCTGGAATGGCCTAGCCAGTCTCCAGACCTTAATCTCATAGAAAATCTGTGGAGGGAGATGAAGGTTCAAGCTACTAAACGTCAGTCTCGAAACCTTAATGACATGGAGAGGATCTGTAAAGAGGAGTGGGACAAAATCCCTCCTGAGATGTTGGAATATTCATGAGCAGGAAGAGTCATGTGGTAACTCAGTCAGGCAATGTGAAGAAAGTGCTACTGAGTCTATTCTAAAGGTATTGAGTTAGGAGCTGGATTTCCAGTCTCAGGTTTGTCTCTGTATCTCTCTGTAAGAAGTCTTCATTGAGCTATGTTGCTGTAAAGAAGAATGTATGATATTGTAAATATTTTGATATGAATATAAAAAGGTTGTTTTGAATCAGATAAATGCAGTCAACTGTGAGAGCTTCTGATTTATTTTTCACCAACAGAGAAATTAAAATTCTCTAACAGGTTATGGGCCCAGAGCTTACTAAGGACTGCATTGTAATTTAAAGCTGGAAGAAATTGCCTGTGTTTAGAAAGTATAAGAACAAGGCAGAATTAGCAGAATGGCTGCAATGGAATTTAAGGAAAACTCTGTGCCTCGTTTAGGCCAGAAGAATTACATTATATGGCCTGCAAAAATGGAATGTTTGCTGAAAGCTAAAGAGCTGTGGTATATCGTAGAAAATCCACCACAAGTGTTTGCAGCTGCTGATCAGAAAAGTCATGATCAAGCAATGGCTTATCTCATCTTGAATTTAGATGATGAACAATTTCTAAATGTTGCAAATTTAAAGACTGCAAAGGAGATTTGGTTGAAGTTGAGAGCTGTGCACGTGAATGTTTCTGTATGCAATATAGTGCAATTGTCAAGAAAACTTTACAGGGCCTGTTTGCAACCAGGTGAATCTGTGAAACAGCATTTAAATAAAATGCAAAGTTTATTTTTGGACGTAGAACAATGTGGGATTAAATTCCCTGTGTCCCAGAAGATTTTATTGGTGTTGAACAGTTTAGATAAAACCTGGGACACAGTTTCTGCGATATTTGAGTGTAAAGAAGAGCAAGACTTAAATTTTGAGGCTTTAAAGCAGCGGTTCTCAACCTGTGGGTCACGACCCTTTTGGGGGTCGCACAAGCCTTTCACAGGGGTCGCCTAAGACCATCGGGAAACACATATTTCTGATGGTCTTAGGCAGGGCTTGTCAACCGCCTTCTCTCCCTCCCCCCCTCTGCTCCACCTCACTTGTTTGTGGAAAATATGCTGCTTGGCGGCAGTCTGCACGAACTCTACCAAATGTGCCCTGCAGGGGGCGCATGAAGAGTGCAGGCGCAGAGCAAGGCCCCGCCCTCCCCAGAGACTCATTGTGCAGCAACCGGATTGACTTCTTCTCGTGCACACAGGTCAGTGAAGGGGAGGCCGCTGCAGCACCCAACTCCTGCTCCCGTCAGCTGGCGACCCCCAAACTTGCGCCAGCTGACGTAAGAGAGAGGGAAGGAGGAAGGGACTCTTCCTCCTCTCCTAAGCTTCAAAGCACGATCGGCTTCCCAAGGGCGCCACAACCCTCATGAAAGTGGGGGAGGGGGGAGAAGCAAAGGGGGTGAGAAAGCTCACGGCGGGCTCGAAGCAGCACCTGCCAGTGTTGGTGACGAGAAATTCCCCACAAACCCAGGGAAGGGGTGGAGAAAAGTAGCCCCCTTTGGGAAGAAACTTCCACCACCTTCTCCTTGGCTTTGCGCTGTTCTGTTTCTCGGCAGCCGGGCTGTCAAGCCTCTCCTGGCTGGAACTTCCTTCCCTCCATCTTGGTCTCTTCCACCTTCCCTCCCTCTCCCATTATTCCTTCCTTCCTTTCTTCCTTCCTTTCCTTCACCTCCCTCTTTGTCCCTCCTTCCCTCCATCTCCTCCTTGTCCCTTCCTTCCTTCCTTCCTTCCTTCCTTCCTTCCTTCCTTCCTTCCTTCCTTCCTTCCGCCTCCCTCTTTGTCCCTCCTTCCCTTCCTTCCCTCTTGTCCAGGATCGGGGCGAGCCTCTACAGCTGATCCGCGCTTCTGCAGCTGTAGCTGCTCTCCTTGGCTCCTGCCCACCAAACTTGCTCGCTAGAAAACATGCGCTTGCTAATTTAGCAGAAGCGTGAATAAGCTGTAGCCCGGTGCTGATCCTGGAGCTTCTGCTAACTTAGCAAGCGGCATGCCTTTTGGCGAAGCTGAGCAAGTGAGCTGGGCGAGCTCTCCTTTGTCTCTGCTTGTGCACAGGCAGGTTTGCCAGCAGTAAAGCCCGCAGCCACACTGGCAGCCTATCCCCCTCCCCTTGTCCCTTCCTGGGCACGGAGGGGGGGGGAGGAAGGAAGGGACAAGGGGAGAGAAGGGAGGGAAGGAAGGCAGGCACCCACCCCAGTCCCATCCCAGAGATCCACAGATTCCCTCCCCACAGGCACTCTGCAACCTGAGTGATCAGCTGGCCACGCCCCCTGGCCATTGATCACGTGACCCTGGGACACTGTGAACGTCATAAGTATGAATCAGTTGTCAAGCATCCGAATGTAAATCACATGACCCTGGGGATGCTGCAACAATCATAAATGTGAAAAATGATCATAATTCGCTTTTTCAGTGCTGTTGTAACTTCAAACAGTCACTAAGCGAATTGTTGTAAGTCGAGGACTACCTATACGTTCCCATTTTTTCCTTTTTTTTGTCAAGTTTTTGTACCCCCCCGGCCAGCTGGATGGGGGGTTGGGGGTCACCACAACAAGAGGAACTGTATTAAAGGGTCGTGGCATTAGGAAGGTTGAGAACCACTGCTTTAAAGGAATGTTTGCTTAATGAAGAAGAAAAGCAACATTTTAGGAACAGCCATGAGGAGGTGAAATTCCTGAGGAGGGGGTCCAGACTGCAAGTCTCTGGAGAAGAAACAAGGAGCAGATGGGACCAAGTTGCATCAAAAGAGAGATTTTGCAAGCGGAGGGCTCAGCAAGAAAATAATTGCTACATTTGTGGAGCAAACAGACATCTGAAAAGGAACTGTTTGCAGAGGAACAATTTGCAGCGAAGGACATTTGTGCAAGCAAAAAGGACTGATTTACAAAAGGAACATTTTGGTGTTGCAAAAGTTTGCTATAGCAACAACAGAGACAAGTGGCTAATAGATAGTGGGGCAAGTCAAACAATTGTTAATGACTCTGAATTATTTTGCAGGTTTGTTCCAGTAGCACAAGAAGCTGTGGCTTTGGCAAATGGCCAGAAAGCAAAAGTCATCGGAAAAGGCAATGTAAAAATTCCATATTTGGAATCAAAGTTTACCAATGTGCTTTGTGTACCTGAGATGGAACATAATTTGTTAAGTGTGTCTAATTTAGACAAACAAGGTTTTGAGGTCATTTTTGTAAATGGGAAGTGTCTCATCAAGAGGAATGGGAATATTTGTGCAGAAGGCATAAAGGAAGGTAATCTATATGTATTGCAGGGTCAAAAGGTTCAGTGTTCCCATATATTTAAGAATGTTGCAGAGCACGATTCATGTGTTCATCTTCTACATAGAAGACTTGGCCATGCAAGCTTTAAAGTTTTGCAGCAAATGCAAGAGTTTGCAGAAGGGCTAAATTTGAAGGGATGCAAAACATATTTGGACTGTGCAGTATGCAAAGCATCGAAGTCAAAGGCATTCCCAGTTAGTAAATATAGCACAAGACAAACAAAAAGAGCTCTAGAGCTGGTCCATGCAGATCTGGTGGGACCTATGCAAGCCAGTTTGGGAGGAGCAAAATATGCACTGGTAATTGTTGATGATTGTAGCAGGTATTCGTTTTGCTACTTGCTTAGAGGAAAGACAGAGGTCCTACAACAATTCAAACAGTGGGTAAGTTTTGTAGAGAGAAGGTACAGACAACAAGTGTGTCAGTTGCAAACTGACAGAGGTACTAAATTTATGTCAACTAAATTCCAACAATGGTTGGGGCAGTTAGGGATAAGACACAGACGTACAAATCCTTACACGGCAGCAGAGAACGGTGTAGCTGAAAGAAGGAATGGGTTTTTGCAAACAATGAAAGATTCATTATTAGAGGATTCTGGTATGAGCAGGACATATTGGGGAGAAGCCATATTGACTGCCAATTATATAGTTAACAGGCTGTGGAGTTCCTCCATTAATAATACTCGATTTGCCATTCTATATGGGAGAAAGCCATCCTGGCACATTTGAGAATTTTTGGAAGTACTGCATGGGTACATATTCCGAAAGCAATCAGAAGAAATGGACAGCAAAAGGCAAGAAAGCTCAGGTTTGTGGGCTATGAGCCAGGGTCAAAAGGATATCGCTTTAGCGATGGAAGTAAAAGAATTGTAATTTCAAGGTCTGCTAATTTTGCAGAACAAAATTGGGACAGAATTAATGCAAATTCTGGGTATGTCTCACTTAATGACGATCTATTTAACAACAATAACTCATCTAATGATGGAAAAATGATTATTGAAGATGTCAATGTTCAGGGAGGAGAGGCTGAACAAGACATGAAACCAGAAAGACTTGAGACACAGGACCAGTTAATACCACGTAGGTCAGAGCGATGTAACAAAGGAATTCCGCCTGACAGGTATTCTGCCAGCAAGGTAAAGGTTTGCAATGTGTGGTATGAGCCAAGAAGTTATAAAGAGGTGTTGGCATTACCAAAAGCTGAACAAGAAAGATGGAAGGAGGCCATGGATAAAGAGATGAAATCCATGGGAGACCATGAAGTATTTAAATCAGTGACTTTGCCACAGGGAACCAAAGCTGTGGGTTGTAAGTGGGTATATAAGAAAAACTTATTGCCAAATAATGATATACAGTATAAGGCCAGGTTAGTGGCACAAGGTTTTTCACAATTAAAGAATGTGCACTACAATGAAGTATTTGTGCCAACTGTGAAAAGTGAGAGCATAAGATTAGCATCGGCGTTGGCAGCGGCATATAAACATAAAATCTGGCACTTTGATATCATAACTGCATTTCTCAATGCTGAGTTAGAGGAAGAAATTTATATGATCCAAGCACCAGGATATGAAATTGCAAAACCTAACATGGTGTATAAATTAAACAAGGCTATTTATGGGTTGAAGCAGTCAGCCAGAAACTGGAATATCTGTTTAGATACTGTTGGTAGAAATTCTAGCCCACTGAATAACACCAAACAGCAAGTTGAAATTAGACAGAGATTTATTGGGTACAACGGTTTGCAAAGCATGGTGGACTCCAAATAAATATTTGAGCCACACCTAGTCACAGCGAAAACACACATTATATACATTCTATCCCGACGCCTTGGCCCCTCCTCTGAGGTTACAATCTTATCAGAGCCGCCTAAACAAAATACATTATCCCTGCCCCTTACTATTTTGCTTCACCTATTCCCTTATATGTACTTTATCATGAAATCCTACAGCTCAGTGTGGAAATCCTATAGCCTACGTGCAGAACTCTTACAAGGTACATGTACATGTAGAAATTGTGTACAAATCTTGCAGTCTACGTGTAGATATTTTGTGTAGAAATCTTACAGTCTACGTGTAGAAATTTTACAGAGTACGTGTCACTTAACTTTACTTTTTATTCTAAAATTTTATTCCTAACAGATCCACCCTTTTTCTTTTCATACTTAATTAAATTTTAGAATCTTCTTAAATTCATTTCAATCTCTTCTTTGTGATTATTCTCTGTTATGTCTACCTTGTCTTTAATTTCCTTAAAAGCTAACAGTGTCTGTATCTTCTCCAGCATGATGAATGTAGAATCCACCGGTGGGTAATCTCAGCCTTCCTGCTCAGATTAGACTAAGTCAGAACTTTAGCCACTCCTCCCTCTGAGTGTGTCTTCCCAGTTATTGACTTAGTCTCAGCTCAGTAGGACGCAAAATTTCTGGCTCCTCAGTTAGACTAGGTTAATTATTTAAATTGGATTCTTTAATTGAGTTTTTTAGGATTTCAAAGTTTTGTAAATTTACTACAAATTATTACTTACTAGTATTTTGGATTCAATTTGGAAATTATATTTGATTGCTGCCCAGGCCTTTAGGCCTCAACGAGCCTGGCAAGCTCCTTGGGAGCCGAAGCCACGAGGCTCTGAAACAAATTCTTGCTCCGGTCCAGCTGATCGGCGGGAGCGCCAGATCGGCGTTTTTAGTTGGTTTGCGGTTCCTTGGAATCCGTCGGAGCTCGGGCAGACCGGAGGGCCTCTCTCTCGACTTCGCTTCATCTCACGAGGCTCCATTTGAAGCAGGCGGCTCTCGGATCGCAGCGGAGGCTGTGCTACTCAACCGCAAGTGTCCTGGCGAACGGGGGAGCAGAGGCCTTAGATTAATTTTGGGGATCCCTTAAAGCCCTTACTTCCAGGAGGCCCAAATAGTCCCTTTTTGCCCTGTTTGGTGCGCACGCCACCTTGGGGCAGCCAAAATCAGGCGCGGCCACCATTTTGAACGCCCCTTCAGGCGCGGATGCCATTTTGAATGATCCTTCAGGCACGGTCACCATTTTGGAGGACTTTTTTAGGTGCGGTCGCCATTTTGGAGGGACCTCGTGTTCCTCGAGAGTATAACTGGGCCTGTTTTACTTACCACCGTAGCCTGCTGTGACAGGCTCCTACCAGGGGGACATTTTTCAACGCTATCTCTGGACAATTCAGTGCATTATCAAGACCCATCAGAAGGGTCTGTCACCATTTTGGTATTTGCTTTGCTTGATCTAACTACTCATTGGAGCGTAGATTTTATCTCTATCAATCCTTGTATTACTCCAGTGAGGGGGAAGTTATAGTAGAATCCACCTGTTCCATTTAGTTTGTGACACTGTGCCACAAGGCCTAGACAGGCAGTTCTAGTGAACTGACTGGCTGTTTGCCATTGTTGTTGTTCAGAGCGCGGGTCGTTTTCCCTCTCTGACAACCAGATCTGCGTGATTGCTTTCCCCCTATTTCTGGACATCTACCTGGAATATCCAGAGTGCAATGGCAGACAGTGTCTCGCCCCAGGCATCTCAGAGTTCTGATATTCCCCCCGTACAAGGAAAGCGCAGATCATCTGATTTGGAAGCGGGGGGAAAGAAAAAGGCCAAAACAAAGCACCTATCGTCTAAGGAGATTTCCAGAGCAGCCGAGCGAGAGGCCTCAAGGAGACATCAGGCGCTGGAGAGAGAATTCTCCAAGGCCCAAAGGCTCATGTCCAGTGAAGCTGAAGTGGTTCCCCCCGTTCCACTGGACTGTTCCCCATTTGAGCCTCCATATGCGCCTTCTCATGATGCCCCTAGGGCATGATCTCCTCGGGGAAACTGAACAGGTTGGTCCCCCTTGCTCCTCTTTTTCCACAACACAGCAGGGTTCTGAAGTCATGAATGTTCCCACTGCAGCTGGTGTTAGTCCGGTAGACCAACAGGATATA
This sequence comes from Crotalus adamanteus, assembly GCA_039797435.1. Lineage (NCBI taxonomy): Eukaryota > Metazoa > Chordata > Lepidosauria > Squamata > Viperidae > Crotalus > Crotalus adamanteus. Next base: position 601,398 of record CM077935.1, on the reverse strand, counting down.
TGGTCACAGTAGTTCCAGGCTTTCATGCACAATGCATTTACACAATTTATGTCCTCCTCCATGGGTCAACGACCCCCACAAATACCACCCCTCCATCCATGCCTGTTTCTCAAACGGGACGTGTTCCGGTTCTCGGTTCTGGCATCTCTGAGACATCCTCCCAATTAGGCGAGGAGGGGTCTATGGACCTGGAGGTAGCCGACATGCCCATGTCAGAGGATGAGGAGGCGGCACCAGAACAAGCGCCAACTTCTGGTCTATTTGATCCTTCCCTTTTCAGGTCTCTACTTATGAAGGCCTGTACCACGGCCAACCTCACTTCAGCACAGGAAGCTAAACCTTCCACCTCAACTACTCAGGAGTCTAATCCTTTGTTTGCAGAACAGGTTGTGGAGAAGAAGCAGATTCCTTGTCCGAATGTCTTTTGTACTACGGTGGAGAAACAGTGGTCCTTTCTGGCCACTTTACCTTCTCCCAATAGTATAGAAAAGAAACTTTTCAATGTTTCTTCTTCATATGCTTCCCTTTTAGAAGTGCCTTCTGTGGACACTGCTCTAACTTCTTTATTTTCCACATCTGCAATTCCAGGGGATATGGCTGAGGCTCTGAAGGCGGAGGACAAGAAGTTCGAGTTCTCCCTTCGCCAAGCTCACCAGGCCTCGACATAGGCGATCAAGGCTGTGACTTCATCTTCCTTTTTCGCAAGGGCATCAATCATGTGGCTCCGCGAACTTCAGGCACTCGTCCCCCCGACCAGGTTCGGACACATCAGACACTGGGGAAGTTAGTGGCAGTGTCAGAATACATGGCAGACACTTCTCTTCATTTGGCCAGGTACTCCGCTAGATCTATTGCAGCCACAGTTGCCTCTCGTAGACTACTGTGGCTGAAATAGTCGACGGCCACGTACAGTGGTACACATTTATTCGGTCCGGTCCTTGAACTGCACATAATTGAGGGCAAAGACAAATGTAAGATTCTGGCACACCCCTCCCAAAAGTTAGCTAGGCGGCCCCAGCAGGATTTTCACAGACAGACTTTCCGTCCCAGTGGTAACTGGGAGTGGAGGCAGCCCTTTCGGACTGGGCAGTCCTGGGAATGGCCCAGAGGCTCGTGATCCTTTCCCCCCAGGCAGGATCGTCAACAGGACCGCCAGAACACTGGAGCCAAGGGCCAATACCAGTCCAAACGTCCCTTCTGGGGCTCTGGGGGCCGTCCTTACAGGCGGTCCAAGTGACGCCAAGGAGAACTCTCCCATAGGCTTGGCGCTGTTCAGCAACATTTGGGAGGTTACCGCCACCAACTCTTGGGTCAGAGAGACCATAAAACACGGTCTTGCTCTAGAGTCCTTCTCAAACCTTCCAGACCGTTTCATACAGTGTCCCGTATCAAGAAACACAACCAAGGCAGAATTGGTAGCCACGGCCATCGCCCACTTGATAGAAATAAAGGCCATAGAGCCTGGAACAGAGAGGAGAGGGATTTTACTCCATTCTGTTCGTGGTACCCAAAGCCTCAGGGGGATGGAGGGCGATACTGGACTTAAAGGGTCTGAATTATTTCTTAACCTACAAAAGGTTCAAGATGCAGACCCTAAAGTCCATTCTGGCCAGCATCAGAAAAGGGGATTTCCTTTCCATAGATCTGACAGAGGCGTACTTGCACATCCTGATCCTCCCAGAAAACCGCAGATTCCTTCGGTTTTGTTACGTGCATCGGCATTACAGGGCTCTTCCCTTTGGTCTCTCTTCAGCTCCAAGGGTCTTCACAAAGATTTTCTCGGTATTGGCGGCCCACCTCAGGATGATCCCGTTGCACGTACAATGCTATTGTCACAGGTTCCGACTAATGAAGCACTTCAAAGAACTTTCAGGCATGTTTCCTAAAGTCTTTATTACAGAGCTACAATTTTGCCGGTCACCATCATGGACGTATTGATGCCAGAATCTGACTTCCTCTCGCTGGCATCAATCTTTTCTTGTTAAACCCCTCCCTTGTCTTGCAGTCACAAGTCACATTATCCAATTAGTGTGAAGGTCAAAAGTTTACTTCCTCTTTCTTTCCCGGGCTTCCCCCCCCCCCACTCTAAGCTATGTATTAACCCAGTAATTACCAGACAGTTTTGCATATTGTCAAAGCAAGAATATACAGTATTTGCAGCATTGACAGCTATCTGGACGATATCCTTGTCCAATCCAGTTCTTTCAGGTCGGCTCAGTCAGACCTGGAAATCACGATCAATACTCTTCAGGATCACAGGTTTTCCATGAATTTCAAGAAAAGCCACACAATTCCTACAAAGCGCCTCCTTCATCTAGGTGCGATAATAGACTCAAATCTTTGCAAGGTTTATCTTTCACAGGAGCATCGGATCAGCATCCGGAGGCTTGTCCACCAGGTTCGGAGAGAGAGGGTAGTTCCTCTGGTCCAGCTGTCTCAACTGCTGGGAAGGATGGTTTCTTGCATGGGGATCATTCTTCTGTGGGCCAGACTTCACTCCAGAAACCTTCAGTGGTTTTTCCTCCCCTTCCAGAAACGGAACCTCAGTTCATCCACAAGGAGGGTGAGGGTTCCTCACCACACCCTGTTATCTCTTCTGTGGTGGGCTTCATCCGCAATGACCAAGGGGACCATCTTCAAGGAGCCTCTCAGGCTCACCTTGACCACAGATGCCAGTCTGTTCGGTTGGGGCGCACACCTCCAGACTCATCTGGCACAGGTTCAGTGGTCCCGGTCGGATGTAGCTCACAACATAAATTGGCTCGAACTCAGGGCCATACACTTGGCACTCTGTCAGTTTTCCTCTCTAGTGGTGGGACAACACGTCCTGATTCTGGCAGCCAAGGCTCATGTCAAGCAGGGAGGGACCCGGTCATGGTCGCTCATGCTGGAGGCTTGGATCTGGGTCTGTGGGCAGAGTCCAATCTGGGTTCCATCAGGGCGGAACACATATCGGGGGAGGCAAACCAGCAAGCAGATTCCCTGAGCAGGGTCACAGTCGACCACTCAGAGTGACGTCTGCACCCGGCACTGTTCAGGGAAATCTCGATCAGATTTGGTCATCCACAACTGGATCTTTTTGCCTCCCCGATAAACTCCCAACTCCCCAGGTTCTTCACCAGGTTCCCGGCACAGGGGGCGGAGGGAACAGACGCTCTCCGGTGCAAGTGGCCGGAGGGACTGCTTTACGCCTTCCCTCCCCTTCCTCTGTTACAGGCAACCATTCGCAAACTGATTCAGGAATGGGCGGAGATAATCTTAATTGCTCCACATTGGCCAAGGCGTCCGTGGTTTGCCGACCTTGTGGATCTATCGCTCTCGCCACCGTGGAGGATTCCCCCGGACCGAGTTGCTCTCAGCCAAGGGAATCTTCAACATCCAAATCCACAGTGGCTCCAGTTGGCCGCTTGGCACTTGAGCGTGAATGTTTAGCCAGGCAATCCTATTCGTCTGGGGTGATCTCGATGATCCAAGCCTCAAGGCGCCCCTCAACTAATAGGATTTATGACGCCATGTGGAAGAACTTTTGCACATGGTGCGCTAAGCAGAATCTTAGACCGTTATCGGTCACCATTCCTAACATATTGGAATATCTTTTGGAAGGTATGAATAAGGGTTTATCACCTAGCACCATCCGCAGACAGGTTGCGGCCCTATCAACTGTCCTTACCTGCGACCACCTGGTCCCTCTATCGCAACACCCGGCAGTTAGTGCCTTTCTGAAAGGGGCGGTTAACGCTAGACCACCTGTGGTGCATCGTTATCCATCTTGGGACTTAACTAGGGTGTTACAAGCCCTGACTTCTCCACCATTAGAGCCCATCAGGTCTTCTTCACTTCATTTTCTTTCTCTAAAAGTGGCATTCTTAGTAGCTATCACATCAGCTAGGCGGATTTTGGAATTGGCCGCACTTTCAGTTAGGAGTGATTTGTTTACTTTTTTTGAGGATAGGGTGGTCCTTCGATTGGACCCTTCCTTTATTCCAAAGGTCAGTACCTAGTTTCATAGGTCCCAGGATCTGGTTCTTCCAGATTTTTGTCCTAAACCGTCACATTGTCTGGAGAGACAGTGGCATAAGTTAGATGTGCGCAGGGCTCTGTGCCATTATGTTAAGCAGACCTCGGCTTTTCGTAAGTCGGAGGCCTTGTTCGTGTCCTTTCAGCCCTCTGCCATGGGTCAGAAAGTCTCCTCTTCGACCATTGGTATATGGATCAGAGCATGCATTGCTCGAGCCTATCTCTCTCAGTCACTTCCAGTTCCTTCACACATCACTGCTCACTCGACACGCAGTGCGGCTGCGTCAGTGGCCTGGTCCACACAGGCATTGGTCGAGGAGATCTGTAGGGCAGCGACTTGGTCCTCCCCTTCATCGTTCGTAAGACACTACAAGATTGATAGGTTTGCAGTGGCAGATGCCGCATTTGGTAGGAGGGTTCTACAACAGGTAGTTTCTTCTCAGGAGACACAAGCGTAGCCTCTTCCCCCCACCCCCGTAGGGACATGAGTGGCTTTGGTATGTCCCACCGGTGGATTCTACATTCATCATGCTGGAGAAGGGGCGTTGTCTTACCTGAACGCCTTTTCTCAGCATGATGATGTAGAATCCACACCCTCCCTTCAAGGCAGTCTAGGCAGGTGTCATGATAATTGGAGCCATTGCGTCAGACTTCGTCACAGATGCTTCGCCTCGTCAATAACTGGGAAGACACACCCAGAGGGAGGCGTGGTTAAAGTTCTGACTTAGTCTCATCTGAGCAGGAAGGCTGAGATTACCCACCGGTGGATTCTACATCATCATGCTGAGAAAAGGCGTTCAGGTAAGACAACGCCCCTTTTCCTCCCGTTTGATGCCGTCCATTATACTGGTTATAGTTGTATGGACTAAATTTTTAATCATAGGAATTAGGCAGGGCAAACACATTAGTCCTAATAATATTATGCCCACCATGAATAATGCTTGTTTCCAATTGTGAAAGATTCCTCCCAAAAATCCCCCTTCATCTAAAAGACCAGTCCAAGTCTGGAGTGGAACATGTACAAGTTGTCTCATTTCAGTGGTTAATTGCTTCACTTCTGCACCTGTTTCATCTATTTGTAAGCAACAATTTGTTAAATTAAACTTCCCACATACCCTTCCTTCCTTAGGTAATATATCTTTTCTTTCTTTATAGTGATATAAGTTAATGGATTGGATCCTGTTCCGTCTATCCCAAATCCATAACTTACTACATCAGAATGGTTCTTAGTGATTTCCAACTCCATCGTATTAGTTCCATATATTCTTTTAAATTTGGTAATACCATTACATCCTGGATAACCTCCTCCAGTGTAATCACACACATAAACTCCACCCTGAACATTTAATAGATCCCCCACAAAGTAACCATTGATTGGGGTTTCCATTTGCAAAGTTCAAATTGGTGGGATGTATTTATGATTTTGTTTATATACTGTGATCCAACTAGAGTCTCCACACTTTGTGGCGAGATAAAATAGACCTAATACTGTGCATGGATCAAATTGTATCAAAGCCTTTTCTGTCCCTTTTTCTAATTTAGTAGAATTAACATATATTAATCTTTCCTCACCTTCAGGTCTCTGTCTCACTCCTACTTTAGCTAAACCCACATATATACTGAAATTCAAATATGTTGGCATTGATGGATCATAGCATTGTATCTTTTTGTCTCTTCCCTTACAAACTGAATATTGTGTTTTACTTAATTGACATATAGATTGAAATATACACCCCTTTGGTGGCATTGGTAATGCAGGCTTCACATCCTTCTGCTTCTGTTGCTCTTCTATATCACTCCCTAGAGAGGGAGAGGTATACAGCCAGGGACAAATATACAGCACTAGGGACTCGCATTTTATATTAATCTTCTTCTTCCAAACTGTGATATTTTATGAAGGCTTCTCGTTGTTCTTCCTGGACAATTGGATTGAAGGAGTATCTTTTAGAGTATATCTTACCACTCCAGTCAATATCTCAGTATATTCCTCAAAAGGTTTCAATTTCTTTTCAATGAGTACTATATCGCATGGTCCAAAATGTTCTTCACATCCAGTACATCTTACACAGTCAATACAATGGAAACAACAACAATCAACATGGCATTTACAGTCACAGTACCAACACATTTAAACAGGAATTTTACAAATTGTTAGTTTAAGTGAGTCATCACCCGGAACACAGGTCCACTGTCCTTTTGGTTCAGCTACTGTACTGGTCCCTTCACTCGCGTATAATGAGTCCACCCTTTTTTTTTCGTCCAAACTGCAGTTTCAGAGGTCAGCAACACCTGGAATGGTCCTTCCCACTTAGGTTGCAATTTCTCCTCCTTCCACATTCGGATCAGGATCCACTGTCCCACCTCAAACTTGTGGACAGGAAATTCCAAAGGGGGTGTTTGGATCAACAAGCTTTGTTTCCTGCAATGATCAAGATACTGCGACAGTTTATGCACATAATGTCTTATACTTTATCCCTTGTTACTAAAGAGTCCATGGAAATGTTTCCAGGCATAAATGATACACCATATAACAATTCATAAGGAGACAATCCTAAATCTTTCCATGGTTGTGTTCTTATTCGCAACAATACTAAAGGTAAACAAGGTTCGCAACTTGGGTGTCCTCCTTGATCCACAGCTGAATTTGGAACATCAATTGACGGCTGTGGCTGGGAGGACCTTTGCACAAGTTCGCCTGTTGCACCAGTTGCGACCCTACCTGGACCGGGAGGCTCTCCTTACAGTCACTCACGCCCTTGTCACCTCACGTTTGGACTACTGCAACGCGCTCTACATGGGGCTACCCTTGAAAAGTATTCGGAGACTACAGTTGGTCCAGAATGCAGCCGCGTGAGTGATAGTGGGTGCTCCTCGATACACCCACGTTACACCTATCCTCCATGAGCTGCACTGGTTGCCTATTCGTCTCCGGGTCCAATTCAAGGTGTTGGTCATTACCTTTAAAGCCGTATATGGCTCAGGGCCAGGCTATTTGCGAGACCGCCTACTACCTCATAGTTCCCTACGTCCGGTTAGATCCCACAGGCTGGGCCTCCTTCAGGCCCCGTCAGCCAAGCAGTGCCATTTGGTGGGGCCGCAGAGGAGGGCCTTCTCTGTGATGGCGCCCACGCTTTGGAATCAGCTCCCCCCAGAGATTAGGACCGCTCCCACCCTGTTGGTCTTCCGTAAGCTACTTAAGACCTGGCTTTTCTGGCAGGCCTGGGGTTTATAAAACCTTACCCCTGGATGATTGTTTTTGTATTGTTGTTTTGTTATGTTTTATGTTTTTTTTATTGTTAGCCTTCGGGAGTGGGGCGGCTTATAAATTTTAAAAATAAAAGAAATAAATAAAATTTTATCCAAGTCATTTGAGTTTCATATTGTGGAATTTCCCACTTGAGGTAATTTAAAATCAACTTGAATGCATTGAAATAGCCTCACCATTAGATGTTATAGAGCATTTTATGTATTTGTCTACATATCATACTTATCATATAACCAACCATATATTAACCATAGAAAAGTATCAATTATCCATCCCCTAGCCATTCCTTTGTCCGTATGTATTTACAAACAAATTGCTTAGTAAAGAGCCAACAAAGGAGCGCTCACCAAACTCTGCTTGAGTTTGTTTGCATACAAATCTTTATTCAAAACAACATAGCTCATTTATAATCCAATTTTTTTTTCTCAACTCCTTCATTTTAAACAAGGGTTGAATTGTAATTCCTTCAATTCTCTTAGGTATTATTTTTTTTTTTATCAGTGTGTGTGTGTCCTGCACAGAGATAAAAACATAAAAAATAAAACAACAACAAAAAGCAACTCCACAAAATAAATAAACAAGCTTAATAAAATATTCTGAGTTACTGAAATAGTTTTGTATCAAACTCTAGTATCAACTCTTTGATTTTAATATAATTTTTGTCAAATTCCAATTTAATCAGATTCCATTCAGATGGAAACAAATTTCCATTAAATAGGTTAAATCATTTATAAATCTAAACGAATCAATTCAAAGTCATTTCTATTGGTTAATGGTTATATAGGTGTATTCCAGTTCTTCTCATATTTCATTTATTTAAAAAAATAACCTTATTTCTTACTGCAAGAATGGATATTAAATTTCACATCCAGCCCACCTTCCTCAAACCAGAATTCTAAGCAGAAAAAAAAGTTAAAAAGATCAGACCCCCCTTTTCTTTTCTCTCTCTCTTGCTCTTAAAGCAACACAGCCAGCTGGGGGTGGGGGGAAAGAGACAGGAAAAGAAGAAGAAATTACACAAGAATTTCACCACTAACAAAATAGTTTTCACATTCATTTTCCATTTCACTTTTACAGTAACAACAAAAAAAAATCTGCAGTTTACTGTTTCTTTCACAGTCTGGGATGGGGAGAAACACACTCTCTCTCTCTCTCTCTTTCTCTCTCTCTCTCTCTCTCTCACACACACACACACACACACACAGGATCAGCATATCCACACATTCACTTCCATTCAAACTGCTTGTATAAACACTTTCACATACAGATATTTCATTTCATACTTTCTTCTGACAAACAACTATTATTATAATTTCAAGGAACTGTTCAAAAGCCAATGAGCTCCTTTCCTCTCCCAATTTCCTTTGCTCTTAGAGCTTGCCTATTAACTTTCTTGCAAAATGAGACATCCGGCTGTTATTTGTTTCACAACAGTGAAAACTCTCCTGTAGCCATACCTTTCAGAAACACATCTTCTAAAACCCTCATGGAGTGTTTGGATTACTTCACGTGTTATGGCTTTATTCAACACCTGCTATCCATCAGGTAATATCCATTTTCCTTCTGTATTGTTTCTTTTTGTTTTATTACTTGGTTTATTGTGGCAACCATCATTTTATTCTGTTGCCTAAATTTCTCTACATATACCTTTGCACATATACCTTTTGTGCCTCCTTCAACAAGTCATCTATACTTTTCCCTGTCCATCCCTCCAATTTTTGTAATTTCTTACTTATATCTGGCCAGGATTTTACCACAAATTGTATTTTTACCAGAAGAGTATTTGTTGGGTCATCTGGATTAGTTCCAGAATACTTCCTCATTCCGTCTTTCAGTCTTTGGAGGAATGTAGCTGGAGATTCTTCTTTTTCTTGTTCTATCATTAAAGCTTTACTCATGTTCTGTGCTTTTGGAACAGCTTCTTTTATTCCTCTTATCAATAATACTCTCATATCTTCCATGTTTTGTCTATCTGCAGCATTATTATTATTATCCCAATTTGGTCTTACTACAGGAAACTTTACATCTGCCAAAATTGCCCCCTGTGCTTGGGGATTATATTCCCTAGTCCAGACCAAATGAGCTGCTCTTTGAATTATCTGTCTTTCTTCTGCTGTAAATAATGTGCTCTGTATCACTCCTAATTCATCCCATGTGTATATGTTTGCTCCTAACAACAGATCCAGTTGCTCTGCTACCCCTATGGGTTCCAAATTAAAGCATAGTCTAACTCATTGACTAATGATTTGCATGTTTTCCTTGACACATTATTTAATTGACATATAAATTCTAACAAGCAAAATAGTCATTTGTTCCTAATCTAGGCCACTCTACTTTTTCATCTTCCCACCAGACAAAACAACGCAAATTAACCATATCTTCCTTGGTTTGGCTAGTTTACTAATTATTTCATTATACGGAGGTTTTCCCCAATTACTCAACAAAATCCCTAATGGACTTTCTTTATCTATATTTAATTTGGGGATCCTCCTTATTTTTCTCAAACACTTCTTTCCTGGAGTACTCCCTGTGTTGCCCATACTGGTTTACCGTCCTGTGTATTCTAATTGAGACTTCACGTAAATTCCTTAATTAACTTCCCCCGATCCCCCTAGATATGCACTCGCATATCAGAGGTCCACTTTCGCTAAGCGGATACTTGGGATGTCACACACACACTGTCTCAAATTCACACAGGCCTACCCAGTCTTCCCACCGACTGCCTAGGCAGTGTATACTGGCCACCCCAGAACACTTACCTAGGTCCGTGCACGGAGTTGCCCAGTTCCCGGAAGCCAGCAACACACACGCCAGTTCAATTTGTATCTCTTGTCTAATATCAACTCTATGGGTTCGCCGAGGAAAGCGTTGCTTCTCCTTTACCAACAAGATGAGATAGACTGTCGAAATCGACAGGGCATGCCTTCCACGTCACCTTCTGGATCTGGTGCAGACAAACGATCCTGGTCTCGAGCCCCACTTTGGGCGCCAAAACTGTTGGTAGAAATTCTAGCCCACTGAATAACACCAAACAGCAAGTTGAAATTAGACAGAGATTTATTGGGTACAACGGTTTGCAAAGCGTGGTGGACTCCAAATAAATATTTGAGCCACACCTAGTCACAGCGAAAACACACATTATATACATTCTATCCCGACACCTTGGACCCTCCTCTGAGGTTACAATCTTATCAGAGCCGCCTAAACAAAATACATTATCCCTGCCCCTTACTATTTTGCTTCACCTATTCCCTTATATGTACTTTATCATGAAATCCTACAGCTCAGTGTGGAAATCCTATAGCCTACGTGCAGAACTCTTACAAGGTACATGTACATGTAGAAATTGTGTAGAAATCTTGCAGTCTACGTGTAGATACTTTGTGTAGAAATCTTACAGTCTACGTGTAGAAATTTTACAGAGTTGTTGTTGTTAATTGCGAAGTCGTGTCCGACCCATCGCGACCCCATGGACAACGTTCCTCCAGGTCTTCCTGTCCTCTACCATCTTCTGGAGTCCATTTAAGTTCTCACCTACTGCTTCAGTGACTCCATCCAGCCATCTCATTCTCTGTCGTCCCCTTCTTCTATTGCCCTCAATCTTTCCCAGCATTAGGCCCTTTTCCAGTGAGTCCTTCCTTCTCATTAGGTGGCCAAAGTATTTGAGTTTCAACTTCAGGATCTGGCCTTCTAAAGAGCAGTCAGGGTTGATCTCTTCTAGGACTGACCGGTTTGAACGCCTTGCAGTCCAAGGGACTCGCAGGAGTCTTCTCCAGCACCATAGTTCAAAGGCCTCAATTCTTTTGCGCTCAGCCTTTCTTATGGTCCAACTTTCACAGCCATACATTGCAACTGGGAAAATCATGGCCTGGACTATACGCACTTTTGTTGGCAGGGTGATGTCTCTGCTTTTTAGTATGCTGTCTAGATTTGCCATAGCTTTCCTCCCCAGGAGCAAGCGTCTTTTAATTTCTTGGCTGCAGCCCCCATCTGAGGTGATATTTGAGCCCAGAAAAATAAACTCTGTCACTACCTCCATTTCCTCCCCATCTATTTGCCAGGAATTGAGAGGGCCGGATGCCATGATTTTGGTTTTCTTAATGTTTAGTTTCAAGCCTACTTTTGCACTCTCCTTCTTCACCTGCATCAAGAGGCTCTTTAGTTCCTCTTCACTTTCTGACATTAGAGTGGTATCATCTGCATATCTTAGGTTGTTGATATTTCTCCCGGCAATCTTAATTCCAACGTTTGATTCATCTAGCCCTGCCTTTCTCATGATGTGCTCTGCATATAAGTTAAATAGGCAGGGCGACAGTATACAGCCTTGCCGGACTCCTTTTCCAATTTTGAACCAATCAGTGGTTCCGTGTCCAGTTCTCACTGTTGCTTCTTGACCCGCATATAAGTTTCTCAAGAGACAAATGAGATGGTCTGGTACTCCCATCTCTTTAAGAACTTGCCACAATTTGTTGTGATCCACACAATCAAAGGCTTTAGCATAGTCAATGAAGCAGAAGTAGATGTTTTTCTGGAACTCCCTAGCTTTCTCCATGATCCAGCGTATGTTGGCAATCTGATCTCTAGTTCCTCTGCCTCTTCGAAATCCTGCCTGTACTTCTGGTAGTTCTCGATCTACATACTACTGGAGTCTAGCTTGTAGGATTTTAAGCATAACTTTACTAGCATGTGAAATGAGTGCAATGGTGCGATAGTTTGAACATTCTTTGGCATTGCCTTTCTTTGGAATTGGAATGTAAACTGACCTTTTCCAATCCTGTGGCCACTGTTGTGTTTTCCAAATTTGCTGGCAAATTGAGTTTAGCACTTTTACTGCATCGTCTTTTAAGATTTTGAATAGCTCAGCTGGAATACTGTCACCTCCACTAGCTTTGTTGTTGCTCAGATTTTCTAAGGCCCATTTCACTTCACATTCTAGGAAGTCTGGTTCAAGGTCAGTGACCATCTCATTGTGGTTATCTGGGATGTTAAGCTCATTCTTGTATAGTTCTTCTGTGTAGTTTTGCCATCTCTTCTTAATCTCTTCTGCCTCTGTTAGGTCTCTGCCATTTTGGTCCTTTATCATGCCCATCTTTGCATGAAACGTTCCCTTCATATCTCCAATTTTCTTGAAGAGATCTCTGGTCCTCCCTATTCTGTTGTTTTCTTCTATTTCTTTGCACTGTTCATTTAAGAAGGCATTCTTATCTCTTCTAGCTACTCTCTGGAATTCTGCATTCAATTGGGTGTATCTTTCTCTTTCTCCTTTGCCTTTCGCTTCCCTTCTTTCCTCAGCTATTTGCAAAGCTTCCTCAGACAGCCATTTTGCTTTCTTGCATTTCTTTTTCTTTGGGATGGTTTTAGTTGCTACCTCTTGTACAATGTTGCAAACTTCCATCCATAGTTCTTCAGGCACTCTGTCTATCAGATCCAGTTCCTTAAATCTATTTGTCACCTCTACTGTATATTCATCAGGAATATGATTTAGTTCATACCTGAGTGGCCTAGTGCTTTTCCCTACTTTTTTCAATTTAAGCCTAAATTTTGCAACGAGAAGCTCATGATCTGAGCCACAGTCAGCTCCTGGTCTTGTTTTTATTGACTGTATACAGCTTCTCCATCTTTGGCTGCAGAGCACATAGTCAATCTGATTTCTATGTTGACCGTCTGGTGATGTCCATGTGTAGAGCCGTCTCTTGGGTTGTTGGAAAAGAGTGTTTGTTATGACCATTGTATTCTCTTGACAAAATTCTATTAGCCTGTGCCCTGCTTCATTTTGTACTCCAAGGCCAAACTTGCCTGTTATTCCGGTTATCTTTTGGCTTCCTACCTTAGCATTCCAATCCCCCATGATGATAAGGACATCATTTTTTGGTGTTAATTCTATAAGGTGCTGTAGGGCTTCATAAAACTGGGTAATTTCATCCTCTTCAGCACCAGTGGTTGGAGCATAGATTTGGACTATTGTGATATTGAATGATTTGCCTTGGATTCGAATTGAGATCATTCTGTCATTTTGGGGATTGTATCCCAGTATTGCTTTTCCTATTCTTTTATTGACTATGAAGGCTACTCCATTTCGTCTGAGGGATTCTTGCCCACAGTAGTATACCTGATGGTCATCTGAGTTAAATTCACCCATTCCTGTCCATTTTAGTTCGCTGATTCCTAAGATGTCGATGTTCAGTCTTGTCATCTCTTTTTTGACTACGTCTAGCTTGCCTTGATTCATGGATCTTACATTCCAGGTTCCTATGGAGAAAAAAATCTTTACAGCATCGGACTTTCCTTTCACCACTAGATATATCCACAGCTGAGCGTCCTTTCGGCTTTGGCTCAGTTGCTTCATTCTTTCTGGCGCTACTAGTACTAGCCCTCTGCTCTTCCCCAGTAGCATATTGGACACCTTCCGACCTGAGGGGCTCATCTTCCAGCGTCATATCTTTTTGCCTTTTAGTACTGTCCATGGGGTTTTCATGGCAAAGATACTGGAGTGGTTTGCCATTTCCTTCCTTTGGAATTGGAATGTAAACTGACCTTTTCCAATCCTGTGGCCACTGTTGAGTTTTCCAAATTTGTTGGCAAATTGAGTGTAGCACTTTTACTGCATCGTCTTTTAAGATTTTGAATAGCTCAGCTGGAATACTGTCACCTCCACTAGCTTTGTTGTTGCTCAGATTTTCTAAGGCCCATTTCACTTCACATTCTAGGATGTCTGGTTCGAGGTCAGTGACCATCTCATTGTACTGTCCATGGGGTTTTCATGGCAAAGATACTGGAGTGGTTTGCCATTTCCTTCTCCAGTGGATCACATTTTATCAGAACTCTCTGCTATGACCTGTCCGTCTTGGGTGGCCCTGCACGGCATAGCTTATAGCTTCATTGAGTTACACAAGCCCCTTCGCCACGACAAGGTAGTAATCCATAAAGGGGGCTGATAAATTAGGAAAGAAATTAAAGAATTTGGGAGAAATAAAAAATTATCTCGGTGTAGAGATACGGAAAAATGAAAAAGGTGGTTATATTCTCAGTCAAAGGAGAAAAATTGAGCAGTTATTGGAGAAATATAATATGAAAGATTGCAATACTGCTCCCACACCCATGTGTACGGATTTTTATAATAGTTTAAGTGTGGACAAAGGTGAAATCTGTGATCAAGAGATATATCACACAGCAATAGGGAGTTTGTTATATCTATCACAGTGGTCCAGACCAGACATAGCTTGCGCAGTAAGCATTTTGAGTCATTTTACTGCTGCACCTACAAAGTTACATTGGATGGGTGTAAAAAGGGTTCTCAGATCTTTAAAGGGAACTATAAATTTAGGTCTTCAAATACAGATTACTGAGGAATTGAAATTAAAGTGTTACGTCGATAGTGACTATGCAAATGACATAAACAGAAGGAAATAAATTCTGGGATTATAATATTGTTTGGAGGGACTCTCATTGGATGGAAGTCCAGAAAACAAACAACTGTTGCTATTTAACAGCGGAAGCAGAGTTTATTGCTTTATCTGAATTGTGGTCTGAAGTAACATAGTATGTACAGTTGTTGCAAGATTTAAATATTAATGTAAAAGAATCTGTGTAAAGGTATTTGAAGACAATGCTGACTGTATAAAAATGGCAACTGTTGCAAGATTTAAATATTAATGTAAAAGAATCTGTAAAGGTATTTGAAGACAATGCTGCCTGTATAAAAATGGCAACTGGTGACGGTGAAGAACAGAAGTAAACATGTAGACATTAAGTATTGTAATGTCAGGGAAGCTGTAAAAGGAAAATTGATTAGTTTACATCATTGTTCTTCTGAGGATAATTTGGCAGACATGATGACTAAACCATTGGGTAGTGTTCACTATGGAGAATGTATTAAGTCAATAGGTCTGATGTCTCTTCCTGTCATGAAGGGAGGAGTGTTGGAATATTCATGAGCAGGAAGAGTCATGTGGTAACTCAGTCAGCCAATGTGAAGAAAGTGCTACTGAGTCTGTGCAAAAGGTATTGAGTTTAGGAGCTGGATTTCCAGTCTCAGGTTTGTCTCTGTATCTCTCTGTAAGAAGTCTTCATTGAGCTATGTTGCTGTAAAGAAGAATGCATGGTATTGTAAATATTTTGATATGAATATAAAAAGGTTATTTTGAATCAGCTAAATGCAGTCAACTGTGAGAGCTTCTGATTTATTTTTCACCAACAGAGAAATTAAAATTCTCTAACAGATGTGTGCAAACCTGGTGGCCAACTACAAGAAACGTCTGACCTCTGTGATTGCCAACAAGGGTTTTGCCACCATGTACTAAGTCATGTTTTGTGAAGGGGTCAAATACTTACTTCACTCATTAAACTGCAAATCAATTTATAACTTTTTTGAAATGTGTTTTTCTGGATTTTTTGTTGTTCTGTCTCTTACTGTTAAAATAAACCTTGCATTAAAATTATAGACGACAATTTCTTTGTCAGTGAGCAAACATACAAAATCAGCAGGGGATCAAATAATTTTTTCCCTCACTGTATGAAGGCAATCAGTTTTTTACTGTAAGATTTTGAAGATGTAATTGATAGGCCTCTGCAAAAGAGTAATATGCTCCATACCATTTATTAACTTGTTCAGACTCATGCCAGAGTCTAAACTAATCCTATGCTGTACTCTTCCTCCATCTTGAATTTCAGTAAATTAGGTATCTGCCTTCGCCTTGATAAATGATGATGTATAGGTATATGTGATGCACAACCTAAAAATAGTTGCCAATAATAGGTATTTTGAGTCATCTACTTTGAATGTATATGATGCTCTTCACTTATCCCCTCTTCTGGTATCTGTGTTTTTGGTGCTTTGGTTTTATAGTGTTCAGATAGTCTCAAGGAACTGAGGACAGCTTGTCCATGCACATAGGAGATGTGCTAAGGCTCTGCATAGGCACATAATCCATACATAGGTGACCACTGAAAGAACAATAGTTAACATGTATGTAACCTGTTCTTTGTCTTATGGATAAAACTATACCCAAATAAAAACGTCCACTCTGTTGAAAGTGTCCTTGTGCATTTGAAATATGACTGGTTGCAGCATCCCATGGGCATGTGATTGTGATTTGTGACTTTGCAGTTTTTTCTCCACTCAGGAGAATGGATTTGGATTTACGACCATGTGATTTGCTTAACGACCACTGTAAAAACAATTGTAAAATTAGGTCTGGTTACATGCATGCTTTGACTTATGACCATTACAACTTAATGACCACAATTTTGGTCCCAATTGTCATAAGTCAAGGACTACCTGTATTACTCTCCTGACTAGAGGTGCAGTGGCTCAGTGCTTAATGATGGTGGAGATGGTCTCTGCTGCAGTGGTTTGAGTCCAAGCACCGTGTGGCGGGGTGAGCTCCCATCACTCACAACTTCTGTCCACCTAACAATTCAAAAGCATGTTCTATGTGAGTAGATAAATAGGTACCAGTTTGATGGGGAGACAAATTGGTGCTCCATGCAGGCAATCAGATTCTTGCCGGCTCTGAACTTTCCTGGTTGCAGCGCCTGTTTGTGAGGCAGCTCCAGGGAATGGAGGGGGCCTACGATGACGCTGCAGGAAGATCTGCTCATTTTTCTTTCTGGTGCGAAGCCAGCTCACTGTCCTGTGGTGCACCTTGGGAAGCACATGAGCGTGTCCTGCAACAGAGCTGGTAAATTGGCAGCCAAACTACTACTCTGCAATAACATTGTAGTCTCCTGGCTAATGTAACAATGCCATACGCTAATAGTAACAACAACTCCCAGTGAGGCACTACCTTGACGTGGTTGTGGGATGTGTGTGCTCTGAGGAAGATGAGAGCTATGCCAGAGGTTCAACCATACTGGACAGGTCTCATCAGAGGAGTCAGACAAAGAGTGTCTCTCCCATAAAAAATATGTTGAGACGTAAATTACAGAGATTTGTACAGGTGTGGTCCTTGCTCGGATTAACAAGGACCGCACTAGATATTGGAGTTCCTGGACATCTGGTGAAGAATGGGCTACAGGACTCAGGACTGTTGGCTAAGCAACCAGGGCCAGCAGCTGCAGAACTACTGGAAGAAAAGGTATTTACCCGTTGCAAATATACAGTAATTGAAAACAAAGAAACAATGATTTGTTATTACAGATCAAGTCCAACAAGAAGAGGATATTTGAAATGAATGCACCATTTCCTGAGAGAATAACATCTAGAATCAGAGATAACAGAACAGAGGCTAGCAGCTCAACATTGATTTATAATAACAAAGTATTCACCGAAGCAGAATTGGAAGAACTGCAAAGGTCTACCCAGGGCAAAGAAATCAAAGCCTTGCCAGAAGTAACTCAGACTGTAGAGGCAAACCAGGGGGAGTTGGCAGTAGAGGAATCCAGCAGAGATATAGAATTGTTTTCATTTGGAAACCAGGCACCCTCTCCTCTGCCTCAGAAAGAACAAAGCCCTCTAACTAAAGTAGAAGAACTGAAACAAAGAATAACTGAGCATCTAGAACAACACAAAAACATCAGAATAAGGCTGCCTGCATTGAAACTTGTTCCAAAAAAAACAGCTAGCACAAGTGTTAAAAGATGCCAATACTGCAATATCAAATATAAGCACCAACTCACTGCAAGAAACCAACCAACCAATGTACAGCACAACTGTAGTTATAACTAAAAACCTGGGGTGCAAAATCAATAAAGAAGAAAAAAAGCCAAACAGTGTGCCACCAAAATGGAAGATCAGACTGGAAAATAAGATTAGCAAGCTGAGATCAGATGCAAGCAAGCTAGAACAGGTGAAAGTAAAAAAAGCTGAAGAAGACCAAAGAATCAAGAAATACCACTTAGGATCAAGGAAGCACTGGAAATAATAAAGCAGTAAATAACAGCTGCAGCCAAGAAGATCAGCAGATACAAAGCTTGAATTTGTAGGCAGAACCTCCAATTTCAGTCAGAAACATTTCTACCAATCCATCACTGAAGTGAATCAGTCAGTACCTGAGAAGGAAAAAACAGCAGAGTTCTAGGCGCAGATATCGGATAACCCAAAGAAATACAAGAAGAATGCAGCTTAGTTAAAGGAGGTAGATAAGAATAAAAAAGATTAAATGAAAGAATTTGTAATAACAGCAGAAATGGTGGAAAAAAGGACAAGGAAGGTTAAGAATTGGTCACCACCAGGTGAAGAATTTCATGGATTTTGGTTGAAACATCTGACTAGTCTACACCCACTTGTTGCTAAGCAGTTTAACAACATAGTGCAAGGAGTTGAAATTGAAAAGTGGCTAACATCTGACAAAACCTACCTGATAATGAAAGATCCAGCAAAAGGGGCATCACCAGGCAACTACAGACCAATTACCTGCTTACCAACAACTTATATATTGCTAAGTGGTGTAATAGCTGATGCAGTCCAACAGCATCTAGTTGAAAATAAGCTCTCTTCACCTGAGCAGAAAGGAAACCACCCCAACAGCAGAGGAAGAAAAGATCAACTCCTAATTGACAAGATGATTCTGGAAAACTGCAAGAGAAGGAAGACCAACTTGAATGTAGCATGGATTGTTTACAGGAAGGCATTCGACTCCCTGCCACATGATTGAATAATTGAGTGCCTAGAAATAACAGGAGTCAGTAGAAATATCAGAAGCTTTGTGCAAAGATTGATAGCACAATGGAAGACACCATTGCTGGTCAATGGTGATAGAATGGGAGAGAGAATGATAGAATCCTTCAAGGAGACTCACTGTCACCACTACTGTTTGTCATTGCACTGATTCCTCTGTCAACAATACTGAATAACTCAGGCCATGGCTATCAAACATCAAAAACATCTGCCAGGCTATTCCACCTCCTTTCCTTGGATGATTTGAAGATATATGGGAAAACACCATCTGAAATAGAATTGCTGCTCAACACTGTCTGTATATACAGCCAAGATATTGCAGTGGAGTTTGGACTGGACAAATGTGCCATGCTTACCATGAAACGGGGAAAAATAGTGAAAACCAACAGAATCAATTTGGCTGATTCTTCTTTTGACTCTGCTCCCAGGTTCTGCCACTCCTCTTACAGAAAGACACTTTCATCAGAAAAAAATATACAGGTAGTCCTCGACTTACAACAGTTCATTTAGTGACCGTTCAAAGTTACAACAGCACTGGAAAAAGTTACTTATGACCATTTTTCACATGACCATTGCAGCATCATGTGATCAAGATGCAGGCGCTTGGCAACTGACTCATATTAATGATGGTTGCCGTGTCCCTGGGCCATGCGACCATCTGACAAGCAAAGTCAATGGGAAAGCCAGATTCACTTAACAACCATGTTACTAACTTATCAACTGTGGCAAGAAAGGTCATAAAATGAGGCAAAACTCACTTAACAACTGTCTCACTTAGCAACAGAAATTTTGAGCTCAATTTTGCTCATAAGTCAAGGACTCCCTGTATTCTTCTGTTTTCTAAAATACTGTCCCCTTTATCCCTTTAAAACTTTCTTGAATCACAGTCTTGTTAAACTTTTTGTTTTTCAATTAAAATCCTTTAAGATAGCATTTTTTCTCTTAATCCCAAAAAGAAGACAACTCAGGGAGAATCTTTGTTCTCTGCCATTTGGAATGTCTCTCTTTGGTTGTAAAATTATATCACAATGTCTTTCAGTGTAGAGGTGAGAGACAGGCAAAGGTCGTGTGCAGAAAACTGCCCCCCCAACGCTTGTGTCTCTTCTCTGTATCTATCTCCCCCCCCGCTCACATCACCATAGTGATGTGAAAGTATGCAGGTCTGTGTGACCTTGCCAGTTTGATAAGGCTGGCTGGTGAACAACAAGTTTCCCTGTTTATGGCCTCTAGCTTTTTACTCTTGAGGATTGGTAAAGGATTTTATCCAATGAAATGCTATTGCCATGCAGTAACTTTTGCTATTTGTAAAACTATATAAACAAATAAATGCTCTGTGCGGGCGGCCATTTCTTTGCACCCTTCAATGACTAAGGACTGATTACTACAGCTGGCACCCGTTAACAGGGACATTTGGGACCCCTCCAGGAAGAAGCAGCCACCAACATACTTATCATCATCTGGAACAGACCCCTAGGTGCACTTTCGTCTTACGAGACCCCTCAGTGAGTAAGTATGGGCTGTAAATTATCTCACCCTCAGCAAAAGCACGTACAGGAGCTCAGACTCCTGCTACAGAAGTCAGGCGTGGCAACGCTTGAAACGGACATAAGGAAGCTGATTGGGGAGATAGGAAAACAGTGTTCTTTGAATCCTGAGCATCGGACGCTTAGGCTAAAAGATAGAGCATAAATTACATCTTGAACCTTGGGCTCCAGTATAAATATCTATGGTATTCAGTCCCGTCAGGCAAGGGAAAAAAAATACTTCAGAAGGGCAATTAACTATCAGCCCCCTTCTGCTTGCAACTAAGTAAAATTTATTCCTCCTAAAAACATCTTTAATTGGATTTTCAGCTTCTGAAGAGGCTAATTCGTTTGCTGATTAGTTAGAGACATAAATCCAAATGTACTCCCTCAGAGTGAAGTGTTTTGAGCAATCGGAATGCTTTGAAACTCTGCAATCTGTTAAGTTAACCCTGTCAGACAAATGTCTGGTTGTGTTTTGTGTTATGTGTGTGTGTGTGGCCACTCAACATTATGCTTGGGCTTGGAATGGTGAGAAAAATGGGAGATGATTAATGGCCCTCAAAACCACTTTTTGGTTGAAATCACCTTGTCATTTTTCTCGCTTCTTGCAACACAAGTTATATGTCTAAATAAATGTTGTTGTAACAGTATTTGTGTATATACGTTTGTCTGTGTTGTTCTGTGTTATTCCAAGACTTGGAAGAGGCTCAAAGCCCTCTCTGATAACAACAATACAAAAAGGCCTTGCTAAGAATATATGGTTTGCCTGGAGAAAGTATGAAATGAAATAATTGTATGTGGAATGGTTTTATGCAAACAGTCAGTATGGAACTGAATGAGTTAATTTGTTGAAGTGTGTGTTAGCCTTCAAAACCCACCCATTTTCTCCCAAACTGTGAAAATAATAGTAAATATTTGTATGAGAAGAATTTCATGGAGAATGTATGAGAGAATTTATTTAAAAATGCATATGAAGGAGATGAAACTATTTTTTGGTGGTGAGATTTCCCCCCCCCCCCCCCCGTCTCTTTCGGCTGGCTGCGTTGCTTAAAGAGCAAGAGACAGGAAGAGGGGGGAACTGTTCGTTTAAAATTTTTTTTCCTCTGCTTGGAATTGTAATCTGAGAAGAGTGGAGTGAATCTGAAACTTGACATTCACCTATGCAGTTTCGGCAAATAAATTTTTTACTCAAAAGAGAAACAGTAAATGTTGGACAATATTTTTTATATCCAACAACCAAAAGAACTAACTGAATTACTTTGTTATAGATTTATAAATGTTTAACCTATTTATATAAAATTTGTTTCCATCTGAATGGACTTTGCTTAAATTGAAGCACTAAAGATACAATTTAATTGGCTTTCAGAAAATATAAAATGATTTAGGATTGCAATAAGTCCCAGAAAAAATATAGTTGCACACATTGATGACATCATGAATACTCAACTTGTGGACAGAATTCCACACTTTTGATTTTTTCCTACTAGTAAATTACCTAACGGAGTATTAACTGTAATAGAAGTGCAGAAAGTATATTGGATTGAATAATATTTACTTATCGCACATCCCATCCCAAAAGGTTTTATTTTTTATCCAGGTGGTTGCTAAAATGATAACCTTAGGACGCACAAGAGCTTGCCGTCAAAAAGGAACTGATTAATTAATATTGTTTTCAAAAATAACTTATCTCTTTAATGTGCTTTAACTGACTATATAGGCTGTATTTCATATCATTTGCCTAATGATCTTTGACTTGCTTGTTTAATGACTTTTTCCTTTCCAGTCCAGCCACTGCTTTCTTCCTCTTTCTCCCTTGCCACAAGTTATTGCTTTTTCTGATGGAGGATGAATGAGAGGAGCAATTGCTTACACTACAATGCAACCCTTATCACAATGCTCAGAATTATTTTAGCTTTTAAAACCTTTTCTCAACAGTCTTTTAACTTAATCTCTGACTCTCATTATGTGTGCCAACTTACTTTTACTTCTTCAGGTGCTTACATCATGCCCAGGATTGACCCCAATCTTATGACTTTGTTTTTAACTTTGCAGCAGCTGCTCCAGAACTGAAAGCATTTATAATTTTGTTTCTCATATACACAATCACTCCTCCCTTCCTGGGCCTAATTTTTTTTTGTATGTCTTTTTTATGTCTTTTATGTGGTTTTGCCTCTAATCAACTATGACAAATGGGTGTTATCCATGTTCTCTCTTTTTGGCTTCCTAGAAATATATATTCATAAATAGGTATTTAGGAACAATTTCCCCCACCTCTACAAGGGGAAACAGCTTCACATGTTATTTTTCATCTTTTTTTGGGCCGTTACAGCCCTGGGTAAACCCTCTTCCCTAAAAACTGACAATGGGCCAGCCTATTTTCCAGTGGCCTTTTTACAATTTTGTACAACCTGAAATATTGTTTTTACTCATGGTTTTCTCAATAATTCCACGGGTCAAGCTATCGTGGAACGTGCTAATTGGTCTTTCAAGGACTGCCTTCACAAACAAATAAAAAAGGACGGATTATCTAGGGTACCCAATTTGTCGTGGGTAATACAACAGGTTCAAAAAATATTATTTACATTACACCAATTGAATATCTCCATTCAAAATTTGACCGCTTATCAGAGACACTTTTAACAGAAAACAAGCTTGCCTCCACCTCTGGTATATTATCAGGCATTACCAGACAAAGCATGGTTGGGACCAGTCCCTCTGATCACTTGGGGGCGGGGCTACGCTGCTGTGCTTGCTCCAACAGGACCTTTGCGGATTCCAGCGCATTGTGATCACCCAGCCAGGGATGTCGTGGCACCAGTCCCTGGACCCAATCCCAGAAATGGCAAGGGTGACTCTACAGATGGTACAGCAAGTAATCCAATCCTGACATGCCAGGCAGCCAGTGACGTGGGGAGATGTAAAGAACTTGATCCCCGAGAACCTGTGCGCTGCCATTTTTGCGGTTTTAACTGCAAATTTCTTATCCATCATTTGTTTATGTCTGATCGTTAACATCTGCCCTTTGACAACTGTAACTGTCATCCCACTCAAACAATCATTCGAACAACGAATGAAGCAAAATCTAACATCACACAAAATGACTTCTTTTGTTTATCTGTAATGTATGACATGAAAATTTGCTTTTTACATGTTTAGTCTTTGTTTTCACCCCTTCTGCAGTAATTCAAAACTTCACTGACTCTGGGAGGTTATTGCTTAAAAAACCTCACTGTCATCGCATTGGCTCACCTGCTTTAAACTGCACAGCTTCAATAGAGACTTCCTTTCATTTTGGACATGCTTGGCTACTGCAAGGAGGGTTTTTTACGTGTGGTCAAGAAACTTTAAATTATATTCCTGCTAATATTAGTGAAGCGCAATGTTGCCTCAGCCAGCTGATTCCTGTTTTGCTTTCCAAACAACAAGTTCACATGAACCATTCTCCACGTGGTGTTACGCTAGACAACACTTGTGACTCTGAGACAACCTTACTTTGTAGCATTGGCTATATCTCCAGTGGGCATGCCAGGACTTGCTGTTCATGCTCACCTCAACATTAATGCTATTACATGAAATTTGGCAAAGACAATTAATACTACTTATTCAACTATTTCATCGATCAACCATGAACTGCAAAATTTGAGAAAAGCTATTTTGCAAAATCACGCTGCAATTGATTATTTGCTTCTGCACCAGCATTTGGGTTGTAAACGTTTTGAGGAAATGTATTGTTTCAATATTTCTGATAATTCATGAACCATCCAGCACCAGATTTATATTTTACACAATTTGGCCTCTGATTTGAAAATTGGTACCTTAGGGTCTTTATGGGTGCTGTTTATGTAATGTATTTCTTTCATTTTGCAATATATGTATTAGAGCTTTAAATCCCAGCAGATCCTCTCTCACATTGCCTCAGGGTCAAGTTTTGGCCCTATATAAACAACTGCAAGGATGCTCCTCTCCTGATTATAATCCTTTTATTAACCCCGCTTACGACAATATTTCGTCTAACAAAACAAAAAGGAGTGAGATGTAGAGGTGAGAGACAGGCAAAGGTCGTGTGCAGAAAACTCCCCCCCCCACGCTTGTGTCTCTTCTCTGTATCTATCTCCCCCCACTCACATCACCATAGTGATGTGAAAGTATGCAGGTCTGTGTGACCTTGCCAGTTTGATAAGGCTGGCTGGTGAACAACAAGTTTCCCTGTTTATGGCCTCTAGCTTTTTACTCTTGAGGATTGGTAAAGGATTTTATCCAATGAAATGCTATTGCCATGCAGTAACCTTTGCTATTTGTAAAACTCTATATAAACAAATAAATGCTCCGTGCGGGCGGCCATTTCTTTGCACCCTTCAATGACTAAGGACTGATTACTACATTTCAGGAAGTATTGTTTTTGTCAGTCATATGTCCACAAAGGCTCCACAGTTTAGGGCACTTTGATATTCCCTTAGCTCCCAAGACACACAACTTATGGCCAACCACAAGAAGCTCAGTTCCTGTGGTTTCCTCGTTAGGAGCAGCTATCCAGAATACAAATGGGTGATCCCCTGATCTCTCCTTCCTCCAGATAGTTTTTCATCAACCAGTTGAAATGTCTAACTTGCCATAGGTCCTCACCCAGAACTCCCTGCCCATAGGTCCTCACTTTCTCCTCATTGTTGCTGCTTCCTTCAGTCAGCTACATTTCACATTTTCTGTATACTTTTATCCAATATCTTTGTACATTAGTTTCTGCCCATTTGAACTTCTAAATATATCTAGAAGAAATTGTGGAAAAATATCTTCTCAATAGGCAATTTTCTTTAATCTAGATATAAAGTTAATATTCACTATGTTCTTGACATTGAAAATGATGCAGCTTTTGTAACATTAGTGTCTTGGATTACAACTTGGAATTTCATGTTTTTATAGTATCAATTCTTGTGTGTGTGTTCTCTCCTTACTATTTGAAGAACGCTCATATTTAATGTCAATTGTGTGTGTGTATCTGTGGTTGTGGCTGTGTGTGTATTTATTACAATATAGTTAATTGTTTTTTTCTCTCCTTTCCTAGGTATACCCAGGACTGATGGTGACAGCTGGCCTTATACATTGGATCTTAAATATGCTCAATATAACTGTCCACATAAGAGATGTGTGTGTGTTCCTTGCCCCAGTTTTTAGCGGCCTTACATCAATTTCTACTTTCATTCTTACCAGAGAACTGTGGAACCAGGGAGCCGGGCTTCTAGCTGCCTGTTTTATTGCTGTTGTACCAGGTTACATATCACGATCAGTTGCAGGATCTTTTGACAATGAAGGGATAGCTATATTTGCACTACAGTTCACATATTACTTGTGGGTAAGTGCTACTGTATAAACTGCTTACTTTTTAAAAAATCTAAATATGCACAATAATTTCCTATTTTTTCTAATAGTCACTAAAAATAAATATAGCTAATACAGTTTTTCTACTGCCGTTTGCTTTTTAAAACAAATGAGTACATGGTTTCTAAGATAACAGCTCAAACATTTTTCTTGCATATGTTTCAAGGACCAGATGATTTTATAAGGTCTTTTTCTGATCTAGAAAAAATGGTAAATTCTGAAAAACATTCAAATAGAGTATTTTATAAGATAACCTTTATTGTCATTTTTTTTACTGTGAGCAGAGTAAAAAATTGTATAATTGTCTTTTCTGCTATAATTAAAACTCAGACAACTTTCTTAGGTGAAGTCAGTGAAAACTGGATCTGTCTTCTGGACCATTTGCTGCTGTCTATCCTACTTCTACATGGTAAGTGGTAGAATGTGGATGTGTAAATGGTCAGATTTTTTTATTAGTACACTGCTTTTATTTACACTGTGTGCACAATTATTAGGGAAGTGAGTATTTTGACCATATCATCATTTTCATGCATATTTTCCACCTCCAAGCTGTATAAACTTAAATGCTTAGTGGATATAAACATATCAGGTGATGTGTATTTGTGTAATGAGGGAGGGTGTGGTCTAAGGAGATCAACATCCTATATCAAGATGTGCATAACTATTAAACAGCTTCTTTTCCTCAGGCAAAATGGGCCAAAAGAAGAGGTTTAACTGACTCTGAAAAGTCAAAACTTGTAAAACGTCTTTCAGAGGGATGCAGCACTCTTGAAATTGCTAAGATATTGGGGCATGATCACAGAATCATCAAACGTTTTGTTGCAAATAGGGTCGCAAGAAACGTGTTGAGAAAGAAGACGCTCTGTAAGATCCTGCCTTAGCTATCCCCTCAAAGTACAACTGAGGAAATGGGTATTGTTTCACAGAAGATCGTTTACTGAGAGATAGTGATTGTAGAGAAAAAAGGTGGAATCTGAAGTTCCCGCACAAAAGCATTAAGCTAAAAGTCCCGTTTCTTCCGCTCCACCCCAATGCCCCAGTCCATCAGGAGTCAGCCCACTGGCGTGAAGATGTGATAACCAGCTGTTTCTCTGTTGCCTCGTCCTTGCCAGCCGGCAGAAGTTAAACCAGATGGCCCTGAGAGCTTCCCCCCTTCCTAATTCCCATGCAGATACATCAAAGTGAAAGTAAAAACAATGCAGGAACATCCCCAATCCACACTAGTGCATGATCCCCCTCCCTTTGCTAATGGCAGTGTTCTGATATGGACCTGACATGCTGCCCCCCTAAAACAAGGGAAGATCCACCTGGAGAAGAGAGAAAATAATAAAGAGGGGATAAGAAATAGTGGTTAAATGTTCATTTAGGTTTATTGGGGTAGCGGTCATGAAAGTGTTTAATTAATCTAGGGCCTTTTACGTGATTCTTTTGCACCCACTCATGCTGAGCTTTTCCATGTGACTAGATATTGGGTGGCCCCCCCTGGTGTGTGCGTGAATCCAGGATTTCCTTAATCTCAAAACGCTGTTCTCCCTCCACCATAATATGTTCGGGAATTGGAGGGGGTGCTTGGCCTAAGGGGCGAGACCACCTCCGGTTTAAGGAGGCTGCAATGGAACACTGGGCGTCATCTTGTTGATAATTGATGAAACAACACAGGTATTGCTCCAATACTGAGTTCAATCGTTCTGTCCTGCCATTTGTCTGCGGATAGTGACTAGAACTGAGTCCTTGGTCGGTTCCTGTCATATGTCTCTGAGCACTGAACACCTTGTACTTCTGGGCACTCCAGGTAGGTTGCAGTTCTGAAATATGACAGCACTGGAGGATAATGGGTTCCTGGTAGCTTCACGTTTGAATCTTCTCAAATCTTTGGCAGTTAATGTGCCTATTTTTTTCTCAACAGGTTACTTGCGACCCTGTTGATTATTTGCAACAAAAGATTTGATGGTTCTGTGATCAAGCCCCAATATCTTAGCAATTTCAAGAGTGTTGCATCCTTCTGAAAGACTTTTTACAAGACTTTTCAGAGTCAGTTAAACCTCTCTTTTGGTCCATTTTGCCTGAGGAAAAGAAGCTGTTTAATAATTATGCACATCTTGATATAGGGTGTTGACTTCCTTAGACCACATCCTCATTACACATATACACACATCACCTGATATGCTTATATCCACTAAGCGTTCAAGTTTATACAGCTTGGAGGTGGAAAATATGCATGAAAATTATGATATGGTCAAAATACTCACTTCCCTAATAATTGTGCACACAGTGTAGTTATTAAATGTTAGCACAAGTATTTTAAACTTGTTTGTTGAAAATTCAGATTTCATTTAAGCTGAACTAAATGCTTCAAACTCTTCTTATGGTAAGTCAGGCATGTCAAACTCGCAACGTCACATGATGTCGCGTAATGTATCAGACCAGTTTTGCCATTGCCGGCAATGGGATGGGCACGGCTTCCACGTGACGCGTCCAGCCCGTGGGCCGGCAGTTTGACACCCCTGTGGAAAGTTATTATTAGATAATACAGAGATGAGTAATTTTTTCCTTTAAGTCTCTTATTCTTTCAGCTAGAATGTGTTAGAAGCTGCATGATGGTTGTGGGCAGGCTAAAAATTAAAAGTCAACAATACTACTTTTCTCTTTTCCTCTTAGCCACCTGGCTTTGTGGAGAGCAGAGGTATTTTTAAAGTTAACTAAAGGAGGCACAGATGGTCACATCTGTTGTACTGAAATACACCTTCAGTGTAGAAAACTAGCATGCTTTTATACTATGCTATTATGGCTGTTCTTGTGTTCCTGAGTTGGCATCCTCACAATGGTTTTCTTCCCCGCTTCCTTCTAGCAGTTTAAATATGTAAAGACCACAAAAGAAAAAAACTTGGTTTTCTTTCATTTTAATTCAAAAGGGAGGAACGGGAGGATTTGAGGGGGGGGGTTGTTTGTTTCAAAGGAAGGGAAAGAGGGGATTTGGGGCTGTGGGGGGCACGGCAGGCGAACGGCAATGGCACACGGCTTCTGGCATTGTGGGTGCGGTCGTTTTAAAAGAGCAAAACAAGGCAAAAAATAAAAATACCCCATTCCACCCCCCCAAGAGCTAGATGCAGATGTAATCTTGTTTTTTTCTTGTTTTGATCCCCCCCCCCTCCTCTGCCCTGTTTCCCTCCCCCCTCTCTTGGTTACTAATCACACTTCTCTGGCAAAGAGAAGTTGAGAAAAATTGCACTTAAAAAATGAAAATTATTATTGGATGACCCTGGAACACTGTGACCGTCATAAATACGAGTCGGTTGCCAAGTGCCTGAATTTTGATCATGTAACCCCGGGACACTGCGACCATCATAAATACGAGTCGGTTGCCAAGGGACTGAGTTTTGATCACATGACCCTGGGACACTGTGACCATCATAAATACAAGTCGGTTGCCAAGTGTCTTTTGATCATGTGACCCCGGGACACTGTGACCGTCATAAATACGAGTTGGTTGCCAAGCGTCTGAATTTTAATCACATGACCCTGACTGATACTTATGACGGTCGCAGTGTCCCAGGGTCATGTGATTAAAATTCAGTCACTTGGCAACCAGCTCATATTTATGACGGTAGCAGTGTCCCAGGATCATGTGATCAAAATTCAGACCCTTGGCCTCTGACTCATATTTATGATGGTCGCAGTGTCCAGGGGGTCATGTAATTAAATTTCACTATTCACTAAAGTGATAGTTAAAAATCATACAGATAAACAAAAAAGCAATTATCAGAAAAAATAGAATTACAAATAGTCAAAAAGGTCAAATACTTGGGAATATATTTGACAGCAAGATGTTCAACAATAAGAAGATAATTACATTAAATTGTTAAATCAAATAAAGCTTGATTTGGAAAAATGGAAGAATCTTCAACTGTCAATGTTAGGAAGAATTGCTACAGTGAAAATGAATATATTACCAAAAATACTATTTTTGTTTCAAACAATACCTATAAAACTGGAGAAAAAATTCTTTGAAGATTTAAACTCTCTAATTCAAAAATTTATCTAGCAAGGAAAGAAAACTAGAATTAAATTGGAAATGTTACAAGCCAAGGGAAATGGAGGTTTTGGCTTGCCAGATTGGGTTTTATATGATCAAGCATCAGTGTTAACATGGATAAAAGAATGGATAACTCTTAGAAATAAAAGATTGCTGTATTTGGAGGGACGTGACCTGCAACTTGGTTGGCATGCCTTTTTATGGTATGGAAAAAATACATTAGAAATACACTATTATTAACTTGTGAAAAAATAAAATGTAAAATTTATTTGAAAATTCCAGGATGGCTTTCAACACTGGAAGCATTTGTACATCCAAATCTAGTCAGTCTCGATAAAATATGGGCATACAAAGATATTCTAAATTCTGAAGGGAACTTAAAATCCAGGCAAGAGATGGAAAATCAGGGCATCGATTTAACATGGTGGTCACATTTACAAATGCAAGTCAGATATTACAAAGGTATTAAGCAGTATGGATTTTATAAAGAGCAGACTATGTTTGATCAGACATTACTAACTTCTGATGAAAAGTTAATTTAAAAAATGTACAATTTCTTATTAAATTTCAAAATAGAAGATGAACAAGTAAAAGAGACAATGATAGCATGGGCAAAGAATTTTGGAAATAATATAGACTTAGACAAGTGGCAAAGTTTGTGAGAAAGAAACTATAAATTGACAGTGT
The DNA here is from genome assembly GCA_039797435.1 of Crotalus adamanteus. Taxonomy (NCBI): domain Eukaryota; kingdom Metazoa; phylum Chordata; class Lepidosauria; order Squamata; family Viperidae; genus Crotalus; species Crotalus adamanteus. Next base: position 570,880 of record CM077935.1, on the reverse strand, counting down.
CAGCTTCATATAAAGAAAACTTATATAAAATGTTCTATAGATGGCACTTGCCACCAACAAGATTAGCAAAAATGTTTAAAAATATGTCAGAGAAATGTTGGAAACATAAACACGAACCAGGTACTTATTGTTCTGTCCCAGCCTACATCCGTCCTTGTTATGTCACAAGAACAAACCCCTCTTAAACAGTAGACTGGGAAAACCAACCTCTTTTTATTTCCAAAACAGTCCTGATAAGTTTTTCTCTAAAACAAAAAACACAGAATACTTTCCTAACAGATAATTGGTTACAAAAGCAAACAGAGCAGAAGTTTAAACAAGAAATTCACTGATAAAACTAAACAGACCGTGATCCTTGGAAGTTCTTTACAAAAGGTTGCCTTCAGCAACCAGCACTGCCCACACCTTCCCTTTTTATAAAGCAGTCCCAAGGCGTGGCTTCTCAATGCCTTCTCCTCCTCCCCTGGAGTTGTCGTATTGACTGCTGCTGATCTGCTCTAGATAATTGCCTGCGTCTAGGAGCATCAATCATGTCCATCAGCTGTGAATCCCCCTTATCTGACTCACTCTCCCCACACAGCTGAGCTTCATCCGTAACACGACTGGAGGGGCCAGGCTCTTCATCAGACCATGAGTCTTGTAATTCATCAGACCCTCCCTCTGACCCTGATGGCCCTCCAAATGCCTCCTCCACCTCCTCCTCAGATTCCCTGGACTCAGCTGTTGGGAACACAGGCTGGCACGGAATCACGACACTATCCTGCACCGGAGGGACCTTCCCCCGGGTCTGCCGATCCGGATGCAGTTGGGATGGGAATTGTTCATGAAAGGCGGTCACCAAGGCAGGAGCATGAACGGTAGACGCATCCTCCCAGGTGAACTCCTCCGGTCCATAGCCTTTCCATTTGATCAGGTACTGAAAGCAACCTTTCACCCAATGGGAGTCCCGAATGCTGGCGACCTCATACTCGGGAGCACTGTCTCCATCACGTTGTTCCAGTGGGGGAGGTTCGGCTCGGTGAAGTGGACACACCGTTGCTCAGGGACCAACAGAGACCAGTGAAAGACCGGATGTACCCGTAGGGAATGTGGCAGAGTTAAGCGATAGGCGACCAGATTGATGACAGCCTCGTTTGGAAACGGTCCTAAATATCGGTGGTCTAACTTCTTGGCTGACCGGGTTGATGGTAGGTTCCTGGTAGACAGCCATACCCAATCTCCCACCGTTAGTGGAGGCGTATTCCGCCTCGACCAATCAGCAAACCTTTTGTAGTCAGCTTTGGCCTTCTCTGTCGGCGCACCAATCGATGGATCGCCTGTAACTCTGCCATGTAGTCGTTTGCTGTTGGTACCAGTAAGTCTAGTGGGGAAAGGGAAAACCCGGGGGTGATATCCCACATTGGCCAAGAACGCTGTCATCCGCGTGGAGGTGTGCTGCGAGTTATTGAATGCGAACTCAGCCACCACCAGATAGTCCGCCCAATTATTCTTCTGCTGATTAACATAGCAGCATAGATATTGCTCGAGGATCCCGATGACCTTCTTGGTCCCTCTGTCAGTTTGGGGATGATGTGCGGACGAGAGGCAGATCTTGACATCCAACGCTTGCATCAACCCCTGCCAGAAACGTGCTGTGAACTGGGCCCCTCTATCGGACACGACCCTATCAGGGAGGCCGTGCAGCCGGAACACCTGTTGGATGAACATACGACCGATGGCGCGGGCAGACGGCAAGCCACGGCATGGAATGAAATGCGCCATCTTGGTCAGCATGTCCACCACCACGAACACCATCGTGAATCCAGAAGATGGGGGTAAGTCCATCAGGAAGTCCATGGACACAGCCCCCAGGGTCTTTTGGGTGTTGGCAAGGGCTGCAGTAGTCCGGGCGGGTGCCCTGTCGCTGACTTGGCCTGCCTACACGCGATACAGGATGTGACGTTGGCCTGGACGTCATGTCGGACTCGGGGCCACCAGAAGGTATGGGAGACCAAATTCAGGTCCGCCGCCGGATTGCGACACTGGCTGAGGATGAGTCCCCTGAGCGGCCCTCCCGGAACATAGAGTTGGTCATGATAGTGGAGGAGTCCATCCGTTACTGTCCATGGGGAATTGGGCCCCACCTCCTCCTTTTGCTGAGCCACCCACACATCCCGCTGCTGGGCCTCCCGAATCCGAGCCCGTACATCTATAGGCTCCCGCACCGCAGCAAAAGACTTAATGGGGAGCACTGTCCTGGGCAGAAGCTTGTCCTCTGCTCGGGAATATTTGGGCTTCCTGGACAGAGCATTCGCTCTTTGTGACCGCTGGGTATGTACGTTACATGGAAATTGAACCTCGCAAAGAAGAGAGACCACCGGATCTGGCGTTGGTTCAATTTCCGAGCAGTCTGCAGGCTTTCCAAATTCTTATGGTCCATCCAGACCTCGATTTGATGTCGCGCCCCTTCCAGATGATGCCTCCAGGCCTTGAACGCCACTTTAATAGCCAGTAGCTCCTTCTCCCAGATGGTATAGTTGCACTCGCTGGGTTCAGTTTCCGCAAATAATGTGCGCAAGGGAAGAGGGCACCGCCAGGCATCGTCGCCTGGAGTAACACCACCCCAATGGCAATATCGGAGGCATCCGCCTCCATGACAAACGGCCGTTGCGGGTCAGGATGCTTCAGGATGGGCTCCTTCATGAAGGCTTCCTTCAAAGCCTGGAAAGCCTGTTGTTCTGCAGCATCCCACTGAAACCGAGTCTTTTTCTTCAGGAGCCGCTGCAGGACCTGACGGAGATGCTGATGGTGCACCTCTCGCGACGGGGAGTAGATCAGGATTTTGTCCAAGTAGATCACGACAAACTGATCTAACAAGTCCTGGAAAATGTCATTCATAAAATGCTGAAACACGGGGGCGTTGGTCAGGCCAAATGGTATCACCGTGTACTCAAAGTGCCCGTACTGAGTACCAAACGCCGTCTTCCACTCATCACCCGACCGAACTCTGACAAGGTTGTAAGCTCTACGCAACTCCAGTTTTGTGAAGATCTTTGCCTCCCTGAGCCGGTCCAAGAGTTTGGGGATGAGAGGCAGCGGGTATCGGTTGCACACTGTGATGGCATTTAATTTCCTGTAATCACAGCAAAGCCGCAATTCGCCGGACTTCTTGACAAAGAGCATGGTTGCAGACACTGGTGAGGACGAGGCCAAATAAAACCCTGAGCCAAATTCTTGTCCAAAAAGTCCCACAACGCGGCCACCTCGGGGTCCGACATGGAATACAAATGCCCCACTGGGAGAGGCGCGTCAGGGACTAAGTCAATGGGGCAGTCATAGTGTCATGCCTCCGTCCGAGCCTGACTCTGAGGACGACATGGAGTTCCCTGTTGAGGCCCAGGAGGGGGTTTCTGTGGCTTCGGAGGACTGTGGGGAGGAACAGGCTGAAGCAGGCCAGGGCCCTTCAAGTTTGGAGCAGGGAAGGCAGAGCTCAGGCGAGGAGCAAGGCCCCTCCCCACCAGATCCCAGAGCAAGGAGAACAGAGACGATGGAACAACGGAGGCAGTCTCACTTGCTTGGGAGGAGAGTGTCACGCCCCATTCCACAAGGCACACCTGGGGAGTAGGTATTTAAGGAGATGCTGTGGGGTGGGGCATTTGTCGGGAACAAATGTGAACTCTTGTGATGTGAGCTCTTGTACCTGGACTCTTTGTATTTTGGATCAAGTTTGTTTCCTGCTGAGTTCTCCTTGCTGTCCTCAGTTTTGCAGTTTGCAGGTTACAGGCAAGCTGGGCGTGGAAAAGATCATACTTTGTTATCTGTTTTACTTTAAAGAACTGTTTAACTCCGTTGACTGTTTTATTGAACTTGTGCCAGCATATGTGGGGGCTGTTGGGTGAACGTTGGCAGTGCTTACAAAGAGAATTATTCTGACCAGCTAAGTGCTTTGCCTCTGTTCGGGGCCCTGGGTCATCACACATAGGGCCTGTGCGGGGGCAATTGATCCACCTCAGTCTCGCTGAAAACATCAGCATAATCCGCCAGTTCGGAGGGTAAGGAGACCCCCGTGGGCCCCTCTACCTGGCTGGCTCAGATTTGGCAGGTATGGTCCACGGACTGTAAGCTTGGGAAGGTGACCAAGTTCTGTGACCAATAAATCTGTGGGTCATGCGCCCGGAGCCATACCAATCCCAAAACCATGGGGAAATGCAGGTCTGATGTGATATAGAACTGGATGGCCTCATGTGAACTGATGGCCATACATAACAGTTGCGTGGTGGCCTTAATTGGCCCAGATTGGAGCACTCGACCATCAATGGTCTCCACTAACATCGGCGGTTCCACCGGGCATTGGGGAATCGCCCATTTGGCCACAAATGCATCCAGAAAGTTCGTAGTGGCCCCAGAGTCAATCAACCCATGGACTGGAATCCCCTTGGGCAACCTGGGGAGAATCAGGCGCGCCTCCAATATCATACCGTGGGGGTCCGTGGGCAGCAACTGAAGGGTGTCGCTCGGTGTTGCGGGATGCCCAACCCAAAATGCCCTTCACGTCGGGCATGGGCCGTTTCCCAACAGAGGAGCAGGTGGCAGTCTCGGGGCAGGCTCAGTCACAGATGCCCTTCGTCACTTCTTGGGGCAGAAAGCGGCCAAATGCCCAGGGTCCCCACAGTAAAAACACAACCGCCCCCCCCCCCCAAAGTCGCCTGTTCATTTCTGCCACCGATAGGCGAGGTCTGGCAGCACCTAACTCCATTGCCTTCTCCCTCTGGACTGGGGTCTCACGCACAACGGGGGCAGCACGGGTCTCTGGGGTGGCACAGCGACTCATTTGCTGCTGCAGCCGAGCGTCGATCCGCAGACAGAGATGAATGAGCCCATTGAGGTCCAGGGAAACATCAACACGGGCCAGCTCATCCAACATCTCCTCCGACAATCCATCCTGGAAAGCGTCCACGAGCGCAGCCTCATTCCAGGCTGAATCCTGGCTAAGCAGCCGAAATTCACTGATATAGCCCTGCAGGGGGCGTCGGCCCTGCCTCAGAACTTTCAAACGTCAGGTAGCTGTCTGGGTCTTGATTGGGTCCTCGTACATCATCCGCATGTAATCACAAAACCCCACAAAGTTGTCCACCAATGAACTAGGTTGGGCTAGCAGGGGTGTGTCCCAATGAGCTGCAGCACCAGAGAGCAGGCTTATCATAAACCCCACTTTATCCCAGTCAGTGGGGAAATCAGCTGCTCTCACATTGATAAATAGCTGCCATTGTCCCATGAAAACAGGAAATGTCCAGATTGCCATCAAATTTGTCCGGCATCGCAACTTGGCATTTTCTCCTGGGTGGTGGAGCAGCAGGGACGTGTGCTTGGAGCTGAGCCACTTGGGCTGATAACAAAGCCACCTGCTGGGAGAGCTGGGCATTCTCAGCACGTAGCTGCTCCATAATAGTAGGGGGTTAGGTGGAAGGCAAACTGTTCTGTCCCAGCCTACGTCCGTCCTTGTTACGTCACAAGAACAAACCCCTCTTAAACAGTAGACTGGGAAAACCAACCTCTTTTTATTTCCAAAACAGTCCTGATAAGTTTTTCTCTAAAACAAAAAACACAGAATACTTTCCTAACAGATAATTGGTTACAAAAGCAAATAGAGCAGAAGTTTAAACAAGAAATTCACTGATAAAACAAAAGAGACCATGATCCTTGGAAGTTCTTTACAAAAGGTTGCGTTTAGCAACCAGCACCGCCCACACCTTCCCTTTTTATAAAGCAGTCCCAAGGCGTGGCTTCTCAATGCCTTCTCCTCCTCCCCTGGAGTTGTATTGACTGCTGCTGATCTGCTCTAGATAATTGCCTGCGTCTACGAGCATCAATCATGTCCATCAGCTGTGAATCCTCCAAGTCCAACTCACTCTCCCCACACAGCTGAGCTTCATCAGGAACACGACTGGAGGGGCCAGGCTCTTCATCAGACCGTGAGTCTTGTAATTCATCAGAGCCTCCCTCTGACCCTGATGGCCTTCCAAATGCCTCCTCCACCTCCTCTTCAGATTCCCCGGACTCAGCTGTTGGGAACACAGGCTGGCACGGAATCACGACACTTATTATTTGTGGTGGACATGTGTTAAAGCAAGGAGATATACTTGGTTAGAAAATATGTTAGAGAAACACATAGACTATAAACCTGAACTTTTTTTACTAAGTATAATGCCAGAAAAACTTGATAAGCAAAGTACATATTTGATTCTACATGTGATAACAGCAGCAAGAATTGTATTTGCACAATATTGGAAGAATGAAGAAATGCCACCAGAAGAAGGAATAATCAAAAAAATATTAGACTGTGCAGAAATGGACAGACTTACTTTAAGGCTGAAAGAAAAAGAAGAAACAGAATATTTTCAAACTTGGGACCTATTTTATCAATAGTTAGGGAAAAGATTTAGGGATTAGGAATTTAATTTGTATTAGTGAATAAGATACTCAGACAACATGTTTTAGTTAAATAATTATTAATGAATTCTGTTAAAAACTAAATAAAACTTTATAAAAAAATAAATTTCCAGCGTGTGGCATCTGACTTGTATTTATGACAGTCGCAGGGAATCTTTGGGGAATAACCACCTAGCACCCCGATACGCCCCCCCTGCCCCCCTTCAACGCCAGAAGCCACCCCCCCCCCAGCCCCTGCAATCAACCTATCAGCAATCACACGCTGCACCCACAGCACCATGGCTTCTGCCTGCCACCTGATTGGCTGGGGGCCCATGCAGCCAAAGGCCCGGGACAAAGGTGGCCTCAGCAAATTGGCCGGGTCAAAGGGCAGAGGACAAGGGGCCCATTGGCTGTGGAGAATGGCTGGGGGAGGTCCAGCAGAGGAGGAAAGCTCCCTGTGAATGGGCAGAGGTGGGAGGCTTCAGGAGAATGAGGCGGGGCCAAGGGTGGGCGGTGAAAGATCCTAGACCCTTGATTTCTTAGTTACATTTCATTTGAATCGTTTAAAGGAGATAGGTTTCAGTTCTTTTCCTTTGTGTTGCTTCATAAAGCACTATTAAAGTGATACTGTTCCATATTATAGAAATATTGCAACATACACTATTGACATACAGTCTAAAAACAAAAAATGTTTCTTCAGTGAAGACCAATTGTAACCCTACAAACTTTGCAATTATGTAAAGCAGCTTACCACAGCAATTGCTATTCATGCTGCTGTTAAACTATTCTACCTGAAGTATTTGAAATAAGAAATTATTTATGTTTATTGTTACTTAATTATCTGCCTGAAGTACTTCCGATTTACAGTAAGGGAAAAAATTATTTGATCCCTTGCTGATTTTGTACATTTGCCCACTGACAAAGAAATGATCAGTCTCTTAATTTTAATGGTAGGCTTATTTTAACTGTGAGAGACAGAATAACAACAAAAAAATCCAGAAAAACGCATTTCAAAAAAGTTATAAATTGATTTGCATTTTAATGAGTGAAATAAGTATTTGATCCCCTATCAATCAGCCAGAGTTCTGGCTCCCAGGTGTCTTTTATACAGATAATGAGCTGAGATTAGGAGCACTCTCTTAAAGGGAGTGCTCCTAATCTCAGCTTGTTACGTGTATAAAAGACACCTGTCCACAGACGCAATGAATCAGATTCCAAACTCTCTACCATGGCTAAGACCAAAGAGTTGTCCAAGGATGTCAGGGTCAAGGTTGTAGACCTACACAAGGCTGGAATGGGCTAACACACTACGGCGTGAAGGACTGAAATCCTGCAGCGCCGGCAGGGTCCCCCTGCTCAAGAAAGCATATGTACAGGCCCGTCTGAAATTTGCCAATGAAAATCTGAATGATTCAGATGAGAACTAGGTGAAAGTGTTGTGGTCAGATGAGTCCAAAATCGAGCTCTTTGGCATCAACTCAACTCACCGTGTTTGGAGGAGGAGGAATGCTGCCTATGACCCCAAGAACACCATCCCCACCGTCAAACATGGAGGTGGAAACATTATGCTTTGGGGGTGCTTTTCTGCTAAGGGGACAGGACAACTTCACCGCATCAAAAGGGATGATAGAGGGGGCCATGTACCGTCAAATCTTGGGTGAGAACCACCTTCCCTCAGCCAGGGCATTGAAAATGGGTCGTGGATGGGTATTCCAGCATGGCAATGACCCAAAACACATGGCCAAGGCAACAAAGGAGTGGCTCAAGAAGAATCACATTAAGGACCTGGAGTGGCCTAGCCAGTCTCCAGACCTTAATCTCATAGAAAATCTGTGGAGGGAGCTGAAGTTTCGAGCTGCCAAACGTCAGCCTCGAAACCTTAATGACTTGGAGAGGATCTGCAAAGAGGAGTGGGACAAAATCCCTCCTGAGATGTGTGGAAACCTGGTGGCCAGCTACAAGAAACGTCTGACCTCTGTGATTGCCAGCAAGGGTTTTGCCACCATGTACTAAGTAATGTTTTGTGAAGGGGTCAAATACTTACTTCACTCATTAAACTGCAAATCAATTTATAACTTTTTTGAAATGTGTTTTTCTGAATTTTTTTGTTCTCTCACTTTTAAAATAAACCTACCATTAAAATTATAGACTGATCATTTCTTTGTCAGTGGGCAAACGTACAAAATGAGCAGGGGATCAAATAATTTTTTCCCTTACTGTACAAGTTTTTCTTGTGGCTCAAAGTGTCTTTTCACCATATATAACTTGAATAGTCAGTTTTTAGTGACTCATGTTCCTCAGGATAACATTGTAAACATACTCAATTTTAAAGCATACTGTATTAATTTTCCACAGGTTTCTGCATGGGGTGGTTATGTTTTCATCATCAACCTTATTCCTCTGCATGTATTTGTATTATTGTTAATGCAGAGATACAGCAGGAGGGTCTATATAGGTGAGTATTTTAATTTGATGATATTGGATGGAATGTTATTTTTCAGTTTTAATTTAACTACTCTTTCAAAGGACTATGATCTAAACATAGTTGTGTACATTAGTCATAGAACAGAAATTTTGATTTTTGGTTTGCTTGTTATCAATATTCATACATACATACATACATACATACATACATATATATATATATATATATAATAACATTTGGATTGCTAAGAAAGAATTAAGGGAGAATGGGATAGCTATTTCGAGTTTCTTAACTCTCTTCAGCCACACTTACCCTTCTGAGTGTGGGTGTGGGTGTGGGTGGGTGTGGGTGGGTGTAAAATAAAATGTTTATTAAATAAAAGATTAACATGAACAAAAAACAAAAAAGAGATTAGAAAAAGGAGAAAGATTAAAGAAAAACTGCAAGAAGCAATATAAACAAAAAAGAAAAAGATAAGCAACTTCAGATCTTCTTTATACCAGTTAGAAACTTACTGTCTCTCCTCCCTCTTTAAGTTTACATTACATAATTCCCTTCTTCCCATATTCAATTCTTTTTAATCACAAATCCAAAAATCACTAATTCACTTTTTTCCATTTTAATCAAAAGGTCAATAAAGGGTTTCCAGTCTTTTATAAAAGTACTTGTTTTTTCCCTGATCAAAGAGATAAATTTTGCCATTGCTGCAAATTTCGCCATCTTCACAATCCTCTCCTCCATTGTTTGTATTTCATTATTTTTCCATCTTTCTGCATATAGGAACTTCGCTGCAGTTACTATATAACAAACTAATCTTCCATAAGACTTTTCTACTTGGCTGTCCATAAGTCCCAATAAAAGAAAGCTCTGGTTTCATCTGAATATTAATTTTTAAAATTCTTTGTATCATCATATGTATGTGTATCCATTTTTTTTGCTTTATCACAAGTATACCATGCATAGTAAAATGTCCCCTCGTGCTTTTCACATTTCCAACAACTATTAAAAGTACCTTTGTACCTCCTAGATAATACCAATGGTGACATATATCAGTGGTACATCATTTTATAGAAGCTCTTTCTTAAATTATAACACAATGTTAACTTTAGTCCTTTTAATCATATTTTTTCTGATTGGTCCATCTGTATATTATAATGAAAATTCTTAGCCCATTTTAACATGCATTAGCTTTCGTCAGTCTGCTGACATTGTCAGAGTTCTAGCCAGGATTGAGAAACACGTTCTTATAGTCTTTGTGATGCCAAGCGTTTGGCTAATGACCGTGTTACCGGTCTATTCAGCTCCCTCCCCCCTGTAGTTAATTGCTGTGCTGTTTCCGTCTCACTCGTTGACGGCTGTTTAAATTTAGGCACCCTGCTCCTTTGCTCACGCCCCGCCCGTGTGGAGTGTGTATTCTGCCGTGAGCAGTCATCTCGCTGCATTTCTGGTGTTCGCATATGCAATGCTGCCATTTCAGCTGGCTGTTCCTTATCACTGTCATCATCCCTGTCTGTGTTGGCTCCAAGTCCCCTGCTGTCACACATTGGCGACGTCTGCCTCTCCTCAATCATCTGCTGTAACCCTGAATCCATTGAGGAAGGGATACGATCCTCTGTTAACCTGTTTATATCAGTGAGGATCTGTGGCTGTTTCATCTTTGCAATATATTTAAATATATATAAATATAAAAAATAGGCCGCCCATCTTACCTCAAGGTATCGCTGGGCAGCATACAATCGTAAAAAAAATAAAAACTATATAAACTAAAAACATAATTAAAAGATGGGGAGGGAGGGAGCAGGATGTGGAGAGGTGGGATATGTTTTTAATCAATCAACCACCTCCATTGTGATATACCCCCATTGGAGCCCCAAACTAACTGGCAGAGCCAGGTCTTTAGGCTCTAACAGAAGGTCAGGAGGGTTGGGGCCAACCTCACACTGGGGGACAAGTTATTCCAAAGGGCAGGTGCAACAGCAGAGCAGGTCTATCAGACCTGCCCCAGTCCGATCTCATAGGAAAGAAAGACCCTCAACTCCATTTGGATGAAGTGATAGGTTCTTTTACTAAAAGATGATGGCTGCAGTAAAGTCAGGTTAGAACTAAATTTCCTGCCCTAAAAACATACAAAAGTTTTCCCCTCATCCCAGCCCTCCCCCCATGTCCAGTTCATCTTCAGCCAATGAAGATTTGCCTAGGTGTTTGGGAACACTGAGATGTTTGGGGTAATCCACATTCCTTCTTTTTTTTTTTAAGACATTTTATTGTTTTTTTTTAACATTCTTAAACAAAAAGTACTCAAGACCCACCGTGATGGTTAGGTGGTCAAACATTCAAAAGTGAAAATATATATAAACAACACAACTCAATAAATTTCACTATCCCGGGCTTCCGCTGGGGAGCGGCGTTGATGGCGGCTACTTTGTAGCCGTCCTCCTGGGACGGTGTCAGATCTGCGGAGCGCAGCGAACATCAGCTGGCCCGCGGTTCGGAATCCCCTTCCCGGGCGAAGGGAAGGGGTAGAGATTGCAAGAATAGAGGTAGAACCTCCTAGCCCCCTCTGGATTTTTCTTTTGAGGGGGCAGAAGGAGCGTTCCCTCGGAGTTCCTGCTTTCTCCGCCTCCCAGCTGTTTTTGCCTCTTCGGAGACAAAAGGAAACGCCGCTACCATCTCCGCGTTTAAGGTGTTCTGGTGAGTAATATTTAAAGCAGACAGAGCAGTTTAAAGGATTTCTTTTTTAGTTTAGTATTTTATTTTAATTTTTTCCTAGTTGACTTTGATTCTTTTCCCTTGTTTCTTTTTTGTCGGCACGGAGAGTGAAAGTAAGATGGCGTTCCGAAAGTACTTTGTTCTTTTGTTCTTTACTTTTTTTTTCCCGGAAAGAAAATATGGACTTAAATGAATACATTTATTGCTTTTAACTCTCTCCTTTATTTTTTGATCGTGTTTTGGGCACTTTTCTTGGCTTTTTTTTTTTTTTAAACTTTAAGAATTTTTGTACTTTTTTTTTCTTTTTTCTTTTTCCTTTTAAGAGGAAAGAGAGAGAGAATAATACTTTGAAAAATGGCTTCAAAGAGGCAACCGGCCTCTATACTTTCTAAGGTGGTTTCCTCTCCTACAACTTTAACTGTACAACAACAACTTAAAGCTACACCATCAGTACTGCCTCCACCTTCTCCTCCTTTGCCAGGTTTATCTGCACAAGAGATTAAAGATATAATGGGAAATGCTGTATCCCAAATTAGAGATGAAATGAAGCAACTTTTTGAACAGAGCAAATCTGAAAGCAAAGAGGAAATGAAAGACCTCCTTAAACAGAATAAATCTGAAAGTAAAGAGGAAATGAAGCAGCTGTTAGAGGACAATAATACTATCTTGAGGCAAGATATAGTAACAGCTTTATCAGGCCTGGCTTCTGTGGTCGCGAAATTGGATTCTAGAGTGGAGGAGGTCGCAGATAAAGTTGATTTTATTGAAGATAAATTCCAGAATATGGAAAGAAAGGTGGAAATTTCACAAGAGGATATTCTTATGTCCCAGTACAGGGAAATGGAGCATGCTTTGAGAATCAGGGGTTTGAAAGAAGATATGAATCAAGATTTGACAGAGATGGTGCTTAATGATCTAGCTCCTGTTTTGAATATGGATAAAGATGAATTACGCAGAGAAGTGGAAAAAGTTTACAGAGTTAATTCTTGGATTGCGAAACAAAAGAACTTGCCAAGAGATGTGGTGATTTATTTTACAAAGAGGCCTCTGCGTAATGAAATTATACAAGCTTATTACAATAAGAGATTTCAGATTGCTGCCCAAGATGTCATTATTTTAAAGGAAATTCCATCAAGAATCTTAAGAAACAGGAAAGACTTTGCTTTTCTAGCTAATGAACTCAAAGCAAGATCGATGTCATTCAGATGGGAGATTCCGACGGGTATTGTTTTGAGCCATGCGGGGATGCGTTATAGGCTTAATACGGTTGCTAAAGCCAAAGAGTTTTATAATACGGTCCTGGGAGCAGGCTCATCTTTATCTATGATCCAGAAATCTTCGGGCGGCAAAGAGGTGGAACAGCAATCTGAAGGATTAGGTCTGATCTCTGCTGGGAAGTCACAAGTGGAATGGCAACGTCAAACAGAGGTTAAAGAGCAGAGGATGACCCGTGCAGCACACAGACGCAAGGAAAAGGAACAACAGAAGAAAGAACCCAAAGAATCTTCTTCTGAAAGTGCTTCATTGCCGGTGGGAGGAGCAAGACCCAAGAGTTCTGCAACACATTCATCAATGGCAGATCTTCAGGCAGTCTTCTCCAGGCTCCTGGTTAAGGGAGATGGCAAAGTTCCTGACCTGGAATGTTAACGGCCTTAACTCCCCTCAGAAAAGAAAGAAAATCTTTTATTATTTAAAGCAACATAATAATGATATTATCTGCTTGCAGGAAACTCATATTTTACTTAAAGATCAAAAATATTTAGCTAATGCTCATTTGGGATCTCATTTTGTATCTCCTGCCCCTGGGAAAAAAGGGGGAGTGGTTATTTATGTTAAGCAAAATCTACCAGTTTGTCTGGTAGAATCAGATCCTCAAGGAAGATATGTAATGATTGAACTTGGATTATATGGTAAGAAAATACTTGTAGTGGGACTGTATGCACCAAATCAGCAACAAGAACAATTTTATAAACTGTTACATCAGAAAATAATTTCGCTGGACTATAGATCTGTGATATTAATGGGGGATTGGAATGGTGTTTTAGATACACAAAGGGACAAAAAAGGTTCCTCTATCCTTTTTAAACAGGCTAAATTACCCAAAGCCTTTTTTGATTTGAAAGAGGATTGGGAATTGAGAGACTATTGGCGTGAACGTAATCAAGAGGAGAGAGACTTTACCTTTTTTTTCAGATAGACATCAATCTCTTTCAAGAATTGATTTTTTTTTTATTACAACTGACTTATATAATAAGGTAAAGAACGTAAAAATTTTTCCTAGGTCATTGACGGATCATAGTCCAGTCTGGATGGAGTTGATTTATGAAAAAGAGGAGAGGAGATCCTGGAGGGTGAATGAGAATTTATTTAGACAAGAAAAGAATGTTCAAAAGTTAAAGGAGTGTTTAAAGGATTATTTTGCTTTGAATATGTATAAGGGGACATCAACATCAATGGTATGGGATGCAGGTAAAGCTTTTATGCGTGGGATTTTGATAAAGATGAACAGTGTTCATAGACAAAAGCAGACTCAGAAGCGTAAGGAACTGGAAGATGAGATTAAATTAAAAGAAAAGTTTTTGATTTCAAATCCTTCAGATGAAAAGGTTAAGGAATCTATAAAGTTCTTAAGAACACAATTTAACATGTTGATGGCTGATCAATCTGCAACTATTTGGTGGTCGTGTAAAAATATAAAAGCTTTTTGGATTAAGATATGGTGGAACATTCAGAGAATTTTTAGAAAGAGGGTAAAATTTACTCCACAATTGTTTTTGCTTGGTATTGTTACTGATTGTGATGCTAAGGAGGTTATATTGATGTTGAATTTGATTACAGCCGCAAGGCTGTTAGTAGGTCAATACTGGAAGAAGGAATCTTTGCCTACTTTGCAGGAGTGGTTTTTTAAAGTATCTTACTTGGCGGAAATGGCAAAGATTTCGGCTTTCTTAAAAGAGCAAACACAAGAGAAATTTTTTGCTGTATGGGAAAAATGGATAAATTTCATACAATTTAAACTGGATTTGAAAAAATATCATTTAGCTTTTTTATAACTTGTATAAAAACTCTACTTTTTCCTTTTTTTTCTTTGTTTTTCTTTTTTAAATACTTTCTCTTTTTAAGGATTATAACTTTTTATATATATATATTATTTTTAATTATCTTATAATTTTGTTAATTTTTTTTTTTAATTAAGCCTATATTCTGCTCTGGGAAGCTCCGGGGGGGGGGGGAGGGAGGGGGTGGTTTGGGAGGGGTTGGGGGAGGGTTGTATTGTTTTGTTTTTTTTTGTTGTTATTGTTGTTATTGTTTTTTTTCTGTCTTTGTAAAAGTTTTTAAAAATTTTTCAATAAAAAAAGAAATAAATTTCACTATCCCCTCTCTATTCTCCTCAGTTAACATAATATATTTAAATATTCCATTTCTATTTTAAATTTCTATCACTATTAAACCTGTGTTATAACTTTATCAGTTTACAAATACAATAGTTTAAATTTAAATTAAAAAAATATCGATTCTAATTCTTAATCTCTCACATCCCTCATTTTATACCAAACTCATTTATTTCTTCTTCCACTATACAATAGATATCTTAATAGCAATAAAATGTTGATCAGCCCTATATATATATGTAATCCCAAAGTCAATCCATCTCTTTAAAATAATAGAATAATACTAAACCTTGATTCATTCATATTCATTAAACAAAGTTCGAATTTTCTCCAGCTTATCATGCCTTATCATGTCTTTATTGTCATACAAGAAATCTATCCTAGTAATTTAAAACATTCCATAAATTATTAAAAGCATCCCAATCTAAGCAGTCATCATTTTTTCAATTCCAGTAAATAATAAATTTCATATATTTCCCAAACACTACATAGGTACAATCCAATACATTCTTAATCTATTTAAAATATCTAATAATCATGCTCCTATATGTATATATATTTAGTTGCTTCTAACTCTGAATCTTAGTCCTTAAAACAATCCATAAATCCAGTATTGCCTTTTATTCCATTACACAATTTTAAATTTCTCTTTTAAGTCTAATTCTAGGTTTTTTCCTGTATCAAGTAGGTTTCCATAAACATGCTTCCCTTTCAAACTGGTTCTGAGCTTCTCTGTTCTTTGTCAAGCTGTAATTTCCCAGCTCCCTATTTCCCATCACAAAACTATACAGGTTTATTGTCCATTTGTTCCCCCCATGCTTCCTCCCCCTCAGCCTTTGATGGCAGGATGCCAGCGAGGTGCCAAGCTGAACATGGCAGACCTGACATACTGCCTCCCTTGACAGAGACATTAGTTCTGTAGAGGAAACAAGAAGGGAGGGAGAGACACATATAGAATACATAATTAGTTGGATGGTCATCTAGGGTTATCTGGATATTGTTCTTGAAATTTTTTATGCAGTTTGGGCACCTTAATTTGTTTGGAGTCAACCCATTCATTTTCTAAGGGAGGGAAGTCTTTCCAAGCCACCAAATACTGGGTTTTCCCTCTGTGTTTGCCAAAGTCCAGTATCTCCTTAACCTCAAAGTGTTGCTCCCCTTCAATCATGATGGGCTCAACAGGCGGTTGTGGTTTCAGGCGTAGGGAAGAAGTGATTTCTGGTTTCAGGAGACTGCAGCGGAAGATCAGATGAATGCGTCTAAGGGTCTTTGGCAGGAAAACACGCGTTTTCCATGTGGAGTCCGGTAGGGAGGCTGACATCGAGCTCAACAGTTACTTGATTAATAAGCCTTTTGATGGGGGAAGGGCCAATGTACTTTGGACCCAACTTTTTGGAAGGTTGTCTAGACTGCAAATACCTAGTAGATAAATAGATCCTATCCCCAAATTTAAAGTCTTTTGGTTTCATGCACTTTTTGTCAGCTTGCTTTTTATATGCCTCCTTCGTTTCCTCCAGAGCTTTCCTTACTACCAGACAGGTGTTCTGTAGTTGTGTGATCCACTCTTTCAAGGATGTGGTTGCTGGGGTGGCCTGGGGTAGTTCAGGGATAGATACAAAGTCATGCCCCGTGGCCACCCTAAAAGGAGTGAACCCAGTGGTACTATGTACCGAGTTCTTGTAAGCAACCTCAGCAAATGGAAGGAGGTCCGTCTAGTTCAGGGCTTTTCAACTGGTGTTACGTGTACCACCGGTGGTACTTTGGCACCTGGCAGGTGGTACATGACCCTCCTAGACAAGTGTACCGGGGGAGGGGAATGAGCTGAAGTGACATAAGCCTTAAGGAGAGACAGCTGGAGCTGCTTGGCAGAAGCCTCAGGATCGCCGCAGGGCTCCAGCTGATTGGTGCTTCCCAAAGCAGTGCGTAGCTGAAGGTAAACCGAAGAGAAAGGGGGGGGGGAGAGAGGAGAGGATATAAAAGGAGGTGGTTTTGGTGAGAAAGTGATAAAAAAGACAACATGGAAAGAGAAGGGGACGGAGAAGAAGGGAGGAAAAAGAGACAGGGAAGAAGAAGCTGTTGCTGGAAGAAAAGGTCCCCTGGTTCGTTTTCTCTAGCCAGGAGAATGCAATCAGCGCTGATGAAATGAAAAGCCGGGAGATGAGCATATCGGAAAGGAGGTTGGTTTATTTCAGAAGCCAATGGGTTCCGAGTCAGCTGGCAGCTTGATTGGGTTACCATAAAGATTTTTATACAGTTTTTACAGCGTTTTGTAATTTAGAGGCTCGGTTTGTGTGCTTTTGTTATTGGAATATTTTAGTCTGTTTCACAAAGGCTAGCAATGAGTCTAAAATGTTGGCTTCTGTAGGTGCTAATCCCTTTAAACAAATGTAATTAGTTTTACCCCCTTATCTTGAGTCTGTCTATGGCTTTTAGCAAGTTTTCTTTATAGGTAAACAGGCTTAATTTAAAGTTTCTGCTTTTCACAATTGCAACATTGTTTAAGCTGAGCCACGCCTGAGGCTATTATTTGACAGCTTGAAGAAAAAAAAAACCTGGAGTTCGTGTTTCTTTATTCTGGGAGGCTTTTGTGAGCCTTTCTTGCTTTGTGCTTGATTCCTGTGTCTTTAGGGGTACAGTGAAGGAACTCGGGGGCGGGGTGCATTCTTACTACACTGTGGAAGGAGAGCCCAAAAGGCAGGGAGGAAGGAGAGAGAGACAGGAAGAAAGGCTGACCAGCCAGCTGACCACCAAGTTAGTGGTACATATTAATAAATATGGATAAATCCATCATACATTTGTCAGTGCAAAGGGAAAGTGATTCAGCAAAGGAACCGCCACCAAAGAAATTAAAACCGGTACTTTTTTTCCTTTTTTTTACAGTTTGTAACATTTTCTTCGATTATAGAATAAAATACAAAAGAAAATAGTAGGACACAGTGGGGAGGAAAAAGGGAAAAAAGTGAGGGGGAGAAGGGAAAAAGAAAAGTAAAGGTATTGACTTCTGACTTCCTCTGTTGCAGTAGAAGCAAGCATTAACATTGAACCTCAACTTTTTACTTTTCCATAATATTATAAACTAGCCATTTCTATAACAACAAATGAATCTAATCAGTAAAACCCAAAATCCCCCTCCTTTTTTTTTTAGTCATCAAGTTTTTGACCCCTTGCTAAGCACTGGTGGTACTTGAATATTGTCATGTCCTAAAAGTGGTACAATCTGAGAAAAGGTTGAAAAGCTCTGGTCTAGTTGTCTTGTTGGTAATCAATGTAGCATCTGAAGTATTGTTCCAGGACCCCGTTTGTACGTTCACAGGCTCAGTTTGTTTCCAGATGATGCAAGGAGCTAAGGCCCTGAGTGGTCCCCAAAAGTTTTAAAAACTCTTGACAAAACCACAAAGTGAATTGAACTCTGCAGTCCGAGAGTATCCTTTCTGGAGCTCTATGCAATCTATAAATATGCTGCACGAACAGTTTGGCCAATGTTCGTGCAGAGGGCATTTTCTGGTAGGGCACAAAGTGCACTTGTTTGGAGAACAAGTCAGTAATCACCCAAATTACAGTGTTCCTGGAACTCTCGGGCAGCTCTACTATGAAGTCCATTGAGAATGTCTCCAAGTTAGGAGTGCCCAGCACACCGCATATGGATGACAAAGGGGGCGTTGGGGTCTGGGTGTTTCAGCACCAGCTCTGCTGTGAACAGGTGCTTGAGTTTTTCAAATGCTGCTTCACATTCCATTGTCCATTTCAGCAGCTGGCTAGGCTTGGGTTTCCCCTTCCCCTGCCAGGACCTACCAGCCATGGAGGGTAGGGGGAGCACCCCTGGAAATGCAGGTGTGGTAGACGTCGTCGTTCAGCCTGTCCTGGAAGCATCTGATCAGGATGTCTTGCAGCCAGTCAGTCAATTGGCAAGCCAGGTTGTAAAACTCCTGGGTGTATTCGGCCACCCCCCTTCAGCCCTGGCTGATGGTCTTAATGTGATTCCTAGCTTTGCAGTTGGCTAGGGGGTTTTCAAAATGCTTCTGAAGCGCTGCCATGAAATGATCGAAGTTTCTCAGCTTCGAGGCATCATCATTGTGAAGGGTGACCATCCATTCCACCGCGGTCCCTTCCAATGCCATAGTCACATACCGCACCTTGACCCCTTTGGTGGCTATATCTGGGCCATATTCTTGCATGTAGGTCCAGACTTGCACCAGGAAGAACCCCAGTTGCTTGGGGTCTCCATTGAATTTCATGCCAAAGGGTGGCGTCTTGCAACCTCTCTGCCTTTCAGGTGCTGCTCCTGCTTGTGGCACAGGTTGGACTGCAGGGTCGGCTGCCAGTTGCGGGGCCAGGGTAGTCACTGATGCTGCTGGGCCAGATGCCGCAGTGGCCTTGGTGGTGGACATGGTTGCCCCATCGCTTGCCATGGTTGGAGTTGGTTGGGTGGCCTGCTGTACCACTCGGGCTAGGGCTTCGTGCACCTTGAGGTTGCTGAAAGCCCCCCTCAGGAAACCTATAGCTTGCTCCAGCATACAGTCCTCTTGATCTGGCTCCCCTGTGAGCAGTTCCTGTTCCAGCTCCTCCAGCTCCACTTGCTGCTCTCGGCGGTGTCCACAGCAGCTTCTACAGGTGAAATTCACCCCCATGGGCTTTTCTTCCCATTCTTCCTTCTTGCCGACCCCAAGGGACCATCGGGGTCCCAGTGGGTCGCTGCAGCTCTCTGCTTCTCCCAGCCATTCGAAAAGATCCCATCTTGGAGGGGGTTTTGAAGACCCTTCCCCCCAGGCTTTGACCTCTTCCTGGTCACTCCCTTGAGAGGAAATTGTGTGCACAGTCCCCATGGTAGAGGTGACTTCCTCTTCGGGTTGACCACAATTGCAGTTCTAGCCTAATATCAGACCTGGCCCAGTCCGATCCCATAGGAAAGAAAGACCCTCAACTCCATTTGAATGAAGTGGTAGGTACTTTTACCAAAAGATGCTGGCTGCAGTAAAGTCAAGCTAGAACTAAGATTCCCATGCTAAAATTATCTGGACCCTTTTCAATCTGGTTTCAGGCCAGCACTGAGACTGCTTTGGTCGCTCTGACCGATGACCTCTGGCGAGCCCGGGATAGGGGTCATTCCTCTATCCTGGTGCTTCTTGACCTCTCAGCGGCTTTCGATACCATCGACCATGGTATCCTTCTGCGTCGTCTCGGAGAGGTGGGGGTGGGCGGCACCGTATTGCGGTGGTTCTCCTACCTCTCTGACAGGTCGCAGTCGGTGTTGGCGGGCGGACAGAGATCGACCCCTAGGCGCCTCGATCATGGGGTGCCTCAGGGCTCGGTCCTGTCCCCCCTCCTTTTTAACATCTACATGAAACCGCTGGGTGAGATCATTCGGCGACACGGGGTGAGGTATCATCAGTACGCGGATGATACCCAATTATATATCTCCACCCCGTGTCCTTTCAGTGAAGCAGTCGACGTGATGTGCCGGTTCCTGGAAGATGTGAGAGTCTGGATGGGGGTGAACAGGCTTAGACTCAACCCTGACAAGACCGAGTGGCTCTGGGTCTTGCCTCCCAAAGGTCAACTGGATGGTCCATCATTAGTCCTGGGGGGGCCAATTTACCTCCCTCAGTGCAGGCACGCAACTTGGGTGTCCTCCTGGACTCACAGCTAAACTTGGAACAACATCTATTGGCTGTGGCCAGGGGGACCTTTGCCCAGGTTCGCCTGGTGCACCAGTTGCGGCCTTATTTGGACCGGGAGGCTTTACCCACGGTCACTCATGCCCTTGTCACCTCAAGACTGGATTACTGTAACGCACTCTACATGGGGCTACCCTTGAAGAGCGTTCAGAGGCTGCAGTTGGTTCAGAATGCAGCCGCGAGAGCGATTGTGGGCGCGCCAAGGTACGTCCACGTGTCACCTATCCTCCACGAGCTGCACTGGCTTCCTGTGGGTCTCCGGACGCAATTCAAGGTGTTGGTTATCACCTTTAAAGCCCTTCATGGCATAGGGCCAGGTTACTTACAGGACCGCATACTGCCGCACAGTTCCCAGAGACCGGTGAGGTCCCATAGATTGGGCCTCCTTCAGGTCCCATCGGCCAGACAATGTCGGCTGGCGGGCCCTCGGGGAAGGGCCTTTTCTGTGGTGGCTCCGACCTGGTGGAATCAACTTCCCCCCGAGGTTCGAACTACTCCCACCCTGCCGGCCTTTAAGAAAGCCGTTAAAACTCTCCTGTTCCGGCAGGCCTGGGGCTGATGTCCCCGGGGGGGGGGGGGCGGGATATGATTGGACACGATGTATGATTGTATTATTTTATTGTTTTATTGTTAGATGATTGTTTTAATTTTGTACGCCGCCCTGAGTCCTTTGGGATTGGGCAGCATATAAATAAAATTAAATAAATAAATAAAATGATACCAAATGTTTCCCCTCATCCCAGCCCTCCCTCCATGACCAGTTCGTGTTCAGCCAATTATGATTTGTCTAGGTGTTTGGAGAATGCTGAGATTTTTGGGGTAATCCACTTTATTTCTGAGGGTGCATGGACTTGAGTTCTGGCACAAACTGGATCTGACCTTCTCTGTTCTTTGTCAAGCTGTCATTTCCCCCCTCCCTATTTCCCATTACACACTAATACAGGTTTATTGTCCATTTGTTCCTCCCATGCCCCCTCCCTCCCAGCCTTTGATGGCAGGATGCCAGCAAGGTGCCAAGCCAAAGATGACAGACCTGACAGGCCCTTCTCCTGGATCCCACCAGCCAGAATAATCGGGCTGATGCAGCCCGCAACATGTGTCCTCTGCTGGCACAGGTGGGGCAGTCCAACCCCAGTGGGATAAGATGGTCCCTCAAGTAGCCTGGACGCATCCCATGAAGGACTTTAAAGGTGATTACCAACACCTTGAATTGAACCTGGAAGCAGACTAGCAGCCAATGCAGCTTGCAGAGCAGTGGTGTTACATGGGCCATTATTGGGGTCCCAAGAACTGCCTGCGCCGCTGCACTCTGCACCAGCTGTAGCTTCTGAATGCTCTTCAAGGGTAGCCCCATGTAGAGTGCATTTCAGTAGCCCAGCCATGAGATGATTAGGGCCTGAATGACTGAACACAGAGACTCCTGATCCAGTAAAGGCCACAACTGGTGCACAACCTGAAGTTGTACAAAGGCTCTCCTAGCCATGACTGCCACCTGCTCTTCGAGCAGGATTTGCAAGTCTAGGAGTACCCTCATGTTGTGGACTGGATCCATCCAAGGTAGTGCAGCCCCATCCAGAATGAAGGATGACAAAGTCCTACTTCTTGGGGCCCCATGTGCTTAAAGCCATTCAATCTTGCCAGGGTTCAGTCAAAGCCTGTTGTCCACCATTCAAGTCCCCACAGCCTCCAGGTACTGTGAAAGGGCAATAATAGCATCACTTGGGTCACCAGCGGTGGAAGTATAGAGTTGGGTATTGTCAAGAGTACTGCAGATACCTCAACCCATGGTGACGGATAATCTCACCCAGCGGCTTCATGTAGATGTTAAAAAGGAGTGGAGAGAGTATCAAGCCCTGTGGCACACAAGATAGCAGCCAAGGGCTGGACCTCTCATTCCCTATTAACACTGATTGGGACCAGCCTTGGAGAAAGGAACTGAACCAGTGCAAGACTGCTGCCCAGCCCCAGCACCTGTAGCTGGCCCAAAAGGATACCATGGTTAATGGTTTTTAAGGTCACTGAGAGGTCAAGGAGAGCAAGTATGGTTGCACTACCCCCATCCCACTCTCCAAAGATCATCAACAAGCATGACCAATGCCATTTCCTTCCCATAACCGACCAGAATCCTGACTGGAAGGGGTCCAGATAATCTGTTTCATCCAGGACCCTCTGAAGTTGCTAGGCCACCACCTTTTCCACAACTTTCCCTAGAAAGGGTAGGTTGGTAACTGGACGAAAGTTGTCCAGGCAGGTGGGATCCAGTGATGGATTTTTAAGGAGGGGGGGCGAACCAGGGCCTCCTTGAAAGCCCCCAGAAATGTCCCCTCCATCAGTCACATGTTAATCATTGCCTGGACCCACCTTCTAGTCACCGTCATGGAGGCTTTCACCATCCAGGAGGGACAAGGATCTAACTGAGAGGTGGTGACAATGACCGCATCGAGGACCCTGCCCACTTCCTTAGGTCCAAAAGGGTCAAACCATTCCCAGATAATCAGGCAAGACCTCTCCCCTGGATTGTCACATGAACTAGCTCCACACATGGGATCCAACTGGGAACAAATCTGAGTGACTTTGTCCATCAGGTGCTGAACAAACTCCTCTGACCGGTCCTGAAGATGATCACCTGAGCCTCCTTGACCCAGGAGGGATCAGGTGATACGGAACAGGGCCGCCAGGCAACACTCTATGCAATAAGAGCGGAGAAATAATGCTGTTTTGCCACTTTTACCGCCACGAGATAGGCCATAATGGCAGCTCTAAGTCATGTCCAGTTGGAGTCATCATTCATCTTCCTCTAGGCATCTCTTTTTTAAAAAAAACAAATTTTATTGGTTTTCCAGTTTTACATTTGAGTGCTTGGAAAGCAGCGTGGTGACTGGGCAGTCAATAGTTTAATAGCAAAGTCTCTACTACATATCTCAGGTTGCATTATCAAAAATTCCTTCTCTATTTCCCTTAACATTCAATGTGTCATACTTAAATTAGTATATTTCTAACCATGGCAAACTCAATTAACACATTTGTCAATATATTTTTTGCTTATACATATCCATATCCTGTTTTAAGTTTTAGCTAATTTTTCATTTTTCATTACAGTGTTCCAATGTACCTTTAACATCCATTGTATTTAAAGTCCTGGTAAACCAAATTTCCTTTATTTCACTATGCAAAAGTTATAATATCTAAAATACACATATTACTTACTTAAATATATTCACATTCTATTTGGTATAGATTTTCTATTTCTTGTCCTAGTACATCACTACTTACAAATAGAGTAACCTTTATTGTCTCAAATCCATCATCTATATTTTCTGGGCTAAAGAATAGTTCAAGGCTGATCCCTAATAGTTGTTTTCAATTTCCCTTATAAATCTAAGTCCTAAATATTAAGCCAGTTAGTCCCTTATTTTTTTTTATCATTTTCCAAAATATTTAAATTTAATAATCATATTTCCCTTCATCTCAAAATCTCCCTTTAGCCCAGTGGTTCTCAACCTTTTTAATGCCGCGACCCCCAACCGGTTGTAAGTCGAGGACTACCCAACCGGTTGTAAGTCGAGGACTACCCAACCGGTCGTAAGTCGAGGACTTTGCCTGCCCGGGAGTGCCGTGCATGTGTGGTGCCGCCCCCTGCGCCGGCCAAGGCGTAGCTGGCAAGCGGCAGAGACGGAGCAGGCCGACCACCGGCTGGGCCACCAGCTGGCCCAGCCCAAGGGAGGTAAGGCACCCGCCGGGCCCCACACGCGCCAGCAACCCTCCCTGCGCCCGCCGGCCTCCCACCCCTGGCCCTCTTTTACTTACATTTTTAGTAGTTGCTCAGCAGGGAGGGGTGGAAGCTTCCAGACAGCTCGCCTTCGCTGCAGACAACTTGCAGCACTGTTTGCAGACTGGGGCTTTTGGCGGGCTCAGCAGGGCAGAGACAGCCTGGACAATTCCTATTGGTTTTTGAAAGCCAATAGAATTAGACTCTATTCAAGAGAGTCTATTCTATTGGCTTTCAAAAGCCAATAGAATAAAAGGGAGTAGCACAGCTAAGGAAAAGGGGGAAAAATGGCGGATTGTGTTGTTTGGCGACCCCCGTGAAATGGTCGTTCGACCCCAAATGGGGTCACGACCCACAGGTTGAGAACCGCTGATATATAGCCTTAAGAGCATATAAAAATTTATCCCCAAAATTCATTTTCTCTACAACTCTCAATAAAAATTGCCAATTTAACTGATCAAAAGCTTTTTCAGCATCCAAAAATATCAAAGCCACCGGAATTTGATTATTCTTATCCAAGTACTCAATTAAGTTAACAATTTGTCTTAAATTATATTTCATATATCTCCCAGTTATAAATCCAGATTGATCACTATGGATTAATTGCTTCAAAACATGCATTAATCTATTTGCCAATATTTTCGAAAAAATCTTGTAATCTGTATTCAAAAGAGATATAGGTCTATAATTCTTAGGCTGGGTAAGATCTTGATCCTCCTTTGGGATCAACGATATAAAAGCCCTTCTCCAAGATGGAGGTACCTCTGCTCCCAACAAAATACTATTAAAAAGTTCCTTTAATGGTTCTATCATTTCTTCAGATAACATTTTATAACAGATTGCTGTTAATCCATCTGTACCAGGAGCCTTACCAACCTTTAATTGCTTAATTGCCCAAATAATCTCTTCAGAAGTAATTAAACCATCTCATCTCGTTGATCATTTGAAAGTCTAGGAAAATGTGCTGCCTGTAGATACTTTTCTATATCTGAAACTTGTATGCTTTCACTAGCATATAACTTTGAATAAAAATCTAAAAAACTCCTTTTAATCAAGTTTTGTTGATATACCTCTTTACCTTTATAATCTATTTTCTCTATAACCCTTGACTTCTGTTTCTTCCGTAATTGATAAGCCAACCACCTACCAGGCTTATTTGCATTACAAAATGTGTTATGTTCCATATACCGCAAGTTAGTTGCAATCTGATCAGCCATTAACATATTAAATTGCTCCCTAAGCATAGTTATAGAAACCTTTAAACTATTGTCCAATGGATTTAAAATAAGAGCCTTCTCTTTCAGTTTATCTCTTCTTCCAACTCTTTACGTTTTTGCATCTGTTTACGCCTATGCGCATTATTCATATGAATCAGAACCCCTCTCATGTAAGCTTTACTAGCATCCCACACCATTGACATCGAGGTACGCTTATACATATTCAAAAGGAAAAATTCCTTCAAATATTCTCTGCATTTCTGTGAATTCCCCTCATATCTAAATAAATTTTCATTCAATCTCCAAGTCCTTCTATTCCCATCTTCAACAGATAACTCCAACCATACAGGACTATGGTCTGACAATATTCTAGGGAAAATCTTGGCATTCTTAACCCTAGAAAAAAGATCAATAGTAATTAAAAAAAAGTCAATTCTAGAATACGATTGATGCCTGTCCGAGAAAAAGGTAAAGTCTCTTTCTTCAATGTTCCATTCCCGCCAAATGTCTCTAAGTTCCAAATTATCCTTCAAATAAAAAAAAGCTTTAGGTAATTTAGCGTGATTAGGAGATTTAAAAAGACCCTTCTTATCCTTACTTGAATCTAAAACACCATTCCAATCACCCATCATAATAACAGATTTATAATCCAATTGAGTTAGCTTCTGATGTAAAAACTTATAAAACTGTTTTTGTTGTTGATTGGGGCCGTATAATCCAATAATAAGAAATTTCTTGCCTTCTAATACTAATTCAATAATAACATATCTTCCTTGTGTATCAGAATCAATTAATTTAGCCGATAAGTCTTTTCTTACATAAATAACTACACCCCCTTTTTTTCCCGGAGCAGAAGCTGTAAAATGTGATCCCAACTGGGAATTAATCAAATACTTTTGATCCTTTAAAGCAATATGAGTCTCTTGCAAGCAAACAACATCATTCTTGTGTTGTTTCAAATAATGAAATACTTTCTTTCTTTTCTCTGGTGAATTCAAGCCATTAACATTCCATGTCAGAAACTTTGCCATCCTTAATGGCTTGAAACCTCTGGAACACAGCTTGAAGATCTGCTGTTGATGATCTCTTCGGTCTTGTTCCTCTCACGGGCTCTGTAGTAATCAAACCTTGTATTATGGATCCAGCATCAGCCTTCTGCTGTTCCTTTTCTTTACGTCTATGTGCTGCACGAGTCATCTTCTGTTCCTTTGAATCACCTTTTACCTCCAAACACTGTTCCATAGAACCAGACTGTAAATCTCCTGCTACCAATAACAATGCAGCTTCAGCTTTTCTTCCGGTCTTTCTTCTGTTCTCTTAGATTGTGGAGATGGTGGCGAACCTGCTTTCAGGACAGAAGTATAAAAATCTTTTGCTTTTAAGATTGTATTAAGTCTATAACGTGTCCCATTGTAGTTCACCACTATTCCAACAGGTATCTCCCATCTGAACTGAATCTGTCAAGTTTTAAGCTCCTCAGCCAGAAAAGCAAAATCCTTTCTTTTTCTAAGGATTTTTGGAGGTATTTCTTTTAAAATTATAACATCTTGAGCTGCAATTTGAAACCTCTGCTTATAAAAAGCCTGTATAATTTCATTACGAAGTGATCTCCTAGAAAAATAAATGACCACATCTCTAGGTAAATTTCTCTGCCTCGCAATCCATGAATTGACTTTAAATATTCTATCAATCTCTCTCAATATTTCCTCAGGTTCACATCCCAAAATAGGAGCAATATTTCTTGCCACCTCCTCTCTCAAATCCTCTCGTAGATTCTCCTTCAATCCTCTTATTCGCAAAACAAATTCCATGTCTCTATATTGTGACATGATAACTTCATCCTGTGTGGTATCCATCTTTTCTTCAACTTTACCAAGTCTGTATTCTAATTTTGCAGTATTCTCCACAACTTCATCCACCCTTTGATCTATACGTTCAATATGGGTGGCAAGCCCTTGGAATGCAAGAACAATGTCTTCCCTCATCTCCCTATTCTTATTCTCAAAAAGCTCTGCCACTTCATTTTTAATATCTTGTGCTGTTTTTTTTCAAAGCGTCCTGTATATCTTTAAGTGTAAATGCTGGTGGTGGAGGAGATGGTGGGGGTGACTTAGGCTTAGTAGTCTGAGTTACAGGAGAGGAGATCGAAGCTTTAGGAACCACAGGGATTCCAAGACACTTTGAAGCCATTTTCTGTCTATTTAAAACCACTTCTTATAAAATCAGCAATTTTCCCCAAAAACGGGGGGGGGGGGGGGAGAGAAAGTAAGAAAAAAAAAGAAAGATTCTTGCTTTTTAAGTAACCAAAATCTGTTACATTTTTAAACTTTGTTGCCAAATATAAGTCTTTGTTAACTCTGTCTTTTCAATCAAAAAAAAAAACCAAAAACACAACACTCCAGCGCCATTTTTCCACTCTTAGTGAAATCGAAAGGTGGAGAAGAATCTTTTAACTCTTTTTTGAGTTAAAGTCCCAAACATTAACAATTCTAATCTCTCCTGGTCAGCTCCGTCTGCTTTTAATTAACTCACAAGTCTCTTTAAGATGCAGATGTGAAAGCAGTGTCTTGCTTTGTTCCTGAAAAACAGGACAAAGGCGTCCTGGAATGCAGAGAAAAAAAAACGCCTCAGGCTCCGAGGGAGCTCTCACCCTATAGCCTCCAAATAATTAAGGAGGTGCAGGGGAGCTCTACCCCTACCCATGCAAAAAGCTCACCTCTTCCTCTTCTCCCAAAGAAAGAGGTTTCAAGCCGCGGAACAGCTGATATTCGCCGTCCCCGCTGGCTTTCACGCGATCCCAGGGCTGACGGCTAAAGAAAAGCCGCCATCGGCACGGCTGTCACCACAGGAAGCCAACTCTAGCTTTCCTTTTGTGCCAACCAGGCTTCCATGCCAATGCCTTTAAATCATCAGATAGATCTCCCTTCATTCTTGCATGTTTTGCTTGAACCAAAGGAGACCATCTAGTCATCAATTTTCCAGAGGAGCTGGCCCATTTATAATCATTAAATTGTTGTCCTGGTGGATCACCTCTCCGTATTTGCTCTAATATCTTTATCTTCAATTTGGTCTGGTCTTCTTTCTCAGGTTTCTTCTGGTTTAAGTAAAAGGTCATGTCCAGTTTTGTAGTTGTTTGGTTATCTAAGTTTTCAATATGCTGTCCTTGTTGATCATTAACACCCTCTATCTTGGTATTGCTTTCTTCCACTTCCGTTACTTTTTGGGTTATAGGTTCTTTAGTTACAGTCAGGGTTTGGTTGTGAGCATTTTCAATATATTGTAGTTGCTGTTCTTCAAGGTCCTTTGTCTTGGTATTATTTCCTTCCGCTTATATTGTTTTCTGAATTGTAATTTGTTCAGCTGGAGTCTGGGTTTCAATTTGTAGATTCAAGCTGGCACCTTTGTCTTTCAGTCTAGATTTAATTATCTCAGTAGCTTCAAGAATTTTTTCAGGTATAAGTTTATAGCTAATCGAGGTTTGTTGCTGGTCCTCCTCCATTTCTGAAGTAGTTATAGGTAGTCCTTTAGTGGAGGCTGTTTTAATCAAGAGTCAGTAAATATTTACCTCCACAGTTCTTAAAAGCCAATTTCAGCTTCCAGCTGTTCTTTCAGCCTTGTATCTTTTTTCCCCCAGATAATACCAAGGACAGGTCTAGGCTGTAAACAGGTCTCTTTGTCAGGGATATTTAGTTGCTATACCAAGTTTCACTACAAGATGTCCCCAGTAGCATTTAGAATCCTTTTCAGAACCCAGACTTTTAGAAATAGATAAAATAACAGGTCCCCGTGAAAGTAGGAACTTTTTGGGTCACCAAATATCAGAAAGATGCAAGTCTAGTTACTTAGTTGGCCTCTTCAGGGCTTTATTTTCCCTGCGTAATAAGACGCCTCCATTTTAGAGGGTGGGGGAAAAAAACGTTCCCTTCCCTCTCTCCTCACAAGTGTCAACGCTGCAAATACTGTATATTCTTGCTTCGACAATATGCAGAACTGTCTGGTATTTTGGGGGTTAATACAGAGCAGAAGAGGGTGGGGGTAAAGCCTGGGAAACAAAGAGGAAGGAAACTTTTGACCTTCACACTCATTGGATAATGTGATATATGACAGCTAATTTAGGGAGGGAACATGCTGATAATTTAACTGCTCAGAGGAAGAGAACTTAGATCTTAGCATAGACTTCGTTATGCCTGTACCGACATTTTGAATCAGTAAAAGACTTTTAGGGAAATCAATGCCTGGAAGTTCTTTGAAGTGTTTCATTAGCCGGAACCATAACAGCAAGGGGAAGAAGTTTCAAGAAGCTTTTTACAGGAAAGTACTTGGGATACAAAGAAGGTAGAATCTCACCCAGATCCTCCGCGGTGCTTTCAAAGTGCTTGATAGTGATTTTGGCTTCAGCTAGAAATGGCATAAATGATGGGCCACGTGAATGGCTGATCTTTTCCCCATCAGTTAGAAGAGTTGCCCCGGATCAAATGGGAGGGCTGCCGCCCTTCTGTGATCAGTTGGGGGTCCTCTTCACGCTCGTCGCCCCTCCAGGGCGACTTTTGACCCTTTTCAGGGTCCCCCAGTGGGAGAAAACCGGACAGCAGAGAGAGTAATTGCTCCGTATGTCCGCCGGCGCCGCAGTCGCAAACCGGAAGCCTTCCTCTAGGCATCTCTTAACCCTTTTCAAAATCTACAACTCCTCCGTGAAGCATGGGGAGGGTCGAGAGCAATGGGGCAAGAGAGGCCACACAGGCGTGATCCTGTCTAAAGCCGCGGCCGCCCTTAGATTCCAGGCTGTCACCTAGGCTTTGGCAGGGCTGTGCCTTGGGGTTATCCCCCAGTTCCCTCTGGAACCCGTTAGGATCCATCAGTCACCAGGGGCAGACCAACCGAATTAGTCCAGCCTACCTGCAAAGGGGAGGCAGCATAAGAGAATCTCAGGGACACCAGGGCATGATCTAACCATGATAAGGGGGATAATACCCCACCAGGTCACATTGCCATTGCTCGGACAAGAAAATCAAATCTGGCTTGTGACCACTGTCCCGAGTCGGACCTGTAATAATCTGGGATAGGCCCATGGCTGCCATGGTGGTCATGAACTCCTCGGCTGCTTCCGAGGCTGAACCCAGGGATAGCAGATTGAAGTCCCCCAGAACTATAGGTCTGGGAAACTACACCGCTAGCCCTGAGACTGCCTCCAGCAGCTCAGGCAGGGAGGTTGCTACACAGAAGGGAGGCTGGTATACTAGCAACAATCCCAACTGATCCTGTGAGCCCAGCTTCCAAAACAGGGTCTCACAACCAGAAATTTGGGGGCAAGGCCCCTGGAGGCCAAAAGCAACTCTGTGATAACCACTGCCACCCTACCTCCCCTGCCCTGCGTCTTAGCTGGTGCCAAACCTGGCTGGACACTTCTCCAAGAGGGAAACCCCCCCTTATGGAATCAGCCAGGTCTCGGTGATGCATGCCAGGTCGGCTCGCTTCTCATTGAGATCTTGAATAAGGGGGTCTTATTATTAACTGACCTGGCATTCAGCAGCAGCAGCTGGACCTCAGGGCCTTCAACGTTGTGCTGTCCAGGAAATGGTATAAGGTTTCCTGCCTGAGCAGGGGGTTGGACTAGATGACCTCCAAGGTCCCTTCCAACTTTATTATTATTATTATTATTATTATTATTATTATTATTATTATTATTATTATTATTATTGCTGGGGATCAACTTAGGGGGCCAGAACACGTCACTGATACTACATATCAGGGGCATCTTCCCCTGTAATGGCCTGCCCCCGGCATCCCATGCCCATCACCAATGTAATGCACTGTCCTGCCCTATCTCCCCCAAGGCAGTCATTCTCCCTCCTCCCCCGACCCCCTTCCTTGAAGAACGAAAGGCTCTGCCATCCCTCTCCAGTCAGTCCTATTCATCCTCTTGCACATCCTGGGCTCAAGCTCTCAGAGCCTGGAACTCCCCCCTCTCCAATCCCCCACCCCACAACACACTATCCTTCCTCCCAGACCAATCCCTCTCACTGGCACTCAGCTCTCACTGTGGGTGGGGGCTACAATCCACTCCACACACACAGCTGCTCCCAGGCACTTACCCTAGGAGCAGAGTTTCACACTTGTTCCTTAATCCACCCTCTTACGTAGCCCCGACTGTTGTGCTCACTGTCTGTCGGGTAGCCACAATTTTCCCCAAGTCTTTCCAAAACCTCACAACAGTCTCTAAGCAAAGGACACAATTCCTTGCAGTCCCTGTTGCAGCATTGTCCCACGGACTGATCTCCACCACAGCCACTTGATACAGCCTTGCTTGGTCTCTTCCACTGGAGCCCCTCTGGGCTTCCACCTCCTTTGGGCTTTGCCGTAAGGTATCCCTTAGTGTCTGTGGGGCAAGCCATCATCCCAATCTTCTTTTTCCACTTTAAATCTCAACAATAGTTTATACATTTTAGCAATCACACATTCATCATTTGTACATAATTCAATTTCAATTCTGTCTATTCCAGTAATTATACAATTGTTTTTCATTCTACACATCTTAGCTGAAGTTGTTTTTCTCAGTATAATAGTCATCTTCAAAGACTTTTTAAAATGAAACAAAAAATGGTATCGCTAACCTTGGATTAAAGTGATACAATATATTAATTATCTTATTGAAACCAGGAGGTTCTACCCTTTGTCTTGCTATAGAATCAGTGCCTACCTGATTAATATATAGATCTTTCTATATTCTTTGCAATGTATTTGTGTCATTACTGATAACTGTATTCAACCTAATGGAATAAGATTGGCAATTTAAAATGAACATACACCTGCAAAGCATACCAAAAAAAGATTAACCTAAAGATTCTGTACACTGCACAACTTCCACACCTTGTCAGCCTAAGATGGCCAACTCAGATGAAAATGATCCTGTCAGAGCATGCACAGCCCTATTGTGCTGAGATAACCTAGGAGTAGATACAGTAAACAGTGGTTTGTATTAAATTGTGGTTTATATTACACTATCTACAATATGCACTAGGAACAAGATACATACACGTGGTAATGCAGCAAACTCCAACATACAGCAGTTACAGCAGGAAACGGACGAGAGAGAGACACTCCAGCAAAAGCCTTCCCTTTTATACTCAGGCTCTTAAAGGAATAGAGACCCTGCTTGCTCTTAAAGAGACACAGACACAGACCCTGCTGAGTCATTCCTATCATTGCATCATCCACCTTACATCATTACATAAGCTGTTTAGCTATTAAATTATTACCCTGACACTCCTCCCATTTAAAGCTAAGCAGCTATTAACCTAAATGTTTTTACATTGATGCCTGTCTGCATTTAAAACCTAGTCAACATATTGGCTTGAACAATTGAACAATTTTTCTCTGCGTACTTAGTCAACAAGTATACCATATCCCCCACCCGAAAAGGCTTTTGGGGCTTCCTTTTCTTGTCTGCCTGTGCCTTTGAGGCCTCCTCTGCTTTTAGTAAAGCCTTCTTCACATTCCCCCAACCCCCCCATGTGGGCTATCCACTCATAGGGTTGATGGGGAGGGCTCCCCCTGGGAACGCTCTGGGATCGGGACAAAGTGCATGCCATGTACCACCCAGAAGGGGGCGAAGCCAGTGCTACTGTGAACCGCATTGTTATATGCTACTTCTGCAAACGGTAAGAGGTTAACCCAGTCCGTCTGTTGATAAGAGACGTAGCACCGCAGATACTGTTCCACCATAGCGTTGGCCCATTCAGCCATCCTGTTGGTACTGGGATGAAACGCTGAGCTGAGTCTTTGGGATGACCCGATGGAACGGACGAACTCACAGCAAAAACGAGCCGTGAACTGTACCCCCCGATCCGATATGATCCGTCGGGGCACCCTGTGCAGTCGGTACACCTGCGTGATGAATAGCTTGGCCAGCCTATGAGTGGACAGTAGCCCCTTGCACGGAACGAAATGGGCCTGCTTTGAAAAGAGGTCAGTGACTGTCCAGATCACTGTATAGCCATGGCTGTCTGGCAACTCCACAATGAAGTCTATGGCTGTGTCCTCCCAGGGCCGGGTTGGATCCGCAACTGTTTGTAGCAGCCCTGGCGGCCTCCCCGTATGGGGCTTTGTGGTGGCACACACAGGGCAACCCCATACGTAGGCCTCTATGTCGAACTTCATCCGTGACCACCAGAATTGGCGTTTCACCAAGTGTAGGGTTTTAAGAAACCTGAAGTGACCCGGCTGTTTCACGTCATGGCACCTCTGTAGCACCCTTGGTCTTATCGCCTGTGGGACATACAGCTTGTCGCCCTTCCACGCCAGCCCCTCCCTTCTAGTCAGCAGGGCTTGATGTCCCAGCAGCCAGGGATCGTCTTGGTTCGCTTTATGCAGTTCTTGGACCAGATCGTCTGCCAGGGTTCATGCAACCACCTGCGCTGCCGACTGCCTAAAAGGAGGCATAATGGTTTGTACCACTTCCCCCGCTTGCTGTTATATTGGGGCATGCATGACAGGGCATCTGCTAAGACGATTTTACCCCCTGGCACATACTTCAACTGAAAGTGAAATTGTTAATACTGCGCCCATCGTATATGTTTCAGGGACAGGCGCTGTGTTGTCTGCAAAGCCTCCAGGTTTTTATGGTCCGTCTGAACCTCGAACGGTTCTTTAGCTCCCTCCAGAAAGTGTCGCCAGGTTGACAATGCCCACTGTACCGCGAATGCCTCTTTCTCCCATATCACCCACGCCCGTTCTTTGTCTGTCAGTGTCAATCCGAGTCCTCAATCGTCGGGAAAATGAAAGCCAGGAACGCAGGAACTTGGTGCACGTTAGGAAGTTTTATTCACTGCCTAACTAACAAAGTCAGCACTGGGAATAGCTTGTTCCCAATGCTCTTTATAACACACCCACGCCCACATCCCCACCCTCCACCCACAAACCAGCATCCGTTTGATTACCCTTATAACCCCACCCTTGTGCTCTAATCCCGCTCCCTGTGCAGCCCCGCCCCCCTTAGTCCAGCATCCAACCGTCTGCTGCCGCCTCGCATCTGCTTCCTACAGCCCCAGTGGTAAGTTTGTTAGCTGGCCGGCGGGGTGCTCCGTGCCGGCCCCTGCATCCTCTGCGGCGCTGGGGAAAGGCTGAACACCATATGGCACTGCCGGCCGGTCTCCCCCACTCAGCTGGCCGGCGGGATGCTCCATTGCGGCTGCAGTGCCTCCCGTGGGGTCTGGGGCGGGCCGGTGGCCACGTGAGCCTGCTGGCCGGTTTCCCCCTCTCAGCTGGCCGGCGGGATGCTCCGTAGCAGCTGCAGCGCCTCCCAAGCCTGCCGGCCAGTTTCCCCCTCTCAGCTGGCCAGCGGGACGCTCCGTAGCGGCTGCAGTGCCTCCCGTGGCATCCGGAGAGGGCCGGTGGGCACGTGCGGCTGCCAGCCGGTTTCCCCCTCTCAGCTGACTGGCGGGGACCTGAATGCTGGCGCCGGTGTTCCCCGCGGCATCCGGAGCAGGCCGGCAGTCACATGAGGCTGCCGGCTGGTGTCCTCCCTCCAGCTGGCCGGCGGGGAGCTGATTGCCGGCGTCTTCTACGGCTGGGGCAGCAAGTGGGGCGATGTCAGGTGCGGCGACAGTATGTGCGGGTGGGGGTGGGGGTGTCCGTCCACTTCCCCCCCCACCGAATGGCAAGCCCTGTGGGGCTTGACAGTCAGCTTATGGGAGGTGTAAGCACAGAGCTGTAGCGTCCCTTGCCCATTCTTCTGGAGCAAAACCGCCCCTACGGCAACATCGCTAGCATCAGCTTGTATGATAAATGGCAGGTCAGGGTTAGGATGTAGGAGGACCGGCTCCCTTGCGAAGAGAGCCTTCAGGTCCTCAAAGGCCTTCTGACAGACCAGAGTCCATGCCAATGGTTGGCCAGGGTGTGGCTTACCCACTGTGTGTCCCGTATGGAGCAGGTCTGTTAGGGGGAGTGCCACCGTAGCAAATGAGGGGATGAACTGCTGGTAGAAATTTGCGAAACCCAGGAAGCTCTGCAGTTGGTGGGTCCAAGGTGCCCGCCACTCCAGCATGGCGCTGACCTTAGCAGGGTCCATCACCACCCCTTCCCCCGATATCTGGTACCCTAAATAGTTCAACCGGGTTCGGTGGAACTCGCATTTGGACAGCTTCACATACAGGTGTGCCTTCAACAGTTTTTCTAGCACCTGTCTTACCAGTTGGATGTGTTCCGTCATGTTGGAGGTATATATTAATATATTGTCCAAATACACGAGCACCCCACGGTATAGGTGCTCATGGAAGACCTCATTGATGAGCTGCATGAACACTGCAGGGGCTCCCTACAGGCCAAATGGCATCACTCGGGACTGGTAGCTTCCAAGTGGGCAGTTGAATGCTGTCTTCCACTCGTCCCCCCGTTTGACCTGGACCCTGTAATATAATATGCTTCCCGGAGGTCGAGCTTGGTGAACACCCTACCCTTCACCAAATGGGCCAATAAGTCTTTCATTAGTGGTAGGGGATACATATTCTCAACACAGACTCCGTTGATGCCGCGGAAATCCACACACAGGTGCAGGGATCCGTCCTCCTTATAAAGCACTGGAGCTGCAATCCGCGACCGTGCCGGCTGGGTGAAACCCCTTACCAAGTTCTTATCTATGTACTGGTGCAGCTCCTCCATCTCTATGGGCGTCATCGCATACATCCGGGGTTTTGGCAGTTTGGCACCTGGCAAAATGTCAATAGCACGGTCGGTTGGCCAATGGGGAGGCAGTACATCACACTCATGCTCCCTGAACACCTCGGCAAGGTCAGCATACACTGCCGGAAAGGGGGCTTTCCCCCCTTGCACGTCCCTGCCGTGCCACTACCTCCCTGTGTCTCCGCCCTTTTTTGCTTGTTTGTGAGCAGGCAGTTGAGGGCCAACACCTAGCTGTAACTTTCGGTATCCCCCTTCCCACCAGATCGTAGGTCCCCACTTGTCCAGCCACGCAAATCCCAAGATAACGGCCTCTGTCATGGAGGGGACCACTATGAACCGGAGGACCTCCCAATGGGCCCCCACCTCCAGCCGAACTGGCTCCATTATAAGGGTAGCCAGACCCCCCCCCAGTAGGGAGCCATCCACCTGTTCAAACCGTACTGGCCTGGCCATCTGCCTCACTCGGATCCCCACCTCTGCCACTACGGCCATGCTTATCAGGCAATGGGTGCAGCCGGAATCAATCAGGGCCCTGTACTCCCCGCGGTGACCTGTTTGCGGCCCTGTCAGAATGATGGGGATGATGAACGGTCGTACTGGCTCACTTACCATCGGGTCCTCGGCTGCCTCGTCCTCGCTGTCGTAGGATACCAGCTGGTATCTTGTGGCAGCTGTTGCCTCCTCCTCCTCTGGGACCCCCCCTCGATGGGTGGGGCTCTCGGTCTGGTGTGCCGCCCTTGATTTCTCTGGGGTCTTCTTGGGTGTGGCTCCGACTCTCTTGGGGGTCCCTGGCTTCCCTCCTGGAATGGGGACTGGACACTCCGCCACCCAATGTCCTGGTTGGTTGCAGCGGAAGCATCTAAATGATGGCTGAGGAGTACCTGCAGAGGAACCCAGAGCAGGTCCCTGGGCCCTCCGCCCTTCGTCCCATGGTCTCTCTATGACCCTGCATTGGTCGAAATGCCTACAAGCCTGCATCCACATCCACCACCACACGGAACCAGTCGTGTAACCAGCTTGGGATGCCCCGGTAGACACATGCCTGCCCCAGGTCCTGGTCTAAACCTGCCCGGAATTGGTGAACCAGCAGGCGTTCCAGCCAGGACCGCAGCCTGCCTGCCACCCGCTGGAACTCAGGTACATAGTCTGCTGCGGACTGGCCTAGCTGCCTCAGCGCCAGCAATTCCCCCTCTGCCGGTTGAACTCATGACACATCTTCGAAACGGGAATGCAGCGCCTCTAGAAACAGGCCGGCGTCGGCTAATTCCCTGGCATGGTTGCTGTATAAGTCCGCCACCCATTCCGCTGCTTCGCCATGCAACCCCGCAGTTACCACCACTACCATCGTCCACTGGGATGGATAAAACCGGGTGTATTGGTCCAAATGGCTAATGACCTGGCTTAGGAACATTGCCAAACGATCTGGGTTCCCATCAAAGGTCGCCTTCAGTGGTGGAGACCACAGGCCATCCCCTGAGCCCATGACCCCATGGGCCATCCCGGGCCTTGCAGGTCGTCAACCACGGGTGGAGGGCGCTGTTCCCCAGTCTCTGCTCCCCGCCGGGCTGCTGCACTGGCCGCTGGAACTAGACGCCTGCGGGGAACTCTGCTCGGGACCATCAGCGACCTGCCTTCCCACGAAGCCTGTGGTTGTCCTATAGGAACGGGCAGGAACACACTCTGCTCAGGGCCTCCCCCCTGTAGGGTGTCTGGAGCGTGGCTGGCACCTAACTTCAACTTTGGGCTGGACAACCAGAACCGGATCGACCCTGACTGGGTTGGCTGGGTCCCCATTCGTGACCATGCGGCCATCTCGGGTCCCACCTCCCACCTCGGCCATGAAGAGGGGTCCTGGCATCTGGCCTCTCTGAACCTCTCCCTCAGGATGTTCATTGTGTGTCTCCTGGGTGCCGTGGAATAGCTCCAGTCCCCTTTGTCGTCATTCGTGAGACGTCTCCACTCCATCATGGGGTAGCCTGAAGCGCCCGTTGTGTGTGCTTGGCCAGCTGCCAAGCCAGTGACAGCTGAACTATGCCACCACTCTCCTGAGGTTCCTGCATCCTGCGTCAGCCTGGCACTGTCTGTGTGTCGCTTACTGGACCTGCAGGCCGGGCCTCACGCACTTTGGGCCGCACCACCGGCTGGGTTTCTTCCCACATCTAGAGTTGGCGCTGCCACCTCAGCTGACTCTCCCCCAGCTGGCTCATCCACAGGTGCCATCTCCTGTGTACCCTCAGCCATTCCTTGAACAGAGCACAGGGAAATGGGTAGGGACACAACAAAATAAAGTGCTAGCTTTCTGTCAGAGTCCTTACCAACCCCTGGTGCCACAGAAGACAAGTAGTTGACGTCAAGGTGGCTGGAAAAACAGAACGGTCTGACCAGCGTTTTATTCAAACAGCAAGACAGCAAAACGGCAAAGTAAACTTAGCACTGGGAGTAGTTTCCTCCCAGCACTTTACATACCTTTCTCCAAATCAACTCCACTCCCCACCCACCTAACCAGCATCCGGTGGCTAGCGTTCAAACCAGGGATGCAGGCCTCTGGCTCTCCTCCCCATTTAGCCGTTTAGTCCATGCTGCTGGGTGATGCCCCCGCGCTGAGCAGCTATTCATCGGCCTCGCGGTTGCTCCACTTCCAATTCCCATCCAGGTAAGGCTGCCCTGGCTCCTTTCCCTGGCATCGTCCCTGCCACTGGCCTCCGCAGTCTTCCTTCCCTGTGCTTTCCTTCTGGCGTTCTCCCGTCGGTCGTCTCTGCCGCTTTTCCCCCCATGCCTTCTTGCGCCGAACAGCTGTTTGTCGGCTCAGCGGGGGAACTGCTCAGCCGTTTATCACCGTCTCCATCCCCCCTCCCATCCATGTTGAGCCCACGGGGCTTGACACAGTACTTCATACCCCATATTATCCAAGCTCAAAATACTGAGTAAATTATGGTCTAACTCTGGTACATATAATACATTATCCAATGTTTTTCCAATACCAGGTACATAAACTTTACCTTCCCCTTTAACAGCAGACTCTTGTCCTTTAGCCAAGCTAACAAATGTTTGTTTAGCTGGTCTTAGGTTTGAAAACATTTGTGGGTCATCTGCAATATGCTGACTCACCCCACTGTCCATCAACCATGTGTTTTTTTCAGTTAACGTTGCTGCCAGGGAAAATGTCGGTTGTGTAGTTCTACGATCTTGTTTCAATGCTCCTCTGTTTCCTCTCAGGACAGCATTTCTGGAGATGCTCTGTAGAACCACCTGTGAAGCAGCATTTCACCATGCAAACTTTCTCAGCTGCTGTGCCGGCACCCTGGGACGTAGCAGTTCTAGGCTTGGTCTGTGCGTTGACATCACCTCCTCTCTGCTGCCTTTCCAGCCGTTTCCGTTCCTCCTCCAGCAACCGGCCAGTCAAATAACTCATGGTTAAGTCCTTCTCCTGCATGGACTCTAAACTGGTCACTAGGACGTCCCATTAACTGTCCAATGAACTGAGCACCTCATACACCTTATGTGACTCAGTAAAAGTCATCCCTCTTTCCTCTAATTCTAGGAATTTCTTTCTCATGGACTGCAAATGCGTAGGCATGCTCTCTCCCGGCTTCAGCTGTGCTTTATATAGCTTTCTTGTCAGCATTACTTTGCTGCTTGCAGTCTCACGTACACACCGCGCAAAGCTTCCCAGCACTCTTTGGCAGACTGGAGACCCCTCATGTGTATCAGCTGCCTATCCTCCAAACTCAGGATTATGCTGCCCAATGCTTTCTCATTCTTTCTCCGGTTCCCATCATCCAGGACTACAGGTGGATCAGCAACTATCATCCACAACTCCTCCCTTCGCAGGTACATCTCCATTTTCAGACTCCAGGAGAGGTAGTTTGTCTCATTCAGTCGAGATACTACGAAACCTCCTCCCATTACGCTGATGGAAGCCATGGTGCCTCCTTCTTTAAACCACCACAAGCCTCAACTCCACTGGCTCTGGGTCAAACTCTCACTGGGTTTCTCTTCTCTCTGGGCCCATAACCTGTCAGAGCATGCACAGTCTTATTGCGCTGAGATAACCCAGGAGTAAATACAGTAAACAGTGGTTTGTATTAAATGGTGGTTTATATTACACTATCTACAATATACACTAGGAATAAGATACATACATGTGGTAATACAGCAAACTCCAACATACAGCAGTTACAGCAGGAAACGGACGAGAGACACTCCAGCAAAAGCCTTCCCTTTTATACTCAGGCTCTTAAAGGGATACAGACCCTGCTTGCTCTTAAAGAGACACAGACACAGACCCTTCTGAGTCATTCCTATCATTGCATCATCCACCTTACATCATTTCATAAGCTGTTTAGCTATTAAATTATTACCTTGACAGATCCTGGAATTTTCCCATCCATGCACTCCATAGAAGTGTGTATATTTCACATTGTGCGTCTTTGTCTTAAAAAAAAAAAAAAGGTCAGGACCAAGTAAACATTTAAGAAGTTAAAAAAATTGACTACTGATTAAAGTGAATTTGTTAGAGTTTTTACAGCTTTCCAGCGCAAAAATAAGCTCCAAAATTAAGCACGCATTCAAAATGAGCAGGAGGCATAGTTTAGAAAAACGTTATCTATAATATATATATATATAAACATGATACATACAGTTTCATTCAGCTCTGGAGAACATCAACAACTCTTAACTTGGAGATCAGAAAAAAACATCAGAGAAGACTAAGATGCCCAGACCTAGGCTGGATCACATGCCTCACACAGCCAATACTGTGTCTTAATCAAAAACAGTTCTCATTGGCTGGTTTGTTGCTATGGCTATTCCAGTTCATAAAATTCCTTACACAGTGACACTCCTCCCTTTATGACTGGAATAGACATAAAACCAAATAATTTAATACTCTTCCCATGGTGTACTCCACTCAATGGCTTGGTCATTACATCTGCCAGATTGTCATCTGAAGAAAAATGAAGCAAGCGAATTAGTTTACTTTTGATGGCTTCTCTGACATTACAATACTTAATGTCCACATGCTTGCTTCTAATTTTCACTCTGTCACCTGTTGCCATTTTAATGCAAGCAGCGTTATCTTCAAATACTGTTACAGCTTCTTTAACTTCTATGTTTAAATCCTTTAACAGCTGTACATACCAGGTTACCTCTGAACAAAGTTCAGACAGAGCAATAAATTCTGCCTCCACAGTAGAAATAGCTACAGTTGTTTGTTTTCTGGACTTCCATCCAATTAAAGTCCCTCCAAATAATACCACAAATCCAGAATTGGACTTTCTGGTTTGCACATCATTGGCATAATCACTGTCAACATAACATTTTAACTTTAACTCTTCAGAGACCTGTATTTGAAGACCCAAATTCACAGTTCCCTTTAAATACCTGAGAATTCTCTTCACACCCATCCAATGCAACTGCGTTGGTGCGGCAGTAAAGCGACTTAAGATGATTACTGCACAAGCTATGTCTGGTCTGGACCACTGTGACAGATATAACAGGCTTTCTATTGCTGACTGATATATCTCCTGATCACAGGCTTCACTTTTGTCCTCACCCAAAGTGTTGTAAAAATCTATGCTCATAGGTGTTGGAGCAGAATTACAATCCTTCATGTTGTATCTCTCGAACAGTTGTTCAATTTTCCTTCTTTGACTGAGAATGTAGCCACCTTTCTCAGTTTTTTGTATCTCTACACCAGGGGTGTCAAACTCAATTTCATTGAGGGCTGCATCAGCATCGTGGTTGCCATTGGGGGGCCGGGTGGGTGTGGCTGGCATGGGCATGGCCTACTGGGTGGGTGTGGCCAGCTCCATGTCACTCACGTCAGGGGCACCTGTGAGGGCCTGGCAGGAATGGGGCGCATCCGAGGGTGGGGAAGGGTGGGTGGGACAGGGGGCAAGCACAAGGCATGGTCCACTGGAGGAGCCTCACTGAGCCTTAAGCTGTGGACGGGGCCCCTGGACAGTGGCATGGACTGCCCAGAGCCCTGGGCAGTGGAGGTCAAGCGCCCAGCCCGGCCCTTGAGCTCCCATGGCATCAGGACCCCCCAGCCCTGCCTAGCCTAGCCGCACTTCCCCGAGGGGGTGCCCAGCTGCACTTACCTCCTCACTGCTGCTACTGCTGTGCTCACTCTCCTTGGCCAGGTTGCTCATGGTGGGTGCAGGAGGACAAAGTGCGTGGGTCAGAGAGAGGCCCACTCCCTCTCCATGCGAGGAAACCTGGCTTTGTAACCAAAGCATCCTCAGCAATAGGATGGGAGACCACCAGGGGAAGACAAAAGGGCAACAGGGGTGCTGGTAGCCAAGTGCTAAAGCAGGACTTCCCTCAGACCCTCCCTCCCTCCCTCTTATTCCAAACTCCTTTCTTCCTCCTTCTCTCCTTTCCTTCCTCCCTCCTCTTCTTCCCTGCCTCCCTCCTTTTCATTCCCATCTCCTTCTTTCCCTTACTTTCTTCCTGTTTCCCTCCCCTCCTTCCTTCCCTCCTTCTCTCTGTGCCCAGGAAGGGACGAGGAGAGGGGGAGAGGTTGGCAGCACTTCTCTCAAAGAATAAGAGTTGGAAGAGACCACACCAATTCCTAACTTCCCATTCAATCCAAAGTTTTATTATTGCCTGGATTTTAGGGAGGGGAGGAGGCAAGAATAGACCACAAAGCTAATCTGCAAGTTTGCTCTCTCGCCTGCCTGCACACCACCTTCCCCTGTATGTGTGTATGTGTATGAGAGACAGAGAGAGATCCCCTTTTTGTAAGTTTGCTTACTCTGCAACTCCCTGCTGTCTGTCTGTCTGTCTGTCTGTCTGTCTGTCTCTCTCTCTCTCTCTCTCTCTCACACACACACACACACACAGGTTAATAAAAAAGAGAAGGAGGGAGGAGAAAGGTGGAAGCTCTCCTTTTTTGTAAAACCTCAGCTTTCTCCTCTTCCCCTCCTGGCTCTCTCTCTGTGTGTCTCTGTCTCTGTCTCTCTCATACACACACACACACAAACCCTTCCTGTTTTCTCCTCCTTGTCCTTTTCCTCAGCTGCACCTGGAGTGGGAGGAAGTTAAAAAAAAAAAAGAGAAGGGGTTTGTAACACCTTGGCTTCCTCCTCCTCCTCCTCCTCCTCCTCCTCCACTCCTGGCTCTCTCTCTGTCTCTCTCCCTCTCTCTCTCACACATACATACACAGTAACCCTTCCTGCTTTCTTTTCCTTCTCACCCTTTCTGGCCTGGCAAAACAGAGCCACAGGAGGAGAAGCCCAGCAAAGTGGGGCATGGCTGGGCATGACGGGGTTAAGCTGGGAGGGGTGGGGAGGGGAGGGCTAATGCAAATGAGCTGCTGCTGCACACCACCAGCCCCTGAGTGCTTGCTGTTTCCTGCGTGTGTTCCAAGGTGCCCAGCTGGGTTGCGGTGTGTCAAGGCTGGGGCAGCGGGGGCCGGTCCCTTGCCATTTCTGGGACAGCCCCAGGGGGGGGCAAATCTGGGCCCTCCCCAGGCCGCATCCGGCCCGCGGGCCTTGTGTTTGACATGTCTGCTCTACACCAAGATAGTTTTGTATTTCACCCAGACTTTTCAACTCAAACTTTTTCTCCAATTGATTAGCAAATTCCTTCACCTGTGCCAGATCCTTTGCAATGAAGCAAAGATCATCCACAAATGCTAATAATTGGCAATCCCCACTGTGGAACCTTGCAGTATATATGCAACCATCAGCCTTACAACTCTTGAACCCAAGACCCTTCAATGCCACATCTAAACAGATGTTCCAGTTTCTGGCTGATTGCTTCAGCCCATAAATGGCCTTGTTCAGTTTATATACAGTGCCAGGCTTTTTACTTTCATACCCTGGTGCTTGAACCATGTAAATTTCTTCCTCCAACTCTGCATTGAGGAATGCTGTGGTTATATCAAAGTGCCAAATTTTATGCCCACGTGCCGTTGCCAACGGTAGTGCCAACCTTATAGTTTCACTTTTTACCATTGGTGCAAATACCTCATCATAGTGCACATTTTTCTTCTGCGAAAACCCCTATGCCACTAATCTTGCCTTATGTTGGACTTCATTGTTGGGTAACACTTTCTTTTTGTATACCCATTTACATCCTACAGCTTTGTAACCTTGTAGCAAAACCAAAGAGGTGAACACTTTATGTTCATCCATGGATTTCATTTCTTAGTTCGTGGCATCTTTCCACTTCACTTGCTCCACTTTGGGTAGTGCCAATACTTCCTGATAGTTTCTTGGCTCATACCATACATTACACATCTTTACTTTCCCACCAGAATACCTGTCAGGTGGAATCCCTTTGTTCCATTGCTCTGACCTGC
Source organism: Crotalus adamanteus (assembly GCA_039797435.1). Classification (NCBI taxonomy): domain Eukaryota; kingdom Metazoa; phylum Chordata; class Lepidosauria; order Squamata; family Viperidae; genus Crotalus; species Crotalus adamanteus. The sequence continues at coordinate 526,297 of CM077935.1, read as the reverse complement.
ATGGCATTGACTGCTTTTGAATGTCAACCCTTTCCTGCTTCACATCAGAGTCACCATCTTCTTCTGACTCCTTTTCTTGCACTTTTTCAGCTTCTCCTCCTCGAACGCTGACACTGTCACTAAGTGAATCACTGTCACTAAGTGGATCATCCCCAGAATTGGCATCAATTCTGCCCCAATTCTGCTCTGCAAAGCTAGCAGACCTGGAAATTACTATTCTTCTGCTTCCATCGCTAAAACGATAGCTCTTTGAGCCAGGCTCATAGCCCATAAATCTGAGCTTTCTAGCCTTTGGTTGCCCTTTTTTCCTAATTGCCTTTGGAATATGTACCCATGCATTGCTTCCAAACACCCTTAAATGTGCCAGAGATGGCTTTCTCCCATATAGCACAGCATATGGAGTATCATTGATAGAGGAACTCCACAGCCTATTGACCAAATAATTTGCAGTCAACATGGCTTCGCCCCAATATGACCTGCTCAGACCAGAATCCTCCAGCAGTGAATCTTTCATGGTCTTTCAGCCACGCCATTCTCAGCTGCTGTGTACGGATTTGTGCGTCTACAGTATGTTTTATTCCTAGCTGTCCCAACCACTGTTGAAAACTTGCTGACATGAATTCTGAACCCGTCAGTTTGCAGCTGGCATGTTGTTAGTTGTGAAGTCGTGTCCGACCCATCGCGACCCCATGGACAACGTTCCTTCAGGCCTTCCTATCCTCTACCATCTTCTGGAGTCCATTTAAGCTCACGCCTACTGCTTCAGTGACTCCATCCAGCCACCTCATTCTCTGTCATCCACTTCTTCTAATGCCCTGAATCTTTCCCAGCATTAGGCTCTTCTCCAGTGACTCCTTCCTTCTCATTAGATGGCCAAAGTACTTGAGTTTCAACTTCAGGATCTGGCCTTCTAAAGAGCAGTCAGGGTTGATCGCCTTGCAGTCCAGGGGACTCGCAAGAGTCTTCTCCAGCACCATAGTTCAAAGGCCTCAATTCTTTGGCGCTCAGCCTTTCTTATGGTCCAACTTTCACAGCCATACATTGCAACTGGGGAAACCATGGCCTTGACTATACGTACTTTTGTTGGCAGGGTGATGTCTCTGCTTTTTACTATGCTGTCTAGATTTGCCATAGCTTTCCTCCCCAGGAGCAAGCGTCTTCTAATTTCTTGGCTGCAGTCCCCATCTGCAGTGATCTTGGAGCCCAGGAAGATAAAATCTGTTACTACCTCCATTTCTTCCCCATCTATTTGCCAGGAATTGAGAAGGCCGGATGCCATGATCTTGGTTTTCTTAATGTTGAGTTTCAAGCCAACTATTCCACTCTCCTTCTTCACCCACATCAAGAGGTTCTTTAGTTCCTCTTCACTTTCTGCCATTAGAGTGGTATCATCTGCATATCTTAGGTTGTTGATATTTCTCCTGGCAATCTTAATTCCAACTTTTGATTCATCTAGTCCTGCCTTTCTCATGATGTATTCTGCATATAGGTTAAATAGGCAGGGCAACAGAATACAGCCTTGCCAGATGGAGAAGGAAGGAGATTGAAGGGGAAAGGAAGGAAGGAAGGATTGATCTTTGGAGAGTCATGTTTTCCCAGATGGTGATGAACTGCAACTCCCAGCATTCCCCGCTCTTCCACAGTTCTTTTTAGGGCTGCTGGGGATGGTACTCTGGAGCCCCCCATCCTCATCCCGGCACCTCTTGCCCTCTCCCAGCCGCCCACCCGGGACCTGCCCACCCCTCCAGCCTCCTGAGCGCCATCGCAGCGGTGGGATCATGGGAGCCCCTTTCCACGTTGCGCAGCTCTTCACCGCCAAACCCTTCCCCGACTCGTCACACGCGAGAGGGGCGTGGCCGGAGCACCAGCTCCCACTCGGAAGGCGCCGCTTCTCCCCTCCCGGCCCATCCGGCTGGCCTCCAACGCACATGCGGGCATCGCCCTCTTCCCCTCTGCCTGGCCGCTTCCGAGGCCCGGAGCCCGGCGAGCCAGGAAGGAGCCGCTCCTGCCTGCGAGTCCCAGGGCCGCGCCGGGCGCCAGAGGGCTGAGGCAGCCTCCAACGGTGAGGTGGGTGGGCCGGGCGGCATGGGGGAAGCTCCGGCGCGGCGTGGAGGGCTGCCGGGGCGGAGCACGGCTGGGCAACCAGGAGGCGTGGGGACTGGCTCGGCGCCACAGCTCAGCTCAGTCAGCAGCGGTGGCAGCAGCAGAGCAGCCCAGCGGCAGCACCAGCAGTGGCCCAGACCCGGCTCGGCTCGGACCAGCCACCCACACAGCTGAGTCGGCCCCACGTGCGCCAGCTACCCTCCCAGCGCCTGCCGCTGCCCCGCTAGCCTCACCATGGCCACTGCCCGTTCGATGCGGCGGAAGGCAGGCCCAGGCACTCCTGGGCGGCGCTCCCACCCCTGGCCCTCTTTTACTTACATTTAGTAGTTGCTCAACAGGGAGGGGTGGAAACTTCCAGAAAGCTCGCCTTAGCTGCAGACAACTTGCAGCAACGTTTGCCGACTGGGACTTTTGGCGGGCTCAGCAGGGCAGAGACAGCCTGGACAATTCCTATTGGCTTTTGAAAGCCAATAGAATTAGACTCTATTCAAGGGAGTCTATTCTTTTTATTATTATTATTATTATTATTATTATTATTATTATTATTATTATTATTATTATTATTATTATTATTATTATTATTTTAGACCAACAAAACAAAACAAAACATAACAAACATTACACACATACACACGTAATATATCCTTTTTTGTTAACAGCAGTTTGTAACAGTACTCTTCTATTCTTTACATTTCCCCCCCCCTTTCTTCTTTGAAATATTTGTCCTTATTGCCCCATTGTTTCTTATTTACATTTTCCTTCTTTCATATTCTACTACTTACTAGGAATCCAACATTATTCATTGTAGTAACACTCATATTTTTTATAAGACTCGACCGGAATTCCATCTAAGCATGGTGATCATACAAATATTTTCATATTATTTAGTGCATATACTGTTTTTACTCTAATACTATTTCCAACATTAAAATTCACCCCTTTTCATCCAAGTATATTTATTTAATTTTATTTTTCTTTGACATATATAATAATTCCTCCTTTCTTGTTTTATGCTAATATTGTGTATAATGTTTCTAAATTTTACTTTCTCTAGTAATTTTCTATAATCCTATTTTATGTGAACTTCCTAAAGATACATCACATCTACATCCAATTTCCTTAAATTGTTAAACGTCTAAACTCTTTTTCTTGATATATTTAATCCATTAATATTTATAGAAAAGAGCTTAATTACGTCTCCCATTTTTAACTTGACCTATTTTGTTTTTTATTTTGTTTTATACTTCTTGTCTCTATAAGTCTTCCTTTTGCTTCTCTTTCTAACCTTTCTCTTTCTTGTAACTTTTGTATTTCTCGCTCTCGATCAACTTCCTCTAATAGATCTTCATCATAACTTTTACTCTCCGGCTCTTCCCTACTTTCTTGTTCTTCTCCTTGTGAAAAGTAACTCTCATAAAAGTCCTGTGCTTTCTCAAGTGTATCTATCTTGTATTTTTTCTCCTGCCAAGTTAAAAGTATGCCTTCAGGTATTAACCAACGAAACTTGACTTTATATTTAATTAATTGGGTCGTTAAAAATTGGTATTCTCGTCTCTGATTTCGTATACTACGTGGTATTTGTTTTAATACAATTATTTCTTTACCCTTTATGTTTTGTTTAAGATTTCAAAATATTGTTGAGGAAAAGGAGGAAGATTTGGGAGAAAAGATGGCAGAGATTTTGGCGGTGATTTTAGGCAAAGAAAAATTGGAAGTAAAAAGAGACATGGATGAAACATATAGAGTATTCACAAATTATGCACGAAGGCATAGATTGGCGAGAGAGGTTCATATAAGGTTTACTAGAAGATCAATAAGGGATGAAATATATAAAAAAACAAGAGATGAATCAATAATGTATAAGAGAGTCTATTCTATTGGCGTTCGAAAGCCAATAGAATAAGAGGGAGTAGCACAGCTCATGAAAAAGGGGAAAAAAACAAAAACAAAAAATGCCGGACTGCGTTTCATAAGGATTCTATGAGGAAAAACTCCAGGACTTTGGCATCCCCTGTGAAATGGTCGTTCGACCCCAAAAGGGGTCGCGACCCACAGGTTGAGAACCGCTGCTCTAGTCCAATCCCTTACTGAAACAAGAAACTATCCATTCAGACCCTATCAATTTCTAACCTCCTCCCAAAAACCTCCAATAATGAAGCATCCACAGTTTCTGGAGATAGTTATCCCACTGATTAATTATTCTTACAGTCAGGAAATTTTACCCAATTTCTGTTCTTTAAAAAAACCACACAAACAAACATGCAGACAGAAACTGCCCCCCCCCTTTTTTTTTTTCCTTTTCTTTCTTTTTTCTGCATCTCTTACTTTTCCAAGGCAGAAATTCTTGGGTTAAAAAAGTAACAAACTAAACATGTTTAAAAGGATTGCTCAAAAATTTTACCCCCCTTCAGCAGCCCTTCCACCATGGGCTTTAAACCCATTCTTCCTTCCAATGTAATGTTATATACTGTTTCTGGTGAATTACTTCACTAGGGTTCTTTAAAGTCACCTTTAAAGGATCCATGTGTACCCCTCTTCTATTGCTCTCTTGGGCCCATATAAGAGGGTCCACTTTTCCTTGAGCTTCCTCACTCAAGGTCATAATATTTACAATTATTTCTCTTTCATTCCCCATAATAACAACCCCCAATTTACCAATTAAGTACCCCCTGGCCAAATTGCAGCTCCCTTTAACCAATACAAAGTTCAGGTCCTTTTACTACTGTCTGGACCATAGCAGATTTAAATATTGTTATTTCTACTACATGTCCCCAATTCCCTGATCCTTAATCTTCCCTTTCCCAATTTGCATTCCTGGAGGTATATAGTTCAGGGTAAATCTGGTGGCTCCAGAATCCACCGAGTACACCCTTTCCTCCTCCAGGGATCCAACCTTTAAGGTTTATCAGGGGTTCCTAAAAAGCTGGACCAGAAAACAGATTAGTCCCCTGACACCCCTAATCCTCAAAATTCACCAAATTTGCTAGTTCTTCCCCCTCCTTCCTCTTAGGGCACTCATTTTCCCAGTGTCCTTCCTCCTTACAAAAGGCACATTTATTTATTTAGGGACTGGGAAAATTTTTTCTCCTAGGGATTTATATCCCTTGGTGCCAACTGGCTGTCCTCAGCCCCAACCTAGACCTCTCCCAAGACCTTTTACTGATTTCCTGATTACTCCTCCACATCCTCTTTGCTGGCCTGTTTGCACCAATTGAGCCATGATTTTTATCTTATGTTACATTTATCTCTCTCCTCTCTTCGCATATACTTTCTGAGCCTCTTTTACCAGTAATAAATCTTCTATTGTTTTAGTTTTCCATGTGTCTAATTTCTGCATTTTTACCCTAATACCTTCCCATGCTTTCCTACAAATTGATATTTCACAATCATTTGATGTCCTGGATTACCAGGATCCAAATGTTCATACTTTTGAAGTTGGCTTTTTAATCTTTCTAACCATTTGGTTGGTGTTTCCTCCTTTCCTTGTTCTAATGACAGTGCCTTCTGAATGTTAAGACTCTGAGGCACTGCATTTTTAATACCTTCTATTAAATATCCCCTATAATCAGCCATAGCATTCCTCTCTGCACGCCTGTTACCATCCCACTTTGGATCTGCAACAGGGATCTCAGCCTGTTCATTCTTTTGTGAAAACTTTTTCTTACACTGTTCCCTAACTGCTCACCTAATCATCCCATTCTCTTCTGGTGTAAACATGTTAAAAATGGGTTGCATTTCTCCCCATGAATATTCCATTGGTCCTAAAAACATTTCTAACCTGTTTTCCTACTTCAATAGGATCTTCTATTAGTTTGGGCAATTCTTTCCTAAATTGCCTGATTTTTTTTTCCCCCTTGGAGAGGGGTTTTCCCCTCTCGTCACCTTCCAAACTATAGGAACCTCAAGAAATACATAGCTATCTACTTAACTCTTTCACACAAAATAGCAGATCAGAGTTCTCGCCTTTCATCCTGGCCAGGCATAAAACTTCACACAGCTCCTTTCTTTCTCTCTCTCTCCCTCTCTTCCATCTGATTATTTCCATTCTTTTAACACTTTCTATTGTCCTTCTAATTACTAAGAAACTAGCCTTCTTCACCCTTTCTTGCATTTACACCAGACACAAAAAAAGTCCAAGTGCTTCACCCCAGGCAAAACAATCATTCTTATTTTCAAGGAGCTTTTTCAAAGCCAATGAGCTCCATTTCCCAAATTTCCTTTTGGAATAAGGCCTTGTTGTTTTGTATATTACTGTAAGAGGGTCTCTCCCTCCCCTCCCCCAGGTCTTTAGAAATGAGTCAATACAAACACAGAAACACAGAGACCCTTAAACATCATTTCCAGACCTTTGGAGGTTTGTGTCCCTTTAAATTTCTACTTTTACTCTTTTGAGGCAACTTGTAGCTTGTTCTCCAGGCAGTGGGGAAATGCAAGGAGCGTTTCTGATAGAAATGTAATGGGGGACCTTAACCACTGCCTTTCCATTCCCCACCACTCTAAGCCAAGCTGAGAAGCCCAATTTAATTTATTGGCTGGCCAAACATGTACTTAGGCCAGATATATACTGTAATGTATCGTCCTTCCTCTGTTCAAATGCCTTGTTTAAAGCATTGACTTAAAATACTTCAACATTCTCCCTAAGGGATTCCCATCTCCCTAAGGGGGTTCATTCCAGAATGTAAATACCTTTCCTCTTTTTCCTTATTGGCTGGCACACTGGCCGGGGAGGCGTCCCTCCTCTTCAAACTCTTATGGCCCATTAACACCCCTCTGATATATAGATACCCCTCTGGTATCTTACCTGTCAGGCTGAGTTGAAGTCCTTCCTTAAGTCGGCCGACTTTCCCTTAGGTTTTCACTGGGTCCTGGCTTTTTGTCTCGGGATTTCCGATTCCTCCTTGTTTGAGCAGGGGCAATCCGACCTTTAGGGCTGGGAAAAACTTACCCAGGTGCGCACTCCCATTTGGAATATCCCCAGCTGCCAAAGATGCAAATCCCGGAGGAGCCCCCAAGGCTGTTATGTGCTCCTGGCTACTTTCCTTCGTGACCAGAGGCAAGCTCACCTGACCAATAACCAGCCAAGACACAGTGAAGGCCTTTTGTTTCGTTTATTGCAATAAGCGGGGAGAGAAGCTATCAAAGCTTGGTTCTCTCCAAAGTTTTAACCCAAAATATTTCCTTCTTTATACATCCCTTGTCCCGGCTGCCACATCCCTCCTCTTTCCTCATTGGCTGAGGTACTAAGAGGTTACACTCTTTCTGACCGCCTCCTACATATTCCCTGCTACATACTAAATCATACATCACATGTACATTAAAATTAGGAGATAATTTATGCAAGGTGTGTCGGTTAATATTAATCAATTAATTGTGCATGCTCAGTTGCCTGAGTTCTGGCCCCCTTTTTTTATGACTTCTTAGAAAAATAGTTTCTTTCCTGTTTTGCTAGTTATCTTCTATTACAGATGTTTTCTTCTTCCTTTCTCACTCTAAGACCCAGCTATTTTTGCCTACATATTTCCTTTACATCCTTTCTTTATGTTAACCTTTCCTGTTTCCCATCATAGCTTCTCCACTCAGTAAATTTCCACTGCAGCAAATTCAATTTTAAATTTCTTTCAATATTAAATTTTGAATACCTTTCTTGTACTTCTGTCAAGATTATCCTGTTTTATGCTCTGCACATACATTCCCATTTCTTTTTATGAGACATCTCCCATCCACAAATGTGGTCTCAAACCACATTATGCTCCATTTCAGGCACACATAATACATTATTAAACCTTTCCTACAGACATGGAATCAGCACACTGTCTTTCCCCATGACTTTTGCCTTCTGGCCATTTGCTAAGGCCACTGCATCTCCTCCAGTTGAATCCAATCTGGAAAACAACTTAGAATTATTAACAATTGTTTGACTAGACCCACTGTCTATTAACCATTTGTCTCTGCTATTAGAATAGCTAACTTTTGCAACAGCAGCTTGTCCATTTGCTATTTTTCTTCCTTGTAAACAGTTTTTCTTTAAATGAGTTTCAGCCCCACAGATAAAACACTTCTTTTTCTCCTGTTCTTTCCTCTTGGGAATTCTCTGCTGAGATGTAATCTGATCTCTACAGACAGTTGGTCTCCTGCTTTGCTCTCTCTGCTCCTTGAACCCCCCACCTCAGGAATTTCTCCTCGTGGCTTCTTCTAAACTGGCGCTTCTGTTTCTCAGAAATCAAACAGGCTTTAAGCGCCTCCATATGTAATTTCTGTTCTGGTCTACATTCAAAAATGGCTGAAACTATAGCCCACGGTTCATCAAGACTATTTAAGATCAACAGCACCTTCTGAGATTCCGGAATCTGCATTCCTCGCTGTTCTAATTCAACAAACAGTTTCTGCATGTGGAACAAATGCTCTTCTATGCTGTCTTGTGGCAGCAGCCGGGCTCTGTACAATTGCCTTGATAATTGCACTATATTGCATGCTGACTCACTCACATGCACACTTTTCAACTTTAACCAAACTTTTTTTGCAGTTTTTAAGTCAGCTACATTTAAGAATTGTTCATCTTCCACACTTAAGATGATGTAAGCCAGTGCCTTATCATGCCTCCGTTGATCTGCAGCTGCTAATTGCCCTTGGGGTGGGTTAATCACAATATCCCAGAGCTCCTTAGCCTTCAGAAAGCATTCCATTTTTGCAGCCCAAATAAGATAATTCTTTTGTCCCAATCGAGGCAGAGAGCTCTCCTTTAAATCAGCCATCCTGCAGGCCTTCAGCTGAGCAACCTTTTCTTTCTTAATTCAGGCAGTCCCTCATCTGATTCTCTTCTAGCCCCTTGTTAAGGCAAACAGTTTTTGCATGTTTTTCCCACTTGCTGGGGAATCCACCACTTCCTTCACTTTAACTAGCAGTCTCCCAGGAAAGTACAAGTAGTCCTCGACTTATGACCACAATTGAGCTCAATTAACAGTCACTAAATGAACTTTTGTAAGTCGAGGACTACCTGTAGTAATAATGTTCACTGCTCTCAATACTGAGAGAGAATAGTTATGTAGACAGAACAAACTTAAACTATAATTCTCTTTGCCTCCTTGTGGAGTGTAGAAAATCATAGAGAAATGGTGACATTGTCTGTTACAATGGAGTATAATTATTTTTATTTCTCTCTGTTTGTTAAATACTGTCGCTGACCTAAGGTTTGGAACCATAGTGCTACCGTGTTTCCCCGAAAGTAAGACCTGCCCCGAAAATAAGCCCTAGCTTGATTTTGGGGGGTGGGCCTAATATAAGCCCTACCCCCAAAATAAGCCCTAGTTTTGGGGTGAGGCTCACACCTAAAAATCAAGCTGGGGTGGGGGTGTGGAGCTGCCCCACGTGCCCCCACCCGCTTACTGTTGCAGTCAAGCCTTCCATCAATTGACACCTGCCTCACATCACCGGCTCTCTTCTTCTGCGGCACCCCCTGGCCTGCATTTTGCTGTCAGAGGCCTTCCAGAAAGTCCTCTGATGGCGAAATGCAGGCCACAGCTCCATTCTCAGCTGCAGAGGTTTTTCCTTCAGCTGCAGAAGAAATGGGCCAGCTGGGTGGGTCTGTTGGTGCTGCTGCCGTGAGGTGAGACCGTGGAAAAGACATCCCTCAAAAATAAGACCTGGTGCCTCTTTTGGAGCCCCTCCCCCCAAAAAAAATGACCGGGTCTTATTTTTAGGGATACACGGTAGTTGTAGAAACCTGTTACTATTAAATACCACAAGATGGCAGTGTTGCAATTATTTTCTTGCATTTTGAATTGCAAACTATGCCAAACTTTACATTAAGATGTAAATAATTCTCATTATTCAAACTGGAAATTTGATAAAAGTAGGTGTTGTTGCTATATATTAGTGGCTAGGATGTTTTAGAACATAATAATGCCGCCCATTATCCTCTTGCTATGGGAATCTTTGTTATCCCTCAGCCAGAGAATGATGCTGCTAGGTCTACCCAAACATTTATTATCTATTACTTAATTGAGAATGACCAGATCAGCCTGATTTGCTTTACTCAGCCCTGAATGGAGGGTGATGAATGGAGGAGAAGGAAGATACAGCATTTGAATCTATTAGAATCCTAACATCCTCACTTTTATTAAGGCTTTTATGTTCTGTTAGAGTTTGATGGTTTCTACTGGTATTCAGAGAGTCAGAACAAGAAGGTTGTTGATGTGTTACCCACTCTAGTGGCCAGCAGCCTTGTTAGTCAGGCTACCAGAGATAGTCTCAGAAAACCCAAATAATGGTCCTTGGAAAACATTCACCTGTTGGCTATATTGTCAGTACTGGCTCAAGGTTGGTGCCAAAAAGCATGCAAAAAGCCAAAAGGGTTGGGGTGAGTCCATATATTTATCAAACAAGGAAAAGCCTCCAGAGACAGAAAAGACAAGCTGCTGAGGGAACTAGCTTAAAAAGGCACCTTCCCCTTTAAGAATTAGCTACTCGCTAGAAAGGAAAGTTAAGGAGCCAGCAGGCAGCACTTAAGAAAAAAAAAACAAAATGTAGCAAGTACTGGCTGCCAGCTAAGGCAGCCTCCCCAAATGGCTCCATTCATAAGTAAATGAATGCTACAGGCGAAATCCATTCAGGACAAAAATACTTCAAAATCCCTTGCTTACAGCTAACAATAGCAGAGCAATAGAATTAGAACCAATAGCCCCTCACCGCAAAATCCAACACGAGCCATCAGCCACAATAGAAATTGCCAAACACTCCTTAAGAACACAAAGCCCACATTGCACAAATCCCAGAACTTCAAAGTCACAAAATCACATAAGAATCCTTCCATTCTCCCAGTTTGTTGTTCAGCTGATCCAGAACCGAACTGCAAACGGCACTTTGCTTCTGCCAATAAACATCTCTCGAGCAGCCAGAGCAGCCGGCTTCCTCTCGCCTATTCAAACTGCAGCACTTCATATTTTTTTTCATTTCTCTTAAAGGTATAGCCTGCCGGCTGGAAAGCAAGCCCCCGGCTTTTTCTTCCAACGCTTCCTTCCTTTTCCGTTTCACTTCCTCCCTCCGTGCCTCACCTCCAGCCGATTCTGCCTTTCTTCATTCCTCATGGAGGGCGACCCCTCCCCCGCTGCGTTTCTTGCCTGTTTGTCGCTGCCACCTGTGTGCGTGCCCGGCAGAGATGGCTGCCACAGAAGTTGTAAATCAGCTCCAGGCCGGCCTGTTCGATTTCCTCTCCTCTCTCCCCCCCCCTCCTCCTTTTCCCTTCCGTGCAGCTCCAGCTGACTTCTCTTCCCAAGGCTGCGTCATTTCTTTTACTCTCCCTCTCCTGCCCAAACTGCCTCCTTTTATAGCCTCTCCTGTCTCCGCCCCCCTCCTCCTCCTCCTTTCTCTTCTGGGTGAGCTGGAAGTGCCAATCCTGGGGCCTTTGTCTCGCCCCAAACAGCCCTGCAGCTCCTGAGGACTCACTCTCATGGCAAGTCCTGCGCTGTGCCGCTTTGGCTCTTTCCCTCCCCTGCTACACTTGGCTGGGCTGGGTAGGGCCACATACCACCTGCCACGTGCCAATGTACCACCAGTGATACGCATACCACCGGTTGAAAAGCCCTGCCATAAATGACCCAGCCCCAAGCCATGAAGGGTTTTAAAGGTAACCACCACCAGCATTTTACATTATACCCAGAACCATACTGGTAGCTAATGCAGCTTGCGGAACAGAGGAGTCACATGTGCCAAAAAACAGGTACCCATAACTACCTGTACCACTGCATTTTGTGCTAGCTGAAGTTTCCAAATATTCAAGGGTAGCCCCATATAAACTGCATTGCAGTACAGGTAATCCTCTAGTTACAACAGTAATTGGGACTGGAATTTCTGTCACTAAGTGATGTGGTTGTAAAGTGTGACATCACATGACCACATCACCTAGCGATGACAATCCTGGCATTCCCTGTTGCCATTGTTAACCAAATTCCACTGGTTATTAGCTGAGGACCCAAGCCAAGCCATTCTGGGCTTGGTCCCTCCCAGCCCCATGCCTTAGTTCCTCCGAGGTGTGGGACTGCCCTCCTTCAACTTCCCCAACTGCCTATTCTCCCATCTCTGCCCTTTTTGGCCACCCCACACCATGGCTTGCAGCGTGGCAAGCAGCCCCAGAACCACACACCTCTTGGGCTACTTGCTATGCTATGGCTCGGGCTTCTTGGCCATGCCATAGTTTTGGGGCTGCAAGAAGCTCTTGAGCTGCAGAACAGAGTAGTAAACTTTTAATGGTCACTGAACAAATGGTCAACTTGAGGACTAACTTGAGGGATACCTGTAATCCATTTGAAAGGTGACTAAAGCATGAGTGACTATGAGCAGGGCCTCCCACTCTAGGAATGGGCGTAATGGATGCATAATATTAAGCTGTGCAAAGGCCATCCTGGCCACCACTGCCACCTGGTCTTCAAGTGAGAGCTGTGAGTCCAGGAGAATTGCCAAATTGCACACAGGATTTGTCTGGGGCAATGCAACCCTTCCAGAACAAGGGGTGGAAAATCCCTAGAACCAAGGTTCATAAAATCCAAAGTCACTCAGTTTTACTGGAGTTGAGCTAAAAACTTTTGTTCCCCATCCAGATACCAAGTTAGCCCCTCCACAACATCACTCACCCCAGGGTGGAGCTATATAACTGGGTATCATCCACATACTGATAATGCCATGCCTTAAACTGATGAATGGACTCACCCAAGTGGCTTCATGCATATGTTAAACAGGAGAAGTGAGAGCACGGAGTTCTGCAGCACCCCACATAGTAGGAATCGCAGTCTGGATCTCTCCTCCCTATCAACATCAACTGGAACCAGCACAACACAGTGCCTCCCTTCCCTTACACCAGTGGTTCTCAACCTTCCTAATGCCGCAACCCTTTAATACAGTTCCTCATGTTGTGGTGACCCCCAACCATAAAATTATTTTCGTTGCTACTTCATAACTGTAATTTTGCTACTGTTTTGAATAGTAATGTAAATATCTGATATGCAGGGTGTATTTTCATTGTTACGAATTGAACATAATTAAAGCATAGTGATTAATCACAAAAACAATATAGCAATGCTCGCTGGAGAAGCTTGCTCTTCCTTGCTCAAAAATGTTGGGAGGGAGGGAAGGGGAAAGAAGGAAGGAAGATTGAAAAGGAAAGGAAGGAGATGGAGAAGGAAGGAGATTGAAGGGGAAAGGAAGGAAGGAGAAAGAGATTGAAGGGGAAGTGATGGAGATGGAAGGAAGGAAGGAAGAAAGATTGAAGGGGAAAGGAAGGAGAGTGAAGGGGGAAGGAAGGAAGGAAGGAAGGAAGGAAGGAAGGAAGGAAGGAAGGAAGGAAGGAAGGAAGGAAGGAAGGAAGATTGAAGGGAAAGGAAGGATATGGAAAAGGAAGGATATTGAAGGGGGAAGGAAGGAAGGAAGGAGAGAGATTGAAGGGGAAAGGAAGGAGATGGAGAAGGAAGGAGATTGAATGGGAAAGGAAGGAAGGAAGGAAGGAAGGAAGGAAGGAAGGAGAGAGATTGAAGGGGAAGGGATGGAGATGGAAGGAAGGAAGATTGAAGGGGAAAAGAAGGAGATGGAGAAGGAAGGAGATTGAAGGGGGAAGGAAGGAAGGAGAGAGATTGAAAAGGAAGGGATGGAGATGGAAGGAAGGAAGATTGAAGGGAAAAGGAAGGAGATTGAAGGGGAAAGGAAGGAGATGGACACGGAAGGAGATTGAAGGGGGAAGGAAGGAAGGAAGGAAGGAAGGAAGGAAGGAAGGAAGGAAGGAGAGAGAGACTGAAGGGGGAGGTGCTGCCAAGGACGCACAAGCAGCTCTGCACAATTGCCCAGGGAGGGGGGGGAGGCTCTGGCAGAGAGCCTGGTGGAGAGCCAAGCAGCGGCACATCCGGGGCCTCAGAGCCGCCGGCTGCCCTCTCACACCCGCCAAGGGATGGATATGGAGATGGAAGGAAGGAAGGAAGATTGAAGGGGAAAGGAAGGAGATGGAGAAGGAAGGAGATTGAAGGGGGAAGGAAGGAAGGAAGGAGAGGGAGATTGAAGGGGAAGGGATGGAGTTGGAGATGGAAGGAAGGAAGGAAGATTGAAGGGGAAAGGAAGGAGATAGAGAAGGAAGGAGATTGAAGGGGGGAGGCGCTGTCAAGGATGCACAAGCAGCTCCGCACAATTGCCCGGGGAGGGGGGGGGAGGCTCTGGCAGAGAGCCTGGTGGAGAGCCAAGAGGCGGCACATCTGGGGCCTCGGAAGCTGCGCGGGGGATCCGCGTGCCTCGGCGCCGCCAGCTGCCCTCTCACACCTGCCAACCTGGAGCCCCCCATCATCCCGGCACTTCTTGCCCTCTCCCAGCCGCCCCCCCAGGACCTGCCCACCCCTCCAGCCTCCTGAGTGCCATCACAGCGGCGGGGTCGCGGGAGCCCCTTTCCACGCCGCGCAGCCCATTGCACGCAAGGGGTGCGGCCGGAGCACCAGCTTCCGCTCTGAAGGTACCGCTTCTCCCCTCCCAGCCCGGCCAGCTGGCCTCCGACGCACATGTGGGCATCGCTGCCGCCTCGCCCTCTTCCCCGCCCCCTGGCCGCTTCTGAGGCTCCCGTGCGACGTGGAGGGCGGCCGGGGGCGGAGCACAGCCGGGCAACCAGGAGGCGTGGAGACCGGCTCGGTGCTGCAGCTCAGCCAGCAGCGGCGGCAGCGGTGGAGCAGCCCAGCAGCAGCCCAGACCCGGCTCGGCTCGGACTGGCCGCTGAGCAAGCCCAGGGCGGCGTCGGCAGCGCGCGCGATGGCGCTGCGGCAGCAGGAGCAGGCTCTGTTGGAGGAGAATGGCGCCCTGGAGGCGGAGGAGCTGGAGGAGGAGGAGGGCGGCGGCGGCGGCCAGATAGAGGAGCGGTGTCTCGGTTTCTAAGACCATCGGAAATATGTGTTTTCCGATGGTCTTAGGCGACCCCTGTGAAAGCATCGTTCGACCCCCAAAATGGTCGCAACCCACAGGTTGAGAACCGCTGCCTTACACCCAAAGCCAGCCCAGAAGGAAACTATGATCAATAGTATTGAAGGCCACTGAGAGCTGAAGAAAAGAAAAACAGATGCACTACCCCCAATCTGGCTCCCACGAGAGGTCACCCAATAGTCTAATCAATGCTGTCTCAGTCCCATACCCAGGCCTTTGTTTTTTGAAGCTGCTGCACAACCCATCTCCACAACTTTCCCTCAGAAGGGAAGGTGTCATTCCGGCTGAAGATCCCAATGAAGTAAGCACACTGGAGACATTCCAATCTCTAATGCAAAACTTTATTGGGCACAGCATACCGGCACTAACGAGTTCAAAAACAGCTCTGGCATTTTGGCACCAGAGTAACAAAGTAAAAGTATAGAAACTCCCCTTCCCCCTGACAATGCAAGTCACATTCCCCAATTAAGCACCAGATAATTGTTATGAGAAAATGCTTCATTTCCTAGCAACAATTTTGAATAACCTTTCTTCCCAGACTAAACTACTCCACATACATTCCAATGATACCCCCTCTCACCTGTGTCTGTTGGCAAGTGAAGAATTTGCTGAAGCAAAATAATATTTTTTTAAGCTTTGCAGGTTGGAAACTGGACAGAAATTGTCCAGCAATGTCAAGCCCAGTGATGTCCTTTTTGAGGAAGGGATGGACCACCATCTAAGAGACGGGACCACCCCCTTTCCCAAAGAGGAATTAACCACCTCCAAGACCCAACCACACATCACCTCCCAAGAGGCCTTAACCAACCCTAGAGACATGGATCTAAAAAAGGTAGCTGAGCTAACAGCTGCAAGAACACTGTCCAGTTCATCAGGCCAAACAGGATCAAATTCCTTCCAGATAACCAGTCCAGACCTTGCCCCAGTCACCTCCACAGGATCTGCTACAAGGCCGGAGTCCAACCTAATGCAAATCTGATCAACCTAATCTGTCAGATACCTTGCAAATTCCTCAGTGAGACCTTATAGGTCAGCCATATCAAACATGCAGCCGGATGCGGCCCAGGCAGGCTACACCCACTCCAGCCCTGCAAAGGCAAAGAAAATCCCGATATGGCCCATAATGCAATCGGGCTTTACACCCCTGTTGTATGTACATCTCTGAGTAACCCCCTTCTAGGAGGTCTCAGGTTACCAAAACAAAGCTGCCAAGTGCTTACCTGTGGATGCAATAAGGGCAGGGAAATATTGATGTTACTGTTCTAACTGATAAAATGTAGGCCCTAATAGTTGCTCTAACTCAAGTTTGGTTACATTTGTACCTCGTTGCTCTGTAGCAGGACTATAGGGATCTTTTTGCCCACTTTATCTACTCTGTAAACCAAAGGAAATTCTGGGGTCCCTGGATGGGGAGAGGCTGTTCAGGTGCAATCCAATCCAGAGCCACTGTGTACTACATCCCCTGTCCTGTCCTCCTCGAATCCAAGATTTTTTCCACCTCGCACTCCTCTTCCCTGTCCACATGGCTCCTGGGATTGTAGAGCTCTCAGAGGCTCTTCCTTGACTAGCAAGTAGCAATGAAAAATGGGGTAGACCAGTGGTTCTCAACCTTTCTAATGCCGCGACCCCTTAATACAGTTCCTCATGTTGTGGTGACCCCCAACCATAAAATTATTTTCATTGCTACTTCATAACTGTAATTTTGCTACTGTTTTGAATCGTAATGTAAATATCTGATATGCAGGGTGTATTTTCATTGTTACGAATTGAACATAATTAAAGCATAGTGATTAATTACAAAAACAATATAGCAATGTTTGCTGGAGAAGCTTACTCTTCCTTGCTCAAAAATGTTGGGAGGGAGGGAAGGAAGGAAGGAAGATTGAAAGGGAAAGGAAGGAGATTGAAGGGGGAAGGAAGGAAGGAAGGAAGGAAGGAAGGAAGGAAGGAAGGAAGGAAGGAAGGAAGGAAGGAAGGAAGGAAGGAAGGAAGGAAGGAAGGAAGGAAGGAAGGAAGGAAGGAAAGGAAGGAAGGAGAGAGATTGAAGGGGAAGGGATGGAGATGGAAGGAAGGAAGGAAGGAAGGAAGATTAAAGGGGAAAGGAAGGAGATTGAAGGGAGAAGGAAAGGAAGGAAGGAAGGAGAGAGATTGAAGGGGAAGGGATGGAGATGGAAGGAAGGAAGGAAGATTGAAAGGGAAAGGAAGGAGATGGAGAAAAAAGGAGATTGAAGGGGAAGGAAGGAGAGACTGAAGGGGAAGAGATGGAGATGGAAGGAAGGAAGGAAGGAAGGAAGGAAGGAAGGAAGGAAGATTGAAGGGGAAAGGAAGGAGATGGAGAAGGAAGGAGATTGAAGGGGAAAGGAAGGAAGGAAGGAAGGAAGGAAGGAAGGAAGGATTGATATTTGGAGAGTCATGTTTTCCTAGATGGTGATGAACTGCAACTCCCAGCATTCCCCACTCTTCCACAGTGCTTTTTAGGGCTGCTGGGGATGGTAGTCTGGAGCCTCCCATCCTCATCCCGGCACCTCTTGCCCTCTCCCAGCCGCCCCCCTGGGACCTGCCCACCCCTCCAGCCTCCTGAGCGCCATTGCAGCGGCGGGATCGTGGGAGCCCCTTTCCACGCTGCCCAGCCCTTCACCGCCAAACCCTTCACTGACTCGTCACACGTGAGAGGGGCGTGGCTGGAGCGCCAGCTCCTACTCGGAGGGCGCCGCTTCTCCCCTCCCGGCCCGTCTGGCTGGCCTCCAATGCACATGCGGGCATCGCCCTCTTCCCTGCCGCCTGGCCACTTCCGAGGCCCAGAGCCCTGTGAGCTGGGAAGGAGCTGCTCCTGCCCGCCAGCCCCAGAGCTGCACCGGGCACCTGAGGGCCGAGGCAGCCTCTGACGGTGAGGGGGGTGGGCTGGGCGGGGCAAGGGAAGCTCCGGCGCGGCGCAGAGGGCGGAGCATGGCTGGGCAACTAGGAGGTGTGGGGACCGGCTCGGCGCCACAGCTCAGCTCATTCAGCAGCGGCAGAGCAGCCCAGCGGCAGCACCAGCAGCGGCCCAGACCCGGCTCGGCTCGGACCAGCCGCCCATGCAGCTGAGTCGGCCCCACACGTGCCAGCTACCCTCCCAGTGCTCTCTGCTGCCCCGCTAGCCTTACCTTGGCCACTGCCCGTTCAGTGCGGCGGCAGGCAGGCCCAGGCACTCCTGGGCGGCCATGGCGAGCGACGGCGCAGGCGCTCCTGGGCGGCCATGGCGAGCGGCAGCGACGGCGCAGGCCGACCACCAGTGGGCCACCAGCTGGCCCAGCCCAAGGGAGGTAAGCCACCCGCCAGGCCCCACGCGCTCCAGCTACCCTCCCAGTGCCCGCCGCTGCCCCGCTAGCCTCACCATGGCCACTGCCCGTTCGATGCGGCAGAAGGCAGGCCCAGGCGCTCCTGGGCGGCCCTCCCACCCCTGGCCCTCTTACTTACATTTAGTAGTTGCTCAGCAGGGAGGGGTGGAAACTTCCAGAAAGCTCGCCTTAGCTGCAGACAACTTGCAGCAATGTTTGCCAACTGGGACTTTTGGCGGGCTCAGCAGGGCAGAGACAGCCTGGACAATTCCTATTGGCTTTTGAAAGCCAGTAGAATTAGACTCTATTCAAGAGAGTCTATTCTATTGGCATTGGAAAGCCAATAGAATAAGAGGGAGTAGCACAGCTCATGAAAAGGGGGGAAAACCCCCCCAAAAATGCCGGACTGCGTTTCATAAGGATTCTATGAGGAAAAACTCCAGGACTTTGGCGACCCCTGTGAAATGGTCGTTCGACCCCAAAAGGGGTCGCGACCCACAGGTTGAGAACCGCTGGTTTAAATGGAGTGCCACTTATCAATATTGGTAAAGTCTGAAGTAAAATAACATCTTTGGTAAAACACAGGCATCAAATTGTATTGAAACAATTTAGAGTTTGTATTTGTCAACGTAACCCCAAGATATTTAACCTTTTTCTCCACCTTGTACCCTGACTTTCTTGTCAGTATTTCATAATCCTGAAAAGCCATATTTTTTAACAAGCATTGTTGTTTTCTCTCAGTTTATTTTGAAGTCCGCTAAAGCTCCAAAGTCATTTAACTTCTTCATCAAGTATTCTATACCAGTTTTGGGGTCTTGTAGAAATATATCTAGATCAGGCATGTCAAACTGCCAGCCAGCGGGCCGGATGTGTCACAACGAAACCGCGCCCACCCCATTGCCAGCAATGGAGAAAAAGTTGCATACATCATGCGACGTCACATGACGTCGTGAGTTTGACATGCCTGATCTAGATCATTGGCAAATGCTCTCAATTTATAAACTTCCTTTTTCATTTTTATACCTGTTATTTTCTCATCACATCTAATATCTCTATTCAAAACTTGCAGCACCAATATAAACAGCAAAGGAGATAAAGGACATCCTTGTCTCATGCCCTTTTGAATTTCACATGGTTAAGTCTCCATTAATAATAATATTTGCTTGCTGTGAAGTGTAAATCACTTTAAACCCTTGTATAAATTTCTCCTCATAGTTTGTACCTTCCAAGACTTTAAACATAAAGACCCAATTTAAATTGTCAAAAGCTTTCTCCACATCCAGAAATATTAGAACTCTTTGCTTATCACTGTAGTATTGTAAATATTCGATAACATTCAAAATAGATCTCACATTATCTGTCAGTTGTCTTTTTGGCAAAAAGCCAGATTGGTCTTTGTGAATATAATGCTGTAAAAGCTTCTTCAATCTTTCTGCCACTATCACAATAAAAAGTTTATACTCATTATTTAGTAATGAAATTGGTCTATAATTTTTTATCCTCAAGGTATCTTGGCTCTCCTTTGCACAATGTTGGCTTCTTTCCAAGTTTGAGGCATGTTAGCTCCCTGTAATACAGCATTCATTGTATCTTTCAATGGCTGTAGGAGTTGGTGCTCAAAACATTTGTAATATTGACTTGTAAAATCATCTGGACCTGGAACTTTTACCTGTTTTCATTTTTTTAATAGCTTCTGATATTTTAAAGGTGTTACTGGTTCATTCACAAGTTGTCTTGGAGCTTGTGAGAGCTTAAGTAAATGTTCCTTGTAAATCATCTTGTAAATATTTTTTTTTTGCATATCTATTTCCTGTTTCTTATAAAGATTGGAATAAAAATTATAAAAGGCTTTTATCTGTTACTACCATATCAACTTCTTGGATTTTCAAAATCATTTTCTTTTCTCTTTCCTTTCTTAATTTGTATGCCAATTATCTTCCTGGTTTATTTGCAAATTCAAAGTGCTTCTGTTTCACATACAGTGAAGGGAAAAATTATTTCATTCCCTGATGATTTTGTACATGTCGATCCCCGTGGGCCTGACATTCACGGGCAGACGGGAACCCGTCTGCCGAGCCGCCGCCTCATCACCCTCCATGGCAGCCGGCACCGTTGACAGACCCAGCTTGCAGGTGCAAGTCAGGGGGGGGTCACCAGCTGACAGGCGCAGGAGTTTGGCGCCGCAGCGGCCTCCCGGCCGCCCACTTCCTCAGCTGGAGCCGTTGCCGAGGCTTGCATGTTCGCCGGCGAGGAGCGTGTCGGCGGCCATTGGGGACCACACCAGCGGTCCAGCACCTTGGAGTCTTGGGACACGGAGGCGTGGGATGTGGAGCAGCGCGTTGCCGCAGGAGGCGGCAGAACAGGGGGGAGGGGTTACCTGCTTCCTGGCCAGCCGGACTCTGGAAGCCTACCTGTGAGCCAGCCGGAATGTGGAAAGGAGGCAATGTCCCGGTTGGCTGCTTTTGAACTATGCAGGCCGGATGGTGGCTTGTGGGCTGGGGGGTGGGGCTTGCGCACGAAGAGGCTATGTAAAGCGCTGGGAGCAGTTCACTCCCAGCGCTAACTTTTTCCTGCACGGATTAAAAAGCTGTTTGTCAACCATTCCTGCTTGCTGCCTTCTTTTTCCTGGGCTCCAGGGAATACATCTTGACAGTAAGTTACCGCTCATTTCTATTCACCTCTTCCAGTTCCTGGTGTGCTGCGGGAAGGAATGGCAGAGGGAATTCAAGGGGCTGTCCCAGCGGAGGAGGGTTCTGAACCAGCTGAAGTTGCAGTACCAGCACCTGCAGCAGAGACAGAGAATGCTCAGCCATCAGTGAGGCCCAAGGAGCAGGACCAACGGCCTGTAGCCATGGTGGGTGAGTCTCAGCAGCCAGGGGCCACAGCATCTTCAGGAGACTGGTGGCTCAGTCCTGCTCTGAACCGCCCGGACCCTGGTCGAGTGCATGCTTCAGGAGGAGGGGAACCCCTGACGGAATGGAGGGAGAGGCGCTTGACGGGGGACGAAGAGGAGGAGTGGAGTTATTCCACGGTGCCTGGAAGATAGACAATGGATATCCTTCGGGACTGGTTTGGCGAGGTGGGTTATTTGGATCCGCCATCATGGCCAAGAGGGGGTCCCCATCATGATTCCGCTTGGCCAGCCCAAGGTTCCGGGTGCCTCCCAGGAGTGGTACTCCCCAGGTGGGGACCCCTGCCTTGACTGTCCCAATAGCGCAGTCTCGGCCGAGACAGGAGGAACAGTCAGTGGCAGATCCACCTGTGGTACCCACCAGGTGGGCGGCAGGGTCGTCCAGGACTCCAGGTTTGTGGATGGCAGGCCCCGGTGACTGCCGGTTTTCCCCTACGGATGACGGCCAACGAGGAGCAGGATAGGCCGTGGGGCTCAGGGCTGGCATGGGGGCCGCCGCTGATTCCGGTGACATTTGACGGTAACCCAGACCGCCTGGCGATGTTCTTGAGCCACATCATAAGCCACCTGGACTGGTTTGCCTTGCTCTATCAGGCAAGGCGGCAGCCTGGGCGGCGGACCTATATAGCAACCACGCATGGGAGCTGGCCGATGCCAGCTTATTTTTGGAAGCATTGTGGGCCAGATTTGAAGATCCTTCCCGGGTCCAACAGGTCGAGGCTGAGGTATTGGGGTTGAAACAGCGGGGCCGGTCCGCCATAGAGTACATCCGGGACTTCCGACGGGTGGCCGTAAGACTACAGTCATGGCCGGAATGCCTCTTAGTCCATCACTTCCGTGCCGGTCTGGACCGGGAGTTACGCCAGGCCTGTGTCATCAGGGGTATTCCGTGCCGGCTCCAGGAGTGGTTCCAGGTTGTGGCTGAACTGGACACAGGATTGCAGGAGTTCCGGAGGAGGGGGGAAGATCCACCTGCACCCCGGAGGGTAGTGTAGAGATTCAGAGATGATGGCCGTAGGCCCCAAACCCTCGCAACGGAGTCCTCTGTTCCACCGTGGCTGTTTTGTCGTTTTCGCTGCAACCAACCAGGGCATCGGGAAACAGAATGTCCGGTTCCTGTGCTACGAGGCAGCCCATTGACCCCTGGAAAGCCTGGACCTACCCCCACGAGGACCACAGAATGGTCGCGGGCGGCGAAGTAGCTAGAAGGAGATAACCCCCCAACGGTCGTCGTCAACGGGGGAAGCAACATCAACTACCAGATATCTGCCGGCAGAGTACGACAGTATGGATGACTCCGCTGAGGACCCCATGGTAAGCCAGCCAATATGCCCCTTCGCCATCCCTATCACCCTGATGAGCCCGCAAACAGGCCATAAGGGGGAGTATAAGGCTTTGATTGACTCCAGATGTACCCAATGCCTCGTCAGCAAGTACGTGGTAGCTGATGTCGGCATCAGGGTCAGACAGTTGGCTAACCCGATCCGCTTCGAGCAGGTGGATGGGTCCCTCCCGGGGGAGGGGATCCAGCCACTCTAATAACTGAACCTGTGAGGGTGGTAATGGGGGGCCATTGGGAGGTCCTCCGGTTCATCGTAGTCCCCTCCATGACAGAGGCAGTGATCTTAGGGCTTGCGTGGTTGGATAAGTGGGGTCCGACGATATGGTGGGAGGGCGGTTCAACTGCTCGCTTAGTAGTTATCAGTTTCGAGTGATGCCATTCGGGTTTCAGGGGCCCCCCACGGTATTCATGCAAATCATTAATGAGGTCTTGCATGAACAGTTGTACCGCGGGGTGCTTGTGTACCTCGATGACATCCTTATCTATACCACTACCATGGAGGACCACGTCAAGTTGGTGCGGCAGGTATTGGAGAAACTGTTGCAGGCCCAGTTGTATGTGAAACTGTCTAAATGTGAGTTTCATCAGTCCCAACTAGACTACCTAGGGTACCAGATCTCGGGCAGGAGTAGAGATGGACCCCGGTAAAGTCAAGAGCATTCTGGAGTTGCAGGCACCAAGGACCCGCTGCCAACTACAGAGCTTCCTGGGGTTTGCCAATTTCTATAGGCAATTCATCCCCTCCTTTGCTGCGGTGGCACTGCCCCTGATGGTCCTGCTACGCACCCAGCAGGCCATGACAAAACCATGTCCTGGTCAGCTGTTGGCGTGGACGTTGGCGTGTCAAAAATCCTTTGAGACCCTGAAGGCCCTATTCGTGAGGGAGCCAGTCTTGCTCCACCCAGACCCTGACAAGCTGTTTGTGGTACAGGCAGAAACCAGTGATGTGGCAGTAGGGGCGGTGTTACTCCAGAGGAACAGCCGGGGAGTCCTGCAACCCTGTGCCTACACATCCCGGAAGCTGACGGAAACCGAACGGGCATGGGCCATCTGGGAGAAGGAGGCGTTTGCGGTACAGTGGGTGCTTTCAACGTGGCGGCACCTTCTGGAGGGGGCGAAGGAACCGTTCGAGGTCTGGACCGACCACAAGAACCTGGAAGTACTGCAGACCCCGAGGCGTCTGTCCCCTAAGCACGTTCAATGGGCGCAGTACTTCTGGTGGTTCCGGTTCCAGCTAAAGTAC
The DNA here is from genome assembly GCA_039797435.1 of Crotalus adamanteus. Taxonomy (NCBI): domain Eukaryota; kingdom Metazoa; phylum Chordata; class Lepidosauria; order Squamata; family Viperidae; genus Crotalus; species Crotalus adamanteus. Next base: position 502,445 of record CM077935.1, on the reverse strand, counting down.
GTACTGGGGGGGGAACAATTTCCTGGCCGACGCCTTATCAAGATTGCCTCAATCTAACAGCGAGCGGGAGGAGGTAGTGCAAGCGATTATGCCTCCTTACCGCCAGGCCACAGCAAGGGCGGCACCCCATATGGCGGCGCGTGGCCTGGAGAATGAGCTAAGGTCAGCACTCCAGGATGACCCCTGGTTACAGGACAATCCAGGCCTTCTGATAAAGCGGGATGGTCTGGCTTGGCGGAGTGATAAGCTCTACATCCCACAGGCACTGAGGCAGGGGGTGCTCCAATGCTGCCACAACACGAAGCAGGCAGGTCACTTCGGGTTCCTCAAGACTCTACATCTGGCAAGGCGTCAATTCTGGTGGCCCAGAATGAAAGCAGACATAGAGGTATATGTCTGGGGGTGTCATGTCTGTGCCACTGCCAAGCCCCGTACGGGGAAGGCCCTGGGGTTACTGCAGCCGTTGGCGGACCCAACCAGACCCTGGGAAGACATCGCGATGGATTTCATTGTCGAGTTGCCGGAGATCCGGGGCTATACAGTGCTTTGGACTGTTGTGGACCTGTTCTCCAAGCAGGCGCACTTCATTCTGTGTAAGGGGTTGCCGTCGGCTCGGAGGCTGGCCAGGCTTTTCATCACACACATCTATTGCCTGCATGGAGTACCCCGATGTATCATTTTGGACCGGGGGGTACAGTTCACGGCTCGCTTTTTGCGTGAGTTTGTCCGCTTCATTGGGTCATCCCAGGGGCTCAGCTCAGCATACCATCCCAGTACCAACGGGGCTGCGGAATGAGCAAACGCCGCAGTGGAGCGATATCTATGAAGCTACGTATCCCACCAACAGACGGATTGGGTGGACCTGGTAGCATTCGCAGAGGTGGCCTATAATAATGCGGTGCATAGTAGCACTGGGTTTACCCCCTTCCAGGTGGTACATGGCAGGGACTTTATCCCCATACCTGAGTACGGTCAAGGGGATCCCTTGCCATGCCAACCCAGTGAGTGGATGGAACGCGTGGGGGGGGTATGGAGGGCAGTTAAGGAGGCCCTGGTGAAAGCGGGATGCCGTGAAGGTACAGGCTGATAAAAAATGGAGGCCCCACAAACCCTTCCAGGTAGGTGACCTGGTCTACTTGTCCACAAAATATCTCCAGCTATGGGTCCCTTGTAGGAAACTGGAGCCAGAGTTCCTTGGGCCTTTCTGGATCATTCAGGTCATTAACCCGGTGGCCATCTGACTGCTCCTACCTATGTTCCTGGGTAAAATACACCCAGTGTTCCATAGCAGCCTGTTGAAGCCGGTTGAGGAGTCCTCCTGTAGGCCCTTGGATAGGGAACCAGGGCCTGTCATGCAGGAGCAATATGAGGTTCAGTAAATTCTCGACTCCCGAATCCGACGGGGAGCCCTGTATTATCTGATCCACTGGAAAGGGTATCCCCTTACAGAGGCGTCATGGGTGAGGGAGGCAGACGTCCATGCCCCCCGCTTAGTGTGAGCATTCTATCGCCGGTACCCTAAGAAGCCAGGCGGGGGGTCGGCTGAGCCGTCCATTGGGGCGTGTGCCCACCCATGCAACTCCTCTTGTCTTCCAGGTAGAGCCCTGGTAGGTGGAGCTGCCTGTCGAGCCCCGTGGGCCCGTCTGCCGAGCCACCGCCACCTCATCGCCCTCCACGCCAGCCGGCACTGTCAACAGACCTCCCAGCTGGCAAGCGCAAGTCTCAGGGGTCACCAGCTGACGGGCACAGGAATTTGGCGCCGCAGCGGTCTCCCCTTCACCCTCACCAGCCTGAGCCATCGCCGGACCTCCCAGCTGACGGGCGCAGGTCTGGGGGGGGTCGTCAGCTGACGGGTACAGGAGATCGGCGCCACGGCAGCCTCCCGGCCACCCGCTTCTTCATCTGGAGCCATTGCCGAGGCTTGCATGTTCGCCAGCGAGGAGCGCGTCGGCGGCCATTGGGGACTACGCCAGCGGTCCAGCACCTCAGACGCTTGGGACACGGAGGCGTGGGACACGGAGCAGTGTGGTGCCGCAGGAGGCAGCAGAACAGGGGGGAGGAGTTACCTGCTTCCTGGCCAGCCGGACTCTGGAAGCCTGCCTGTGAGCCAGCCAGAACGTGGAAAGGAGGCAACGTCCCGGTTGGCTGCTTTTGAACTATGCAGGCCAGATGGTGGCTTGTGGGCTGGGGGGGTGGGGCTTGTGCGCGAAGAGGCTATGTAAAGCGCTGGGGGCAGTTTACTCTCAGCGCTTTTTCCTGCACGGATTAAAAAGCCATTTGTCAACCGTTCCTGCTTGCTGGCTTCTTTTTCCTGGGCTCCAGGGAGGACATCTTGACAGTATGTTTGCCCACTGACAAAGAAATGATCAGTCTGTAATTTTAATGGTAGGTTTAATAGTGAGAGACATAATAACAACAAAAAAATCCAGAAAAACACATTTTAAAAAAGTGATAAAATTGATTTGCATTTTAACGAGTAAAATACATATTTGACCCCGTCGCAAAACATGACTTAGTACTTGGTGGCAAAACCCTTGTTGGCAGTCACAGGGGACAGATGTTTCTTGTAGTTGGCCACCAGGTTTGCACATATCTCAGGAGGGATTTTGTCCCACTCCTCTTTGTAGATCCTCTCCAAGTCATTAAAGTTTTGAGGCTGACGTTTGGCAGCTCGAACCTTCAGCTCCCTCCACAGATTTTCTATGGGATTAAGGTCTGGAGACTGGCTAGGCCACTCTAGGACCTTAATATGCTTCTTGAGCCATTCCTTTGTTGCCTTGGCTGTGTGTTTTGGGTCATTGCCATGCTGGAATACCCATCGAAAACCCATTTTCAATGCCCTGGCTGAGGGAAGGAGGTTCTCACCCAAGATTTGACGGTACATGGCCCCCTCCATCGTCCCTTTGATGCGGTGAAGTTGTCCTGTCCCCTTAGCAGAAAAACACCCCCAAAATATAATGTTTCCACCTCCATGTTTGACGGTGGGAATGGTGTTCTTGGGGTCATAGGCAGCATTCCTCCTCCTCCAAATACAGCGAGTTGAGTTGATGCCAAAGAGCTTGATTTTGGTCTCATCTGACCACAACACTTTCACCCAGTTCTCCTCTGAATCATTCAGATGTTCATTGGCAAACTTCAGACAGGCCTGTACATGTGCTTTCTTGAGCAAGGGGACCTTGCAGGCACTGCAGGATTTCAGACCTGCACAGCGTACTGTGTTACCAATTGTTTTCTTGGTGACTATGGTCCCAGCTGCCTTGAGATCATTGACAAGATCCTCCCATGTAGTTCTGGGCTGATTCCTCACTGTTCTCATGATCATTGAAACTCTACAAGGTGAGATCTTGCATGGAGCCCCAGACCGAGGGAGATTGACAGTTATTTTTTGTTTCTTTCATTTGTGAATCATCGCACCAACTGTTGTCACCTTCTTACCAAGCTTCTTGACGATAGTCTTGTAGCCCATTCCAGCCTTGTGTAGGTCTACAATCTTGTCCCTGACATTCTTGGACAGCTCTTTGGTCTTGGCCATGGTGGAGAGTTTGGAATCTGATTGATTGATTGCTTCTGTAGACAGGTGTCTTTTATACAGGTAACAAACTGAGATTATGAGCACTCCTTTTAAGAGAGTGCTCTTAATCTCATATTGTTACCTGTATAAAAGACACCTGGGAGCCAGAACTCTGGCTGATTGATAGGGGATCAAATATGTATTTCACTCATTCAAATGCAAATCAATTTATAACTTTTTTAAAATGTGTTTTTCTGGATTTTTTTTTTGTTATTCTTTCTCTCACTGTTAAAATAAAACTACCATTAAAATTATAGACTGATCATTTCTTTGTCAGTGGGCAAATGTAAAAAATCAGCAGGGGGTCAAATAATTTTTCCCTCACTGTAATTCAGTTTAGTTTCTATTTCTCAAACTGCTAAGATAGCCGATTGTTGGCATAACAGTTTAATTTGATGTAGGGCAGTGGTTCTCAACCTGTGGGTCGCGACCCTTTTGTGGGTCGAACGACGCTTTCACAGGGGTCTCCTAAGACCATTGGAAAACACATATTTCTGATGGTCTTAGAAACCAAGAAACCGCTCCTCTATCCAGCCACCGCCGCCACCCTCCTCCTCCTCCGGCTCCTCCGCCTCCAGGGCGCCCTTCTCCGACAGCACCTGCTCCTGTCGCCGCAGCGCCATCACGCGCACCCCTGACGCCGCCCTGGGCTGGCTCAGCAGCCGAGCCGAGCCGGGTCTGGGCCGCTGCTGGCGCTACCGTTGGGCTGCTCCGCCGCTGCCGGCTGAGCTGAGCTGCAGCACCGAGCTGGTCTCCATGCCTCCTGGTTGCCTGGCCGCGCTCCGCCCCCGGCCGCCCTCTGCGCTGTGCGGGAGCCTCCCCCGTGCCGCCCAGCCAGCCTCCCTCGCCGTTGGAAGCCACCTTGGCCCTCCGGCGCCTGGCACGGCCGTGGGGCTGCCGGGCAGGAGCAGCTCCTTCCCGGCTCACCGGGCTCAGGGTGTTAAGCCCTCCCGGGCTCGACACACAAAAGTGGGGGGACAGCCTGGTGACGGAGGAGGAGAACCAGCACAGGATCTAAGCAGCTCACCGTTTTGGAAGAAAGAGTGAGCTGCAGATCCTCCGGCAGCTGTTCTGAACGCTGGAGCAGCAAAGGGACGATTCCGGACACCATTAGACGCCGTGCATGTGCAGATACGCTGCCCCACCTGCGCAGAAGGACAAGCCGCCGAATAGCTGACGAGCAGCAAGCCGGTGCACAGCTGATGGGCGGTAGCCGGCAATTATGCTTAACAGTCAAGGGCGTCCCAGAGAAACCTCGGGTGGATGAGGTTTCTCTGATTGCTGCCGGGTGCTGGTTGGGAGACGAGAAGGTGGGGTTGTAGGTTGTTAGGCAGAGGTGTAACGGGTGTGTGGCTGAGGATTAATTGGTGAAGGGTGGGGTAGTAATTACAAGAGTGTATTTAAACAGAGCTGGGAGGCAGTTGCTCCCAGCGCAAACTTTGTAAAGCATAGAACCTGATAGTTAAGGTCTGTGTGAACGTCATTGCGTTACCTCAAGTAAACTGGAGTTTGTTGGACGAAGGTGTTCCTGTGTTTTCCTTTTCCTGCAAGTGTCCGTTAGGAAAGCTGACAGAAAGTTTGCGCTCACCTTTAAACCCTTTTATAGGTTCCCCTCGTTTTCTTTTTTTGTGTCTCACATTCCATTGTGTTTTCTGTGCCTAGCCTGGTTTCTGTGTCCACCTTTGAGGTTTATTGAACTGAAGTTGGGTGGCATAGGTTGCTTTTTGAAATATGGCAGAAGGCGTACAGGATATTGCTCCCGGTGAGGCTGACCATGGTGATGTCCAAGAGGAGGAGGTAAGAACAGAACCTCCGGTTGCTGAACAACCATCAGTACACCCTAAGGTGGTGGAGCCCAGCCCAGTAGACCCTCCAACTGATGTACCAGGATCCCAAGGAACGGCAGCAGGTGGGAACGCCCTTGCCGGAGAATGGTGGCGAAGTCCTGTAGTGACCGGGATGCCAGAGGGATATGGAATTGGACCAGGGGAGGAAGGTCGGATAACCTCCCAGTGGCAGGAACGATGCATGACAGATGAAGATGAGGACTGGAGCTATGCCATGGCTCTTGGGCAAACGACCATGGACCTCTTGCGTGAGCAATTTGGAGAAGGAGGGTACCAAGACGCGTCCTCCTGGCAGTGGTGGGTCCCAGGGCCAGAAACAACGTCATGGTCACAAGTCGGTTCCTCCTCCACCCAATCAGCCACAGGACGGTTTCGATTAGGAAGTCCAAAGTTGAAGCTTGATTCCAGCCGTGGGGATGATTTATACCAGGGAAGGGTTGGCACTCAATGTCCCAGTCGACCCATAGATAGGTCACGGGGAGGAGGTCCCGGGAGACCTTCAGCAGTTCCATCTAGGGGAGCCAGGTTAGGTCCCGGAGTTCCACTCTTGAGGGGATCGGAGACTATTGTGCCTGGAGGAGGGGTTTTGGTAGGTCCTTCACCCGCACCTGGATGGGGTTCCGGACCATGGTCACAGGGCTCTGTCTGGGGTCCTCCACCCCTTAATGTGACATTTGATGGGAACCCAGATAGGCTGGCCCTTTTCCTAAGTCAAGCCATAGGGCACATGGATAGATACGGCCACCTTTATCCCTCTCAGTGGGCTATGGTAGGAGCAGTAACAGCAGCCCTACAGGGGGAAGCTATGGAATGGGTGGCTGACCTACATAGTGACCATACTCGGGAGCTAGCTAATGTTGGAGCTTTCCTGGGGGCTCTCCGAACTCATTTTGAAGATGTCTCTAGAATCCAGAGGGCGGAAGGGGAGGTGTTAGGTATAAAGCAACGGGGCCGACCGGCTGCAGAGTATGTCAGGGATTTCCGACAAGTAGCCAGCAAATTACGGACCTGGCTTGAGCGCCTGTTGGTACACCAGTTCCGGGCAGGACTGGATAGAGATCTGCGACAGGCATGTGTATACCGGGGGATCCCAGGTAAATGACAGGAATGGTTCCGGGTAGTCACAGACTTGGACACGGGGTTACAGGAGTTCCTTCCAAGAAGTGATAGCCAGCTGGAACCACGCAGGATTCTGGAACAACTCCGGCCTCTGGGTCCAGTGTCTGCTCCACCTGGCGGATTACCTCGTCCAACTTTTCGCTGTTTTCGGTGCAACCTGCTGGGGCATCGAGCTGCAGAATGCCTTGAGCCGCTTCCTAAGGGAAGGGTAGAAGTGCCGGAAAAAAGTACACCAAGGAAAATCCCTGAAAGAACGAGGGCAGCACAACAACATATCAAGAGTTCAATGCCGCAAGGGGAGAGGGTGCATGCCGATGAAGGGACCAGCAGAGTGGGACCCCAACTGATCATATACAATGAGGATATAAGGACATCAGAAGATCCCATGGTAAGCGAACCCATTCATCCGTTCACCCTCCCTATCACAATCACTAGTACATATTCGGGGCATCGAAAACAGTGTAACATCCTCCTTGATACTGGGTGTACTAGATGTCTCATTAGTGAACATGTAGTACGGCAAACAGGCATTAGAGTGAGGGCCTTACACACACCAGTACAATTTGAGCAAGTAGATGGGTCCTTACTGGGGGGGGGTGTGCCTGCCACCTACATCACTGAGCCTGTGCGATTAGAGTTAGGGGAACATTGGGAGATAATACGGTTTGTAGTAGTTCCGTCCATGACAGAAAATGTGATTTTAGGTTTAACCTGGTTGGACAAATGGGGCACAACTATCTGGTGGGAAGGAGGGTATCGCAGAGTGCGTATTGGTGTGGGTCCTCAGCCACCTCCTCATGAGCAAGTGAAAAGAGGAGAGGAGATTATGACTGACCAAGTAACCAGGGAGGAGGGGGAGGTTGATTTTCCATCAGAATATACCGACCTCGCAGATGTGTTTAATGAATGGGAATGCGATGTGCTACCACCACATCGTTCAACCGATTGTGCCATCGATATAATGGCAGGGGAAACCCTCCCGAAGCCTCGTATGTATGCTATGACTCCTAATGAGATGGCGGAGTTGAGGTTGCAGCTCCTGTTTTGTTTAAGGAGAAAAAAGATGGGGGTTACATTTGTGTGTGGACTTTCGGGGTCTAAATGGAGTCTGCGTGGAAAAATTATATCCCCTTCCACTCATGAAAGACCTTTTGGCCCATTTAGCAAAAGGAAAAATCTTTACTAAATTAGATTTACGGGAGGCGTATTACCGGGTACGTATAAAGGAAGGGGACGAGTGGAAGTTCAACAGTACATTGGGAAGCTATCAATATAGAGTAATGCTGTTCGGGTTACAGGGGGCTCCTGCTGTGTTTATGCAGCTTATAAATGAAGTGCTGCATGAACATTTGTATCGAGGGGTTCTTGTATACATTGATGACATTCTCATATATTCAGCCAATAAGGAAGATCATGTACAGTTAGTCCGCCAAGTGCTACACAAACTCCTCGATGCACAATTATACGTTAAGCTATCAAAGTGTGCATTTCATCAAAGTAAATTGGACTACCTAGGATACAGAATATCGGGAGGAGGGGTAGAGATGGATCCAATGAAAGTGCAGGCTGTCCTAGACTGGCAACCACCACAGACGCATTGTCAATTGCAAAGTTTCCTCGGCTTTGCGAATTTTTACAGACAGTTTATTCCATCTTTTGCTAAAGTGGCATTGCCGTTAACAGAGTTACTGCGTACAAAAACCACAGGTAACAAGCCCTGTCCAAACCAACCATTACCCTGATCACTCAAGTGCCAACAAGCATTTGAGGCTTTAAAAGTCTTGTTTTCAAGAGAATCAGTCTTACGACATCCCAATCCAGATGAACCTTTTGTAGTACAGACGCGAGTGACGTGGCGGTAGGGGCAGTGCTTTTACAAAAGAATGAACAAGGAAGATTGCAACCTTGTGCGTTAACCTCTCGTAAACTAACCAACAATGATCGAGGGTGGGCAATTTGGGAGAAGGAGGCATACGCGGTAAGGTGGGCATTAGCCACATGGCGTCATTTTTTAGAAGGAGCAAAAGAAAACTTTGAGGTGTGGACTGACCACAAAAATTTGGAAGCACTACAAACGCCCAGACGACTCGCTCCAAAACACGTGAGATGGGCGCTATATTTCCAATGTTTCAAATTCCGACTAAAGTATGTACCTGGAGGGAGGAACTTTCTTGTGGATGCGCTATCTAGAAAACCCCAGTACCATAGTAAGCGGGAGGAGGTGGTTCAAGCCCTCATACCTCCAACTGTGCAGTCCAGGGATAAAATTCTGGTGGTACGATCTGTGGAAGACATGGTACAAACTCTGCAAGGTGCCCTTAAAGTTGATCCATGGTTAACGAGCCATCCCCATACTCTTACTATGACAGACAGGTTAGCATGGAAGGGTGAGAAATTATATGTCCCACAATCCCTACGGGTGAAGATTCTCAGGCAAGGCCATGATGTTAAATCAGCTGGTCATTTTGGGTTTTTAAAAACCCTGCACCTGCTCAAACGACAGTTTTGGTGGCCAGGTATGAAAACGGATGTACAGAAATACGTTCGGGAATGTTCCATGTGTGCAACTACAAAACCACAGGTGGGAAAACCGTCGGGGCTGCTACAACAAGTGTCCAATCCTAACCATCCTTGGGAAGAGATTGGCATGGACTTTATAGTCGATCTACCAGCCAGCCACGGGAACACAGTAATATGGACGGTGATGGACCTGTTTTCAAAACAGGCACATTTTATCCCTTGCAAAGGGTTACCATCAGCGAGGTGTTTAGCAAAACTATTTGTAATACATGTCTATCGCCTACATGGAGTACCTCGTCGCATCATATCAGAGGAGTGCAATTCACCTCCCAATTCTGGAAAAATTTCATCACGTCTATTGGTTCATCTCAGGGACTAAGTTCCGCATTCCACCCCAGCACAAACGGAGCAGCTGAACGTGCCAACGCAATGGTCAAACGATATCTTAGATGTTATATCAATTATCAGCAGACAAATTGGGCTGATCTTCTACCATTCGCTGAAGTGGCGTATAATAACACCCTCCACAGCAGCACAGGGTTTACTCCGTTTCAGGTGGTACACGGAATAGAGTTTGTCCCTATTCCCGAATTACCTCAGGGAGGTACTGGGTCACAACAACCGAACGATTGGATACTTCAGATTAAAAGTGTATGGAAATCAGTTAAGAAGGCACTACAGAAAGCGGAACAATCATCAAAAAGACAAGCCAACAAGAAGAGAAGTCCACAAAAACCCTTTCGAGTCGGTGAAGAAGTGTACCTGTCCACTAAATACTTAAAGTTACGCAGGCCGTGTAAGAAGCTAGGGCCAAAGTATATTGGGCCTTTTAAAATAGAACGGGTTATTAATCCAGTGACGGTGAGATTAAAATTACCCCACAGCCTTGGTAAAGTGTACCCAGTCTTCCACAGTGGGTTACTAAAACCGGTAACGAAATCTTCATTTAGGCAGGTACAACAACCCCCTGGTCAAGTTGGGGGAGGTCATTACGAAATGGAGAAATTATTTGATTCACGGTATCAATGGGGTCGGTTAAAATACCTAGTACTGTGGAAGGGGTACCCAATGTCGGAGGCATCATGGGTGAGGGAGGCAGACGTTGATGCCCCTCGACTAGTACGCAGATACCACCATAAATAACCTCAAAAGCCAGGGGGGAGGGGAGATGTACCCACAACCCCAACACCAACCTAACTATACGTTTTGCCTACTTCCAGGAGGGCATCTGGTAGGGGGGCTGCCTGTCAAGCCCTCCCGGGCTCGACACACAAAAAGGGGGGGACAGCCTGGTGACAGAGGAGGAGAACCAGTAGAGGATCTAAGCAGCTCACCGTTTTGGAAGAAAGAGTGAGCCACAGATCCTCCGGCGGCTGTTCTGAATTGTGGAGCAGCAAAGGGACAATTCCGGACACCATTAGACGCCGTGCATGTGCAGATACGCTGCCCTGCCTGCGCAGAAGAAGGATGAGCCGCCGAAGAGCTGACAAGCGGCAAGCCGGTGCACAGCTGATGGGCGGTAGCCGGCAATTATGCTTAACAGTCAAGGGAGTCCCAGAGAAACCTCAGGGGTGGATGAGGTTTCTCTGATTGCTGCCGGGTGCTGGTTGGGAGACGAGAAGGCGGGGTTGTAGGTTGTTAGGCAGAGGTGTAACGGGTGTGTGGCTGAGGATTAATTGGTGAAGGGTGGGGTAGTAATTACAAGAGTGTATTTAAACAGAGCTGGGAGGCAGTTGCTCCCAGCACAAACTTTGTAAAGCATAGAACCTGATTGTTAAGGTCTGTGTGAACGTCATCACTTTACCTCAAGTAAACTGCAGTTTGTTGGATGAAGGTGTTCCTGTGTTTTCCTTTTCCCGCAAGTGTCCGGTAGGAAAGCTGACACCGGGCCTCGGAAGCGGCCAGGGGGCAGGGAAGAGGGCGAGGTGGCGGCGATGCCCACATGTGCATCGGAGGCCAGCCGGGAGGGGAGAAGCAGCGCCTTCCGAGCGGGAGCTGGTGCTCCGGCCGCACCCCTCTCGCGTGCGATGGGCTGCACGGCGTGGAAAGGGGCTCCCGTGACCCCACCGCTGCGATGGTGGTCAGGAGGCTGGAGGGGCGGGCAGGTCCCAGGGGGCGGCTGGGAGAGGGCAAAAGGTGCTGGGATGAGGATGGGGGGCTCCAGGTTGGCAGGTGTGAGAGGGCAGCTGGCGGCTCCGAGGCACGCAGATGTGCCGCCGCTTGGCTCTCCACCAGGCTCTCCGCCAGAGCCTTCCCCCCTCCCCGGGCAATTGTGCGGAGCTGCTTGTGCGTCCTTGGCAGCGCCTCCCCCCTTCAATCTCCTTCCTTCTCTATCTCCTTCCTTTCCCCTTCAATCTTCCTTCCTTCCTTCCATCTCCAACTCCATCCCTTCCCCTTCAATCTCCCTCTCCTTCCTTCCTTCCTTACTTCCTTCCTTACCCCTTCCGTCTCCTTCCTTACCCCTTCAATCTTCCTTCCTTCTCCATCTCCTTCCTTTCCCCTTCAATCTTCCTTCCTTCCTTCTATCTCCATCTCCATCCCTTGGCGGGTGTGAGAGGGTGGCCGGCGGCTCTGAGGCGCATGGATCCTCCGTGCAGCTTCCGAGGCCCCGGATGTGCTGCTGTTTGGCGCTCCACCAGGCTGTCCACCAGAGCCTCCCCCCCTCCCTGGGCAATTGTGCGGAGCTGCTTGTGCGTCCTTGGCAGCGCCTCCCGCCTTCAATCTCTCTCTCCTTCCTTCCTTCCTTCCTTTCCCCTTCAATCTCCTTCCTTTCCCCTCCAATCTTCCTTCTTCCTTCCTTTCCCCTTCAATCTCCTTCCTTCTCCATCTCCTTCCTTTCCCCTTCAATCTTCCTTCTCCTTCCCTCCCTCCCAACATTTTTGAGCAAGAAAGAGTAAGCTTCTCCAGCGAGCATTGCTATATTGTTTTTGCGATTAATCACTATGCTTTAATTATGTTCAATTCGTAACAATGAAAATACACCCTGCATATCAGATATTTACATTACGATTCGTAACAGTAGCAAAATTACAGTTATGAAGTAGCAACGAAAATAATTTTATGGTTGGGGGTCACCACAACATGAGGAACTGTATTAAAGGGTCGCGGCATTAGGAAGGTTGAGAACCACTGATGTAGGGCTTTAGAATCCATTAGTGTCTTTTGCAATTTGATTTATTTCTAATTTCATCCAGTATCTTTTGCATCTTTTCCTGACATTTCTTCTTCTCAGAATGGTTATATTATATAATGTAACCCCTCAATGACCGCTTTACTGGTATCCCAAACAGTCATTAAATTTGCCCTTTGTCCAAGTTATTGTCAAAATATTTAATCTCTTTTGACAGTCCTTTATACAGGTAGTTGTCAACTTACAACAGTTCGTTTAGTGACCATTCAAAGTTACAATGGCACTGAAAAAAGTGACTTATGACTGATTTTCACATTTACGACCGTTGCAGCATTCCCAAAGGTCATGTGATAAAAATTCAGAAGCTTGGCAACTGGTTCACATTTATGACAGTTGCAGTGTCCTGGGGTCATAGAAGCACCATTTGTGAGCTTCTGACAAGCAAAGTCAATGGATAAACCAGATTCACTTAACAACTTTGTTACTAACTTAACTGCGGTGATTCACTTAACAACTGTTGCAAGAAAGGTTCTAAAATGGGGCAAAACTCACTTAACAAACGTCTCACTTCACAACATAAATTTTGGGCTCAATTGTGGTTGTAAGTTGAGGACTACCTGTAATTGCCTCTTTTTGTAAAATAGATTCATTTAATCTCCATCTATAATTAAAAATCTTTTTTTCTAAGTATCAAAAGAAATGGATTGTGGTGTGAAAAACATTTAGGCAAAATATCAACCTTTAAAATTTTGTTTGTGAGTTTTTTAGAGATCCATATCATATCAATTCTTGAAAATGATGTATGTTCTTAAAAGAAAGTATATTCTCTGGTGAGTCAGGTTTTTTGGCCACTGCCAATACTAAGTTGTCCATCATCTTGTAAAAAATATTTGGTAATTTACCTTGAGAGGGTTTCATTGATCCCTTTGGTAGATGTTCTGTCAAGGGTTGGGGAGATCACTCCATTCCAGTCCCCCCAAATACACCAATTTATATAAGAAAATGATAATTGTATTCAAACATTTTATCATAATTTGGCACAGAGTCCCACTACTATTGATTTTATTCCATTAAGTCCAACTTCTACAGCTACAAATCTACCATGTTCATCTGATACTAATAGCTTAGGTTTAAATTGAGGTTTTACATACAAGATGACTCCATTAATCTTTTTTACACCAGCTGAGATGAATTCCTCAACTAATCTTTTGTTTATTCGATATTTCTTGTCTTACATCTTAATATGTCTTTCTTGCAAACAAATTATATCAACATTTAATTTCCTAGGTCCATAGTAACTTCGAATGGTTGCTAAGTGACCAGTCGTAAGTCAAGGACTACCTATATCAAAATAGATGTATAACCTTGTACCAGTGGTAATTCTGTGATGAAGTCTGTTGATATCGTATCCAAAGGCTGAGGAAGTGTGTTTAAAGGCTGCAACAGTCCAACCAGCTTGCCTGGAACTGGTTTGGTGCACCAGAAAACATGGCAAGATGTAACATAGCCTTTTATATCCATGGCCATCTTCAGCCACCAGTATTCTCTAAGAGTCCTGTGGAGGGTTTTAAAAACTCCTCCATGCCCAGCTGTCTCATTGTCATGGTAAAGCTGCAACACCGCCTCCCATAAAGGAATTGGAACATAAAGGTGACCATTATGCCAGACTTGCCTGTCCTCCATTGAGAATGGAGATATAGTACCTTGCTGGGTCCCCTGGAGGTAATCCATCCAGGCTCTTGTGTACAGGTCCTGCAGCTGTTGCCTTTTGATTCTTCCAATTAGAACTTCAGCTTGACCTGTCTCCAACCTCTCCATTTTGTAATCCTTGTGTTGCCTAAAATCGAAGTTTCTAAAATAATGTGGGAAGGATGTTGTTGAGCCATGATGTTTTCTGGTTTATGTGAGAATGCATCTGGCAGCAGGTTTTGGGAACTAAGTACATAAGCTATATCAATGAAGGAGATAACATAAGCTATATAGAAGACAAAACTGGAGAAAAATTTACTCCATCTGATTTCCCTGGGGGTAAACGACTGTGAATTTTGCATCAGCTGCAAGTTCTTTTGGTCTATGGCAGGGGTGTCAAACTGCTGGCACATGGGCCGATTTCATCATACTGAAGCCGCACCCACCCCATTGCCGGCAATGCAAAAAGTTGCGATAGGTCACGTCATGTGACGTGGCAAGTTTGACACCTGTGGTCTATGGAAACCTGTATAGGAATTTCCACCACTTCCAGCCACTGCCTTCATTCTTGAAAGGCTGCCTTGATTGCCAGCAATTCCTTCTTAAATATAACATAGTTTTTCTGTGTTCATGAGCATAAAAGAAGGCACAGGGCAATAACCCCTCCCCCTTCTTTCATAGCCTGGAGTAGTACAGCTGTCACAGTGACATGGAAAGCATAGGTTTGGAGTACAAACTGTCTGGGTGGTGGAGGTGTTGAGAAGCAAAGAGTTGTTTTAACTCTGGGAATGCTGATTGCTTGTGTGCTGTCCATGCACACAGTGGGTATAGAAAGTCTACATACCCCTGTTAAAATGCCAGGTTTTTGAGATGTAAAAAAATCAGACCAAGATAAATCACTTCAGAATTCTTTCTACATTTAATATAACACATAAGCTGTATAATTCAATTGAAAAACAAACTGAAATCTTTTAAGGAGAAAAACAATAATAAACTACATACAATAATGTGGTTGCATAAGTGTGCATACCCTCTTATAAGTAGGGATGTGGTGTTCAGAATTAACCAGTCACAGTCAAACTGATGTTAAATAGTCAGTATACACCTGCCATCAATTAAAGTGACTCTGATCAAGCCCATATAAAGTTCAGCTGTTCTAGTAGGAGATTTCTGACATTTACTCAGTTGCCTCTTATAGCAAAAGCCATAGTCTGCGAAAAGCTTACAAAGCATCAAAGGGATCTCATTGTTGGAAGGTATCAGTCAGGAGAAAGGTACAAAAAAATCCTAGGCATTGGATATACCATGGAAGACAGTGAAGACAGACATTAACAACTGGAGAAACTGTGGCACAACAGTGACATTACTAAAAACTGGGTGTCCCTCCAAAATTGATGAAAAAACAAAACTGGTCCCAAAGTCTGCCAAGAGGCCTGCAGCAACACTAAAGGATCTGCAGGAATTTCTGGCAAGTACTGGTTGTGTAATACATGTGACAACAATCTCCCGTATTCTTCATATGTCTGGGCTGTGAGGTAGGGTGATGGATGGAAGCCTTTCCTTACAAAGAAAAACATCCAGGCCCAGCTACATTTTGCAAAAACCTACATCAAGTCTGACAAAAGCATGTAGGAAAATGTTTTATGGTCTGATGAGACCAAAGTTGAATGTTTTGGCCATAACTCCAAAAAGTATGTTTGGCACAAAAACAACATTGCATCACCAAAAGTGCACCATACAGTGAAGCATGGTGGTGGCAGCATTATGCTTTGGGGTTGCTCTTCTTCAACTGGAACTGGGGCTTTAGTCAAGGTGGAGAGTATTAGGAACAGTTCCAAATATCAGACAATTTTAACACAAAACCTTCCGGCCTCTGTTAAAATGCTGAGGAGAAATTTTACATTTTAACACAACAATGACCCAAAGCACATCTCCAAATCAACAAAAGAAGAAAAATAAAGTTTTGAAATGGCACAGTCAGAGCCCAGATATTCTGACCTGATTCACACTGGAAAGGCAGGTGTTAAAGTCAGTTTATTACTCACACAGCATCCAACAACTCACCAATCAGGTTGGTAAAGCTCCACCCCACATTTCCTGTCCATAGTCCCCCTCTGCCAGAACCACCTGGTTCCACAAACTAGGGTCAAGCTGACCCACAAGGACAAGACACACTACTCAAGAGTGCTTCCGTGAATATGGCCGACTGAATACACGCTCAGGGAGGGATCCCTGAAGGGTATTTCCCTGGGCTGTAGCTCTTCAGCTCCTGGCTGAAGGGACTGGCATTCCTTCAGTTATTATGACTCACGCAGATAAGGGGGGGGGGGGTTCCTAAGAATTTCCCCTCAAGACCCTCCAATACAGCTGAAAGCCTGCAAGCAGCTTCTGGGCTCTGAATATGCCAAAAGCTGGGAGGGGTGGTGGTGTTGTAATCTGTTCGTGGTTGAAGAAGCCGCCGTCTTGAAATTTACCTTTGAAACAGACAGTAAGTTGTGCCTTTCATACCTTAATCACCTTCAAGGACTATTAATCTTTTTAAAATCAAAATAAAAGAGGATGTCTTTAGTCACAGCCTGCTACACCTTTTTGAAAGACACACACCATTTTAGGGATTTCTTTAGTGTTAAATAACAAAAAGGAAGAAGGCTGCTAAGGCAAGCCAAAATAAGGAAGAGCAAAAAAAAAAAAAACACCCCGACCGAGAAACATAAAGAACCAAAGTTTGGACTTCCGGTGGTTAAAGCGGTGGAGATGGCGGCTACTTTGTAGCCGTCCTCCTGAGAAGGTGTCAGATCCGCGGAGCACAGCGTCTATCAGCTGGCCCGCGGCTCGCAATCCCCTTCCCGGGCGAAGGGAAGGGGTAGAGATCGCATGAATAGAGGTAGAACCTCTTAACTCTCCTTTGATTTTTATTTTCAGGGGAGTAGAAAGAGAGTTCCCTCGGAGTTCATTGCTTTCTCCGCCTCTCAGCTGTCTTTGTTTCTTCGGAAACAAAGCGAGACGCCGCTACCATCTCCGTATTTAAAGAAACCGTGAGTAATTTTAAACCGGACAGAACTGTTTAAAGGATTTCATTTATAGTTTAGCTGTATTTTATTTTTTAGTTTATTTAGTTTATTTAGTATATGCTGATTTTTTTTTTTTTTATTTTTTTTGAGCTTTCCTTTTTTTCTGGGCGGAAAAGTGAGAGTGAAAGTAAAATGGCGTTTTGAAAGTTTTTTTCTTTTAAAAGACGGATCGGCTGAATTGTTTAATATTGTTTTCTTTACTTTTTTTACTTTTTTATTCTTGGGGAGTTTCAGATTGATCTTATTTTATTTTATTTCATTTTATTTTTAAATTTTTTTTGGATCATTTATTTTTATTGGTATTTTTAAGAAGAAAGGAAGACAAATTAAAATGGCTTCAAAACGACAACCAGCTACGGTAGTTTCTAAAGTAATTTCTTCTCCTGTTACTTCTACTGTGCAACAACAACTTAAAATAATACCCTCAGTGCAGCAATCTAAATCTACTCCACCCTCACCTCCTCCATCTGGGACATCAGTACAAGATATTAAAGAAATAATGGTAAGTGCTGTCTCACAGTTCAGGGAAGAAATGAAACAACTTTTGGATCAGAATAAATCTGAAACTAAGGAGGAAATGAAGAAAGAGATGAAGGAGCTCTTAGAACAGAATAATGCTATCTTGAGGGATGATATACTTCTAGCTCTATCTGGAATGGCCTCTGTGGTTGTGAAGCTGGACTCTAGAGTAGATGAAATTGAAGAAACAGTTGAACTTTTGGATTATAAATTTCAAGATATGGAGAAAAAAGTGGAGACTTCACAAGATGATATTCTTATGTTCCAGTATAGACAGATGGAATATGCCTTGAGAATAAGGGGTCTGAAAGAAGATAAAACTCAAGATTTGATGGAAATGGTGATTAATGACCTGGCTGTTATTTTGAATATTGATAAAGAAGATTTACGTGGGGATGTGGAAAGAATTTATAGAGTTAACTCTTGGATTGCAAAACAGAGGAATTTGCCTAGAGATGTGGTGATATATTTTGCTAAGAAGTCTTTGCGAAATCAGATTCTACAAACTTTTTATAATAAAAGATTTCAGATTGCTGCCCAAGACATCATCATCTTAAAGGAAATTCCACCTAAAATTCTAAGAAGCAGAAAGGATTTTGCTTTCTTAGTAAATGAACTTAAAGTGAGACAAATGCCATTCAGATGGGAGATTCCGATGGGCATTGTTTTGAGCCATGCGGGGACACGTTATAGACTTAACACAGTTGCTAAAGCTAAGGAATTTTATAAAGCGGTCCTGGGAGCAGGCTCTCCTTTGCCCATGATGCATAAAATTTCGAGTGACAAAGAGATGGAACAGAAATCTGAAGGTACAGGGATGATGACTGCTGGACAGGTGGTATGGATGTCTCAACCAGAGGTTAAAGAACAGAGAATGACCCGTGCAGCACATAAACGTAAAGAAAAAGACCAACAGAAAAAAGGAAAAGAAAAAGAAATTGAAGAATCTACTCAGCAAATTGCTTCAGTGCCGGTGGGAGGAGCAAGACCCAAAAGCTCTGTTACATATTCATCAGCAGCAGAATTTGAGCGGATCTTCTCCAGGCTGAAGGCCAAGGGAGATGGCAAAGCTCCTGTCCTGGAATGTTAATGGATTAAACATTCCTCAAAAGAGAAAAAAAATTTACCACTACTTGAAACAACATAATAATGATATTATTTGTTTGCAAGAAACTCATATTACAGCTAAAGATCAAAAATATTTAAATAATCCTCGCTTGGGATCTCATTTTGTATCTCCCGCCCCTGGGAAGAAAGGGGGTGTGGTAATCTATGTTAAACAGAATTTATCTGCTACCCTGTTAGAATCAGATCCTTATGGAAGATATGTTATGCTTGAACTTGGTTTATATGGTAAGAAAATTCTTATTGTGGGGTTGTATGCACCAAACCAGCAACAGGAGCAATTTTATAGGTTATTACATCAGAAAATAACTTTGTTGGACTATAGATCTGTGATTTTAATGGGAGATTGGAACGGTGTCTTAGATACACAAATGGACAAAAAAGGTTTTTCTACTTTTTTTAAACAGGCTAAATTACCTAAAGCCTTCTTTGATATGAAAGAAGATTGGGAATTGAGAGACTATTGGCGTGAACGTAATCAAGAAGAAAAGGATTTCACGTTTTTCTCAGATAGACACCAATCTTTCTCAAGAATTGATTTCTTTTTGATTACAACAGACTTATACAACAGGGTGAAGAATGTAAAAATTTTTCCTAGGACGTTGTCGGATCATAGTCCTGTTTGGATGGAACTGTTTGTAGAGAAGGAAGATAGGAGATCCTGGAGGGTGAATGAGAATTTATTTAAACAAGAAAAAAATGTTCATAAATTAAAGGAATGTTTAAAGGAATATTTTACTTTAAATATGAACAAGGGAACATCAATGTCAATGGTGTGGGATGCAAGTAAAGCTTTCATGCGTGGTATTTTGATAAAAATGAATAATTTGCATAGACAGAAACAGATTCAGAAACGGAAAGATTTGGAAGAGGAGATTAAATCAAAAGAGAAACTTTTAATTTCAAATCCCTTAGATGAAAAGGTTAAAGGAGCTTTAAAATTGTTAAAAACACAATTTAACATGTTAATGGCTGATCAAGTTGCAACTAATTTGCTATTTATGAAACAAAATACATTTTGTAATGCTAATAAACCAGGGAGATGGTTGGCTTATCAGTTAAGAAAAAAACAGAAACAGAGGAATATAGATAAAATAAATTATAATGGTAATTTGGTTTATCGGAAAGAATTGATTAAGAAATCCTTTTTAGAATATTATCAAAAATTATATAAGGGTACTAATATTCAAATCACAGATATAAATAATTATTTAGGCAAAGTTAATTTTCCTAAATTAACAGAAGATCAGGAAAAAAAGATTAATGCTTTAATTACCAAGGAAGAAATTGTTATAGCTATCAAACAATTGAAATTGGGCAAAGCGCCGGGTACGGATGGGTTGACATCTATTTATTATAAAACGTTAGTAGAAGAGATGATTCAACCGTTGTGTGAACTGTTTAATAATTTACTACAGGGGTTAGAGATCCCTCCATCCTGGCGTAATGCATTCATATCGTTGATTCCAAAAGATAGTCAAGATCTTACTTTGCCTAAAAATTATAGGCCTATATCTCTTTTAAATGTGGATTATAAAATTTTTGCAAAAATCTTAGCTAACAGGCTTATGGGGATCTTGCAGCAGATTATACATAGGGATCAATCGGGTTTTATAACTGGAAGGTATATGAAGAATAATGTTAGACAAATTATTAATTTATTAGAGTATTTAGAAAAGAATAACCAAGTCTCTGCAGGCTTGATATTTTTGGATGCGGAAAAAGCCTTTGATCAAGTGAATTGGCAGTTTATGCTGTGTCTAATTAAGGAGATGAATTTTGGACAAAATATATTACAAGTATTATCTAATATATATCAAAAACAGACTGCTCAAATCATTGTAAATGGGGGTTTGTCAGAGGCTTTTGTAATAGAAAAAGGAACAAGACAGGGATGCCCGTTATCTCCGTTATTGTTTGTTTTAACATTGGAAATTTTGTTGATTAAAATTCGGGAGTCTCAAGAAATAAAGGGAATAGAAATTAATAAAAAAGAATATAAGTTAAGAGCCTTTGCAGATGACTTGGTTGTTACTTTGTCTCAACCTGTCTCTTCGGTGGGGAAATTATTACAATTGATTCAACAATATGGACGTGTTTCTGGTTTTAAAATTAATAATAACAAGACTAAAATATTAGCTAAGAATATGACCAATGGTGACAAACAGACTTTAGTTAACTTAACAGATTTTGAAATTGTTGATAAGGTAAAATATCTGGGGGTTACATTATCTGCTTCTAATGTAAAATTGTATAAAAATAATTATGAAAAGCTGTGGATGGAGGTACAGAAGGATTTAAAAAATTGGAATAATTTACAGTTGTCCCTTATGGGCAGAATTGCAGTTATTAAAATGAATGTCCTGCCAAAGTTTATTTTTTTGTTTCAAATGTTACCTATTTTAAAGAATGAATGTAATTTAGATGAATGGCAAAAAGGTATTAATAAATTTGTTTGGGCAGGGAAAAAACCAAGGGTGAAACTTAAAATAATGCAAGATTTTCGTGAGAGAGGTGGACTCAAGGTGCCAAATATGAAATTGTATTATGATGCTGTAGTATTGACATTGATTAGCGACTGGGTGAATTTAACAAATAAAGAAATACTCCATTTGGAAGGTTGGGACCTACTTTTTGGATGGCATGCCTATTTAATATTTAATAAAAAAGTGGATTGGGTTTTCAAGTCTCATATTATAAGAAACTCTTTGTTAAGAGTGTGGAGAAAGTATTATAAAAGTGACTTCAAAATACCATTATGGGCTATACCTCGGCATGCCATAGAAGGTATAAAGAAAGGGGTAAATATGGATAAGGTCTCCTATTTACAGTTATTAAGATGGGATGGACAAGATTGGCAGTTAAAATCTTTGGAAGAATTAGTACATGAAAATTTAACTTATTCATGGTTCCAATATAGACAAATAGTGGATAGATGGAAGATGGATTGTAAAATGGGTTGGCTTAGAGAAGATGGAATTTTTTTAAAACAAGTAAGAGATCAAAGGCCAACCCATATTAAGAGAGTTTATGGGGTTTTAGTGGAATTAGATTCAGAACCTGAATTAGTTAAAGATTGTATGATTAAATGGGCACAGAATATTGGTGAAACGATTTCAATGGATACTTGGGAATTTACTTGGATAAGAAATGTTAAATTCACACAAGCGCAAAATTTAAGAGAGAATTTTTACAAGATGTTTTATAGATGGCACCTTGACCCAAAGAAAATGTCCATTATGTACCCTAATCTACAGCCGAAATGTTGGAGATGTGGATATTTGGATGCTACTTATTATCATATTTGGTGGACGTGTAAGCATATAAAAGCTTTTTGGATTAAGATATGGTGGAATATTCAAAGAATCTTTAAAAGGAAGGTAAAATTTACTCCGCAATTATTTTTACTAGGTATCGTTGTTGATTGTGATGCTAAGGAGGTTATATTGATGTTAAATTTGATCACAGCCGCCAGGCTGTTAGTAGGACAATATTGGAAGAAGGAATCTTTGCCTACTTTACAAGAATGGTTTCATAAAGTTTCGTACTTGGCAGAAATGGCAAAGATTTCGGCTTTCTTAAAGGAGCAATCTCAAGAAAAATTTTTTGTGGTATGGGAAAAATGGATAAATTTTATACAATATAATTTGAATATGGAAAAATACCATTTAGCTTTCTTATAATTTGTAATGATTGTTTTTTCTTTCTTTCTTTCTTCTTTTTCTTTTTTATATATATATATTGTTCACGTATTATTACTTATATATATATTTTTTTTATATACATGCTTTATTTTTCGTCTTTTTTTTTTCTTTCTTCTTTCTTTCTCTCTCTTTTCTTTTTTTTCTATTTTTTTTTTCTTTTTTTAGTATATATTATTCATTTTAAAGTTTATATTATGTATATTATTATTATATATATTATTATTGTGATTTTTATCATTATTATTAATTATTTTGCTAACTGTAAATGTTGTTTTTAAAATTTTGTTAAATAATCCTGTATTCAGTTCTGGGAAGTCGGGGGGGGGGGTGGGGTGGTTGGGGAGGAGGGGGGGGGGTTTATTTGTAAAATTTTTGAAAAATTTCAATAAAAAAAAAAAAAAAAAAAAAAAAAAGAACCAAAGTTTGAAAGCTGTGATTTTAGTTTATTATCGTAGTAACTTGTAGCTTGGTCTTCTTTGCTGTGGGTGGCTAAAATTTTCTGATCCTGATCAAAGAGGGAGTCAAGATGGAGGAGCAAATTATTAGAGATATATTTGAAAGCTCTCTAAATAAAACCCACCAATTTGTTGACCAGCTGTGCTCCAAGGATGATTTAAAAAAACCCTCTCAAATTACTTTAGAGATGCAAGCATGTGCAGAAAGTTGCCAAACTACCCAGGAAATTTCACAAGTAGCTTAAAATGCAGAGGAGTTCATTGCAAATTTGGAATACAAACCTGACATTAACTTTTATTATGATGGTTTAAATATAAATCTCTCAACACAACTGAAAGAAGACTGTCAAGAAAATCGGCAACTTTTAAAAAGAAAAAATTGGGACTTTTTCTTTAAGGACATCAACAAGGTTGAGAAATCCGTGATAAAAAGGGAGGCTTATAACTTACTTCAGACATGTCAAACACAAGGCCCGGGGGCCGGATGCGGCCTGCGAAGTGGTTTCATGTGGCCCGCAAAGCCATCCTGGAAACAATGAGGGAACGGCCCCCGTTGCCTTGGCCCTGGCCCAGGGTGGCCAGGAGCCAATGTACAATTTTATGGTGGCCATCTATGCTGAAACGCATTCAGTCTTAGTTCCACAAGGCCATCTGGAAACAGCGAGGAACCAGCCCCTGCCACGTCGCCCCCACCCTCTGGGTGTATGCTGGGGAGGTGTCACCTTTGTGAGGAATGAAGAAATGCACCATCGCGCTGGCCACTTCCAGGCGGTGGTGCATTTCTTTTTTTAAAACAAGTTTTATTAGTTTTTTTCATTTTACAAACCAGTGCTTAAGAATCACTGTGGTGGCAGGGCAATCAATTGTCCAAATACAAAGTCATACTCATAAAGATCAAATTAAATCATTTTTAAAAAAGTTAAAAGAAAAGCACCCCTCTCTATTCCCTCTAGTAGTATATTATATTCAAGTTAATATATTTCAGTACAACTAAGTCAGTCAAAACTGTCATCAATAAGATTTCATCTAAATAAATCCAAATCCTATATTAAGCTTTACTATTTCAATTGTTATATTCCATATTGGTAACATAAATACATAATTAACACTTCAAATGTCTCTCCATACCTTTTTTTTCCATTAACACAATCAATATTCATTTATTAATATCATTCCTTCTTTTTTCTTAATCAGTAACATTTCATCTAAATAAGTCCAAATCCTGTATAAAGCTTTACTATTTCAATTACTATCTTCCATATTGCTAATCTAAATACATAATTAACACTTCGGGTGTCTCCCCATTCCCCTTTTCCTTAACATAATCAATAAACATTTGTTAATATCATTTCTTCTTCTTTTTCTTCTTCTTCCATTACAAAATAGCGATCATTCCTAATAATAAAAATATTAATTCAAAAAAGAAAAGAGAGAAAGGAAAAAACTATCACTCCCTCAATATCTGTGTCAAACTCCTTTAACCTCCTCCCAAAATTACTATTACCACAACAAACATATTAATATATAGACAAACGTCTTCTTATTAAATTCAAACCTTTAATTAATTTTTATTCAATCTAACATCTTATTTAACCGTCTTAAGCCATAAATCAATCCCTATCTAGTAAGCCTTAAAATCCAATATATAGAGCCTTACGTCAAAATTCTTAAATCTTATTGTAGCTTTCCTTTTATGCCAAACAGGTTTCCATAACACCGCCTCTATATCAATGAATAAATCACTTTTTATGCCTTGTATTATCCTTTGAGTCAAACAAGAGCGTCTCCTTTTCTGTTTTAAAGACCTAGCTCGTTTGTAAGTAATCCCTTGTTGTTTTAAAGAGTCAAGTCTCCACATTTGAAACTGTTGAATAACAGGCTCAGTTATGTCCAATTTTGTAGTTAATAGAGGTGCATTTCTTCATTCCTCACAAAGGGTGACACCTCCCCAGCTGTGTTTCTTGCCTGTTTTTCTTCCTCCCTCATCTCAAATATTTTCCGACCACTCTGTACTTAGGAAAGAACAAAGGAAAGAAGGAAAGGAGAGGGAGGGTCTGAGGGAAGTCCTACCTTAGTCCTGCCCTGCTGTCCTTTCACCATCCCCTTGCCCCCTCCTCCTGGCCTATCCTGGGGGTCTCCCATCCTATTGCTAAGGAAGCTTTGGATACAAAGCCAGATCTCCTCCCGTGGAGAGGGAATGGGCCTCCCTCTGACTTTGCCCTTGTACCCATCATGAGCAACCTGGCCAAGGAGAGCAAGCACAGCAGCAGCAGCCTTGAGGAGGAGGTAACTGCAGCTGGGCACCCCCTTGGGAAAGTGGGGCTGGGCTTGGTGCCGCGGGTGCTCGAGGGTCAGGCTGGGCGTTTGACCTCTGCTGCCCAGGGCTCCGGGCAGCCTGCACCACCATCCAGCCCCCCCCCGGCATGGCCTGAGAGTAACAGTGAGGCTCCTCCAGTGGACCATGCCTTGGCACTTGCCCTGGTCCCACCCCCTTCTGCCAGAGACCCTCAGATCTGTCCCACTCCTGCCCAGGCCCCCACAGGCATCCTTGAAGCAAACGATGTAGAGCTGGCCACACCCACCCAGTAGGCCACACCCACTCCATCCATGCCCACCCTGTAGGCCGCACCCACCCTGGCCACAGCCACCCGGCCCCCTGAGGGCAACCGCAATGCTGATGCAGCCCTCAATGAAATTGAGTTTGACACCCCTGACTGACTTGATAAATTTTCCAGAGAAGAAGATTCTACTCCATGAAGACAAGTTGAAAGGAGTGACTTCTCGGTTTGATATTTGTAACTGAAATTTGAAAATGTAATTTATATGTGTTTGTGTGTATCGCTTAAATAATTTTTAAAGTATGCAAAATGTTACTAAAATGTATTTGAGAGTAGTTGTGTTAAGAGAAAGTTAAAGAAAATGATGTACCAGTTTAAAGAAAACTTTGTGTTTTAAAAAGGATGTTTATAAAAGGGAAAAAAAATCTGTAAAGGTAGTTTGTAGGGTGGGAGCTAAATTCAGTACTGAAGTTCAAAGCCTGTATATTAAGAAGTTAAAGAAAAAGATGTATTAGAAATTTTTGATTCTAGAAAGGTGCTTAAAGAAAGTTTAATATTCTTTTTTTAAAAAAAGGGTGGAAAAGGGAAAAAAAGTATTTTTCTTAGTAAGGTCAAAGAATTTGAAAGTATATAGTTAACTTTGTTAATAAAAATGGTGATAGTTTACAAAGATTATTAGGTGCAAATAGAAATACATACCATTTCCACAGCAAGCAAGATAAAACAGGAACAGTTAAATTAATCATTCTATTTAAAGAGGAGAATATATTTGAGTATGTTTTTCATTTGGATACCACTTCTGGATTTTGTGCTTGTGATGAAAAAAAAAATGAAATGTTGACTTTGGTTTTGTAGATTAGATAGATTTATTGTTATAGAAATGGCTAGTTATATGTTACTGTGTAAAAACAAGAAGTTGAGGCTGGAGTGTTTTTATCTTGTACTGTGCTAAAAAGAGTCGGAAGTCAACACCTTTTTTTTTCTTTTTTCCCTTGTACCTCACACCTTCTCTTCCCCTCTCCTTTTCCTTCCCTTAATTTCCTATTTCTATTTTTCTTTGTTTTAATTTTATTTAATATTTAAAATACAAAGTGTTAAAAAGACACACTACTCACAAAATCCCAATCCACAAAACCAGAGTCCAAGGTTCCAAAAGCAGGAAGGCATGTTTGAAGTCCACAAGTAAAGTCCGAGGTTCAGAGTCCAAAAACACAGTAATGGGCTAGACTGGGTTAACAAAAGAGTCACCCAACGAGCCATAGACCCTGTTCATAGAGTAATCAGGAAGCCCACGTTGTCCCAATCGGTGGGAAAGTCCTCCGGCCATAAGTTCATGTAAAGCCAACATTGCCCAGAGAAGGTGGAGTATTGGGCCAAAGTCCCGTTGAATTTATCAGGCACAGCCACAGGGCATTTACGGCGGGGACAGGTAGGACCAGCAGCCTGCAATTGGGCGATTTGTGAGGAGAGGAGTGCAACCTGTTGAACCAGTTGAGTGTTGTCCGCGACACCAGACCTGAATCCAATTGAAAATCTGTGGGGTGACCTGAAGAGGACTGTGTACAGAAGATGCCCTCTCAATCTGACAGATGCCCTCTCAATTGTTCCAGTCTGTGTGGAACAATGCCACCCCATTCAGCACCAAATATGGTAAAGTCCCTGATACAGAACGCCCTAAAACCTGAAGCCACACACTCTTGCCCGGGT
This sequence comes from Crotalus adamanteus, assembly GCA_039797435.1. Taxonomy (NCBI): domain Eukaryota; kingdom Metazoa; phylum Chordata; class Lepidosauria; order Squamata; family Viperidae; genus Crotalus; species Crotalus adamanteus. The sequence goes on along the minus strand of CM077935.1, from coordinate 475,430 downwards.
TCAGTTGAAGCCTTTTGTTCCCCTACACCCTCCAGACGCAGGATAGGGCATCCATAGCATCACTTAATTTGCATGGGGCAGAGAGATATAATTGAGCATCATGAGCATATTGATGGTACTTCACCCCATGGCTACAGTTGATCTCCCCCCAGCAGTTTCATGTAGATGTTAAACAGTGGGGAGAGCACCAAACCCTGCAATACCCAACATGGTAGGGGCTGAGGGCAGGATCTCTCCCAATCAACACCAACTGGTATTAGCACCTGAGGAAGGAAAACAACCAGAACAATACTGTGCCATCCACTCCCATTCCAGTCAATCCTGAAGGATCCCATGGTCAGTGGTTTTGAAAACTGCTGAGAGATCAACTAGAGACAGGATGGATGCACTACCCCCATTCCACTCCTGCCAGAGATCATCCAGAAGCACAACCAATGCCATTTCCATTCCATGTCCAGGCCTGAATCCTGACTGAAAGGGGTCCAGATAATCCTATTCATCCATGAACCTGCTGCACAACCACCTTCTCCACAACTTTCCTTAAAAATGGAGGTTAGACACTGGATGAAAATTGTCCAGTATGGTGGGATCCAGTGATGACTTCTTGGGGTAAACCAATGTCTCTTTTAAGGGATGAAGGAACCACCCCCTCTCTCAGGGATGAATTCACCACCACCAGAACCCAGTCACATGTCCCTCCCAGGTAGCCTTAGCCAAACAGGAGTGGCATGGATCTAAGGTGCAAGTGGCCAAGCTCACAGTCATAAGGACCCTGTCCACTTAATTGGGCCCAACTGGTTCAAACTGTTCCCAGATGAGAGGGCAAGACTGTGCACTAGGATTCTCCACTGAACCTGCACCAAGACTGCCATCTAACTGGGAACATGTTCCAGTAATTTTGTCTGGCAGATGTTCCAAAAATTCTTCTGCCCAGCCAGAAGGGCTCAAGTTACCCAAAACAAGGCTGCCAGACAGCAATCTGTAGACACGAGGGAGGAGAAGTGTTATTTCGCCACCCTTACCTCCACAAGGTAGGCCTTAATAGCACCTCTTAGCCATGTTTGATCAATTTCGTCCTTTGTTGACCTGCAGCAGCACTCTAGATCAGGGCTTTTCACCAATTGTACCACTTTTAGGATATGGCAATATTCAAGTACCACCAGTCACCTAGCAAGGTGTCAAAAAGTTGATGACCAAAAAAGGAAAAAAGCAATAAAGTACAGGTAATCCTTGACAACAGTTCAGTTAGTGACTGTTTGAAATTACAATGGACTGAAAAAAGTGTCCATTTTTCACACTTATGACTGTTGCAGCATCCCCAGGGTCATGTGATTTACATTCGGATGCTTGGCAACTGATCCATATTTATGATGGTCACAGTGTCCCAGGGTCATCATCATCATCATCATAATAATAATAATAATAAAGTTGGAAGGGACGTTGGTCATCTAGTCCAACCCCCTGCTCAGGCAGGAAACCCTATACCATTTCAGACAAATGGCTGTCCAGTCTCTTCTTAAAAACTTCCAGTGTTGGAGAAATTCATGTGATCCCCTTTTGCAACCTTTTGACAAAGTCAATGGCCAGGGGATGTAGTGGGGATCCGGGTTTCTCCGGTGGAGGGGGGTGGCACTGGGGTGGGCGCCGGGGCATGGTCCACTGGAGGAGACAGTCCAGCCACACTTCCCCCAAGGGGGCATCTGGCTGCGTTTACCTCCTCGTTGAGGCTGCTGCTATGCTCGCTCTCCTTGGCCAGGTTGCTCATGGTGGGTGCAGGAGGGCAAAGTGCATGGGTCAGAGGGAGGGCCTCTCCATGCGAAGAGACCCAGCTTTGTAACCAAAGCATCCTCAGCAATAGGATGGGAGATCACCAGGAGAGGCCAGGAGGAGGGGGCAAGGGGATGGCAAAAGGGCAGCAGAGCTGCTGGTGGCCAAGTGCTAAGGTAGGACTTCTCTCAGACCCTCCCTCCCTCCCTCTCATTCCAATCTCCTTCCTCCCTCCCTCCCTGTTTCTCATTCCCATCTCCTTCCTTCCCCTCTTTTCTGTTTCCTTTTTTCCTTCCTTCCTGTTTCCCTCCCTGCATCCTTCCCTGCCTCCCTCTCTCCCCCCCCCCCTTCTTTTCCCTTCAGTGCAGCTCCAGCTGACTCCTCCTCCCAAGGCTGCCTCTTTTTTCTCTCTCCCTCTCCCGCCAAAACTGCCTCCTTTTATAGCCTCTCCTGTTTTCACCTTTCTCCTTTCTCTTCTGGGTGAGCCGGAAGTGCCAATCCTGGGGCCTTTGTCTCACCCCAGCAGCCCTGCAGCTCCTCAGGACTCTCTCACGGCAACTCCTGTGCTACGCTGCTTTAGCTCATTCCATCCCCCCTCTACACACTTGTCCAGGCTAGGCAGGATAGCATACCACCTGCCAGGTGCCAATTTACCACCAGTGGTACGCGTACCACTGGTTGAAAAGCCCTGCTCTAGATGTCTTTTCTCCCATTTGATTTCTGTTGGCTGCAACAGGATCCTCAGGAAGGGCGAGGCCTCAGGGGTACAATCCAATCCAAGGCCACAGCCACCCTCTCAATCCAAGCAACAACTAAGGTCTCTGTCAGATCATGTAACAGACCCTCAGGAACAACTCTCATCTCCCTCTGAACCCTTTCAGGTCTATCAGTTGCTGGGATGGATCAGTCTAATAGGTCCTGCCTCCTTGTGGTAGGGAGCAGCGGCAGAGAAGTAGACTTTGAAGGCTTCTGGTTCTGCACAGCTAGCGCGACAGCCGAGGGATCGAGACAATCTAATCCCTATGGCTGATTTCTCTGGGGACCCTAAATGGGCCCAAAGCCACCCCGGAGAGGTGGCAAGGAAGGAGGGAAACCCCGACGATCCTGGGGAGACAGTGGTCGACCAGGATGTCTGGGGAAAGCTCTCCAAAAACCAACAGAAGAAAGGCTAGCGTCATTTGTGAGTCTAGCCCAAGCTACATGCAGCTGAAGCCAAAGATCACTAAGCGTGATCGTAAACAGCGTGATTGAACTGGGTAAGAATATTGATTCTCTTCTACCTGACTGATTTCCTGAAGAAAAAAAAAGGAAAAAAAAAAAACCAGAAGTAAAAATCCTCCGAAAGTGAGGGGGGGTCTTTGTTCCACCCTCCTCTAAACGGAAGCGGTGAACTAAGTTTATGGGGAAAAAAATACAGAAAATTGAAAGATGGACCGGTGCTGACATCTAGTGGTGGTTGAAAATACTGCCCTAAATATACAGCCCAGAAAGAAAAGCCTGTTGTCGTGACCTTCACGGCTTTGATTAAACAAAGAACAGCTGTAACAAAAGAAAAGAAAACATTGTGGACTTTCTACAAAGTGAGAACTATAAAACTTAGAAAAAAAATTACCTTCCTGTATTATAAATATTTTTTAAATTGTGACTTTAAAGTGATTGGCAGAGAAAGGTTTTTTGGTCATTATGGAGCATCAGAGATCTGCAGAAAGAACATATCAAGAAAAAATAAATACTTACCAGGAGGAAATTTATGTTCTGTTACAACGAAATGCAAATGATATTAACTTCAAACCTTGAGGAAATTAAAAATGAATTTGAAAATTTAAATGAATGCATTCTCAATTTAACGTCACAACAATCAAATTATCAGAAAACAAAAAAAAAAAAGATAAGTAAAGCAGACAACTGAATATAACAGTGGTTCTCAACCTGTGGGTCGGGACCCCATTTGGGGTCGAACGACCATTTCACGGGGGTCGCCAAACAAGGCTGTCCGCCATTTTTCCCCCTTTTCTTTGGCCATGCCCCTGGCACCCGGTGATGTATAAGTGGTTGGGGGTCCCCACAACATGGGGAACTGTATTATGGGGTCGCGGCATTAGAAAGGTTGAGAACCACTGGAATATAAGCTAGTGGAGACTCAAGTGGAGAAGGACTTACAAGAAACACTGAACATGGAAAAGATAACTTGTACTCTTAAGACCACAAAGTAAATTTGAGGATAAGGAAAAAGATTTGACAAAATGGATTGCTGAGCTGTTGGGAGTACCACAAGAAATGGGGAGACAAGGGATGATGAGAGAAATCTTCAATGAATATGAAGGCGCAAAATATTTTTACAAAGACATGATGTTTAATTTGCCTACTATATCTACAACAACATTTACAAGATTATGGAAAGAGTCTTTGATGCAATGGAATATATTGATTGGGAAAGATGCTTGGCAAAAGAAGAGGGCTAAAGTCAGAATTGAGGAATTAGATGATGGTGTGTATCAGAGGGAATATTTAAAAATTAAACACTTGTTTGAATATGGCTGAAGAAATAGAAAGATTTTAGTTTAAGAGGGATGAACCCTGCAAGTAAGACAGTATTTTTTCTTTTTTTCTTTTGTTTTTCGATATGAGAACTATAAAAATGTGTGGGATGATTAACATAAAGGAAATGTTTTAGATATTTAAAGGTAATTGATTTTAAGAAAATTCCAATCAATAACTAAAAATGGGAAAAAATGTTTTGAATAGAGTTAAAAGATTGGATTTAATTATAGTTAAAGAGAACAGAAAAAATTTGGAAATAAGTGTATACTAGTTCAAGAGGGATATGTATTTTAAGTATATTTTCTTATTTTTTTTCTCCTTTTTTCTTTTTTTCTTTTTCTCTCTCACGTCTTTTCTTTTTCTATGTCTTTCTTTTGTGTCCTTTTCTTACTTATTTTTAAGACATGAAAATAGATTTAAATGCTTTAAGGTAATTAATTCTGGGAACATTTTAACCAGTAGAAATGTTTTGAACATTGTAGGGAAAATAAATTAAACAAGAATTGTAAACAGGATTTATGACGAGGCAACCAAGATGACCAGATAGAAAAGAAGCATGATATTGATGTGATTATTATTGGTAGAAATTTTAGAAAAATCTTTATATTTAATTGTTACCTATAAAATTAATAAGAATTGTATTAATTTAAGGTTGCAAAGAGATTATTATTGGAACAAGAGAAAATCAAGCAAAGCTATTATGTGGATTTTGGAATATAGAAACTAACCGTTAGTGATTACTTTGTAAATATAAACCCAGACAACACGCTGTTTACCAAATATCAAGGTGTTTATGTTAAAAAATCAATAAAATATTTTTTTTAAAAAAAGAAGTAGACTTTGAAGTAAAATTGTCTTTCCAATCAACATTGCATCCTACAAATTGTTTTTGTGTAGTTAAGAATTATTTACATCCACTGCACAAATGGAGCATTAAATAACTATTATACAGTACATTGTAGGCATTTCAGGAATATAATAATTCCTATATATGTTACCGTTAATGTGTGAAATTAGGCATTTTATAGAATGCCTAGGAAATCTATAGAATGCCAAAAATGGGATGTCCAAGTATGAAACGCTTAATATTTCACATGTTTCCTAGGCATTCTATGCAGTGCCAAAAGGCAAACCAGCAAAGTATAAAATACTCTTGCTAAAATGCTGTTCTAGTCTTTTTATTCCAACAAGTAGGTCGATACTGGTCTTTTTCTCTTTTTTTAAGTAAGAATGTCCTCTACTTTATTTTGCATTTCTTCTTTCATTTTCATATACATCTTTTCATGACTCTCTTTTCATACTTTGCCTAAATAGTTCTTGTCATTCTGCATAATGCCTAGAGAATGTATATAGCATATTAAAATAACAAGACATTTCATACTTTGCCTAAAAAATCACACATTCTATAGATTTCCTAGGCATTCTATACAATGCCAGATTTTCACACATTGCCATATTTTCATACATACATACATACCGTGTTTCCCCGAAAATAAGACCCAGTTTTTGTTTTTTTGCCTCCAAAAGAGGCACCAGTTCTTATTTTCAGGGGATGTCTTTTCCATGGTCTCACCTCGTGGTGGCACCAACAGCTCCGCCCAGCCACCCCACTTCTGCGGCCGCTCGCCACCACTCACTCACGCACACACATCACTCCTGGCCTCCATTTTGCCGTCGGGCTTTCAGGAAAGGCCTCTGCAGCTGAGAATGGAGCTCCGGATTGATGTGCGCGACACCCCCGGGCTCCATTTTGCCGTAAAGGCCTCTGCAGCCGAGAACTGAGCTCTGGATTGACACGTCAATCCAGAGCTCGGTTCTCAGCTGCAGAGACATTTCCTGAAGGCCTCCGATGGTGAAATGGAGCCCAGGGGTGACGCACGTGTCAATCCAGAGCTCCATTCTCAGCTGCAGAGGCCTTTCCTGAAGGCCCCTGATGGCGAAATGGAACCTGGGGGTGACGAGTGCGCGTGAGCGGTGGCAAGCGGCCGCAAAAGAAGTGAGCTGGCAAGGCAGGTGTCGGGGCATGGGAGGCCTGGCTGCAATGGTAAGTGGGTGCGAGGCGCTTAGGGTAGTTCCACATCCCCACCCTAGCTTGATTTTTAGGCATGTGCCTTGCCCCCAAACTAGGGTTTATTTTGGGGTAGAGCTTATATTAGGCTCACTCCAAAAAATCAAGCTAGGGCTTATTTGGGGGATAGGTCTTATTTTGGGGAAAACACGGTACTTATATATTGTATATATACACATACAGTATGTTTGAATATATATATATACTCTCTATATATAGAGAGAGTATAAGTGTGTGTGTATATATTTGTCTGAACGCCATGGTTGATAACGGGCTGGTTATGGTATCTAATTGTGGGGATCTGTTTCATCTTTTCAGCCTTAAATTCTTTCTGATATAGGTATCTCTGTATGAATGGGTCATACAGGTAAACATCATTTGGGAAGCTGTATCTGTAATAATTGTTTTACATTCTATATCTGTTACTCTGTTAGCTTCCAACATGTCAGACAATATGTGTTGTAAAATCTGTATTACAGAAATGGCCTTCAAATTTTCCTACAAATCCTGAAGCTATGAGTATACCATTTTAAAAATGGTTAACATTTTTAAATAGTAATTTGACACTTGCTTTTTTTTTCATTCACAGCATATAGCACTTTCTATATTGTTGGGTTAATATTATCCATGCAGATACCTTTTGTTGGATTTCAGCCAATTAGGACAAGTGAGCACATGGCAGCTGCAGGTAAGAAAAAATAATGTGTTGAAAATATGCACTATGAAGTTATAATTTCCTTTTTTTAAATATAACTTTATTAAGATTTTAATAAAGAAAGGGAAAAGCTAACAGAAACTAATATTTAGAATAAAGGGAAAAAAGGGAAAAAAGCCAAAACTGTAGAAAAGAAAGAAAATGTAAAGAAGTAGATTCTTGATTTTGTTTATAGCAGTAAAAAGTGTAATTTATCTCTTACTCTATCTGTTTGTTTTGGTATATATGCTGCCTTGAAGTTCTGAAAGAAAGGTGGGATGTAAATCAAATAAACAAAAATAAAATAAACCTTGTAACATGAAAGTTCCTAGGTAGCATAACTGAACAATTCTGCCTAGCTGCTATAGATATTTACAGGTAGTCCTGGAGTTATGGCTGTAATTGGGACTGGGATTGCCATTGCTAAGCAATGTGGTCATAAAGCACAATGTCAGGTGACTGCATCGCTTAGCTACTCAGTGCAGGTAGTTCTAGTTGTTGTCATAACCCAAGATGCACAGGTTGGTAAGTGGAAAATAGAGTGAGTCCCAGGTAATCAGCATGAGGGTGCCGCACTGAGATGGGGGAGGCCACATGTGCGTTGGGAGAGGAGGGTGCTGTGGTGCGGCGCAAGCTCAGGAAGCGTGGGAAACGAGGTCATGAGGTGCATGCATGTGTGAAATCACAGGGAAACCATGGAAAGAAGGTGTGGAGTGCATGTGTGTGATTGCAGGGAGGCTGTGGAAAGGGGATGTGGGATTTGTGCAACTGCACGGAGGACATGGAAGATGTGGGGTGGGTGCAATCACAGGAAGGCCAGGAAAAGAGGGCACAGGGTGTTTGTGAGAGAAGAGGGGAACGAAAGCACAGTGCATGCAAGTGAAGAAAGGCGGGGGGGGATTCACCCAAATGACTTGCAATCCTCATTGACGCCTTCCCTATTGACTTTGCTTGTGGGAAGCTGGTGGGGAATGTTGCAAATGGTGATCACATGACCACAGGAGATTGCAATTGGTCATAACTGCAAGCTGGTTGCGAAGTGCCCAAATTTTGTTCATGTGACCATGGGAGCGTTGCAAGGGCCAGAACTTCAAGTGTTGGTTGTAAGTCCCTTTGTTCAGTACCGTTGTAGCTTTGAACAGTTGCTGAATGAATAGTTGTAACTTGAGGCCTACCTGTAGTCAGATACATTTTACTTTTATTCCCCTTAAATGTGGCACACATTTTCCCAGTAATGGGACTTCCTGTGCTGGTTCTGTGTGGTCATTGACTCACCTTGTGGATGACAAATATATATATAAGGTTATCAATAGTTATTTTGAAAGTCAAAAACACTCTTCAAAGGTTGCTAAACAAACTTAGCAGGATAAAAGAATACAGTGCATTCAGAAAGTATTCAGACCCCCTTCACTTTTGTCAGTTTTGTTATGCTGCAGCCTGATTCTACAGTTGTTGAAATTCATTTTTTTCTCATTAATCTACACTCAGTACCCCATAATGACAAAGTGAAAACAGAATTTTAGAAAAGTCTGTAAATGTATTAAAAAGAAAAAACTGAGATATCACATTGGTATAAGTATTCAGACCCTTCACTCAGTACTTTGTTGAAGCACCTTTGGCAGCAATTGCAGCCTTGAGACTTTTGGGGTATGACGTGACAAGCTTTGCACACCTGGATTGGGGGATTTTCTGCCATTCTTCCTTGCAAATCCTCTCAAGCTCAGTCAGGTTGGATGGCGACCGTTGGTGGCCATCCATTTTCAGGTCCCTCCAGAGATGTTTAATAGGGTTCAAGTCAGGGCTCTGACTGAGCCACTCTAGGACAGGGCTTTTCAACCGGTGGTACGCATACCACCAGTGGTACTTTGCCACCTGGCAGGTGGTACGCGAAGTGGTAGGGCAGAAAGGAATGAGTTGAAGCGGCGGCAGTGCAGCACAAGCCCAAGGGCGAGACAGCTGGAGCTGCAGGGCTGTCAGGGCTCTGCAGAGGCACCAGGATCAGTGCTGGGCTCCAGCTAATCAGCACTTCCAGGAGAGGAGAGGATATAAAAAGAGGTGGCTTTGGTCGGAAAGGGCCAGAGGGGCTGCCCCAGCTCACCCTGTGGGCGAGCGAAGAGGAGGCGGTGAGCGCCTAGCATCGCTGCTGACTGTCCCTGCTGACCACTGATAAAGGAAAAAGGTAGGAGTAGCACTTCCCTTTCCCCCGGGACACCAGCACTCGCACGCTTGCCGCCTTCTCCATGCACCCCCAGGGGCGGGACAGAGACGGGAGGGGGGCTCGCTGGCTTCAGGGCTCCCCGTGGATCTAAGGCTGAGAGCGTTCCAGCTTTGATGGCCCCCACTGGTAGATCAGCGCCATGCCTGCTCGCTGACCTCGCCTTGAAGCCACCAGGCCTCCCTTTCATCGGGACAGCCCCTGCCTGCGTGGGACGGCTATGGCCAGCGGCAGCATGGCTGGTGGCAGCGCAGGCAATCTCTCCCCCTCCTGTCATCCCTTCCTGAGCACAGAGGAAGGAAAGAGAAGCAGGGGAGGAAGGAAGGAAGGAAGGAAGGAAGGAAGGAAGGAAGGAAGGAAGGAAGGAAGGAAGGAAGGAAGGAAGGAAGGAAGGAAGGAAGGAGTGAGCGAGCTGGGAAAGAGACTGCCTTCTGAGCGCTTTGCAGGTTCGTTTTTTTAAGCTGCCAGAGGCTCCGGGCAGGAGGCTTCCAATTTTGACCCCTTCACCCCCCACCCATCGTTGCCTCTGCCTGAAGGGCCTCTGCGTGGCTCTCAGCTCACCTCTCCCAGACCCGCGCATGTGTTTGTTTGTGTGTGTGTGCGCGTGCGCGTGGGGGGGGGGTGTGTCTCACCTCTTGCAGCCCACGCTGTGACATTGAGGAGGAAAAGAACGGGAGAGGTAAGAGAAGCTACAATGGGAGCTTCCTGCAGCCTTCCACAGGGCTGGGGGCGGGAGCTGAGGGGCTCAGGGCATGATGCGATTGGTGGCACATTGAGAAAAAGAAACAAGGACTCCAAAAAAACAGCTTTCATTACTTTGCAGCCTGCCATCGCAGAAGGTCTCTGTTGAGGGCACACACACAAACACGTGTGCGGGTCTGGGAGAGGTGAGCTGAGCTGAGCCACGCAGAGGCAATGACAAGGGAGGGGAAGCCTTTGCCCACCACTGCCTGCCTGTTGCCACCTCTGCCTGGAGCCTCTGGCAGTTTAAAAAAAAGGGGGAGGGAGGGAGGGAGGAAGGAAGGAAGGAAGGAAGGAAGGAAGGAAGGAAGGAAGGAAGGAAGGACCCCAGTTTGAAGGAGGGCTGTCAGGGCTGAGCAAAGCCCAGGATTGCTGCAAGCAGCTAGAGCTGATCGGTGCTTCTCCAGGGCTATGGGGGCTGAGCAAAGCCCAGGATTACCGCAAGCAGCTAGAGCTGATCGGTGCTTCTCCAGGGCTATGGGGGCTGAGCAAAGCCCAGGATTGCTGCAAGCAGCTAGAGCTGATCGGTGCTTCTCCAGGGCTATGGGGGCTGAGCAAAGCCCAGGATCGCCATGAGCAGCTACAGCTGATCGGCGCTTCTCCAGGGCTATGGGGGCTGGGCAGAAGCCCAGGATCGATGTGCACTTCTGCAGGGTTGCAGGGGCAAGACAGAAGCCCCAGGATCGGCGCTTCTGGTGTACCCAGAAGAGAAAAGGAGGGGGTGGGAGAGGAGAGGCTATAAAAGGAGGTTTGGGCAGGAGAGGGAGAGAAAAAAAAGAACGGGGGAAAGAGAAGGGGACTGCAAAAGAGAGACAGAGAAGCACAGCCTTGAGAGGAATCAGCTGGAGGTGCACGGAAGAGAAAAGGGGGGTTGAGAGAGAAGAGAGGATATAAAAGGGGGGAAAAAAGAGAGGATATAAAAGGGGGGAGAGAAGAGAGGATATAAAAGGGGGAAAAGAAATTTGTTAAATGAGTTTTGCCCCGTTTTATGACTTTTCTGCCACAGTTCTTAAGTGAATCACTGCAGTTGTTAAATTAGTAACTTGGTTGTTAAGTAAATCTGGTTTCCCCAGTGACTTTGCTTGTCAGAAGGTTGCAAAAGGCAATCACATGACCCTGGGACATAAATATGAATCGGTTGCCAAGCATCTGAATGTAAATCACATGACCCTGGGGATGCTGCATAAGTCACTTTTTTCAGTGCCGTTGTAACTTTGAACAGTCACTAAGTGAACTGTTGTAAGTCAAGGGCTACCTGTACTTTATCACTTTTTTCCTTTTTTTTTTTTTTGTCATCAAGTATTTGACACCTTGCTAGGCGACTGGTGTTACTCGAATATTGCCATATTCTAAAAGTGGTATAATCGGTGAAAAGGTTGAAAAGCCCTGCTCTAGGACATTCACAGAATAAGCCACTCCTGTGTTGTCTTAGCTGTGTGCTTAGTATCGTTGTCATGTTGGAAAGTGAACCTTCGGCCCAGTCTGAGGTCCTGAGCGCTGTGGAACAGGTTTTCATTGAGGTGTCTATGGAGATTCTCAGTCATCCAGGTTATGGTTGTCCCAAAGGTGCTTTTTCAGGAGGCAACTGGACTTTGTTTTTCTTTGAAGACGTTTCGCTTCTCATCCAAGAAGCTTCCTCAGCTCTGACTGGATGGTGGGGAATGGAAGGATTTATATTCCTTGCAGACAGGTGGTCATTTGAAGGTTTTATCTGTATCCTCAGGATCACCTGAGTAGTGCAAATGTGTGTGGCAACTTCTTGGCTAGAGGATGTTTTCTGCCCTGTGTCCCTTCACTGTTGAAGACAGGCGCAGGCTGTTGGGGATGAGTTTGTGTTGTCTGCATCTCAAACTAAAATGCAAGACTGCAGGAACCATTTGTGCTTCAGTTTGAGATGCAGACAACGCAGACTCATCCCCAACAGCCTGTGCCTGTCTTCAACAGTCAATCCATACAGCAATAGGATAAAACATTTTCCTACATTCCAGTCTGTAATGGTTTAATAAAGCCTTATCATTTTAAAAGAGAAAAATAAGTCAAAATACAAAGTAACTGTTAGTTAAAATTACTACAAAATCCATGTTATGTGCCTCTCACCAATTAGTAATGGAATAAAGTGCAGGAGGTAGAGTAGGAATAAATTACAAGTAATCCTTGACTTCCATCCATTCATTTAGCGACTGTTCAAAGTTACAGTGACACTGAAAAAAGTGACTTACAACTGATATTCACACTTATGACTGTTACAGCATCCTCATGGTCATGTGATCAAAATTTGGGTACTTGGCATCTTCACGTATATATTAATAGGTTCTGAGCTGACAAGACTGATCAGAAAAGGAATGATGTTATGGTGGCTAACTGGTAGAAAATATAACCCAATATGTGAGGGCTACTAATAAGTATGCCCTGTGCTTGGAATCATTAAGGGGATTGAAAATAACATTGCAAATGTACAGTGGATTTATATATAAGTCTGTGATGAAGCTGTATTAGGAATACTCTGTACATCTCTGATAATCACATCTGAATAAGATATTGCAAACTAGGAAAAGATACAAAAAAGAAGGACTATCAAAAACAAGCAGGTTAAAGCAGGTTTTTCAGCTTGGCGCACAGGAGAGACATATATATATATATATAAAATCACACTTGATATGAAAAATGTGAACAGACATTTCTCCCTCTCTCACACAGTATTACATTAATAATTAAATTAAATTATAACAATAATCATCCATTAAACCTAAATGCAGGAATATTCAAACCAATAAAATGAAGTATTACTTTATACTGTATCTCACATAGTTTAATTGAGAGCCAGTGAGGTGTAGTGATTAAGGCAGGGGTGTCAAACTCGCAACGTCACGTGACATGTCGTGACATATCACAACTTTTTTTCCATTGCTGGCAATGGGGTGTGCGTGGTTTCGGCATGATGCATCCGGCCCAAAGGCCGGCAGTTTGACACCCCAGGATTAAGGTGTTTGAATAGGTTCAAATCCAACATCGGCAATAGTAAGTCACTGAGTGACTGAGCAAATCGTTTTCTCTCAGTCTAACTTTACTCCACATGTTTTTTGTAGAGATAAAATGAACAGAAGTTCCCATGTAAGCTGCCTTGAGCTCCTGAAGAGAAAGTCAAATATAAATCTAAATGAATAACAGCTATGGAATTTACTGCCATTGATATAGTGATGACTACCAGTTTAGAAGAAGGGAGATGGGGCATATGCATGGAGGATCAGGCCACCAATGTCTACAAAACTTAAGGACTATATAAAAAAATCAGATAATATGCCTAAAATGCTAGCTGCCACAAAGCAACACTGAAAGAAGACCTTACCCTTCTATCAGTCTTTCTGAGTTTGCTGGATGCATCTGGTTGGCTAATGAGTGATGTAGAATGCTAGGCTAGATGGACTATAGGTAGGCCACAACTTACAATTGTTCAGCGACCGTTTGAAATTACAACACTGAACGAAGGGACTTACAACACCTTCCCAATGTTCCAACCATTGCAGTGCCCCCGTGGTCACAGGATCAAAATTTGGGTGCTTGGCAGCGTGCCCACCCTTACAATTGTGGGAGCACTGCCGCTCCCCCCCCCCACCTGGCCTTCTCCTTGCCCCACCAAACCTGGAAGGCCTCAGCTAGCTAGGCCTAGCAACACCCAGGCCTCCTCCCTCCCCTCAACACTCCTGAGTGGCCTGGCCTTCTCCCTGACCCATCACAGTGGGGTCCACTTACCTTTCCCTGCAGCTGCTGCCAGGCTCACCCAGCCCATGCAAGTCTCAGCTAGAAAGCTAGCAAAGGCAATCTTCCTCAAAGCTGACCAGGAACAGGAACTTCACTGGCATCCTTGAGAAAGAATACCTTTCTTGACAACCGCAACAGGGTGAGCTGGGATTGTGGTTGTTGAACAAGGCAGTCACGTGGGTGTTTCACTTAACAACCACAGCAATTTAGGATCAAAATTCCTGGCTCAATTGTGGTCATAAATAAAGGACTACTTGTATTGGCCTGATCCAGTAGGACTGATTGCTTAATTTATGTGTGTCATTCTTCAATTAGTGGAAAAACTTTCCAAAATACACAAGTTATCCATATAAACAAGTTTATCAGCATAAATATTGTTAATATTTCTTGTTAATATTATAGAAATGATTCAGAATTTGATGTTTTTATTATTATAATTCAGGACTGTAATTTGACCAAAAGGCATTTTTTTTAAACACATTTTATTGGTTTTTTTAATTCTTAAAACAAAGTACTCAGGACACACCGTGGTGCTGGGGTAATCAAACAACCTAGAACAAAACATATATACATAGTACAATCAATACATCAGGTATTCCCTCTCTTTTTCCTTCAAATAGCATAGTATATTTAAAATATCCAGTTCTAGCTTAAATTTATTCCACCTGAACCTGTTTTAAAGCTTTATAAATTTACAATACCATAATCAAATTAACTTTAAATAAAAACCTTATCAATTCAGGTATCCCTTCCACATATATTCTAGTTCCTTAATTTTATCATGAATTTTATTTATTTCTTCTTCCACTAATCTCCCCTATTTAGAATAAAATATTAATCTATCCTATACCTATCTAATCCATCAATTAATCAATCTCTTTAAGCTGACAGAATAATATCAGACCTTAAATCATTTCAATCCATTATACAGAATTCAACTTTCATCCAATTAATTATCATAACTAATAACATCCATGTCATCAAACAAGCACATCATCTTATTAAATTAACTCGATTAATTAATAATTCAATCCAAATCTAAAACATCTCTTCAATTTTCTTCATTCCATTACATAATTTTCATACAAATAAACGTATCGTTCTAAAAACTACATTCTTAATATTCTAGATTACCTTTAGTCCATTATATAGAAAATACCTCATTTTTAAGCAAAAATATTGATCTGTCCTATATATATCTAAATGTACATATCTATCTATCCTATACATATCTAATCCATCAATTAATCAATCTCTTTAAGCTGACAGAATAGTATCAAACCTTAATTCATCTCAATCCATTAAGCAGAATACAAATTTCATCCAATTAGTTATCATAGCTAATAACATCCATATTATGAAACAAACAAGTCATCTTATTTGATTAACATTCAATTAATTATTAATTCAATCCAAGTCTAAAACATCTCTTTACTTCTAACTCATAATCTTAATCCTTAAATCAGTCCATAGTTCTAGATTGCCTTTAGTCCAATGCATGAAATTTTAAATTTCATTTTTCAATCTTATTCTAGCCTTCCTCTTATGTCAGGCAGGTTTCCATAGCAGAGCTTCCCTTCCAGCTGATAAGTCTCTTTTTGTTGCTTGTAGTGTCCTTTGATTTGATGAAAACCATCTTGGCCTCTGCATTGGCCCTCTGTTTCTCTTATCCATAAGTCCTCGTTGCTTCAAAAGTTCAAAACTCAGTCTTTGCTTTTCCTGGTCCTCAAAGCCATAAGTAGACTGTTTATAAGGCAAGATAAATTTCTCTTTATTCTCAGTTAAATCCTCTTCTTGTATAATCTGTTTTGTAGAGTAGTCAGGTGTAATCTGAGAGTCAATTTTGGGGTTTACAGTAGAAATTCTGGCTCTTAATTCTATAGTAAACTCTCTTATTGTAGTACATATTTCTTCTTTGGCCTCATAGATCTTTTCCAGTATAAGTTTACAGTTTAAATGTGATTGAGGCTTCTCCATTTTAACAATAGTTGAAAAGCAATCCTTTTTTTCTTTTACTTTTTTTCCCTTTTTTTAGTGGAGGCTACAGTTTATTTTATTTTATTTTTAAAATTTATAAACCGCCCCACTCCCGCAGGACTCTGGGCGGCTAACAATAAAAACACCATAAAACATGACAAAACAAACAGTACAATAACAGTCATCCAGGGGTCAGATTTTATAAACCCCAGGCCTGCCGGAAAAGCCAGGTCTTAAGCAGCTTACGGAAAACCAACAGGGTGGGAGCGGTCCTAATCTCCAGTTGAAGAGTATCCACCCCCACAAATCTCACAGCTGGCTCAAATGATCTTGTCTCTTAAAAAATAGTTTGAAGGCCAAAATCATCTCCAAATAGTCAACAATTACAATATTAAGTTTTGACCAGTAGATGTCCTCAGTAAGCTAAAAAGTCTGTTTCAAACGCCATTTTTTTTCCTTTTCTATTTCTTAAAGAAAGAGTGGAAAAAGAAATATTCTCCCAATATAAAATAATACCGCTCAAAAAAAAAAAAAACCCAAAGAACAATTTTTTCTGTACCTCAACGTAGATAGAGACAGAGTATAGTCTTTAAAAGAATTTTTTTTCCTGTCCTTTTATAAAACGCCTTTGTTCCCACAATTACAAAAGCCGCTTTTTCCAGACGGGGAAATAATTCCAAGGACAAGCTTTTACAGGCAAAAACAGCATGGGGTGAAGAGAGGAACAAAAGGGGTCTCACCCGGATTATCCGCAGTGGGTCTATAATGTTTAGATGTCAATGTGACTTTCGGCTGGTGCAGCAGGGTGGTCGGCCATCTTGCAGGCCGATCTTTGCTCCGTCGGCCCTAAGGAGATAGCTGGAGACACGGGGGAAGCTGCCGCCCTCCCCTATCTACTAGCAAGCCTCCTCCTCGGTGGTCGCCCCTCCAGGGCAACTTTCAACCCCCTAGGGGGTCTACCGGAAAAGGAAACTCCGGACAGTGCAGAGACAAGTCTGCAGGCACGACCAGCATCGCCGTGTTCCAGAACCGGAAGTCACCAAAAGGCATTTTAATTAGGCTCTTTCAGATTCAGTTCAACATATTGCATAGAAATCAGTAGCTGAAAAAGTAAAATTAAGAGTAAAAATAAAAATGAATCAACACATACATGAATGGAGTAATAAAAAGAAAGAAAAATGAATATCCAATAGGGAAAAAATAACAGCTACAGAAAGATTAAAAGGTTATCATAGAGTACGAACATATGTACATCAGGCAAATAAATGATCGTACATATGACAGCATACATAGAAATCCATGTATCTGTAAATATATAGAATAAGTAAAAGAAATGTGTATGATGTGAAAAATTACTTAAAATTAGTATTTGTTTACAGCAAGGACTGTTTGTTAAACAAAGGAGAACTGTTTCTATTCATTTTAACAGGTGTGTTTGCTCTTTTGCAAGCCTATGCTTTCCTGCAGTATTTGAGAGACAAACTAACAAAGCAAGAATTTCAGGTGTTATTCTTCTTAGGTATATCATTGGCTGCTGCAATTGTATTCCTGAGCGTTATCTATTTAACATACTCAGGTAAGTAATATTCAGGAAATATTTCCTGTTTTTAGAGAAAACCTTCTGACAGCTCAAAATATTTCTTAGTTAGAGATGTAGATGTAGAGATTGTTACAGAAATAGAGCAGAACAATGATGAAAACTGTCTTGAATGCATTTGGGTCAATATAAAAGGGGAAAAAATGACATTGCCATAGGTGTATACCATAGGCTACCCAACCAAATAGAGGAAATAGATGAACTTTTTGCTAGTCAGTTAACTAAGGTATGTAGAAAGCACATCACAATAGTAATGGGGGACTTTAATTACCCTGACATCAACTGGGAGACAAACTCTGCACCAAGTGGAAGATCAAACAGGTTCCTGACAAACCTAGCAGACAACTTTGTCTCCCAAAAAGTAGAGAATGGAACTAGGAGGGTCAGCCATATTGGATTTCATTCTCACTGAGATGAAATGATAGAAGGTGTTGAAGTTATAGGAACCTGGGGGGGGGGAGTGATCATGCAATATTGGAATTCAACATTATGCAAACACAAGCAATAGAACATAGTCAAACTAGAGTCTTGGACTTTAAGAGAGCTGATCTCAGTAAACTTAGAGAGAGCTTGGGAAGGATTCCGTGGATGAGAATCCTCAAGAGGAAAACAACCCAAGAAGTTTGGGAAATTTTGAAAAGTGAGATTATAAAAGCCCAATCTAGCACAATTCCAATGAAGAAGAAAAATAATAGCTCTCAAAAGAAACCAGCATGGCTACACAAAGAACTCTGATAAACTGAAAGACAAAAAGGACAACTATAAAAAGGGGAAAGAGGGGCACATAACTAAGGCAGAATATCAGCAAATAGCCCGAGCATTCAAAGATGAAGTTGGGAAAGCTAACGCTCAAAATTAACTAAGTGTCAACTCTACAACGAACCTGGCTGCAGCCATTATGCTCGTTCTAGGTTGCCAAAAAATGGGAGGGGTATGGAGGATTTCTACTAGTCTAAACATTTTACTGTCCCGTGGGAACCAAGGTCATTTCTGTCTGTTAGATGGGGGGCGTGAGCATTTGGTTAGAAAGCCCCCCAAACTGTTCTATTGGGGAACATAGCTGATTGCATAGCATTGGGGTGGGAAGTTCAACTTTGTAATATTGTCTCTCTTTGAAGTGGATTTCAGACTTGGTTTCACTTTTGACCGTGCCGATACTACGTAACCAATAAACATGTTCTTTGAAGAAATTTCAAGCCTCAGAGTTCTGATTTGTTTGGTCTTCTCTATCGGAACCTTGACTCATTCAAAATGTTCTCTTTCTTGGGGTGCTGAGCCCTGGCTGCCTACCCACCATTTTGGGAGGACAGCGAAGACTCAGTGAAGATCTCGCTATGGAGAAAAAAGAGGAATCCGCTGCTGGCCGCATTGGGGATTTGGCCACCGGAGCGCAAGCAGCTGCTTCGGCCACCGAAGAGGGTCTGATGATGGGGCCCCGGCCAAAAAGCAGGATAATCCAGCCAGGGAAGTTAATGCCTCAAGAGGGAACCACCATCCTGGTGGACCTCTATCAATCGGAAACGATCCCTCAGCGTAGAACTACCCCTAAGCCTGCCGAAGAGGAGCTGTTGTTAATTCCGCTCCAGGGTCCATCTTCCGCAGCGCAAAAGAAGGGGAAGGGATCAACTGAATGGGACAACTCCGCTGACTGGAAGTACCAGACTGCAGTTCACAGTCCTTCAGTCGAGCAGCTAAAGGAGAAATTTGACTGGCTGGAAGTCAAAGAAGGGGTTCCTGCAGCCCAATGTGAGTGCGCAAAGGAGGGTAAGGAAAAGACTTATCCATCGCTTCCACCCCCTCACTGAAGTCCCAGTCCTGTTGCTGGTGCCCATGCCCATGCCGCTTCACCCACTCCTCCATCAGCTGCAGGCTTGAGCTCTCGATCCCAGCAAAGCTCTTTGCAGCAGCCTCGCTCTGCGAGCCCAGGTGCCCAGCAGAAGGGAATCCGGAGGGTGATGCAGCCTTGGCCCTGAGATCAGCAAGCTGCTCAGCAACCAGTATACCTGGCACCACAACACCTGGAGCCACCAGCGATCAAGCCCACTTTCAATGAAGACCCCGAGAAGTTGCTGTTCTTCCTAAACCAAGTGTGGGCTCATATGGATCATTATGCCCACACCTATCCTGACGATGCCACAATGGTGAATGCAGTGACGGCCAACATGGAAGGGGAAGCAGCGGAGTGGGTGACCATCCTTCATGATGAAGGAGTTGTTGGATGCGAATTTATTCATGGAACAGCTGAGAATCAGATTTGAGGATGAATCCCTGCAAGCAGAAAAGGAGATTCATCACTTGAGGCAGAGAGGTCGCCCAGCGAAATAATATGTCTGAGAGTTTCGGAGAGTCGCTGGTTGCCTGGGACAGTGGCCAGAGTGGTCCCTGAGCCACTATTTCAAACAAGGGCTGGACTGCGACCTGCTGCAAGCATGCATCTACTGAGGGATCCTGAACCAGCTGCGAGAGTGGTATAACATGACAGTAACCTTGGACATCTAATTGGATTGTGTCAAGAGACCAGCTGCCGCCAAAGCCGAGCCGAGATCCAGAGAAGCACCTGTTTGGACAGCAACCCCAAGCCACTTCAACCACTGACGCTCCTCGAGTGGCCGCCGGGGCTCCCATCAAATGCTTCCGATGTGGGCAGCAGGGCCATCATGCTGCTGAGTGCTTAGCCCCTGCCGCCCCCCCCCAAGCAAAAGCTGCACCAGTTTCAACTGTTAAGTGAAGAAAACCACCACAAGCAGGACGGGAGAAGTCTAATTGGGCCAAACAGGAGCAAGCTGTCCAAATCTCCCCACCCCGGGGAGAAGCAGGAGCCCCACCTGAACACCTGCCCCTACCGGCGCCTTACGATAGTGATGAGGATGATGAAGACGACCTGATGATAAGTTGACCCATCCCACCTTTCACTATTACCGCCAAGATTATAGTGCCAAAGATAGGGGCCCAAACCGATTTAGATGTTTTAATAGACTCAGGCTGCACCAGATGCTTAATTAACTTGCCCATAGTTCTTAAGTTGGGGATTCCCGCCAAATTGTTGCCCCTAGCCATGAAGTTTGAACAGGCAGATGGTTCGCTTATTGGAGGTTCCCCAGCAACATTGCATCTGGAAATGGGACAGCACTGGGAGATCATTCGCTTTGTGGTGTTCCCTAAGATTAAAGAGACTGTGATTCTAGGCTTGGCTTGGCTTGGCTTGACAAGTGGCAGCCCAATATTTGGTGGGGGAACGGCGTGCGAACTCAGAGATTAACCACAGGACCTCTCCCACCAACTGACCTCAGTGAGGTAAAGTGGGCTGCTGCCATCGGAGCTCAGGGGGAGCCTATCACGACATTAAAGGCTGCCGTGGAACGATTGCTAGGGATCCAACTTATCCCCAGCGAGTATCGCAATTTGGCAGAAGGTTTTAGTGAAAAGGAATGTGACACCCCCTCATCGGGCTACCGACTGTGCAATTGAAATACTGCCAGGAGCCAAGCTCCCAAAGCCAAAAATGTACTCTATGGCGCCTAGGGAGATGGAGGAACTGCGGGAATATATTGACAAAAATCTGGCCAGAGGTTTCATCCAACCAGCAAAATTGCACGTGGCTGCCCCAGTGCTGTTTAAAGAGAAGAAAGATTGGTCTTTGATGTTCTGTGTCAATTTTAAGGGGTTAAACGCTGTCAGCATAGAAAATATGTACCCCCTCCCCCTGATGAAAGACATGTTAGCCCACCTGGCCAAAGACAACATTTTCAAGAAATTGGACTTGAGGTAAGCCTATTACTGAGTGCGAATTAACGAGGGGGATGAATGGAAGACAGTTTTCAATTGCCCCTTAGGGAGTTTCCAATTCAAAGTGATGCCTTTCGGACTCCAAGGAGCTCCTGCTGTTTTTATGCAACTGATAAATCAAGTGCTGCATGGTCACCTATATAAGAGGGTTTTGGTTTACCTTGACGATATCCTCATCTATACTGAAACCATGGAGGAACATGTCAAGTTAGTTCGGGAGGTGCTCAAGAAACTGTTGAAAGCTAGTCTCTATGCCAAACTTTCTAAATGCGAGTTTCATCACACGTGCCTCGACTACTTGGGCTACCGAATATCTAGTGAGGGAGTGGAAATGGACCCTGCCAAAGTCAAAGTTGTGCTGGGATGGCAGCCTCCACAGACCCACAAGCAACTTCAAAGCTTTTTGGGGTTTGTGAATTTCTGTCAGCAATTCATCCCCTCCTTTGCAAAAATCGCCATGCCTATTACTGAACTATTAAAAACCGGAAAAGTGGGGGAGCCCCAACCTTGTCAGCCTTTACAATGGACTATAGAATGCCAGGCTGCATTTGAGCAGTTAAAGAGACTATTTGCAGCAGAACCGGTTCTTAAAGACCCTAACCCCGAGGAACCTTTCATCATCCAAGCCGATGCCAGTGATATTGTTGTGGGCATGGTCCTCTTACAGAAAAACCCTGGGGGGGGGATCTACAACCCTGTGCCTACACTTCAAGAAAACTTTCAGAAATAGAGAGGCGTTGGGCTGTTTGGGAGAAGGAGGCTTTTGCAGTGAGATGGGCTTTACTAACTTGGCGCCATTTCTTGGAAGGGAGCAAAGTGCCTTTTGAGATATGGACTAAACATAAAAATGTAGAGGCACTAAAAACCCCTTGAAAGTTATCTCCTAAGCAAGTTAGGTGGGCCCAGTACTTCAGCCATTTTAATTTCACTCTCAAATACATCCCTGGAGGGAAGAAGTTTCTGGCAGATGCTCTATCTAGAATGCCCCACTATAAGAGCCACCAAGAGGAAGTCATTAATTCCATCATTCCTCTACCCCAGTCAGCCTCTCAGGTAACCACAAGAGGTCAAACACAAAGGAGATCTGACAAATCTGATAGTCAATTAACACAAAAGCTCAAAGAGGAACTAAAAATAGACTCTTGGTTCAACAACAATAGATCGTTATTGACCCATCGACATGGTCTAGCCTGAAAGGGCTCCAAGCTGTACCTTCCAACATCCTTCAGACTTCAAGCCCTTCAACGTAGTCATAATGCAAAGCAAGCCTGTCATTTTGGATTTTTAAAAACTTTGCATTTGGTGCGGCGGCAGTTTTGGTGGCCAGGCATGAAAAAGGACATTGAAAGTTATGTACAAAGCTGTGCTACCTGTGCTGCTATGAAAAAGCGCCCTGGCAAGCCTCCTGGTTTGTTACAACAAGTGGCAGAACCTTCCCAGCCTTGGGAGGAAATAAACATGGACTTTATTGTAGAATTGCCTGAAAGCAGGGGGAGCACGGTGATCTGGACTGTCATTGATCTTTTCTCGAAGCAAGCTCACTTCGTTGCTTGTTCAGGACTCCCGTCTGCCCAAAAGCTAGCCAGGTTGTTTTTAAAACACATATATCGACTCCATGGGCCACCGAAATGGATTATATCAGATAGAGGGGTTCAATTTACTGCAATATTCTGGAGGGAGTTTGTGAAACTCATTGGGTCTACCCAGGGGCTTTCATCTGCTTTTCATCCAAGTACGAATGGATCGGCTGAACGTCCAAATGCAATGGTGGAACAATACCTCAGATGTTATGTTAATTACCAACAGACTAATTGGGCGGACCTCCTGCCTTTCGCCGAAGTGACATACAACAACACTGTACACAGTAGCACTGGACTTACGCCATTTAAAATAGCTACTGATCAGGATTTTGTCCCTATGCCCGAATATCCCCAGGAACCTCCTGCTTTGCAAACCTTAGATCAGTGGGTGACCTCTTTGCAAGCGGTTTGGGCCAATGTGAAAAAAGCTTTAACCCAGGCTGCAAAGACATACAAAGAACAGGCTGATAAAAAGCGATCTCCCCAGAAGCCATTTCATGTGGGGGAGAAGGTTTACCTTTCCACTAAAAAATCTAAGATTAAAATTTACCGAGGAAAAAATTGGGACCTAAGTTCCTTGGTCCTTTTCCCATAGTCAAAATTATAAATCCTGTCAGAGTACAGTTGCAACTCCCATGACTATTAGGGAAAGTTCACCCCGTTTTCCATTGCAGTTTGTTAAAACCAGTCACAGAATCATCCTTGCGGCCAATTCCCAAAATAGTGCCCAGCCCCATTCTGGTAGAGGGAGAAACTCATTATGAGGTAAAATGTATTCTTGACTCCAGATTGTATAAGGGTAAATTACAATATCTGGTCCAATGGAAGGGCTACCCTTTATCAGAGGCTACCTGGGTGAACCGTACTGACGTGAAAGCAGACAGATTGATTCAGAGGTTTTATGATAAACATCCACATAAACACAAGGAGAATTATTAACTTACGTTTTGTTTCATTTGCAGGACTTGCTTTCTTCCTAGGGGGTCTGACTGTCAACTCTACAACGAACCTGGCTGCAGCCATTATGCTCGTTCTAGGTTGCCACAAGAATGGGAGGGGGTGTGGAGTATTTCTACTAGTCTAAACATTTTACTGTCCCGTGGGAACCCAGGTCATTTCTGTCTGTTAGATGGGGGGGGTGAGCATTTGGTTAGAAGGCCCGCCAAACTGTTCTATTGGGGAACGTAGCTGATTGCATAGCATTGTGGTGGGAAGTTCAACTTTGTAATATTGTCTCTATTTGAAGGGGATTTCAGACTTGGTTTCACTTTTGACCGTGTCGATACTATGTAACCTATAAACATGTTCTTTGAGGAAATTTAAAACCTCGGAGTTCTGATTTGTTTGGTCTTTCTATCAGAACATTGACACTAAGGCTTGTGACAAAAGTCAAAAATAACAAAAAAAGCTTCTTTCAACATGTAAAAAACAAGAAAAAAGTCAAGGAAAAAAATGGTCCATTAATGGGAGAACATGGCAAGAAGGTGACAAGCAGCAGGGAGAAAGCAGAACTGCTTAACTTGTTTTTTTGCATCAGTCTTTACACAAAAGGAAAAAACAGTCCAACCTATCAAAAACAGTACCGTAAAAAACAGATTAGAAATAAGTGTTAAAATAGTCAAGAAAATAGTAAGAGAGCAGTTGTCCACCCTAGACAAGTTCAAATCACCAGGACCAGTTGGATTACACCCCAAGGTTCTGAAGGAGCTAGATGTGATCTCAGAACCACTGAACCATATCTTTCAAAGATCCTGGAGCACCAGGGAACTACCAGAGGACTGGAAAAGAGCTGATGTAGTTCCCATCTTCAAAAAAGGAAAAAAAATGGGCGCAGGAAATTACAGACCTATCAGCCTGACCTCAATACCTGGGAAGATTCTGGAAAAGATAATCAAACAACGAATTAGCGAACACCTACAGGCAAACAAAGTCATTACTAAAAGCCAACACGGGTTTGTCAAAAACAGATCATGCCAGACAAATCTTATTGCATTCGTTGACCAAGTGACAAAATTAGTGGACCAGAAGAATGCTGTGGATATAATTTACTTGGACTTCAGTACCACCTGCCAGGTGCCAATATACCACAGGTGGTACCCGTACCACTGGTTGAAAAGCCCTGCTGTAGGAGATGACCAGGCTGAACCCAAGGGAAGGGTCAACACATCATAAGTAACAAGTCCCTTCGCGCCTGCAAGAGATCTAAGTCCAGCCCACCTTGAATTCCTTTCCATTCTTTTTTTTTATTAAAAGTTTTACAAATTTATTACAATATACAATCTTTAACTAACTCCGTTTCAGAATCCAATTCTATTAAGGCACTATAAATTCTTTTTATATGAGCTCGACTTTGATCTTTAATCTGTTTTACCAAATTCACATCCTCTAAAGTAATACCAACCTTTTGATCTATACTCCACCTCACTAACAATTGATTATAATAAAACCAAGAATATACAATATTTTCTTGGTTCAATTCAGTTAAAGGCTTTAATTGCCAATGCTGCCCAACCAAACTAAGTAATTCCTTGTAAGAAATCTTATCCAAATTTACTCCCCTGGATACTCCCTCTATCACGTGTCCAGGAATCCCCCAAATTGGGATTTTATAATTTAACCTATAATATTTCTTCCAGACACGCAACAAGGCACTTCTCAAAATATGGGTTTTAAAAACCTGATCAACTTTTTTATCATAAATTAAATACGCGTGCCATCCATATAATAAATCCCATCCCTCAAGAGAAAGAATATTTTTATTTGTTAAGTTGAGCCAATCACTAATCAGCGTTAAAGCCACCGCATCATAGTACAATTTTAAATTAGGCGCCTTTAGTCCTCCTCTTTCCCGTGTATCCTGCATAATTTTGAATTTAACTCTCGGCTTTTTCCCTGCCCAAATGAATTTGTTAATCCCCTTCTGCCATTCCTCCAGATTAGCATCTTTTTTCAAAATAGGTATCATCTGAAATAAAAAAAGAAACTTTGGAAGTATATTCATTTTAACTGCCGATATTCTCCCCAACAAAGATAATTGTAATTTTTTCCAATCATTTAAGTCCTTTTGCACTTTTGCCCATAATGTCTCATAATTATTTTTATACAATTTAACATTAGAAGCTGTTATATATACTCCTAAATATTCAAAAGAGATATAGGTCTATAATTTTTAGGCTGAGCCAAATCTTGATCCTCCTTTGGGATCAATGATATAAACGCCCTTTTCCAAGATGGAGGTACCTCTGCTCCCAACAGAATATTATTAAAAAGTTCCTTCAATGGTTCTATCATTTCTTCAGATAACATTTTATAGTAAATTGCTGTTAATCCATCTGTACCTGGAGCCTTACCAACTTTTAATTGTTTAATTGCCCAATCTCTTCAGAAGTAATTAAACCATTAATCTCATCTCTTTGTTCAATAGTAAGTTTAGGAAAATGTGATTCCTGTAAGTATTTTTCTATATCTGAAACTTGTATGCTTTCACTAGCATATAACTTTGAATAAAAATCTAAAAAACTCCTTTTAATCAAATTTTGTTGATAAACTTCTTTACCTTTATAATTTATTTTCTCTATAATCCTTGATTTCTGTTTCTTTCGTAGTTGGTAAGCCAACCACCTACCAGGTTTGTTTCATATACCTCAAATTAATTGCAATCTGATCAGATATTAACGTATTAAATTGCTCCTTAAGCAAGAAAATAGAAGCCTTTAAATTATTGTCCAGTGGATTTAATGTAAGAGCCTTTTCCTTAAATTTAATCTCTACTTCCAACTCTTTACGTTTCTGCATCTGTTTGCGTCTATGCGCATTGTTCATATGAATCAAGACCCCTCTCATATATGCTTTACTGGCATCCCATACCATTGGCATCGAAGTACCCTTATGCATATTCAAAAGAAAAAATTCCTTTAAATAATCTCTACATCTCTGTACATTCCCCTCATATCTAAATAAATTTTCATTCAATCTCCAAGTCCTTCTATTCCCATCTTCAGTAGATAACTCCATCCATACAGGACTATGGTCTGACAATATTCTGGGGAATATCTTAGCAGTCTTCACCCTAGGAAAAAAATCATTAGTAATTAAAAAAAAGTCAATTCTGGAATACGACTGATGCCTGTCTGAAAAAAAGGTAAAGTCTCTTTCTTCCATATTCCGTTCACACCAAATGTCTCTAAGTTCCAAATCATCCTTCAAATAAAAAAAAAACTTTAGGTAATTTTTGCATGATTAGGAGATTTAAAAGAACCCTTCTTGTCTTTTCTTGAATCTAAAACACCATTCCAATCTCCCATCATAATTACTGATTTATAATCCAACTGAATTATTTTCTGATGTATCAACTTATAAAAATACTTTTGTTGCTGATTAGGAGCATATAGTCCAATGACAAGACTTCTCTTGCCATTTAATAATAATTCAATAATAACATCCTTGTGGATCAGAATCAATTAACTTCGGTGATAAGTCTTTCCTCACATAAATGACTACTGCTTTTTTCTGCGGAGCAGAGGCTGTAAAGTGTACTCCCAGCTGGGAATTAATCAAATATTTTTCATCCTTTAAAGCAATATGAGTCTCTTGCAAGCATATAACATCATTCTTATGTTGTTTCAAATAGTAAAATACTTCCTTTCTTTTCTGTGGTGAATTCAAGCCATTAACATTCCATGTCAGGAACTTTGCCATCTCTAGGGGCTTGAAGCCTTTGGAACACTGCATCTAAATCTGCAGTTGATGACCTCTTCGGTCTTGTTCCTCCCACTGGCTCAGAGGTAGCCGCCTGTGTTGTAATTCCAGCATCTACGTTTTGTTGTTCTTTTTCTCTGCGTTTATGGGCTGCACGAGTCACTCTCTGTTCCCTTGGATCTTCTCTTATCTCCAAACACTGTTGCATAGATTCAACCAACACCTCTTCTCCTGTTGGTGACATTGCTCCTGCAGCCAATTGTCCTTCAAACTTACTTTCATTTATTCTAGATCTTGGAGATGGTGGTGCACCTGCCTTCAGAACAGAAACGTAAAAATCTCTTGCTTTTAAAATTGTATTCAGTCTGTAACGTGTTCCAACATAATTCACCACTATGCCAATAGGTACATCCCATCTAAATTGAATCTGTCATTTCTTAAGCTCCTCAGCCAAAAAAGCAAAATCCTTTCTTCTTCTAAGAATTTTGGGAGGTATTTCTTTTAAAATTATAACATCTTGAGCTGCAATTTGAAATCTTTGCTTATAAGAAGCCTGTATAATTTCATTACGAAGTGATCTCCTGGAAAAATAAACAACCACATCTCTTGGTAGATTTCTCTGCTTTGCAACCCATGAATTAACTCTAAAAATTTTCTCTATGTCTCTCAGCATTTCTTCAGGATCACATCCCAAAATAGAGGCTAATTCTGCTGCAATTTCTTCTTTCAAATTCTCTTGCATATTCTCCTTATTCTCAAAGCAAACTCCATATCTCTGTATTGTGACATTATAATTTCATTCTGTGCTGCATCCACATTATTTTCAACTCTTTCAACTCTTCCTTCTAACCTTTCAACATTTCCAACCACCTCATCCACCCTATCATCCAGGCGTTCTACGTGGGCCGCAAGCCCCTGAAGAGCCAGCACAATATCTTCCCTCATCTGATGATTTTTCTGCTCCAAAAGCTCTGCTGTCTCAAACTTAATCTTTTGCACAGTTTTCTCCATGGCATCCTGTACAACATTCTGTACAACATTCTGTATATCTTTAAGTGAAAGTACTTGAGACGGGGGAGAGGGTGGAGGAGACTTAGGCTTAGGTTGCTGTATAGTCTGTGTTACTGGAGAAGAAATTAAAACTTTAGGAAGAGAAGAAATTCCATGACGTTTTGAAGCCATTTTTTTTTTTAAAAAAAAAGAGATGAGAAAAAAGGGGAAAAAAAGAAAAAAATCACTTCTTTTTTTTTTATTGAAAATTTTTTAAAAGTTTTACAAATAAACAACCAAAAACAAATCAACCCTCACCCAATCCCTCCCAAACCCACCCCTCCCTCCCCCCTCCCCGAACTTCCCAGAACTGAATATAGGCTTATTTAAAATTTTAAAAAACCTAAACAAATTTTTACAACTTATAAAATAATTAATAATAAGATATATGTGACATAAGCATTAAAAAGAAAAATACTTAAAAAAGAAAGAGAAAAAAAAGGAGGAAAGAGAGAGAGAAAAAAAAGAAAAAGAAGGAAAGATAAAAAAATAAAAGAAAAAAAAGAAAAAAAAGAAAGGAGAAAACAAAAGACGGGAAAGGAAAAAAAAGAATGGATACTTAAGGCTTCTAATTTAGCAGAAATGGCAAAGATTTCTGCTTATTTAAAGGATCATACACAAAAAAATTATAGCTAATAGGCTTATGGGGGTCTTGCAACAGCTTATACATAAGGACCAATCGGGTTTTATAACTGGAAGGTATATGAAAAATAATGTTAGACAAATTATTAACTTATTAGAATATTTAGATAAAAACAACCAAGTCTCTGCAGGGCTGATATTTTTGGATGCTGAAAAAGCCTTTGACCAATTGAATTGGCAGTTTATGTTATGTTTAATCAAGGAGATGAATTTTGGACAAAATATATTACAAGCTTTATCTAACATATATCAAAAACAGACTGCTCAACTTATTGTTAATGGGGGTTTGTCAGAGGTTTTCACAATAGAAAAAGGTACAAGACAGGGATGTCCATTATCTCCGTTATTATTTGTTTTAACATTGGAAATTTTGTTGATTAAAATTCGGGAGTCTCAAGAAATAAAAGGAATAGAGATTAATAAAAAAGAATATAAGTTAAGAGCTTTTGCAGATGACTTGGTTGTTACTTTGTCTCAACCTACTTACTCGGTAGTAAAATTATTACAATTGATTCATCAATATGGGTGTGTTTCGGGTTTTAAAATTAATAATAATAAGACTAAAATATTACCCAAAAATATGACTAATTGCGATAAACAGACCTTGGTTAACTTAACAGACTTTGAAGTTGTTGATAAGGTAAAATATTTGGGGGTCATATTATCTGCTTCTAATGTAAAATTGTATAAAAACAATTATGAAAAGTTGTGGATTGGGGTACAGAAGGATTTAAAGAATTGGGATAACTTACAGTTATCTCTTATGGGTAGAATTGCAGTTATCAAAATGAATGTTCTACCCAAATTTCTTTTTTTGTTTCAAATGTTACCTATCTTAAAGAATGAACTTAATTTAAATGAATGGCAGAAAGGTATTAACAAATTTATTTGGGCAGGGAAAAAACCAAGGGTAAAACTTAAAATTATGCAAGATTTTCGTGAGAGAGGTGGACTCAAGGTACTAAATTTGAAACTATATTATGACGCTGTGGTCCTAACATTGATTAGTGATTGGATGAATTTAACAAATGTAGAAATACTCCATTTGGAGGGTTGGGATTTACTTTTTGGATGGCATGCCTATTTAATTTTTAATAAAAAAGTGGATCGGGTTTTTAAATCTCATATTATAAGGATTTCTTTGCTTAGGGTGTGGAGGAAATATTATAAAAGTGATTTTAAAATACCATTATGGGCTATACCTTGGCATGCGATAGAGGGGATAAAGAGAGGAGTTAAGATGGATACGGTTTCCTATATACAACTACTTAGATGGGATGGTCAAAATTGGCAGTTAAAATCTTTGGAAGATTTAGTACATGAAAACATTACTTATTCATGGCTTCAATATAGACAAATAGTGGATAGATGGAAGACGGATCGTAATATGGGTTGGCTTAGAGAAGATGAAAATCTTTTTAAACAAGTAAGGGATCAAAGACCAACTCATATTAAGAGGGTTTATGGGGTTTTAGTGGAAAAATCACTTCTTATAACAAAATAAAATAAAGGGGTAATAAAAACAACTCCCCCTTACTCAAAAAAAAAAAAGAAGAAAAACTCTTTAAGTAAGCAAAGTCTGTTACATTATTGAAACTTTGTTGCCAAGTAAAAGTGAAAGTCCTCAAACAAAGAAACAGGATTCCTCCGCCATTTTTCCTTTCACTCCAATCGTTAAAATAATAGCTGGAGAAGACAATATTTCTTTCTTGAGTTAAAGTTAAAATTCAGCACAGTTCTGATCCTCCTGAACAGCTCCATCTGCTTTAAATTTTACTTACAGTTCTTTCTTATATAGCAGATGTGGAAGCAGCGCCTAGCTTCGTTCTCCGCTGGAGAACAAAGGCGTCTTGAGATGCGGAGTTATTCTGGACTCCGAAGGAGCTCTCACCCTTCGTCTCCCAGAAAATAATCTCTGGGAAACTAGAGGAGCTCGACTTCTATCCAGAAAAAAACTCACCTTCCCTTTGCCCGGGAAGAAAGTTCCGAGCCGCAAAACAGCTGATAGTCGCTGTCTTGCCGGCTCTTACACAATCCCGAGACGGGCGGCTAAAACAAAGCCGCCATCAGCACGGCAAACGTCACCAGAAGTCAGTTCCTTTCCATTCTTAACTCCCATGCATTTCCCTTAATGGTCACTTGCCCAGATTCTTGTAGAGCAGGGCTTTTCAACCAGTGGTACAGGTACCACCTGTGGTACACTGGCACCTGGCAGGTGGTACGCGACCATCCTAGAAAAGTGGTAGTGGGGGAGGGGAATGAGCTGAACCTGTGGCAGCACCGCACAAGCCTGAGCCAGAGATGGCTGGAGCTGCAGGGCTGTCAGGGCTCAGCGGAAGCACCAGGATCAGTGCCACTTTCCAGCTGATCGGCGCTTCGGGGCTGTCAGAGCTCAGTGAAAGCGCCAGGATCAGCACCAGGCTCCAGCTGGAGCTTGGCGCTGATCCTGGTGCTTCTGCTGAGCCCTGAAGAAACACCAATCAGCTGGAAAGCAGCACTGATCCTGACGCTTCTGCTGAGCCCAGAAGAAGCACTAATCAGCTGGAAAGCAGCACTGATCCTGGTGCTTCTGCTGAGCCCAGAAGAAGCACCGATCAGCTGGAATGTTGCAGCATCTCCAGGGTCTTGTGATTTACATTCAGATGCTTGGCAACTGATTCATATTTATGACGGTCACAGTGTCCCAGGGTCATGTGAAGTGACCAAAACCTGCTGCAACCACCCAGCAAACAGGGGGAATAAAAACCAAACACCCCCCCACCCCACCCCCACTGCCAATCCTCAACAGAAATGCTCACAACAATGGAAGCCTCGGACAGGAGGAAGAGCGTGTCCGGGCAGGCAGGCAGGTGTCTTGTTCGGCTGTGGCATTGGGAGGCACTTTTTTCAGTGCCATTGTAACTTTGAACAGTCACTAAGCAAACTGTTGTAAGTAGAGGACTACCTGTACTTTATCACTTTTTTCCTTTTTTTTTTTTTTTTTTTTTTTTTTTTGATCATCAAGTTTTTGACACCTTGCTAGGTGATTGGTGGTACTCGGATGTTGCCATATCCTAAAAGTGGTACAACGGGTGAAAAGGTTGAAAAGCCCTGTTGTAGAGAACCTAAGCTTGCAATAAATCTTTATACTCATTTGAACTACCTGAATCTGACATTGACATTCAACCTTGGTCTCATCTGACCATAACAAATTTTCCTACATGCTTTTGTCAGACTTGATGTAGGTTTTTGCAAAATGTAGCTGGGCTTGGATGTTTTTCTTCGTAAGAAAAGGCTTCCGTCCATCACCCTACCCCACAGCCCAGACATATGAAGAGTATGGGAGATTGTTGTCACATGTAGTCCACAACCAGTACTTGCCAGAAATTCCTGCAGCTCCTTTAGTGTTGCTGTAGCCCTCTTGGCAGCCTCTAGGACCAGATTTCTTCTTGTTTTTTCATCAATTTTGGAGGGACACCCAGTTCTTGGTAATGTCACTATTGTGCCATAGTTTCTCCAGTTGTTAATGTCTGTCTTCACTGTCTTCCATAGTATATCCAATGCCTAAGAATTTTTTTGTACCCTTCTGAATGATACCTTCCAACGATGAGATCCCTTTGATGCTTTGTAAGCTCTTTGCAGACCATAGCTTTTGCTGTAAGAGGCAAGCGAGTAAATGCCAGAAAACTCCTACTAGAACAGCTGAACTTTATATGGGCTTGATCAGAGTCACTTTAATTGATGGCAGGTGTGTACTGACTACTAGTGTTTTTAACATCAGTTTGAATATGATTGGTTAATTCTGAACAAAGCCACACCCCCTACTTATAAGAGGGTGTGCACACTTATGCAACTTATTGTATGTTTTTATTATTGTTTTTCCCCTTAAAAGGTTTCAGGTTGTTTTTCAGTTGATTTATACAGCTTATGTGTTATATTAAATGTGGAAAGAATTCTGAAGTGATTTATCTTGGTCTGATTTTTTTACATCTCAAAAACCTGGCATTTTAACAGGGGTATATAGACTTTCTTCACCCACTGTATAATCCAGAGCCCTGCCTGCCACCTTTTTTGTTATTTGTCTTTTTTTATTTGTTCTAATTTCTGCTCTTTCCTGCTGCAGACCCTGTAATGTCCTCCTTCAATTCCAATCTCAAATCTTTTTTCTAATCCCTGATTATGACTATTAAAGCATCTGTCACCAACAGAAGCTCTAGCTTTCATTGTCAGAGAATTCTGTGATTGGTTGTGCAGCCAAGATGGTTCAGTCCAGGGGTGTCAAACTGCCAGCCTGCAGGCCAGATGTGTCATCCGGAAGCCACGCCCATCCCATTGCCAGCAATGGCAAAACCATCCCGATATGTTGCGCGACGTCACATGATGTCACGAGTTTGACATGTCTGGTTCAGTCAGTCAGTAAAAATAAATATTGGTACATGAAAAAGGAACAATTTACTTTAGAGGTGGACTGAGGGAATTATTTTAAAAGTAGAGTTGGAGATAAGTCTTTTTTTAAGGCAGATTGAGAGAAGAGTTTATTTTGAAGGTTTTGAGAGTAATAGGTATATATGCTCGGTGGCTATGTTAAATAGCTATAATGTGTATTTTCAGGTTACATTGCACCATGGAGTGGCAGATTCTATTCATTATGGGATACTGGGTAAGCATGAATATAAAATAAAATGACATACCGTTAGACCTGTCAGTGGAAAACAGCTAGGCCACCTACTAAAGCTCCATCTCTCTCCCAAAAAAGAACAAAATATTTTGAACATAAATAAGAGCTTTTTACTGTCTACACTGAAACAAACTTTAAAACTTCCATTAGTGTCAATAATTTTTTTTCTTATTGCAGTAAAGGAGCCTTTACTTTTTTAAAAAAGATGCTGTTGTTTAGTTTGATTTCTTATATTCCGTCTTTGGATTCATCTTCTATAATTTAGTCATGATTAATGTTGAATTTATATTTAATATTGTATAATGTGCCCTTTTTATAATTCATTGTATTAATATATACTTGTTAAAGGAGAAGGTAACATGATACTTCACTGAATAGAATATGAATGTAATGTGTTAAATAACTTGTATAACAATAAATAGTACAGTTTATGAGATGAATATGCAGAAGAACACTTTGATATTTATGTCATGCCATTGTTCTCATTCTTTGAATAAATGGATGCATTTGAACACATTCTGACAAGGAGGCCAACGGTATTTTTGTAACGAGAACAACTTTTTCCCAGTTTCTAAAACTTAACTGAAGCAGTGGGGGGGGACACACTCAGATGCAACCCCCTCTCTTAAACTAACCTTGAAAAGACAAGGATATGACTGGTGTTTAAAGACATGGTATATATAATCCAAAAAAAACCAAAAAAAACCCCAGTAATTCTCAGCTGTACTGTCTTTTATTACTAGAGTTTCATCACTCTAAAATAATTTGAACTGAATTTCTTTTAAACAAGGTATGCAAAAATTCACATCCCGATCATTGCCTCAGTGTCTGAGCATCAGCCTACAACTTGGGTTTCCTTCTTTTTTGATCTACATATTCTCGTCTGTACTTTCCCAGCAGGCCTGTGGTTCTGCATCAGAAATATCAATGATGAAAGAGTCTTTGGTAAGAAGAACTAACTTTTCAAAATTACTAAACTGAATTGCTAGCATTCTTTTTTTTTTACAATACATTTTTATTAGTTTATCGAAATATAAAATACAAAGAGACATTTTAAAAAGTAAAAGGAAACGGGGGGGAGGGAAAAAGAAAAAGAGAGAAAATATGGTGTAAAGAGGGAAAAGGAAAGAAAAAGGCACCGACATCCAACTCTCTTTAGCACAGTAGAAGATAACACTACAACCTCAACTTTTTACTTTTACACAACAGTATATACTAGCCATTTCTATAGCAACAAACCTATCTAATCAACAAAAACAAAAACAAAGTTTCATTTTTTTTCCCATTGCAAGCACAAAATCTGGAAGCAATTTCCAAATAGAAACAAAATTAAATATATTCTCTTCTTTGGATAAAAGAGTCAATTTAACCATCTCTGCTTCTTGCTGTGAGGAATAGTATATACTTCTGTTTACTCATTAATCTTTATAAACTGTCATAATTTATATTAAAAGAATTTCCTATATTATTTCAAATTTTTTAACCCTAAAGGGAGAAAACGCTTTTTCTAGTTTTTGATATCTTACAAACTTTAAAAATTACTCAAATATTATATATAAAGAGAGAAAAAAAACCCTTCATTTTAAACCCAGAACCCAAAACACAAAATACATTAAAGCTTACATTCAATTATATATATCACGCCAATAAAAATCCAATTAACTCCGAGTAGCTCATTGGATTGAAATCTCTCCCTCAAGTTTATCCTCACGGAGTAAAATCTTTTTCTTCTCTTATTTTTAAATTTGATCAATAATATTTTACAAACTTTGGGGATTATTCAACATTACATAGAAGGACAGAAAACATACATTTACAAACTTATTTTATAAATACAAAACTACCTCAGAGCTTTCTTTCAATACATATATCAACCTTATAAAAATTCATCGTCTAACTAAGTCATTAAATTTAAGTCATTCGCTCCAGCTTATCTTCTTAGAATAAAGTCTTTTTCTTCACAGGAGTGACTATCAAGTCTCTTCAAGAAATTCTCATCCTTGTTAATATCCATGAAAAAAAGTCCCAAAGTTGTCCTGTTAAAAGTTGTAGATTAACTTAGAGCACTTCCTCATAGAATAAAATCTTCTCTGAGAGTCTATCGTATCTTTTTTTTCTCAAAGGATTCTCAACCTTGTTAGTATCCATGAAGAAAAAATCCCAAACTTGACCACTTAAAAGTTGTGGAATTACTTGGCACTCTTGTTTCAATTGCACTGGCAGGGTTATAGTCAAACCATTATAAAAGCTGGTGTCAGATTTATATTCCAAGGTTACAGTTATTTGCATTGTCCAGTATTTGTGGAGTTGTCACAATGGGTTGAAAATTTTCTACACCTATTTGTGTCTCTTGTTCTTTTTTAATATCATCTGTATGCTTTGTTTCTTTAGTCCCTAGCTGATTTATGGTATAAATGATTTTCTGTATGGAGCTTTCAAAGATTTCCCTGATGACTGACTTGAGCTCAGAATTAAGCATCTTCCTAGCTCCCTCTAGTGGTCTGTTTCTTCTGTTAAGTTGGAAAAACGACAGTCCAGTCCAGAGAGAGGAGATTCTCTGGGCATGTCGGTTGTCGGCCATATCACTGGAAGAAGAATTGCTAGCATTCTTGTTATGTTTATTTGAACATATTTCTCAGGAATTAAAAATGATGCTTAATATAAATTCTTTTTATTTAGGTTCATTAACTTCCTTTAAGATAAATTTCATTTTATACTTTTATTTTAATGCTAGACAACCCATGTCCTGTTGGGTCATTCATTTTTTCACGTATATAGGCGTGTGCTGATTCCCCTCCCCTCACAACCCTCAGGAGAGCCCCAATAAAGCTGCCACCACCATCTCCTATACTGACCCACACAACTGCTTGCCACTTTGCTTGGGGCACGGGGAACCAAGGGAGCTGCGGACTATAAGGAAAACTGTACCACCATCCCCAAGGTCCCCCTACATCCAGGGAGGTAGAGGGCTCACCCTTCCACTACTGGTGCCCCCCAGCCAGTCCAACCTTACTAGTAGGTATCCAAGTTGCCCTTTTTTCTTCCTTTCTCTTGCCACATATAATGTAGACTTGCACCATTTTTCTTCCCCTCATGAGCCTTAGGAGAACCCCAGTGAAGCCATCGCCTCTTCTGCTCACTAGACTGACCTGCAGAATTGCCTGCCACTTTGTTGGAATAAAGGGAGCCATGGACCATGAGGAAAACTGCACCCCCACTCATTCCAGTATGACCCCAAGGGCCCCCTCATTCCAGGGCAGAAGATGGCTCAACTGTCGACCATCAATGCTTTCCCCAGCCACCCCTACCTTGCCAACAGGCATCCAAGTTGCTCCCTTGTTCTTCCCTCACCAGCCATCACAGTTAAAGAGATTTCAGATTTTGGCCTCAGTTCCAAAGCAGCCAATGGCCACTCACCCAACGGGCCTTGCTTCCAGACAATTGGGTGCAGTGGCCAAAGGGAGGTGGGAAAGAGGGTGGGAATATTATTGCATTCTTTGACCAAGTGACAAAATTAGTGGATCAGAGGAATGCTGTGGACATAATTTACTTGGACTTCAGTAAGGCATTTGATAAAGTAGATCACAACCTACTACTTGATAAGATAGAAAAATGTGGGGTAGACAGAATCACCACCAGATGGATCCGTAGCTGGCTGACCGGCCGTACTCAGCGAGTGGTCCTCAATGGAACTGCATCTATATGGAGGGAAGTGTGTAGTGGGGTGCCCCAGGGCTCTCTTCTGGGCCCAGTGCTCTTCAACATCTTCATCAACAATTTGGACTAGGGGATAGATGGGGAAATCATCAAATTTGCAGACGACACCAAGCTGGCAGGAATAGCCAACACTCCAAAAGATAGGCTTAGGATACAGGAGGATCTGGACAGACTTGAAAACTGGGCGCTATCTAACAAAATGAAATTCAATGGTGAAAAAAGTAAGGTTCTACATTTAGGCAAGAAAAATCAAATGTACAGGTATAGTATAGGGGGTACCTTGCTCAATAGTAGTAACTGTGAGAGGGACCTCGGAGTCCTAGTGGACAATCATTTAAATATGAGCCAGCAGTGTGCTGCAGCTGCCAAAAAGGCCAACACAGTGCTGGGCTGCATTAACAGAGGGATAGAATCAAGATCATGTGAAGTATTAATACCACTTTACAATGCCTTGGTAAGGCCACACTTGGAATACTGCATTCAGTTTTGGTCACCACGATGTAAAAAAGATGTTGAGACTCTAGAAAGAGTACAGAGAAGAGCAACAAAGATGATTAGGGGACTGGAGGCCAAAGCATATAAGGAAAGGCTGCTGGAATTGGGTATGTCTAGTTTAACGAAGAGAAGGATGAGGCGGGACATGATAGCAGTGTTCCAATATCTCAGGGGCTGCCATAAAGAAGAGGGAATTAAGCTATTTTCCAAAGCACCTGAAGGCAGGACAAGAAGCAACGGGTGGAAACTAATCAAGGAGAGAAGCAACCTAGAACTAAGGAGAAACTTCCTGACAGTGAGAACAATTAATCAGTGGAACAGCCTGCCTCCAGAAGCAGTAAATGCTCCAACACTGGAAGTTTTTAAGAAGAGACTGGACAGCCATTTGTCCGAAATGGTGTAGGGTTTCCTGCCTGAGCACGGGGTTGGACTAGATGACCTCCAAGGTCCCTTCCAACTTTACTACTATTACTATTACTAATATGCGCTCTCATCTTCCCTTGTGCCACACAACTTATGGGTTTCTAGGAATAGTAGTTAGAAGGCATGGTGCCGCTGAAGTGGCTACAATTTTGCTAAATTTCAATCCCACAGGAGTGATGGGTCCTGGATTTCGGACACATTCTGTAAGTTAGCCCATTTGAGGTATGTTGATTCAAAAATGGTTGTTCTATGATGCACCATTTTGCCCAGTTGAAGGTTTCAAAATATCAAACAGACACAAGAGTTTTAGTAGTATATAGATATTAATATGGTACTTATAAACATAAGTTACAACTGTTTCACCAAAGGCTAACATAATCTTTCTGTATGCATATTTGGTTATATATTGTCAACCCTGCCTCAGCTTTCACTTTTAAGTAAAAATGATCCTTGACTCCATTTGTTGCAAAAGGTACAGTTTTATTAGAAGTCAAGTGAACTGCAGTAAAGCAAAGCCAGAACTTTGCCAGTTCCCCAAGTGAAAACCTTTCTCCCTTAGGCAATTCCCATTGCTGCATACACACACACATCGTCCAATCAATCTCAAATATATTTTTGAAATGGTCACTCTTGATTGTAGGCTGGTTCGCATTCTTTCATCCCGAGACGACCTTGTAACGCTGTCTCGGAGAGGCACCTTCACTTTTGTAACTTTCACTTTTCCCCCTAAGCACTCCTTCTCTCACACACATTCCCCCCAGGGTTTATGGCAGACTGGTACCGAATGGCAGGCGTGAGGTGGCAGTTCTGACATATATTGACTCTGGTAACTGCCTGGTGTAGTCCCTGGAGTTTTCTTCAAAAGATATTCAGAATTGGTTTGTGCTTGCCTTCTTCCAAGGGCTGAGAGATAGAGTACCTGGCTCAAGGTCACCCAGCTGGCTTAGTGCCTAAGGAAGAACTAGAACTCATGGACTCCTGTTTTCAAGCCTGGTGCCTTAAACACAACACTAAACTGGCTCGCAGACTCTTATTGGAGATGCTTTAATTTAAATTCCCGCACTATTCCTCCTCCAGTTTTATGATTCTATAAAATAATATTCGCTTATTTTAGGCCACCAGTGCAGGTTAGTGATCCTTTTTGAACTGATGTTTCCAGAGATGAAATTTGATTTTAAATGACTTTTCCATCAAAGTTATTATAGATATAAATGAATTTAATAAATAAATAAATAAAAAAATAAATGTAGATAATTATATGCTGTAGCCATTGCTTTAGTTAGTTGTTAGTTAAATAATACCATCATAGGCCTGCATTATTTTCCCTTAGAATCTTTTTAAATATGGTGATTAAGCCAATGCAAACTAACATCTTGGATCTAGACTCAGTCAATAATTGAGACCAACTAAATATAATGTTATCTTACTGTTTTAAGAAGGTTTAATGTGGAAGGTGTCAATGCTGCTAACATCGGATGTTCTTGCTTTGACAACAGATGGAAATGTAGCCATCTTTTCTCTATCGCTTTTAGAGTTTGTTGATGCTGGGAGGGGGAATGTCGATGAGAGTCCAGCTAGTCATAACAATAATAACTCAGCCGTGGGAACCCAAGGTTATTAGGTCCAGAGTTGATAGAAATTTGGCAGGCAGGAGAGATGGGGAGAAAGCCTGCGCTTCAAGTTAATTGGGGAATGTCATTTATGACTGTTAATTGGAGGAGGGAATTGCACTTTGCTACTTTGTCCCAGGGGAGGGGAATTCAGTTTTTGGCTTCAACTATGTAGTGCCGATATTTTGTTTCTCGAATAAAAGATTCTTTAAGGAAAACAATGCCTCGAAGTTCTTTTGAAGAGATTCATCTGTCGGAACCATGACATTAAGCCAAAAACTCCAATTTTTACCTAACTATCTTGGAGTCCCAAGCCCCAGTTGCTGTCCCTAGAATTGAGGGATAGACCAACAAAGATTTGGGGAAGATCTCAGCATGGAGAAGGAAGGAGTGCCTGAAACCAGCACCCCGACAGTGGCTGCTACCTCAGAAGGGGGAGCACAAGCCAGCACACCGGTGGAGAAGGAACTTTTTTGGGCCTCTCAGTTGGGAGTGAGACCCAAGCCACGAGGACAGCTGATCTGGTTGTTGGAATGGACCTTACCCAGTGGAGACTCCAGACAACTCAAGACGGCCTTGCCATGATCAAGTGCTTCGAAGGCGGATGAGGTCAAGTTGCAAAGAGGGGCTTCCCACACGTCACGTTCCCCAGACTGGTGGAGAACCACAAAATCATCGACCGCTGAGGACTCAGGTGTCTGCAGCCCGTAGTCAATCAATGGAAAAATTGGTGGAGAGATTTGAAGAGCTAGAAATGAGAAGTGGAGAACAACCCTCCCGTTCCACATATGCGAGCGATCATGATGATCGGCGAGGCAGTCACCAACTCATGCCAAGGGGAAGTCCCAGTCCCGCCTGTATGGGTCAGGCAGCTTTCCCATCCTCGAAGCCACCAACCATGGCCTCCAGCCCTGCCGGAAGAGATAGCTCTAGTCGTTGCCCCTCCAGAAGCCCTGATCGCCACCGACGAGATACGAGCCCAAGCCATCACCGGGACAGCCAAACCCCAGATCAACACGCTTACCGGCCACCCAGCCCGGGGACAATACAGCAATGGGGGATGTCACAGCCTCCCCAAATGGGAAGCCAGCAATCGCTGGCTGTGCAGCAACCGAACTGGGGGTGGCCACAGCCCCCAAATGTGCAGCAGCAGATCGGGGCCTTGCAACAACTGGGGGTGATGCAGCCACCAGGAAGTCTGCAACCGCTCTAAGTACAGCAGCAGCAGTGGGGCTGGCTGCTGCCTACGATTGTGCAGCAACCACTGAGGGCCCCGCAACCGATGGAGATCCAGCAACAACCACCTCCGAGGCCACAGGGGGGCCTACAACAACTGGGGATACCACAGCCGCCCGCAGGTCAGCAACAGTGGAGATGGCAGCAGCCCCTGCACATGCAGCAACCACTGGAAGGCCCGCAGCAACTGGGGGTGCCAACACAGCAGCTGCTGAGACCGTTGGGAGTCGTACAGCAGTTGGGGATGCCGCAGCTGCCGGCAATGCAGCAACAGCCATGGGGGTGGCAACAGCCCCGAACGTGCAACAACCGCTAGGAGGCTTGCAGCAACTGGGGATACAGCAGCTGCCATGGGGCCAGCAACCGGTGGGGGTGCAACATCCACAGTGGGGAGGCCAGCAACCACTGATGGCGCCACCTCTTAGAGCAACCTTTGATGGGGACCCGGAGAAGCTGATCTTTTTCCTCAACCAGGTGCACTCTCACTTGAACCACTGTGCCTATTTCTACCCGAACCCAGCCACTATGGTTGACATGGTTGCTTCCAGCTTGGAAGGGGAAGCACCCGAGCTGGAGGACCCCCATCTCTTCTGACTGAGAGCAAGGTTCGAGGACCCATCCATTGCCCTCAAAGCGGAGGAGCAAGTCCACAAGATAAAGCAAGCCAGTGGGCCTGCAATGGAATACGTATGAGAGTTTTGCAAGATAGCCGGCCAAATAGAGAGGTGGCCCGAGCAATCCCTAGTCCATCACTTCAAGGAGGGACTGGACAACCACCTCTCCCAGGCTTGTTCCTAATCAGCTGCAAGAATGCTACCAGGCAGCAGTAAGACTGGACGTTCATCTTGCCTGCTATAAGAAGCCACTCCCACAAGAAGTCGAGCCAAGGCCAGATCAACCCAAACGACAGCCACCACCCCCCGAAAGCCTCCAACCGCCGTGGCTACTGACAATCCCAGGCTACCTGCAGGCCCACCGATCAAGTGCTTCAGATGTGGACAACAGGGACATTGAGCACCGAGTTGCTCAGTCCCTTACCCTCAGCAACAGAATAGACCAGGACCACCAGAGAGAAAGAAACCAGCCCAGCAGCTGGCGAAAGAGAAATCCAACTGGATCGCGCAGAAACCTGTCACCCAAGTCACATCCCCCACGCAGGAGAGTGCCGAACCCCAAGCCGGACCTGCCGCCATGTTATTAGCTTATCACTTGCCCTGAAAATGGGCATACGAGCAAGGCTGCTCTCCAAACCTGTGAGGTTTGAGCAAGCCGATGGCTCCCTAATGGGAGGAACTTTAGTCACGCAATTGACCGAACTCCTACGCTTAGAAATAGGTGAACACTGGGAGTTCATTCGTTTCATGGTGGCTCCGAAAATGACTGAGGCTGTGATCCTAGGATTAGCCTGGTTGTACAAATGGAAACCATTTATCTGGTGAGAGAAGGGAACAAGGACTGTGAGGTTACCTATAGGACCCAAGCCCCCCCTTAACTCGACGCACATTACAGGAGAACCTAGCCCACCCAATGGGCTAGCGCACATGCCTGCCTTGATTCAACCAGGTGAGCCACTCATCCCCAGCGAATATCGGGACCTAGCAGAGGTGTTTAGTGAGAAAGAATGCGACACTCTGCCTCCCCACCAGCCCAATGATTGCTCTATCGAACTGTTACCAGGAGCCAAACTCCCATGACTGAGAATGTACGCTATGTCCCCCCCCCTTGAGATGGAGGAGATGCAGCAGTATGTGGACAAAAACTTAGCGAGGGGGTTTAATCAAATGGGCCAAGTCTGCCGTGGGAGCCCCGCTGTTATTTAAAAAAAAAAAAGACGGGTCGCTTTGTCTTTGTGTAGATTATAAAGGTCTGAACGCAGTGAGCGTGGAAAACAAATACCCCCTCCCCCTCCTGAAGGACTTACTGACCCACCTGGCAAAGGGAGGGTCTTCACTAAGTTGGACTTGAGACAGGCTTATTACTGGGTGAGGATAAAGGAGGGAGATGAGTGGAAGACTGCTTTTAACTGTCCCATGGGGAGCTACCAATTTAAAGTCATGCCTTTTGGACTGCAAGGGGCTCCAGCTGTCTTCATGCAGCTGATTAATCAGGTACTACATGACCATTTATACAAAGGGGTTTT
Organism: Crotalus adamanteus; assembly: GCA_039797435.1. Classification (NCBI taxonomy): domain Eukaryota; kingdom Metazoa; phylum Chordata; class Lepidosauria; order Squamata; family Viperidae; genus Crotalus; species Crotalus adamanteus. Next base: position 432,037 of record CM077935.1, on the reverse strand, counting down.
GGTGTATCTTGATGACATCCTGATATACAGCATGAACATGGCTGACCACATAAAACTAGTGAGAGAAGTGCTAAAGAAACTGTTGAACGCCAAACTTTATGTTAAACTATCAAAGTGTGAGTTTCACCAGACCCGACTGGATTATTTTGGCTACAGAATTTCCAGCGAGGGCATTGAAATGGATCCGACCAAAGTGAAAGCCATAATTGAATGGCAGCCCCCAAAGACTCGAAAACAGCTCCAGAGCTTTCTGGGATTTGCCAACTTCTACCATCAATTCATCCCCTCCTTAGCTGAAATTGCCCTGCCCCTTACGGAATTACTAAAAACAGGCAAAGGGAGGAAAGCCACGTCCAGGCCAACCACTAGCATGGACTATGAACTGTCAAACCGCTTTTGAAAATTTAAAAAGACTATTTGCAGTCAAACAGGTCTTAAAGCATCCTTGCCCAGGGAAGCCCTTTGTGATTCAAGCCGATGCCAGCGACCTGGCCGTCGGAGCTGTGCCACTGCAAAAGAACCAGAGTGGGACCCTACAACCCTGTGCCTACACCTTGAAAAAATTCACTGACTATGAGAGGAGGTGGGCTGTGTGGGAAAAGGAAGCTTTTGCAATACGTTGGGCTCTATTAAACTGGTGACACTATCTAGAAGGGAGTAAGATGCCTTTCGAGGTATGGACTGATCACAAAAACCTAGAAGCACTAAAGTCTCCCCGCAAATTGTCCCCAAAACAAGTACAATGGGCTCAGTACTTTAACTGTTTTAACTTCACCCTAAAGTACATACCGAGAGGAAAAAACTTCTTAGCTGATGCTCTGTCCAGACTGCCCCAGTACAAAAGCCAGCGTGAAGAGGTTAATGAGGCAATTATCTCCAATCCACAAACTGCTTCTCAACTTACGCCACGCAGAGTCCCACCTTCAAGAGCCCCTAATCCCAATGACCCTGGGGCAAAGAAAATAAAACAAGAGCTCCTCACTGACCAATGGTTCAAGGACAATCAAACCTCCCTAACATGCAGGGATGGTTTGGCTTACAAAGGGGGAAAACTATTTGCCAGAGACCCTCCACCTTAACACGCTCCGACACGGCCATGACATAAAACAGACTGGGCACTTTGGATATTTAAAAACACTACACCTCATCCACCGTCGATTCTGGTGGCTGGGATTGAAACGGGATGTGGAAAACTATGTCTGGAGTTGTGCTGTATGTGCCACCATGAAAAGAATTCCGGGGAAACCCCCTGGGTTATTGTAACTGGTGGCAGACCCTTCCCAGCCATGGGAAGAAATTGCTATGGATTTTATAGTAGATCTACCTGAAAGTAGGGGAAATACGGTCATCTGGACTGTGATAGATCTGTTTTCAAAGCAGGCTCACTTCATTGCCTGCAAAGGGCTCCCGTCTGCCCAACGACTAATCAAAATATTCCTGAAACATATCTACAGACTGCATGGCGCACCTAAATGGATAATCTCTGACGGGGGTGCAGTTCACAGCTAAGTTTTGGAGGAGTTTTCTTAAACTAATTGGCTCATCTCAAGGACTATCATCGGCTTTTCACCCATCTACCAATGGGGCGGCTGAATGTGCGAACTCAATGGTGGAGCAGTATCTCCGATGCTATATCAGCAAACGGACTGGACTGACCTCTCTTTCGCAGAGGTGGCTTACAATAGTTCCCCATTGTAATGATCATTAACCCGGTCACAGTGGAATTAAAACTTCCTAGGCTCTTAGGAAAAGTTCACCCTGTTTTCCATTGTAGCCTGTTGAAACCTTTTTGGGGTTCCACCTTAAGACCTCCCCTTAAGAAGGCACCCGGACCCCTCGTGGTGGCAGGACAGACTCACTATGAAGTAAAGCGTATTCTTGATTCTAGAATTTTTAAGGGAAAATTGCAGTACTTAGTGCAATGGAAGGGATATCCGTTGTCTGAGGCCATCTGGGTAAAATCTAGTGATTTCCAACTGTAAATAACTGTTAGAATAGTGTTTCTGAGAATTTGTTTTTGGTACCTATAAGGTAGACCAGATTTCATAACTACACAAAACCTCATGTAATTAAAACCTGGTCAGTTGGAGTGGTAAGATGACATGTCTTTCAGTAAAATAAGTTTAATATAAGTTTGATTATCTGAATGAATATGATTAGATTGAGAAAGACCTCTCTATCCTTTATGCCCACGGTGGCAAACCTATGGCACGTGTGCCACAGGTGGCATGCAGAGCCCTCTCTGTGGGCACGCGCACCGTTGTCCCAGTTCAAGACCTTAAGTCCCGTCCATGAGCAACCTGCATCAAAATGTCCCTGGGGAAGTGGCTTTTTAAGCTGGGTTTTATAAAACCTATTTGCTTTAGGCCACCGCCACTGTGTGCAAAAAAAAAAAAAGTTCAATCAATGAATTTCAACTTCTCGCGGGAAAAAAAAATCTCGCAATGTTGGAATTGATTGCTTGAACTTTATTTTTAGTCCCACACAGCGGCGGAGGAAGTGACATGTCGGAGCTCGAAAGAAGGTGCCGTGGGGGGGGGTGGGGGGAGTGGCGGGAGCAGGGCGCTCCATGCGACGGGTGGGGCAGGGCCTCTCCATGGAGTAGAGAAGCAACGTGGCGGTGCTAGTATGGTGGTAGACCAGTTGCTTCCCTCCCTCTGCCAGACACCTGCCAAAGCCGCGCAGGGTAAGGTTGCCAGGCCCGCCCCTGCCCCAATGCCCTCGCCTCCCCCAAGTGTTTTTTTTGCTAACCTGCCTTTCAGCTGCATTCCGTTTCTCCATTCGCTTCTCAGCCTTCGCCGTGTGTTTGTGGGACTATCGATAAAAAAAAAGTTTCATCAGACTTTCTAACTTCTCACGAGATCTCACTTTGCCAGCAGCAAACAGCCACGTCGTGGCAAAACTGGCCATTTGCCGCCTCGCGCATCGTGCCCAATGCCACTGCCATAAGGCCACAGAACAAGCCAGGCAGAGTTAAGGAACCCTTATACCGGATCCCCAACTCCGCCTGCTGCTGGAGGGCTGGCCCGGTATTCACAGCAGGCTGCGGAGCCTCAGAGTGCACCAGTCGAGGGGCTGGCAGGCTGTGGCTGCTGATGGACACAGTTGGCCCCCATGCGCTCGCTGTGTACAGGGGCCGATGGTGTCAGGCAGCAGCCGCCCCGGTCCCTGCCTTGCCTTGTCTTGCCCTGCAGCAATGGCATCCCTGCCCTGCCCCCTGCCTCGCCTCACCTCACCCAACAGGACGAGCCTCCTACTCACCGTCCCACCCGCCAGAGACCCCTTGGATCTCCCCCAACCCTGCCCGGCCCCCACAGGCATCCCCCACGAGCAACATTGAGGTGGCCATGCCCACCATGGCCACGCCCACCCAGTCTGCCATGACCACTGCAGCCATGCCCACCCAGTAGTCACGCCCATCCACTGGGCCATGCCCACCCAGCACCCAACGATAAATAAGTGGGGTTTGGGTTGCAGTTTGGGCACTCGGTCTCTAAAACGTTCGCCATCACTGCTTTATGCAGTAGACTTGTAAACTCTCCCAGTTTACCACAGTCTAGCATGGTAAATGGAGTTACTGTTGATGGGAAAGGAAACACCCACAAGTAGAGCTTTGCTCACAAGATATGCCCAGTTGGGGGTTGCTACCTTGTCTCCCACATTATAATCTTTACCAGGATACCCAAAATGGTATTTTTAATGGCTAAAAAGTTTACCCAGTAAGACAACTGTAGGAAAGTCTCATTCTGTGCCATAGATGCATATGCCAAAATGTATTGCTTAATAAAATTAGGTTCTGTTTCTCTGGCTTGCACATGACTTGTTTTATAGAGCTCCATTTCACATGCTTTAAAGCTGCTTCATATTTTTCTTCATGTGTTTACTGAAAAATAAAGACTTCTCTTCCTATTTACTGTGCTACTTTTTCAGCTGCTTCAGCAGCATCTAAAGAAACTTCTGAAGTGTTTATTAGAGATCAAAATAAGGTTTCCTTTTCCCTGATTTTCATATTTATTCTCTTTGCATCTAATTTTTTGTCTTTATGTTCTGCATTTTTGTATTTTATTGCATTTGCCTAGGAGCTTATGATGCTCAAAATAGTATTCTGTAAATACTAAAATTATTATAGCAGTTATCTTCTACTGGCAGGCACTCCCTGTATTGTTTTTGCTGGGCAAGAAGTAATTTTTGTAAATTGCTAAATGTACTTGGTATGTTAAACTGGATATCTAGGCCAAAGTAACCCAGATACAGGCCCCAATTATGTTTTTTTTATTTATTCATATTTTATTTGCTTAAATTTATGTAGTGCTGGATTCAACAAAAATGATTCCTACTGATTTGCAACATAGAAACATAAGAATAGACTAAAACTATCAAAGCTGATATAATGACAAAAGCTGACCACTTGTGTGAAATCTCCAGCTAGACTGGAGGGAGGGGTCAAGAGGCACCCATGTTTAGATTTGTTGCACTGCAGTAAGCAACACAGGCTGGACCTCCCCCAGTATCCTTAAAACCTTATATTGCTGTTCCCAAGGGAATGCAGTCAGTCTGGTGGGATTCTTGTAACATAGTTGACTAGCAATAAACTACTGTTGAGACTCTTTACAAATGGTTCTGGTTGCTTTCGCCTGACACCACTAGAACAATAGCTATTTACTAGTAATATGGCTTACTAAAAAAAAGCCCTTTAACTGAATTTTAAAGTTATGGTATAATTCAAATGATGATACAGTTTTATTCATATGAATTTTTGGGAAACAAACATACAAGCTTTAATTCAAGCTTATAAAGCATTTGGAAAATTGCATCTGTGATGAACCTAATAGTAAAACTGAATGGTTTCTTTGCAGTGGCTTTGTATGCAATCAGTGCTGTTTATTTTGCTGGAGTGATGGTTCGCCTGATGTTAACTTTGACTCCAGTGGTTTGTATGCTGTCAGCTATTGCTTTCTCCAGTGTTTTTGAACACTATTTGGGTGATGATATGAAGAGAGAAAATCTTCCAATAGAAAACAGCAGTGATGAAGATGATAAAAGAAATCCAGGAAATCTTTATGATAAGGTGAGCCTTGAAGGGTTTGATGATAACTGTTTAAATTAAACATAAACATTTAATATATGTGAAAATCGTAGTGGAAATAGTAATGTTGTTTGTAATCTCTACATACTTAGCAAACTGTTCATTTTTTCTTCTTTCATTATGATTAAACCATTTTAGTGTCCAAAAACATGGTTGGATATATTAAATGAGGGCAGATTTAGATTATTACTATCCATTCATATATTCCAGTTTGAAAAACCATTTTCACCTGAAACATTTCAAGTGTTAATGTCCTTTTTAAAATCAGAAATGGTGGGACATTTATGACTGAAAACAGGATTTTTAAACTCTGAAGTTTGACAGTAAAAGGGAAAGATTTCATTTGTTTTCTTTGCTCAGGCAGGTAAAGTGAGGAAACACATATCTGAGCAGGAAAAAACTGAAGATGGTCTTGGGCCCAATATAAAGAGCATTGTCACAATGTTGATGCTAATGCTGTTAATGATGTTTGCTGTTCACTGTACATGGGTAACCAGCAATGCCTATTCTAGTCCAAGTGTTGTCCTGGCTTCTTACAATCATGATGGGTAAGAGTCACTTTTTTTTATGTAACCTTTGCATATGATGTATTGTAATTACTCAAAGAACTGCTAATATGTAGAGATAAATACTTTTACATGGTTTTAACTCTTATTTCTCTGACAGTACTCGGAACATTTTGGATGACTTTAGAGAAGCATACTATTGGCTAAGGCAAAATACAGATGAACATGCCAGAGTAATGTCTTGGTGGGATTATGGCTATCAAATAGCTGGAATGGCAAATCGAACGACTCTAGTTGACAATAACACTTGGAATAACAGCCACATTGCTCTGGTAAGTAGTGATAATTATCTTTATGGATCACAGATGTAAATGTACATATTGGTTACATATTCCATTATGTTCATCAAAGCTTAATTCTAAGAAACAGAATATGAGACAGGAATGTGCCAAGATTACGGTGGGATTTTTATAGCATTCAATTCAAACTTAAATATAATTTTTCAAACTTTATGAAGAAATGGAAGGGTACACAATAAAAATAGAATGTCAGAGCATGTTGGCCACTTATCATCTTTTGTTGTGTTCAATATTTCTCTTTTTCCAAAGCTGACTTTATATTTCAGTAATTTGTGGAAACACATATACGGTATATAAATACTGATTACAGTATCTATACCTTATTTATCCAAGAATGGGATTTTTTAAAATGTTAGTGCTATTTTAAACTACATGTTTTCATGCATGTGACCATCACAATGCACTCCAAATGAGGCTGGCATATAAGAACTGGTTCATTTATCAGAATAGCAATATATTTTACCATTCCTTTTTCCTCACAAATCTGAGTTTATGTTTATCCCAATCAAATAATAAGTTGCAATATAAAAATTGAATTGTAGAGTAGGAGATGAGGAAAATTCATGATTGTGAGGCTTACTTAATGACAGCAATCCCTGCAGTCTCATTTGCCACCAACTGAATCCCATGGTTGTTAGGCAAGGCAACTTCTTGCCAGCTTCCTGCAACCAAAGTTGGAGGGGAAGCTGGCAGGAAGTTGCAAGTTCCAGGCCAGCAGGCAGGTTAGTAGCTGCTGCCAGGTAGAAGAGAGAACAAGGGGTGCAGGGGAGGTACAGCGAGGGTGTGTGTGAGAGGTTCAGTGACGGCCAGGGAGGGTACGAGGTGGTACACGAGAGCCATGGGATAGGGAGGGTAAGAGGTGAGGGTCAGGAAGGTTGGATGGGGGAAGGTGTGTGGGGGTGTGGCGCTGGTCAGGAAGGTTGTAGAAGGGTGCAGCATGGGTTGGAGAGGGTGCACAGGGGTGTGGCATGGGTCAGGGAGAGTACGCAGGGGTGTGGCATGGTTTGGGGAGGGTGCACAAGGGTGTGGTGCAGGTTGGGGAAGATATGCAGGGGTATAAGTGGCTGGTGTGGTCCGAGCATAGAGGGGCTGGAGGAGGTGGTGTGGGAGACTTAATCCCAGTGACTTGTGACCTTCCCTGGCAGCTTCCCCATTGACTTTGCAACATTGACAATCTGGCATGGAAGGTTGCAAATGGCAATCACATGAACGTGGGGTGCTGCAACCAGTTCGGAACTGTGGTCCAGCAAGTGTGAATCAGTTGTCAAGCACCCAGATCATGATCACATGATCATGGGAGTGTTGGAACAGCAGGAACTCTGAGAACCAGTTGTAACCACCAGTCATTCAGTACTGCTGTAACTTGGATCAAGGGCTACCTGTATATAAAACATTTAACATAGGATTGCATTTTTATACTGTTACTTCGGGTGCCTTGGGCATTATAAGGGCTTTGTACTGCTTGCAGTTCTAGATTTTTCTGGAGTTAATATAGCCATGTAGTAAACCCTTGCTCAACTAACTTTATGAGTGGACAGTTTTCAAATAATGAATTGAAAGATAAGTCACCACAGCTTTACCACCTGTCAGAAACTGATGACAATTTCAACTCCTCTTTCCAACCATTGTCATCTTGGCAGATAACATAGAGGATTGGATAGAAAATAGTATTTCTGAATGGATGAGGCTAATCCTTAGAAAGTTTGAATATGGATATTTTAAAATATTTATTTATATCCTGCCTTTATTATTCTTAATGTATAATATTTGCTGGTCTGTGATGTAGATTACTACCAAATTAATCTATCTTTTAAATTGGGTTGGCTTTGAGTAGGATGAGCTAATCTTGTGACTTGATAATAAAAATTTGCTTTTAGCATAGGTGAACAAAACTGTCTATGTCTTGTTTGTGTCATTTTCACACACATTCAGTTTACAGGTAATCCTCAAGTTAACAACCATTTGTTCAGTGATTTAAGGCGGCACTCAAAAAATGCTACTTAATCCTGGTCCCCGAAGTTACAGCCATTGCAGCATCCCTGGGGTCACGTGATCAAAATTTGGGTGCTTAGCAACCCACCTTACGACCACAGGGGCACATCAAGTCCCCCAACCCACCTATCTTCTCCCCATTTCTTCCCTTTTGGTCACCCTGCACAGCAACACTAATTGACAGCCCTGGGGCTGAAGTAGAGGCCCAGGGCCTTCAGCAGTGTCAGCTGGCTGTCACCACCCCCAAGCCTCTACTTTAGCCTGAGCGCCACCACCACCAAGGAGTGCTGCCTCAAGCCCCACACTGTGGCCAGCCATTCCAGTGCCACAGAGCAAACTCCCAGCTGTCATCACTGCCCTGTACACTATAGGACCTGCTGCATGCAGCTGATCTTCTCTGTGTTGTCTCTGCTGACAAGACATGCCCGGCCTGACCCTATGCAAGGCAGCTGCTGGCTATGCCAAGCATTCTTCCCAATGTCACTTGCACCATTCTCCAAATAGCATACACCCTGCACCCTCCTTCCCTGGCCTCCTGCACTTGTACTGCAGCGGGCCTAGGATGTTTCGCCTCCCACCCTTGGCCACGCCTTCTTCTCATGCCTAATGCCTCTGACCATTTGCAGCCAGCTTTCCTCCTCTGCTGGCCCTCCCCCAGCCATTCTCCATGGCCAATGGGCCCCTTGCCCTCTGCCCTTCAGCCCGGCCCATTTGCCGAGGCCCCCTTTGTCCCAAGACTTTGGCTGCATGGGACAAATAGCCGCCAGCCAATCAGGTGGCAGGTAGAAGCCATGGGAGACTGTCGGGGTGCTAGTTGGTTATCCCCGAAAGATTCCCTAACTTTAAAACAGCTCTTGGTTGGCGACAGTTACCCAGCACGAGGGGCTCAGGAGAAAAAGGTGCCAGCAATGCTAACTCCCAAGAATGAGGGACTCAGAGGCAGCTACAAGCATGGGAGGGAGGGAGGGTGGGGTGGGGCAAAGAAAGGAAATGAAACCTGATTGACAGGGAGCATAGTAACCCTGCCCCTACTCCGCAGAGGGCAGATCCCCATCATCCCCAGCCTGGCAGGGGTCTTCCTGCCCCACAGTTGCAGACAAAGGGGGGCTCCAGTGAAGAGGAGGAGGAACAGGGTTTAAGCAAGCTCAGCAACCGGAGTGGGGATACCCCAAAAAACAAACGTGCTTCATGGGTAACCTCCCAGCACAACAGAAGTGACCAAAACCTGCTGCAACCACCCAGCAAACAGGTGGGGGGAGGAATAAAAACCAAATAGCCCCCCCACCATGCCAACTCTTAACAGAAAACTCACGACAATGAAAACCTCGGACGGGGGAAGAGCGTGGGCAGGCGGGCATCTTGCTTGGCTGATGGCTTGGGGAGGAGGGGGCAGCTTCACCCACCCCCAAATGCTGCCCTCTCACAAAAGCAGGATGAAAAGTCCGAAAAACGACAAGGAAAAAAGGTTAAAACAGAAGTGTCTCGCGATGGTTTTCTTCCCCACTCCCTTCTAGCAGTTTAAATATGTAAAGACCACAAAAGAAAAAACTTGGCTTTCTTTCGTTTTAATTCAGAAGGGAGGAACCGGAGGATTTGAGGGTGGGCTTGTTTGCTTCAAAGGAAGGGAAAGAGAGAGGCTTTGGGGTTGTGGGGAGCGTGGCAGGTGAACGGTGATGGCGCACGGCTTCTGGCGTTGTGGGTGGGGGGCATTGGGGGCGCGGTCTTTTTAAAAGATCAAAATGAGGCAAAAAATAAAAATCCCCCACTCCACCACCCCCAAGAGCTGGATGTGGATGTAATCATTTTTTTTCTTGTTTTGATTCCCCCCCCCTTTCTCTGCCCTGTTTCCCCCCTCATCCTCTCTTGGGTGCTAATCACACTTCTCTGGCAAAGAGAACCTGAGAAAATTTGTACTTAAAAAATGAAAATTATTATTATTGGATGACCCTGGGGACACTGTGACTGTCATAAATATGACTCAGTTGCCAAACATCCGAATTTTGATCACGTGACCCCGGGACACTGCAACCGTCATAAATACAAGTCAGTTGTTAAGCGTCTGAAATTTAATGACATGACCCTGGGACTCTGTGACTGTCATTCCCCCCCCCCAAGCCATCAGCCGAGCAAGACGCCTGCCTGCCCACGCTCTTCCCCCTCTTCGAGGTTTTCGTTGTCGTGAGCTTTCTGTTGAGAGTTGGTGGGGGGGCTGTTTGGTTTTTATTCCTCCCCCACCTGTCTGCTGGGTGGTTGCAGCAGGTTTTGGTCACTTCTGTTGTGCTGGGAGGTTACCCATGAAGCACGTTTGTTTTACGGGGGGGATCCCCACTTTGGTTGCTGAGCTTGCTTAAACCCTCTTCCTCCTCCTCTTCACTGGAGCCCCCCTTTGTCTGCAACGGTGGGACAGGAAGACCCCTGCCAGGCTGGGGATGATGGGGATCTGCCCTCTGTGGAGTAGGGGCAGGGTTAGTATGCTCCCTGTCAGTCAGGTTTGATTTCCTTTCTTTGCCCCCTCCCCTCCCTTTCATGCTTGTAGCTGCCTCTGAGCCCCTCATTCTTGGGAGTTAGCATTGCCGGCACCTCCTTTTCTTGAGCCCCTCATGCTGGGTAACTGTCGCCACCCAAGAGCTGTTTTAAAGTTAGGGAATCTTAAGCAATGCGGTCATGTGGTGTTGCACTATAGAACCACATCGCTTAGTAATGGCAATCCTGGTCCCAATTGCTGTTGTAACTTGAGAACTACCTCTATATGTAGTTTTTTTGGTGTACTTACAGTGAGGGAAAAAATTATTTGATCCCCTGCTGATTTTGTACATTTGCCCACTGACAAAAAAATGATCAGTCTATAATTTTAATGGTAGTTTTATTTTAACAGTGAGAGACAGAATAACAACAAAAAAATCCAGAAAAACACATTTCAAAAAAGTTATAAATTGATTTGCATTTTAATGAGTGAAATAAGTATTTGATCCCCTATCAATCAGCCAGAGTTCTGGCTCCCAGGTGTCTTTTATACAGGTAATGAGCTGAGATTAAGAGCACTCTCTTAAAAGGAATGCTCCTAATCTCAGTTTGTTTGTTTTTTTATTATAATTTTTATTAGTTTTTTACACAAACATAAGTCATTCAATAATTGGTAAACAATGTGGTGTCTGGGTTACATTTGTAAAAACAGTCCTTAACAATTAATTTCTATAGTCTGTATTTCATATATTAATTTTGTTTACTTTCCTCTTTCCCTAAAAACATCCTTTTTTTGCAAACATTGCGTTAATACAATTCTTATTGTTTTAATAACTGACAATTTAGTATATATTTTTTTCCAATATTCCTAAAAAATAATCATCATATTAATACATTTCTTTTCTTTCCATTCATTTAGATTGCCTTATCACCAATCCTGTTACAGTTCTTATTTTAGTTTATTTCTCCCATCAAATTCTGAGTATTTTTACTGGTAGCAATTAGTTACATTTACGTTGACAGACTTGATTCTATTTTTTCCATATAAGCCATCTCACATTTTTGTGTTTCTTAAGTATTAAATATAAAAGTAAAAAGGAAGGGGAAGAGAAAAAGAATGAGAAAAATAAATAAATAAATACAAAAGAATAGAAGAAAGCAGTTGTAACAGAACAGAGAAAATAACATAGTACTTCATATATATATAAATCTCCTAGCTTAGTAGTATTTATTTTCTCAAATTTATAATTCTTTTTAATCATAGTTAAAAATATATTTAATCTTTAAACATTCTGTTCAATAAATCTAGTCATCTAATCCCTTAACTCTAATTCAAAACATTTTATATGTATTATATATACTGTATTTTTCTTGAATTCAGTCACCTTTAAATATCTAAAATATTTCATCCTTCTTAAAGTGTTCCAATATTCCTAAACAATCTTCATCATATTAATACATTTCTTTTCTTTAAAAAAAAAAAGAAAATGAAAAAGAAGAGAGGAAAGCAATAATAACAAAACATAAGAAATAATATAGTACTTAGAATATATATCCCTCCTAGATTAATTGTATTTATTTTCTCGAATTTCTTATTCTTTTTAATCATAGTTAAGAATATAGTTAATCTTTAGACATTCTATTCAAATAAATCTAGTCATCTAGTCCCTTAACTCTAATTCACTTATATACAGTCAGGTCCAGAAATATTGGGACATCGACACAATTCGAACATCTTTGGCTCTATACACCACCACAATGGAGTTGGAATGAAACAAACACAATGTGCTTTAACTGCAGACTGTCAGCTTTAATTTGAGGGTATGTACATCCAACTCAGGTGAACGGGGTAGGACTTACAGCAGTTTGCATATGTGCCTCCCACTTGTTAAGGGACCAAAGGTAATGGGACAGAATAATAATCATAAGATGTTCGAATTGTGTCGATGTCCCAATATTTCTGGACCTGACTGTATATATGTACTTTTCTTGAATTCAATCACATTTAAGTATTTAAAACATTTCATCCCTCTTGGAATGGTGTGTTTCAAATTTTTTCAATTTCTTTAGCCATATTCAAACAGATGTTTCTTTTTTAAATATTCTCTCTGATATGTCCCCTTATCTTTTTTCTTAATCTCTTTTCTTTGCCCCAAATCTTTGTTGATCAATATACTTTGCTGGATCCAAAGGTTTTCCCATACGATCATAAGTGTTCCTGTAGATGTAGAAAGTAAATCAATATCTCTGTCCTGCGCACTTGCACTCTTTTTTCCATTAGAATCCCTTCTCTTGTCTTCCAATTTATTTTGTGATGTTCAAGTATAAATTGTCTTTCCTTCCACTTGAATTAAGTCATACTTAATTTTGTAAAAGTCCATCTTTAAGCCTTTTCCCTCTGATTTATATTCCATCATCTCTGCTGTGTTCTCCTGAAGATTTTTTTGAAGTGAGCTGAAATTGGAGATAAGTTGACTTATACATTCAAAGTTGTTTTGTATTTCTTTATGGTTTAAGATCATTGTCCTTTGAATGGATTGCAGCATATCATATATTTCCTCTTGCAAAACATCCATTGTTTCTGTAAATATCACTTTCTCTGAACAGCTGTATTTTAAGATTTTAAAAGCCACAAATAAAAGTTTTTTAGCTCCTCATCCACCAGGTGTCAGTGTTGGATCATTTTTCAGTTTTCTTTTTCTCCTTAAAGAGTTACGTTCGCCGTTTCCAATAGCCAAAAGGGGGGGGGAAATCCCTCCCCTTTTTTCACTCTCGGAGGTATTTTTGCTTCTTGGGAGTTCTTTTTTTTCCCAGGAAAATAAGTAGGATAGAGAAAATTAGTTCATACCCAGCTTCAAACACACTGTTTACAATCAGTTTAGGTAGAGCTTCTTGACTTCCATTTGCTTACAGCTAGGGCTAGACAAAGAGTTAGCTAGCCTTTCTTCTGTTGGTTTCTGGGAGGCTTCTCCTGAACCGATCGGAGAGACCACCGTCTCTCCTAGGTCCCTGGAAGTACCTTCCTTCAGTACCACCTCTCCGGGGCGGTTTCTGGCCCATTTAGGGTCCCCAAACAAGAAGAAACTCAGCTGAAGAGCTCGGCATCCTGAGTCTCCCAGCCGATGACGCTGCTGGCCGGAACAGGAAGTCCCCTAATCTCAGTTTGTTACCTGTATAAATAACACCTGTCCACAGAAGCAATCAATGAATCAGATTCCAAACTCTCCACCATGGCCAAGACCAAAGAGCTGTCCAAAGATGTCAGGGACAAGATTGTAGACCTACACAAGGCTCGAATGGGCTACAAGACTATCGCCAAACAGCTTGGTGAGAAGGTGACAACAGTTGGTGCGATTATTTGTGTAGAGGTGAGAGATAGGCAAAAGTTGTGCGCAGAAAACTGCCCCCCCCCAACGCTTGTATCTTTTCTCTGCATCTATCTCCCCCCCCCCCACATCACCATAGTGACGTGAAAGTGCGCAGGTCTGTGTGACCTTGCCAGTTTGATAAGGCTGGCTGGTGAACAACAAGTTTCCTTGTTTATGGCCTCTAGCTTTTTACTCTTGAGGATTGGTAAAGGATTTTAGCCAATGAAATGCTATTGCCATGCAGTATCTTTTGCTATTTGTAAAACTCTATATAAACAATAAAGGCTGCGTAGAAAGTGGCCATTTCTTTGCACCCTTCAATGACTAAGGACTGATTACTACAGCTGGCGCCCTCAGCAGGGACATTTTGTTTTGGGACCCCTACAGGAAGAAGCAGCTGCCAACATACTTACCATCGTCTGGAACAGACCCCTAAGTGCACTTTCGTCTTACGAGACCCCTCAGTGAGTAAGTATGGGCTGCAAGTTATCTCGGCCCCCGCAAAAGCAAGGACAGGCATGGAGGAACTCAGATTCCTCCTCTAACCTGGGGCAGACACAAGGAAGCTGGTGGGCTGAGATAGGAAAACAGTGTTCTTTGAATCCTGAGCATCGGATGCTTAGGCTAAAAGATAGAGCATAAATTACATCTTGAACCTTGGGCTTCAGTATAAACATCTATAGTGTTCAGTCCTGTCAGGCAAGGAAGAAAAAAAATGGACCCATCAACTAAGTAAAATTTATTCCTTCTAAAAACATCTTTAATTGGATTTTCAGCTTCTTCTGAAGAGGCTAATTCTTTGCTTATTAGTTAGAGTCATAACTCAAAATGTACTCCCTCAGACTGCTTTGAAACTTTGCAATATATTAAGTTAACCGTCAGACAAATGTCTGGTTGTGTTTTGTGTTATGTGTGTGTGTGTGTGGCCACTCAGAACATTATGCTTGGGCTTGGAATGGTGAGAAAAATGGGAAATGATTAGGGCCCTCAAAACCACTTTTTGGTTGAAATCACCTTGTCATTTTTCTCGCTTCTTGCAAGACAAGTTATATGTCTAAATAAATGTTGTTGTAACAGTATTTGTGTATATGTGTTTGTCTGTGTTGTTCTGTGTTATTCCAAGACTTGGAAGAGGCTCACAGCCCTCTCTGATAACAACAATACAAAAAGGCCTTGCTAAGTATATATGGTTTGCCTGGAGAAAGTATGAAATGAAATAATTGTATGTGGAATGGTTTTATGCAAACAGTCAGTATGGAACTGAATGAGTTAATTTGTTGAAGTGTGTGTTAGCCTTCAAAACCCACCCATTTTTTCCCTAACTGTGAAAATAATAGTAAATATTTGTATGAGAAGAATTTTATGGAGAATGTATGAGAGAAATTATTGAAAAATGCATATGAAGGAGATGAAACTATTTTTTGGTGGTGAGATCCCCCCCCCCCCCGGTCTCTTTCGGCTGGCTGCGTTGCTTAAAGAGCCAGAGACAGGAAAGAGGGGGGGAACTGTTCATTTAAAACTTTTTTTCCTCTGCTTGGAATTGTAATCTGAGAAGAGTGGAGTGAATCTGAAACTTGACATTCACCGCTTATCAGAGACACTTTTAACAGAAAACAAGCTTGCCTCCACCTCTGGTATATTATCGGGCATTACCAGACAAAGTATGGTTGGGACCAGTCCCTCTGATCACTTGGGGGCGGGGCTATGCTGCTGTGCTTGCTCCAACAGGACCTTTGCAGATTCCAGCACGTTGTGATCACCCAGCCAGGGATGTCATGGCACCAGTCCCTGGACCCAGTCCCAGAAATGGCAAGGGTGACTCTACAGATGGCACAGCAAGTAATCCAATCCTGACATGCCAGGCAGCCAGTGACGTGGGGAGATGTAAAGAACTTGATCCCCGAGAACCTGTGTGCTGCCATTTTTGCGGTTTTAACTGCAAATTTCTTATCCATCATTTGTTTATGTCTGATCGTTAACATCTGCCCTTTGATAACTGCAACTGTCATCCCACTCAAACAATCATTCGAACAACGAATGAAGCAAAATCTAACATCACACAAAATGACTTCTTTTGTTTATCTGAAATGTATTACATGTAATTTGCTTTTTACATGTTTAGTCTTTGTTTGCACCCCTTATGCAGTAATTCAAAACTTCACTGACTCTGGGAGGTTATTGCTTAAAAAACCTCACTGTCATCGCATTGGCTCACCTGCTTTAAACTGCACAGCTTCAATAGAGACTTCCTTTCATTTTGGACATGCTTGGCTACTGCAAGGAGGGTTTTTTACGTGTGGTCAAGAAACTTTAAATTATATTCCTGCTAATATTAGTGAAGCGCAATGTTGCCTCAGCCAGCTGATTCCTGTTTTGCTTTCCAAACAACAAGTTCACATGAACCATTCTCCATGTGGTGTTACGCTAGACAACACTTGTGACTCTGAGACAACCTTACTTTGTAGCATTGGCTATATCTCTAGTGGGCGTGCCAGGACTTGCTGTTCATGCTCACCTCAACATTAATGCTATAACATGAAATTTGGCAAAAACAATTAATACTACTTCTTCAACTATTTCATCGATCAACCATGAACTGCAAAATTTGAGAACTATTTTGCAAAATCACGCTGCAATTGATTATTTGCTTCTGCACCAGCATTTGGGTTGTAAACGTTTTGAGGAAATGTATTGTTTCAATATTTCTGATCATTCATGAACCATCCAGCACCAGATTTAAATTTTACACAATTTGGCCTCTGATTTGAAAATTGGTACCTTAGGGTCTTTATGGGTGCTGTTTATGTAATGTATTTCTTTCATTTTGCAATATATGTATTAGAGCTTTAAATCCCAGTAGATCCTCTCTCACATTGCCTCAGGGTCAAGTTTTGGCCCTATATAAACAACTGCAAGGATGCTCCTCTCCTGATTATAATCCTTTTATTAACCCCGCTTACGACAATATTTCGTCTAACAAAACAAAAAGGAGTGAGATGTAGAGGTGAGAGATAGGCAAAAGTCGTGTGCAGAAAACTGTCCCCCCCAACGCTTGTATCTTTTCTCTGCATCTATCTTCCCCCCCCCCCTCACATCACCATAGTGACGTGAAAGTGCGCAGGTCTGTGTGACCTTGCCAGTTTGATAAGGCTGGCTGGTGAACAACAAGTTTCCCTGTTTATGGCCTCTAGCTTTTTACTCTTGAGGATTGGTAAAGGATTTTAGCCAATGAAATGCTATTGCCATGCAGTATCTTTTGCTATTTGTAAAACTCTATATAAACAATAAAGGCTGCGTAGAAAGTGGCCATTTCTTTGCACCCTTCAATGACTAAGGACTGATTACTACAATTTGCAAATGGAAGAAACAAAAAATAACTGTCAATCTCCCTCGGTCTGGGGCTCCATGCAAGATCTCACCTCGTGGAGTTTCAATGATCATGAGAACGGTGAGGAATCAGCCCAGAACTATATGGGAGGATCTTGTCAATAATCTCAAGGCAGCTGGGACCATAGTCACCAAGAAAACAAAAAGGACTGAAATCCTGTGGCACCTGCAAGGTCCCCCTGCTTAAGAAAGCACATGTATTGCTGGAAGTGCAATTTGGCAAGAGGGACATATTATCACATGTGGTGGGAGTGCCCGAAAGCCCATGACTTTTGGAGCTAGGTTAAAAAATGGCTAGAAGAAATACTAATGACAGAGGTAGAGCTAAAACCAGAACTCCTCTTACTAAGTATTACCACGCAGAAATATGATAAAGGGGCACTTTATTTAATGTTACATACTTTTACGGCTGCCAGATTGGCCTACGCACAAAACTGGAGAAATAAATTCCAACAGAAGAAGAGATTCTGTAAAAAATCTTATCGTGTGCTGATATGGATAGGCTTACTATGGAATTAAAGGACAAGACAGAAACGGACTATTTTGAAATCTGGGACAAATTTTATTGCTGGTATGAGTCAAGGAGAACTGCTCGGGCTTTAAGTTAGTGTTAAGATTGTGGTATATAAAACTGTATGCTAGTATATAGAGAAAAAAATTTGAAACTGTATTATATAGGAAAAATATGTATATATAGAGATTAGGAATTATATGTATGACAAGGAACAAATTGTTAGGATTATATATACTGGAACAACATGTTATGTCTTTTTTTGTTTTAACTGTTTTATTAATAAAAACTTTAAAAAAAAAGAAAGCACATGTACAGGCCCGTCTGAAGTTTGCCAATGAACATCTGAATGATTCAGAGGAGAACTGGGTGAAAGTGTTGTGGTCAGATGAGACCAAAATCAAGCTCTTTGGGATCAACTCAACTCACCGTGTTTGGAGGAGAAGGAATGCTGCCTATGACCCCAAGAACACCATCCCCACCGTCAAACATGGAGGTGGAAACCTTATGTTTTGGGGGTGTTTTTCTGCTAAGGGGACAGGACAACTTGAGGGGGCCATGTACTGTCAAATCATGGGTGAGAACCTCCTTCCCTCAGCCAGGGCATTGAAAATGGGTTGTTGTTCTGTCCCAGCCTACGTACGTCCTTGTTACTGCACAAAGACAAACCCTCTTTTAACAGTAGACTGGAAAATAAACCCTTTTAATTTGAGTTACAGACCTGATAATTGTCCCAGAAAAACAAAAGCAACAGAACACTTTTCCAATGGAGCATGAGTCAAACAGGAAATAACTCACAGACAAAATAAACAGACCATGATCTCTTGACTCTGAAGTTCTTTGCAAACAGTTTCCTCCAGCAACCAGCCCTGTCCACACATTCCCTTTTTGTTATGCAGCCCCCAAAGCGTGGCTTCTCACTGCTTTCTCCTCTTCCCCTGGAGTCGCCCCATTGCCTCCCTCTGTCCTACTCGTGTGTCCTGCCTACGTCTACGAGCATCTCTGAGGTCTTCCAGCTGTGCTTCCTCCGAGTCCAACTCAGCTTCCCAGCACAGCTGGCTCTCAGCTCGATCACAAGTGGAAGGACCAGACTCCTCATCAGTCTGTAAGCCTGCAGCTCATCAAAGCCTCCCTCCGACTCTGATGGCTCTCCAGGCCCCTCCTCCTCCTCCTCTGATTCCCCAGACTCAACTACCGGGATCACAGGCTGGCATGGAATCACAACAGTCATGGATGGGTATTCCAGCATGGCAATGACCCAAAACACACGGCCAAGGCAACAAAGGAGTGGCTCAAGAAGCAGCACATTAAAGTCCTGGAGTGGCCTACCCAGTCTCCAGACCTTAATCCCATAGAAAATCTTTGGAGGGAGCTGAAGATTCGAGCTGCCAAATGTCAGCCTCGAAACCTTAATGACTTGGAGAAGATCTGCAAAGAGGAGTGGGACAAAATCCCTCCTGAAATGTGTGCAAACCTGGTGGCCAACTACAAGAAACGTCTGACCTCTGTGATTGCCAACAAGGGTTTTGCCACCAAGTACTAAGTCATGTTTTGTGAAGGGGTCAAATACTTATCTCACTCATTAAAATGCAAATCAATTTTATCACTTTTTTTTCTTTTCTTTTTTTTTATTGAAAAGTTTTATACAGGTTTTTAACCATATCCCCCCCTAAAATAACCCCCTCCCTCCCCCCCCTCACTTCCCAGAGCTGGTTACAGGGTTACAAATAAACAAACAAATTCTAAATAAACTTATCCAACTATACAAATAACAAAATCAATAATGTACTTTAACTCGAATACAAAACAAATTTAAGCAAATAAAATATATTAAAAAAACAAAAATAACAATATAAGCAATTCCAAATTAAAAAACTAAAAATTATTCATAATCTAAATAATACTTTTTAATCCCATATCAACTCTATTTACTCTACATGTAATTTATCCACCTTTTCCACGCTGAGGTGTATATTTCTTTTAAACAACCATTCATCCATAATAAACTCAAAATTTTCCTTCCAATATAACCCAACCAACAAACTTACATTCGATAAACTTGGCTATTTGCTTTTTTTCCCACCCCTAAGTAAATCTATTAATACCCTCCTGCTTAAGACGTTTCAACAAACCATTCATCTTAATCACTAAAATTCTCACCAACAGAGATCATTAGAATTTCTTTTACACATTTACCCATAATATCTCATAATTATTTTTATACACTTTAAATTAAAATTTTTATAATATATATACTCCCAAATATTTAAATTTTTCCACTAAATCGTCACCTTCTATTATTCTTTTTCTTTACATCTACATACTACACAAATCATTCACTATTCCTTTAAAACATACTATTTATTGTTCTTTTTCTTTACTTCTACATATTACACAAATCATTCACTATTCCTTTAAAACATCTTCTATCTCAAAAAACTACTACAAAAGTTCATCATTTCCTTTTCTTTATTCCAACATCCGCCTTCTGCTGTTCTTTTACTTTACATCTATAGGCTGCATGAGTCATTCTCAGTTTCTTTAAAAAATCTTCTGTCACAAGAGACTGCTGCAGAGGTTCAGCCTGTATGTCTCCTACATCCAATAACGTAGCACCTTCAACCGGCTGCCTTTCCGACTTTTCTTCTGTAATCTCAGGTCGCAAAGATGATGGAGAGCCTGCCTTCAAAACAGAAGTGTAAAAATCTTTCACCTTTGAAACTGTGTTAAGTCTATGATATATCCCCGCATAATTCACCGCTATTCCAGCCGGTATCTCCCATCTGAACTGGACCTGTCCTTTTTTGAGCTCATCAGCCAAAAAAGCAAAATCCTTTCTTTTTCTAAGAATTTTTGAAGGTATTTCTTTTAAAATTATAACATCTTGAGTTGCAATTTGAAATCTCTGCTTATAAAAAGCCTGTAAAATTTCATTACGAAGTGATTTAGAAAAATAAATAACCATGTCTCGTGGCAAATTCCTCTGCCTCGCAACCCTTGAATTAACCCTAAAAACTTTTTCCGTCTCTCTCAGTATTTCTTCAGGCTCAGCCCCCAAAATGAAAGCTATATCTTTTACCACCACTTGTCTCAAATCCTCTTGCGTGTTTTCCTTCATTCCCCTTATTCTTAAAGCAAATTCCATGTCTCTATATTGTAACATTGTAATTTCATCCAGTATTATTTCCGCCTTATTTTCTATTTTATCAATTCGATCTTCCAGTTTTTCCAAATTTTCCACAACATCATCAATACGATCATCCAGTCGATCTATATGACCAACAAACTTTTGAAACACAGACGCAATATCCTCTCTCAGTTCCCTAATTTTATTTTCAAGAAATTCCTCCATCTCTTCTTTAATCTGTCTTGCCTTATTTCCCATTGCCTCCTGTAAATCTTTAAGTATAGATGCTAGTAACGATGAAGAAGGTGGTGGTAACTTAAACTTAGCTTGCTGAGCTGTCTGCATTATCAGGAAGATCGAAGCTTTAGAAACAATAGAAGCTCCGAGACGCTTTTGTCAAGCCCTACGGGGCTTGCCATTCGCCAGTGGGGGGAACATAGGAGATGACCCACCACCGCCATTCCAGGCCACCGTTCCGCACAGCACCTCCCAACAGCCGGCGGCCGCACGACATGAGCCCCGGTGCCCCGCCCTCCTACCAGTCGTTGCAGAAGCCAGGGTCAGACGCTCTGCCAGCCAGCTGGGTGTCAAGAACCGGCAGGTGACAGCCCAACACAAGCCCCGACGCTCCGCCCTCCTACCGGCTGCCATGGAAACCAGGGCCGGAAGCTCCACCAGTCAGCTGGGCGTCGGGAACCGGCGGGCCACCCCCGAAACCATCCGCGCAACACCTGGCACTCCCGAGCCAGCGCGGAGCGAAGCGCTGCACAGCCCTCCCAGCCGGCGGCCGGATGCCCCGTCAGTCAGCTGGATGTCGGGGGCCGGCAGGGCGGCATAGGGAGTGGGCCACGTGACGAGTTGCTGCAGGGACTGCTCTCCATGGAGAGTGCAAGGCACAAGCATACTCACCATTTTCAACAGAGCCGGAACGCGAGGCAGCAACAAGCGACCATATCTCGGCCAGCCAGAAGGTGGAACGAGGGGGCGGGATTCAGTGGGAGGAGGGCCTGGGTCAGACATATGGACTTATAAAAGCAGCTGGGCGGATGGTGGTTTCTGGGTGGAGGGTGGGGTTTTGGGTGTGGCACTATTATAAGAAGCACTGGGAGCAAACCACTCCCAGTGCTGACTTTGTTTGTTAGGCATTAAACTACCTAACTTGCACTACGTTCCTGCATTCCTGTTTTCTTCATTCGGGACAACAACGGACTTAGATTGACAGTAAGTCAGCACTCCCTCTCTATTTGCCGCTCCTTGCCTTTACCCCAACCGTAGGGAATGGCGGAGGGCACACAAGTCGCTCCTCAGGTGGAGGACGTTGCAGTGGCTGATTCTGCAGTGGCTGAGCCTGCAGACTCCCTCGAGGCAGCCATAACCGGGGAGGAGCAGCCGGTGGTAAGACCAAAGGCCACCCAGGCACCTGGACCCCTGGCTGAGTCCCAGGAGGCTGTGGCCACCAGGCTGAGGGAAGAGTGGTGGCAAAGCCCAGCCTTGACATCTCTGGATGCTGGACAGCCTCGCAACCCCCCCAGCCTGGTCGTTGCTTCTGGGGTGGAGGGAGAGGCGATTGACTGGGGACGAAGAGGATGAGTGGAGTTACTTCACCGCCCCGGGGGAGTACACATTGGATGTCCTTCGTGAGCGCTTTGGCGAAGGCAGCTATCAGGGCCCGTCGGCTAGGCAACGGATGGATGGCCCTTCTGGACGTGCAGAGACCTCGCAGTTCCGGTTGAGCAGTCCCAGGCTCCGACTTCCCCAGCTGGTGGGTGCAGCGGCAACAGGAGCCTCCACCTCTGGGCAGAGTTCTGCAGGGACTTCGGGCCAGGCAGCATGGCTCAGTGGTCCAGGGGCTGATGGGTGGGCCCAACCCCTAGGCAGGATAGCACAAAACCGGGGTGCTGTGCCTGGCTTGACTACGCCTGCTGGGAGTGGTGGTATGATGCCACCTGCGGCCCAATGGGGCCCGGGGCACACGTGGGGCCCGCCATCCCCATCTCTTTCGATGGGGACCCTGACAGATTAGCTATGTTCCTGAGCCATGTGGTCAGCCACCTCGATCGATACGTCCACCTATACCCTTCCCAGTGGGCTATGGTGGTGGCGGTCACGGGGCTGCAGGGGGAGGTAGCAGCATGGGCTGCCAACCTCTATAGTGACCATCCAGGGAGCTCGGCAATGTGGGTTTGTTCCTGGAAGCACTACATGGATGATTCGAGGATGTCTTCCGTCTCCAGCAGGTAGAAGCGGAACTCCTCTCGTTGAAACAAGGGCGGACAGTAGCAGATTATATCTGCGACTTCCGCAGGTTGGTGGGCCGACTCAGCTCATCATGGCCGGAGTGGCTGTTGATTCATCACTTCCGGGCCGGGCTTGACCAGGAGTTACGCCAAGCCTGCATCTATAGGGGTGTACCCAACCGCCTTCAAGAATGGTTCCGGGTGGCGGCAGACCTAGATACTAACCTTAGAGAGTTTCAGAAAAGCCGGGATGCTGGCCGGGCACGACAACTCATGGGGAAGCCACAGGAGGGTGGACAAGGCCAGCCGGTCGTTTCGGCCAGTTACCCCAGAGCTGCCAGTCCATCCGGTGGTTCTTCCTTCTGTTGTTTCCGGTGTAATCAACCGGGGCATCGGGCGGCTGAATGCCCAGCTCCTACTCCACGGGGATCCGGAACACCGAGAGGAACTGCTCCAACACCAAAGAAAGGTGCCGAATCATCAAAGGCAGCAAAGCAACCAAAAACCCCGGCAACGCCATGGGTATTGCCAACAGACCAAGACGCCACGGCTGTAGCACGTTACCACCCAGCTGATGATGAGAGTGACGACGACCCAGTCGACGATCCAATGGTAAACAAGCCCATAGCACCCTTCATCTTGCCCATAGTACTAACGAGTCCACGGACCGGGGCACGAAGGGAGTGTCATGCACTTATAGACACGGGATGCACCCGGTGTTTGATCAGTCGGGAGGTAGCCATGGAAAGTGGCATCAGTTTACATAAACTGGCCAAGCCCATGCATTTTGAACAGGTGGACGGTTCCCTGTTGGGTGGGGTTCCAGCTACCCATATCACGGAACCGGTTCGTCTGGAGCTTGGGGGTCATTGGGAAGTCCTCTGCTTTATAGTGGCCCCGGCCATGACTGAGGCAGTGATCCTTGGCCTAGCATGGTTGGATAGATGGGAACCCACCATTTGGTGGGAGGGTGGATACCGCAAGGTACGTCTTGGTGTTGGGCCCCGACCCCCTGAACCGTGTCCGACAAATCAGCCCCCGGAACCATGTCCTACAAACCAGGCCCCGGTGTGTGAGGCCATGGGGGGGGGGGGAAGGACCCTTTTCTGTAGAGTACAAGGATTTGGCTGAAGTGTTTAGCGAAGAAGAGTGCAACCAGCTACCACCTCACCGGGTGACAGACTGCGCCATCAAAATCGAACAGGGGGCTAAGCTACCAAAGCCCTGGATGTACGCCATGGCACCCAGGAAGTTGGAGGAGTTACGGCGGTTTATTGATTTAAACCTGGCGAGAGGATTCATCCAACCGGCCTGTTCCCGAGTTGCTGCACCTGTCCTATTCCGGGAGAAAAAGGACGGGTCGCTTCATCTCTGCGTCGATTTCCGGGGCCTTAATGCCGTGTGTGTTGAACATCAGTACCCTCTCCCGCTCATGAAGGACCTACTAGCCCAGTTGGGAAAAGGACGAGTATTCACCAAACTGGACCTTCGGGAGGCGTATTACTGGGTACGCATACGACGTGGAGATGAGTGGAAGACAGCATTCAACTGCCCATTAGGTAGCTTTCAATACCGAGTCATGCTGTTCGGGCTGCAGGGGGTCCCCGCGGTGTTCATGCAGTTGATCAACCAGGTGCTGCATGAACACCTTTACCAGGGGGTCCTAGTATATCTCGATGATATTCTCGTTTATACCACCACCTTGGAGGAGCACATCAGCCTGGTACGGCAAGTATTGCAAAAGCTACTTGTGGCAAAGTTGTATGTGAAACTGTCCAAGTGCGAATTTCACCGTGACCGGTTGGATTACCTTGGATATCATATATCAGCAGGGGGGGTGGAGATGGACCCTCTTAAGGTACAGGCAGTTCTGGACTGGCAGGTGCCCAGCACCCGACGACAATTACAAAGCTTTCTGGGGTTCGCCAACTTTTATCAGCAATTCATCTCCTCATTCGCCACCGTGGCCCACCCCCTAACCGAATTGTTACGGACAAAACACCTAAAAAGTAAACCACGGCCTGGCCAGCCAGTAGGGTGGACCAGAAAGCTTTTGAGGAACTGAAAGCCCTTTTCGCCAAAGAACCAGTGTTGCTCCATCCGAACCCTGACGCCCCTTTCGTAGTCCAAGCTGACGCAAGTGACGTGGCTGTGGGAGCCGTATTGCTGCAGCAGAACCAACGGGGTGTTGCAACCCTGCGCATATACGTCTCGGAAGTTCACCACGACAGAAAGAGGATGGGCTATCTGGGAAAAAGAAGCCTTTGCCGTGAAGTGGGCGCTGGTAACATGGCGACATTTGTTGGAGGGCTCTACACAACCATTTGAAGTATGGACCGACCATCGGAACCTTGGAAGTGTTACAAAAACCTCGGCGCCTGTCGCCTAAACATGTTCATTGGGCCCAATATTTCGCTCGTTTTCATTTCACCCTGAAGTATGTGCCAGGAGGTAAGAATTTCCTTGCCGATGCATTATCTCGCCTACCTCAATACCACAGCGACAGGGAGGAGGTGGTACAGGCAATTATACCTCCCTGCACCCACAGGGTGGCACACATGACAGCAGGGCGGTCGGCGGACGTTACGCTGCCAGAGCTAAGGGACGCTGTAACAGGTGATAAGTGGTTACAAGAACATCTGGGCCTGCTAACACGGAGGGATGGGCTGGCTTGGAAAGGCGACAAACTTTATGTTCCCGAAGGACTACGACAAACCGTCCTCCAGAGGTGCCATGACGCCAAACAAGCTGGGCATTTTGGTTTTCTAAAAACCCTACATTACGTAAGGCGGCAATTTTGGTGGCCCCGAATGAAACCAGACGTGGAGACCTATGTCAAGAACTGCCATATCTGTGCCACCGCAAAACCACGGGTGGGGAAACCAATGGGCCTCTTGCAAAAGGTAGCTGATCCAGTCCAGCCTTGGGAAGAGATCACGATGGATTTCATAGTCGAATTGCCCCCAAGCCGAGGCTACACAGTGATATGGACAGTCATCGATCTCTTTTCAAAACAGGCTCACTTCATTCCTTGCAAGAGGTTGCCGTCAGCACGGCGACTGGCCAGGCTCTTCATACAACACATCTACTGTCTGCATGGGGTGCCGCGACGTATAATCTCAGACCGAGGGGTGCAGTTCACAGCACAATTCTGGCGTACATTCCTCCAACTGGTAGGATTGTCCCAAGGCCTCAGCTCCGCCTATCACCCCTGTACCAATGGAGCTGCAGAGCGAGCAAATGCCATGATAGAACGGTACCTGCGTACCTATGTCACCTTCCAACAAACGGACTGGGTAGACCTGTTGCCGTTTGCCGAGGTGGCGTACAATAATACGGTTCATAGCAGTACCGGGTTCGCCCCTTTCCGGGTGGTGAATGGAGTGGACTTTGTGCCCATCCTGGAATGGTCCAAGGAAGCGGGTATGGTACACACACCCCAAGCATGGATGACACGAGTGACAGGGCTGTGGGGGTACATAAAGAAGGCTCTAACACAGGCTGAGACGATTGCTAAGACTCAGGCTGACAGAAAGAGGGCCGACCACAAGCCTTTCAGAGTGGGGGACTGGGTGTATCTATCTACGAAATATCTCCGCTTACCAGTGCCCAGCAGGAAACTAGGGCCAAAGTATATAGGACCATTCCCAATAATCCAGGTAATCAATCCGGTAACAGTACGGTTGCGGTTACCTCCATTACTGGGAAAGGTACATCCCGTGTTCCACGGCAGTCTGCTAAAACCTGTGCACGGGACCCCGGTGGGTAGTAAGGCCCCAGGGCCAGTGACCGGGTCAGAGTATGAGGTGCAGGAAGTGATCGATTCACGGATACAACATGGTAAACTACAGTATCTCATCCAGTGGAAGGGGTATCCCCTTTCAGAGGCCTCCTGGGTGGGGGTGGCAGATATACATGCTCCTCGACTCCTGCGGGTGTTCCATCGTGATGCCCAGAGAAGCCAAATAGTACGAATTGTGGACAAGTGCACTCATCGTATCCTCCTTACCTTTCAGGTGAAGACGTGGGGGGGCGCATGTCAAGCCCTACGGGGCTTGCCATTCGCCAGTGGGGGGAACATATGAGATGACCTGCCACCGCCATTCCAGGCTGCCGTTCCACACAGCACCTCCCAACAGCCGGCGGCCGCACGACACGAGCCCCGGTGCCCCACCCTCCTACCAGTCGCTGCAGAAGCCGGGGTCAGACGCTCCGCCAGCCAGCTGGGTGTCGAGAACCGGCAGGTGACCGCCCAACACAAGCCCTGACGCTCCGCCCTCCTACCGGCTGCCGTGGAAACCAGGGCCGGAAGCTCCACCAGCCAGCTGGGTGTCGGGAACCGGCGGGCTGCCCCGAAACCAGCCGCACAACACCCGGCACTCCCAAGCCAGCGCGGAGCGAAGCGCTGCACAGCCCTTCCTTCCAGCCGGCAGCCGGATGCCCCGTCAGTCAGCTGGACGTCGGGGGCCAGCAGGGCGGCATAGGGAGTGGGCCACGTGACGAGTTGCCGCAGGGACTGCTCTCCATGGAGAGTGCAAGGCACAAGCATACTCACCATTTTCAACAGAGCCGGAACGCGAGGCAGCAACAAGCGACCATATCTCGGCCAGCCAGAAGGTGGAACGAGGGGGCGGGATTCAGTGGGAGGAGGGCCTGGGTCAGACATATGGACTTATAAAAGCAGCTGGGCGGATGGTGGTTTCTGGGTGGAGGGTGGGGTTTTGGGTGTGGCACTATTATAAGAAGCACTGGGAGCAAACCACTCCCAGTGCTGACTTTGTTTGTTAGGCATTAAACTACCTAACTTGCACTACGTTCCTGCGTTCCTGTTTTCTTCATTCGGGACGACAACGGACATAGATAAAATGAAGCCATTTTATTTTTAAGACCACTTGTTAAAAAGTCTGCTAAAATCTTATAAAATCAACAAATACCAAAAAAGGGGGGAGGAAAAAAGACAAAAGCCCCCTTAAAAGAAAAAAGAAGATTCTTGCATTTTATATAAATACAAAATCTGTTACATTGTTTCAAATAGAAGTTCCGGTCCTTTCACTCAAAGAATCAACATCTCAGCGCCATTTTTCACCACTCTTAATTGAAAAAAAAAAGGAAAAGATAAATTCTTTTCCAGAGTTAAAGTCATGAAATAATCACCATTTTAATCTCTCCTGGTCAGCTCTGTCTGCTTTAAATTTTACTCACAAATTCATTTTAAGTGCAGATGTGGAAGCAGCATCTAGCTTTGCCCTGGATAAAAATCAGGGCAAAGGCATCCTGGAATGTGGAGGACACCTCAGACTCCGTGGGAGCTCTCACCCTCCAACCACCAAAAAGAAAGCTTTGGGGTCTCGGGGAGCTCTACCACTATCTGAGGAAAGCTCACCTCCTCCCCTTCGCCCAGGGAGAGAGGTTCCAAGCCGCGAGACAGCTGTTGCTCGCTGTCTCAGCTGGCTTTGACACATCCCAGGGTGGACGGCTGAAAAAAGCCGCCATTGGCGCGGCCGTCGCCACCGGAAGTTACCACTTTTTTGAAATGTGTTTTTCTGGATTTTTTTTGTTGTTATTCTGTCTCTCACTGTTAAACCTACCATTAAAATGATAGACTGATAATTTCTTTGTCAGTGGACAAATGTACAAAATCAGCAGGGGATCAAATAATTTTCCCCTTCACTGTATTTGTCTGCAACTTTGGAACTAAAACCTGAATTGCTAAATTTCAAATTCACAGCTGGAAAATTAACCATCTATTAATCTTGAAAATGCTAATTAGAATGGTTTATTTAAAAATATGCACTTAACCAAATACATTTTAAGAAGAATATGTTCACTTTAAAAATATTTTTTATTCCAGGTAGGCAAAGCTATGTCCTCAGATGAGACAGCAGCATACGAGATCATGAAAAGCCTGGATGTGGATTATGTATTAATAATTTTTGGAGGTGTAATTGGCTATTCTGGTGATGATATTAACAAATTTTTATGGATGGTAAGGATAGCAGAAGGAGAACATCCTAAAGATATTAGGGTAAGTCAAAATGGTTTTAAAAATGTGTACATAGCAACATGCAATTTTCCTGCCTTGGCTTGTTTGCGTAATCTGGCAAGACTTTGTGTATAATACTTTCATCTTTCTGTAAAAGATATTATCCCAAATTTGTCTGATATTTCTGTGGACACTTGTATAGAGTATAATTACAGTGTCCTAATTAACTGTTAAGTATTACAGAGAGCCAGTTTGGTCTAGTGCAGGGGTAGGCAACCCAAAACACTCAAAGAGCCACTTGGACCCGTTTCCCACTGAAAACAAAACACTGGGAGCCGCAAAACCCTTTTGATATCTAAAATGAAGATAACACTGCATATATCCTTTTTAACCATTATATATATATATGATTAAAATAAAATGAGCACCAAGGTAGTAAAAACTATAAAAGTTTAATTTAAAAACGCCAAGCTTTCACCGTCACCTGCTGGCATCATCATATATATCTCATAAAGGTAAAAAAGGGTATATGCAGTGTTATCTTCATTTTAGATATCAAAAGGGTCTCTCTTTCTGTCTCTCCCCCCCCCCTCCCTCTCTCTGATCTTCTGTTCACCTGGCAAGCTGGCTTCAAGCTGTTCTCCAACAAGCTCAGGGGTAGGCAACCTCGGCTCTTTTATGACTCATGGACTTCAACTCCCAGAATTCCTGAGTCAGCATAGCTGGGCTAGCTAGCTCTCTCCTGCCCTTCCTGCTTCCTGCAGAGACGCAGCCAAGGCAGGAGCCCTGCCCAGTAAGCTTTTCGGCTTGTGGGAGAACACCGTGAGTCCACTCTCTTTTTTACACACACACACAAACACAAACAGAGAGAGAGAGAGACAGAGAGAAGCAGAGAAGTGCAAGTGCCTCTCTCTGTCTCTCTCTGCAAATGGCAGAGGAGGCTGGGAGCTGCAAGGGAAGGCTCAAAGAGCTGTATGTGGCTCTGGAGCCGCAGGTTGCCGACCTGTGGTCTAGTGGTTAAGGTACCAGACTAAAAAGCAGGAGACTGAGTTCCAGTTCCACTTTAGCCATGAAAGCCAACTGGGTGACTTTGAGCCCGTCACTCTCTCTCTCAGCCCAACTCACCTCACAGAGTTGTTGTGGGGAAGATAGGAGGAAAGTGTGTTGGATAACTTCGCTGCCTTGAGTTATTTGTAAACAAAAGTAATATAGGCAGGATATAAATAAAATAAATATTAGTTACTTTGTCACACCTGATATGCAATATATCCAATACAGCCAAAAGTGAAGATGAACTGAAAATGTATTGTAACATAGTCTTATAGCAGACATGTCAAACTCGCGACGTCACATGACATCAGGCAACATATCGGGACAGTTTTGCCATTGCCGGCAATGGGGTTGGTGCAGCTTCCGTGTGACACGTCCAGATCATGGACCACCAGTTTGACACCCCTGTCTTATAGCGTGAACAAAATTAGAACTACCCTCAGTCACTGGGGTTTTTTACCTATTAGTTGTTTACAGAAATTGCTGATTATTGGATTTTTATTCTGTTTCATCTTGTTTCCCTGAATTGACTTGTATAATAATTTCATTTCCTTCTTTTTGTTAAAGGAAAGTGACTACTTTACTCCACAAGGAGAGTTTA
Organism: Crotalus adamanteus; assembly: GCA_039797435.1. Classification (NCBI taxonomy): domain Eukaryota; kingdom Metazoa; phylum Chordata; class Lepidosauria; order Squamata; family Viperidae; genus Crotalus; species Crotalus adamanteus. The sequence goes on along the minus strand of CM077935.1, from coordinate 401,367 downwards.
GAGTTGATAAAGTAGGATCTCCAATCTTGCTGAACTGTCTTATGTATAAAATGTCATACTACAGATTTGGAGAAATGCAGGTTAGTCTCATGTATTCAGGTGCAGCCTTAATAGTAATGCTTCTTCACATTCTATGTGTATCCCTGACAATACATTCCACAACTATTGTGCCTGCTTAAAATTATTATTAGGCCTTTCTATACTTGATAAAAATGAAGAGCTATCTTAAGTAGTCCTAAAAAGGGAAAGAAGGAAATCTCTTCCTTGTAATGAAGGATAAGCATGCAAGCCCACAGAATATTTTCTGTATCAATCCTTTTACCAACTGTACTAGTTACCATTTTTGTTGCTGAGCTCAATTAAAGGTTTGTTTTTTACCTCTAAAAAGCTTGGGGCTGAGTTGGTTTCAGAATTTCATTGTGCCTTTATGTTTCCTTGTCAGCTAAGATGTAGCAAATGGATACTAGTTAGAAGGTTGTCTTAATGGCATTTAACTCTCTCACTGGTAAAATCTTTTAAAGGGGTACAAATTAATATTATTCCAAACTGCATTCTCCTGGTCTCCTGCTTATTATCAGTGGCAGTGATTGATCTGTGTTTATAACTTTTATATTTTATGATTGGTAGTTTAATAAAAGTTTATTGGCCATAATTCAAACTTGAAAAACAAGATTACTTTCTAGTTGGGGGAGGGGATTCTGTCAAAATCCTTGATATTTTGTTCCCTTTTTTGTACTGGAACTGCTTATTAATTTTATATTTAATTTATATAATTTAGTGCTGGACTACACTGTATGTGTCAGGGCCCACTTGAAAACCTCATCCTAAGAAAGCAGGACTCTTGGAGCAGTTTCTTCCAAAAGGAACTTTTATTAGGAGAAGCTGATAGCAGGCATAATAGGCAGGATCTAAGGCAGGGCTTTTCAACCAGTGGTACGGGTACCACCTGTGGTACATTGGCACCTGGCAGGTGGTACGCGACCATCCTAGAAAACTGGTAGTGGGGGAGGGGAATGAGCTGAACGGGTGGCAGCACCGCACAAGCCTGAGCGAGAGATGGCTGGAGCTGCAGGGCTGTCAGGGCTCAGTGGAAGCGCCAGGATCAGTGCCGCTTTCCAACTGATCGGCGCTTCTTCGGGGCTGTCAGGGCTCAGTGGAAGCGCCAGGATCAGCGCCAGGATCCAGCTGGAGCTCGGCGCTGATCCTGGCGCTTCTGCTGAGCCCAGAAGAAGCACCAATCAGCTGGAATGTTGCAGCATCTCCAGGGTCTTGTGATTTACATTCAGATGCTTGGCAACTGATTCATATTTATGATGGTCACAGTGTCCCAGGGTCATGTGAAGTGACCAAAACCTGCTGCAACCACCCAGCAGACGGGGGGAATAAAAACCAAACACTCCCCCACCCCACCACCACTGCCAATCCTCAACAGAAATGCTCACAACAATGAAAACCTCAGACAGGAGGAAGAGCGCCGCCAGGCGGGCAGGCAGTTGTCTTGCTCGGCTGTGGCTTGGGGGGCACTTTTTTCAATGCCATTGTAACAGTCACTAAGTGAACTGTTGTAAGTCGAGGACTACCTGTACTTTATTACTGTTTTCCTTTTTTTTTTTTTGGATCATCATGTTTTTGACACCTTGCAAGGCAACTAGTGGTACTCAGATGTTGCCATATCCTAAAAGTGGTACAATGGGTGAAAAGGTTGAAAAGTCCTGATCTAAGGGTTTTCCGTTCAGATCAATAGGTTAAAAGAGTCCCAAGCAAGCCCCACCCCAATAGTTAATCCAGTCAGTTTGAATGGGCCAATCCTCAGGTGTTAGGTCCACTGTGGGAAAGGAGCTGATAACGGAGTCTGCTCCCAGGCTTGCGATGGTGTTGTTAGATCTTTGCACCTTCCCTTCCGCAGAGAGATATAAGCCAGATGGCCGGAGGCATATTCCTTTCTCACCCCAAGGTAACATCAAGGGAGAGACAGTTCAAAGAGCAAGTATGCAGGACTAGCGGCAAGGATACATTGTAGCAAAGCAGAGAAACAGCCCGTAGAGCCTTCCCCCTCAGGAGAATGGCAGAACCCTCAGTAGGAAATAGAAAGAAATGAAATAGATAAATGAAATAGATTCTCCCCCCATATAAGAATGGGTTCTGACATCCTGCCCCCCTTAAAAAAAAAGAAAGATCCACATGTAGAAAACAAAAGAGGAAAAAGGGAGACAAGGATTAGTCTGGTTTATTGGGGTAAGCAGTATGAAACTTAGTAAGGAGTCTGGCAGCCCTAACGTGATGTTTCTGGACCCACTCATTTTGGGAAGGTGGTAGATGTTTCCATGCTACCAGGTATTGGGTAGAGCCATGATGTTTTCTGGAGTCTGAGATTTCTTTAATTTCAAAATGTTGTTTACCTTCTACCATGATTGGAGGAGGGGGAGGAGTTTCAGATGGCCTTAAGGGTGACTGCAGTTCACGTTTTAAAAGACTGCAGTGGAAAATTGGGTGAACCTGTCTGAGTGTCTTTGGGAGTTCTAATTCTACTGTGACAGGATTAATTACCCTTTTAATAGGAAATGGTCCCACAAACTTCGGTCCTAGCTTTTTTGAGGGTTGTAAGGATTTTAAATATTTTGTTGACAGGTAAACTTTCTCTCCTAATGCAAATGGTTTTGGTTCGCTTCGTTTTTTATCTGCCTAGATCTTATAAGCTTCCCTAGCTTCGTCTAATGCCTTCCTCACAACCAGCCAGGTATTTTGTAATTGTGCCATCCATTCCTTGAGGGAAGGAATGGTGGGATCGCATGCTGGGAGTTCAGGCATCGGGTTAAAACTTTGCCCATTTGCAACTTGGAAAGGAGTGAAACCCATGCTGGAATGGACTGCATTGTTATAGGCAACCTCTGCGAATGGAAGCAGGTCGGTCCAGTTGTCCTGCTGGTAATTAATAAAACATCTTAAGTACTGCTCCAGTACTGAGTTCGACTGTTGCATCCCACCATTCATCTGTGGATGATGACTAGATGACAGCCCCTGGGTGGTCCCCAACAGTTTTATGAATGCTTTCCAAAATTCTGATGTGAACTGTACCCCTCTGTCTGATATGATTCGTTGTGGGGCTTCATGAAGTCGATAGATATGTTGGACAAAAAGCTGTGCAAGTGTTTTTGCATTGGGGATTTTTTGGCATGGAATAAAGTGTACTTGTTTAGAGAGCAAGTCCATTACGACCCAGATGACTGTATTCCCCCCACTTTCCGGTAACTCCACAATAAAGTCCGTAGAGATTTCCTTCCAAGGTGCTGATGGGGTCGCTACTGGCTGCAATAAGCCTGGGGTCTTTCCTTGCATTCTTTTTGCTGTAGTACAGACTGGACAGCTGGCCACATAACTTTCAATGTCCTTTTTATTGACGGCCACCAAAACTGCCTTTTCACTAGATGTAAAGTTTTTACGAATCTGAAATGTCCAGCTGATTTTGAGTCGTGGCATAACTGCATGAATGTTAATCTCTGGCTTTTGGGGATGTACAGCTTTCCTCCCACCCATGGTAGACCATTGGTCATGGTGCATAGGTTCTTGTGGCTCAGGAACCATTCGTCGGTTTCTAATGCTTTTTTGAATTCAGTCCCTGCTTGACTTGCCAAGGGCTTTTGAAGTTTGGCTTGTGCTTGGGTAGTGACTTGTGCTGCTAGTTGCTTTGATGGCATGAGCGGGTCTGTTATGTCGTTCTGTTACTATTGTACTGGGGTAACCTGGACAATGCATCTGCTAAGAAGTTATTTCCTCCCAGCAAATGCTTTAAAGTAAAATTAAACTGGTGGAAATGCTGTGACCATCTCGTTTGTTTAGGGGTCAGTTTCCTGGGTGTTTTCAGTGCTTCCAGGTTCTTGTGGTCAGTCCACACCTGGAAAGGAATTTTTTTCCCCTCCAGGAAGTGCCGCCAGGTGAGCAGAGCCCATCGAACGGCATAAGCCTCTTTCTCCCAAACTGCCCACCTTTGCTCGGTTTCTGTGAATTTCCTTGATGTATATGCGCAAGGCTGCAATTTTCCCTCATCGTTTTCCTGTAATAGTACCGCCCCCACAGCTACATCGCTAGCATCAGCCTGAATCACAAAAGGCTTCTCAGTGTCAGGGTGCCTTAAGACTGGTTCTGCGGAAAATAGTCTTTTTAACCTTTCAAATGCGATTTGACATTCCACTGTCCATTTCAATGGTTGGCTTGGTTTCGGCTTCCCCTCCCCCTTGGTCTTTAGTAAGTTTGTAATTGTCAGCACAATCTGTGCAAAGAAGGGGATAAACTGCCGGTAAAAGTTAGCAAATCCAAGGAAACTTTGCAATTGCTTTCTGGTGCGGGGCGGAGAACATTCTAACACTGCTCGGACTTTCTCGGGGTCCATTTCTATGCCGTTCAGGAAGATGCGATACCCCAAATAGTCATTTTTCCTTTGTGGAACTCACATTTAGACAGTTTGGCATACAGGTGAGCTACCTGGAGTTTTTTCAGTACAGCTCTGACTAGCTTCACATGTTCTTCCATCATCTCCATGAATATTAAGATATCATCCAGGTAAACAAGCACCCCTTTGTATAGGTGCTCCCGGAGCACGTCATTTATTAATTGCATGAACACTGCAGGAGCCCCTTGAAGTCCGAATGGCAGAACCCTGAACTGGTAACATCCTAAAGGGCAATTGAAAGCTTTCTTCCACTCATCTCCCTCCTTTATTCTAATTCTGTAATATGCTTCTCTTAAGTCCAGTTTCGAAAATATTTTTTCTTTCGATAGGTGTGCTAGTATGTCTTTCATGAGAGGGAGGGGGTATAGGTGGCTATCGCTCACTGCATTCAGGGATCTATAGTCCACGCAGAGGCAAAGAGTCCCCTCCTTCTTTTCCCAAAATAATATGGGAGCTGCGGTCTTTGGCTTCGCCGGTTGGATAAAACCCCTTTCTAGGTTTTTTTTCTATGAATTTCTGCATCTCCTTTAGCTCTTGGGGGCTCATGTAATATAGTTTTGGTTTGAGTAACTTGGCCACTGGGTGGATTTTGATGGAGCAGTCCATGAGCTGGTGGGGGGAGCAGTTCATCATATTTTTCTTCGCTGAATACTTCAGCTAAGTCTCTGTATTCCTCTGGGATCTCTGGCAAGTCCTTTCCCACCCACCGCTGCCTTTCCAGAGGGGTCTCCTCCATTCCTGGGCTGAGTCGGGGTCTTTACCACATCTCCATTTGGGAATCTGAGTTCTTCCGTTCTCCAGTCCACCCATGGGTTCCACTTGGTCAGCCAGGCCATGCCCCAAATAAGGGGGCATTCCATGCCAGGGGCCACTACAAATGTTATAGTCTCTACGTGATCCCCTATGGTGAGTTGGACAGGCAGTGTGGCCAGTGTCCCCCCTGCAATGGACCCATCTAATTGACTGAATGAAATCAGTTTCTTCAGCCTCCTCACCGGAATTACTAAATTCCCCACTAATGTTGGGCTTATGAGGCAACGGGTGCAGACAGAGTCTATTAGTGCTCTGAGTGCTACCCTCTCGGGCATTCCAGGGCTAAACAGTTCTACTGTCCTGGTGAGGGGCGTGATGGGTCCACTTACCAGGGGTTTGTCCTCCGAGTTGTCGTCTGACAAGGTTGGTGGCTGTCCTGGTGGAGTTGGAGTTCCCCTCCCTTGCTTGAATGGGGTAGGGAACTCAACGACTTCCACGCTCTTCATGGCCGTCTCCTTCGGCTTCATCGGGGTCTTTCTGGGCTTCCCCGGCAAGGCTCGGTCAGGCTTTCAGACAGGGGTGCGTGAGCGGCATTCAGCTGCGCGGTGTCCCTCCTTTCTGCATTTAAAGCATCCTGTTGTTCTTTGGGCGGTTGGAGCTTGCTTGGTTGGTTCACGGGCTGGCTCCGCTGGCGACTTCCCCCAAGATCTGCCTCCACATCGCTGTCTTTTGGCCTGATTGATCTCCGCTTCTTCGACCAGGATGTACCAGTCTTGGAGTCGGTTGGGGTCTCCTCGGGGAATGCAGGCATTGTACAAGTCATAGTTTAGACCAGGGGTAGGCAACCCAAAACACTCAAAGAGCCACTTGGACCTGTTTCCCAGCAAAAACAAAACACACTGGGAGCCTATCCAAATTTCTTTTTCTGGCAAAGAGTTAAAGAATTAAATTGGGAGACTAATATGGCCATTTCGAGCTCATTCTGCTCTCTTCAGTTAGCCACACCCTTTATGGGATTCGAACCTGGGCAGTTTACATACTAGGCAGTGATTTAACCACCAAGCCACAGGCTTTCCTCCCCTCTTTGCCAGCCGAGTCAAGGGAGTATACACAGGACGTTTTTCAGACAGACTAGTCTGATTGATTACACATTGACATTTTTAACTGCTATACTACACGGCCATCTGGTACCACTCCTGCAGCCGATCAGGTACTTCTCGATAGATGCAGGCCTGAGAGAGGTGATCGTCTAATCCCTCAATGAAGTAATGTATGAGGGACTGCTCAGGCCACCCCTCTATTCGACCTGCTATCTTGCGGAATTCTCGCACGTACTACAGGGCAGGCCTCCTGGAAGCACGAAGCTGAAAACACCAGCCTGAAGATGACGAATGGGACTTCGTCGAAACGTCGCCCAGACACTTCCAATTTTACGCGGGAGAAAACCTGAATAACCAAAGACCTACATACAAATACCCGCGAAAACCTCAGAAAACACACACACACACACACACACATACACATATATATATATGCAGGTCTTGGCGTATTCGGGTCTTTTCCCGTGTAAAATTGAGAGTATCTTGGCGACGTTTTGACGAGGTCCCACTCGTCATCTTCAGGCTGGGGTCTTCGGCTTCGTGCTTGTGCGAGCAAAATGTGATCGGAGCTGCCGTCTCTCTATACATATTGGGGGTGTGTGTGGAGTGCTGGCTTAGTTGCTGTAGGTGGGTTGGTTGGCTGTGTTGGAGTTATTGTTTGCGGATTGTTCGGCTGTTTCGTAACATCCTGAGTAGTTGAGGTGCTGGCTGTGTGCCCATTAGTCTTTTGTGTTGTAACGACCTGGGTAATGGGCTATGTGGTGACTGTCAAGACTGCTAACATCGGATGTTCTTGCTTGCCATATATGAAGAAGCAAACCTGTTTTATTTAGCCTGTATAGCACTTCTAGAGTTAAAGCAGATAGTAATAGTCTGGTGGATGGGAAAATATGCTAGCTAATCATAACAATGTCTGAGCACAGTGTGGCCAAGGTCAGCCCAGCTGCAACGGGAGGGGCACTTCACACTTCACATTAATTGGAGAATGTGTTTGATGACTGTAAAATGAAGGAGTGAGTTATGCTTTGTTACGGGTGTTTGGGGGAGGGAGGATTCAGTTTTTGGCTTAACTTTGTTAGTGCCGAAACTATGCAGAATAATAAAAGATTCTTTTAGAGGAATAAGCCTCAAAGTTCTTTGAAAAGCTGCTTCCTTTCGGAACCATGACATCAAGCCAAAACCCACAAACTTTTAAATTCATTTAGGGGTCCCTTACCCCAGTCACTATCCCTAAGCTAACGGGGATATCTGACAAAGATTTGGGGAAGATCTCGCCATGGAAGAGAAAGAAGTGCCTGAGGCCGGCACCCCCCCCCAGCCGAAGCTTCCCCAGGAGGGGTGGAAGCAGCAGCTTCTCCAGGAAGGGAAAGAGCAGCTACCCAGACGGTGGAGAAGAAATTCTTGCAAACTCCACAGCTGGGAGCAAAGGCAAAACTATCAGGAGAGCTGATTTGGTCGTCAGACTGGGACAAGCCGAGCGAAGGCTCTGGAAGTTTCCACACAGCCTTGCCAGCAGATGAGCGTGAGTCTCGACGAAGGGATGTTTACATATCACCTTCCCCTCACCAATGGAGAGCTGCCCGGCCATCTGTCGCTGAAGACTCGGGTGAGTGGAAATACCCACCTGCAGCTTGCAGTGGGTCATTAGAATACCTAGCAGAGAGATTTGAAGAATTAGAAGTGCGGAGGGAAGAGCAACTCCCATTGAGAGAGGCCCCCAGCCCCTCCCTCGCAGATCAATTAGCTTTTCAACCCCTGGGGACCCCTGCCAGGGCCTCTAGCCCCACACAGAGAGAAAACCCCAGCCTGGGGCCCCTGCAGCAAGGTGAAATTGAGCAAACTCCACAGATAAGTGATCAGCCGTCTCCAAGCCTACACCAAATAATAGAGGCCTTGCAGCCACTTGGACTGGTGCCAAAGCCAGGGGAGCTACTGCCGGTGAGCTTGCAGATGGGCGAGGCCCAACATGTCCAGCAGCCATTGAGGGGCCTACAGCAGCAGAGGGCGTCACCACCCCCTGCAGCCCAACAGCAGAGAAGACTACTACAACCCCCACTTGCACAACCACCATTGGGAGGCCTGCAGCAGCAGGGGGCACCACCAGCCCCCACTGGCCAGCAGCAGAGGGCCCAGCAACCGTTGGATCAGCAGGCCGGGTGGGACCAACCGCAACTGGGGGACCCACGCCGACTACTGAGGGCCCAGCAGCCATTGGATCAGCAGGCCAGATGGGACCAACCGCAGCAGGGAGCACCACGCCGACTACTGAGGGCCCAGCAGCCATTGGATCAACAGGCTGGATGGGGACAACAACTGGGGGCACCACCAGCCCCCACTGCCCAACAGCAGAGGGCCCAGCAACCGTTGGATCAGCAGACCGGGTGGGGCCAACAGCACCTGGGGGCACCACGTCAACAGCAGAGAGCCCAGCAGCAGTGGGATCAGCAGGCCGGATGGGGCCAACAGCAACTGGGGGCACCACCAGCCCCCGCTGCCCAGCAGCAGAGGGCCCCGCAGCCATTGGATCAGCAGGCCGGGTGGGACCAACAGCAACTGGGGGCACCGCGTCAACAGCAGAGAGCCCAGCAGCAGTGGGATCGACAGGCCGGATGGGGCCCACAACAACTGGGAGCACCCCAAGCACAGAGACTAGACCAGGAACCAGGGTGGGGCCTGCAGCAGCCTGTATTCGCACCACCTTTCAAAGCAACCTTTGATGGGGACCCAGAGAAGCTGATTTTTTTCCTCAACCAAGTGCGTTCTCACTTGAATCGCTGGGCCTATCTCTATCCGGAACCAGGGGCCATGGTCGATGTCATTGCGACCAACCTGGAGGGAGAAGCATCTGAGTGGCTGAACAATCTATATAGCGAGCAAGCCCCTGAATTGGAAGATCCCCATCTCTTTCTCTTAAGACTGAGAGAACGATTTGAAGACCCATCCATTGGCCTCAAAGCAGCGGGACAAATTCACAAAATAAAACAATCCAGGAGGCCTGCCCTGGAGTACGTGCGAGAATTCCGCAAGATAGCAGGTCGAATAGAGGAGTGGCCTGAGCAGTCCCTCATACATCATCGAGGGATTAGACGATCACCTCTCTCAGGCCTGCATCTATCGAGAAGTACCTGATCGGCTGCAGGAGTGGTACCAGACGGCCGTGAAGCTGGACGTTAAGCTCTCTCGCTATAAGAAGCCTCCCTCTCCTGGAACTGAACCAAAACCAGAATGACCCAGACGACAACCAACCCCCTGGAGACCCCCAACAACTACGTCTACCGAAAGACCCAGACCACCTGTGGGGCCACCGCTTGCATGCTTCCGATGTGGACAACAGGGACATCGAGCAGCGAATTGCCCAGTTCCCTACCCTCAACAGCAGAGCAGACCGAGACCCGCAGCAAAAAAGAAACCTGATCAGCAACCACCAAGAGGGAAATCCAATTGGATCAACCAAGAACTGGCTGCCCAAGTCGCATCCCCTACGCAGGAGGACGCCGGGACCAAGGCTGGATTCGTCCCTGCTCTACCCCTTCTCGACAGCGATGACGAAGGGGAAAATGACCCAATGGTGAGTCGACAAATCCCGTCTTTTTCCCTAGCCGCCAAAATTATAATCCCTAAATCTGGGATGCAAATAAACTTAAATGTGCTAATAGACTCTGGATGCACCCGATGTATTATTAGCTTACCCTTTGCTATGAAATTGGGCATACGAGCAAAATCACTCTCCAAACCCATGAGGTTTGAGCAAGCCAATGGCTCCCTCATGGGAGGAATTCTGATCACACAAGTAACTGAACCCTTACGCCTAGAGATAGGGGCACACTGGGAGTTTATTCGCTTCCTGGTGGCTCCAAAAATGACTGAGGCAGTGATCTTAGGGCTAGCCTGGTTAGACAAATGGAAGCCGTTTATATGGTGGGAGAAAGGAATGAGAACTATGAGACTACCTATAGGGCCTGATCCCCCCATTGATTCAACAGATGTTGCTGGGCATCTCAGGCCACCCAACGAGTGAGTGCACATGGCCGCCTCACTGCCTCCAGGTGAACCAGTCATCCCCAAGGAATACCAGGACCTGGCGGAGGTGTTCAGTGAAAAAGAATGTGATGCCCTACCCCCTCACAGACCCAATGACTGCTCCATCGAACTGGTGCCCGTAGCCAAACTCCCACGTCCGAGGATGTATGCTATGTCCCCCCTCGAAATGGAGGAGATGCAGCGATACGTGAACAAAAACCTAGCGAGGGGGTTTATCGAACGGGCCAAATCTTCTGTGGGAGCCCCTGTGTTGTTCAAAGAGAAAAAAGATGGGTCTCTTCGTCTCTGCGTAGACTACAGGGGACTCAACGCTGTAAGTGTGGAAAATAAATACCCCCTCCCCCTCCTAAATGATTTATTGACCCATCTGGCTAAGGGGAGTGTCTTCACTAAGTTAGACTTAAGAGAGGCATACTACCGGGTGAGAATAAAAGAGGGAGACGAGTGGAAAACTGCCTTCAACTGTCCTATGGGGAGCTATCAGTTCAAAGTCATGCCATTTGGACTACAGGGGGCCCCAGCTGTATTTATGCAGTTGATTAATGAGGTTCTACATGATCACTTGTACAAAGGGGTTTTGGTGTATCTTGATGATATCCTGATATACAGCACGAATATGACTGATCACATAAAGCTAGTGAGAGAAGTGTTAAAGAAACTATTGAAGCCAAGCTTTATGTCAAATTGTCAAAATGTGAATTTCACCAAACCCGATTAGACTATCTTGGCTACCGAATTTCCAATGAGGGTATTGAAATGGATCCAACCAAGGTGAAAACTATAATCGAATGGCAGCCACCAAGGACTCGCAAACAGCTCCAGAGCTTTCTGGGTTTTGCCAACTTTTATCGTCAATTCATCCCTTCTTTTGCCGAGATTGCCCTACCTCTTACAGAACTACTCAAAACGGGCAAAGGAGGAGGGAAACCACGACCGGGCCAACCACTAGCATGGACAATGAGCTGTCAAACAGCTTTTGAGAATTTAAAGAGACTATTCGCTGCTGAACCGGTTCTAAAGCACCCCTGCCCAGGGGAACCCTTTCTGATTCAAGCCGATGCCAGCGATGTGGTGGTTGGAGCGGTGTTGCTACAAAAGAACAAAAATGGGATCCTGCAACCCTGCGCCTATACCTCTAAGAAATTCACTGAGAGCGAGTGAAGATGGGCAATCTGGGAGAAAGGCCTTCACGATTAGGTGGGCGCTATTGAACTGGCGACACTATCTAGAAGGGAGCAAGGTGCCATTAGAGGTATGGACAGATCACAAAAATCTAGAGGCACTGAAAACTCCCCGCAAATTGTCCGCAAAGCAAGTACGTTGGGCACAATACTTTAACCGCTTCAACTTCACTCTAAAGTACATACCAGGAGGAAAAAACTTTCTAGCTGATGCGCTATCCTGGTTACCCCAGTACAAAAGTGAACGAGAGGAGGTTAACGAGGCAAATATCCCCAACCCACAAACTGCCGCTCAACTTACACCTCGCAGGGTCCCCAATCCTGATGACCCTGGAGTGAAGAAAATAAAACGAGAGCTCCTCACCGACCAATGGTTCAAAGATAATCAAGCCTCCCTAACATGCAGGGATGGCTTGGCTTACAAAGGGGGGAAGCTATATTTGCCAGAAGCGCTCCATCTTAATGCTCTCAAACACAGCCACGATGTAAAGCAGGCTGGACACTTTGGATATTTGAAAACCCTACACCTCACCCGCCGGCAATTCTGGTGGCCAGGGCTGAAAAGGGATGTGGAAAACTATGTAAAAAGTTGTACTGTATGTGCCACAATGAAAAGAATCCCGGGGAAAAATCCTGGGTTACTGCAACCCGTGGCAGACCCTTCTCAACCCTGGGAAGAAATAGCTATGGACTTTATAGTAGACCTACCTGAAAGTAGGGGAAATACTGTCATCTGGACTGTAATAGACCTGTTCTCGAAACAGGCTCATTTCATCGCCTGCAAAGGACTCCCATCTGCCCAACGACTGGCCAAATTGTTCCTGAAACATATCTACCAGCTGCATGGCGCCCCTAAGCGAATAATTTCAGACGGGGGTGCAATTCACAGCAAAGTTTTGGAGAAATTTCCTTACATTGATTGGATCATCTCAAGGGTTATCATCTGCTTTTCATCCGGCCACCAATGGGACCGCAGAAGCTGCTAACAAAATGGTGGAGCAATATCTTAGATGCTACATTTCTTACCAACAGACGAACTGGACTGATCTCCTCCCTTTTGCGGAGGTGGCGTACAATAATTCTGTGCACAACAGCACCGGCTACACGCCCTTCAGTGTGGCCACAGGGAAAGAGTTCAGCCCAATACCTGAATATCCTCAGTTTCCCTCCGCTTCCCACACACTTGATCAGTGGGTGAAGGGGTGGGGAGAAGTTTGGAAAAACACAAGAATTGCTTTAAAAAAGACTTTTGAAACCTATAAAAAGCAGGCAGATAAAAGAGAGCTCCCCAAAGGACATTCCAAGTTGGGGAAAAGGTCTATCTGTTAACTAAATATCTACGCCTCAAATTGCCCAGCAAGAAATTGGGACCCAAATTCCTGGGACCTTTCCCCATAGTAAGGATCATCAACCCGGTCACAGTAGAATTAAAACTCCCTAGACTTTTAGGGAAAATTCACCCAGTTTTCCATTGTAGCTTGTTGAAGCTTTATCGGGTCTCCACTTTAAGACCTCCCCCGAAGAAGACACCTGGGCCCCTAGTGGTTGCGGGACAGACCCACTATGAAGTGAAACCTATTCTTGATTCTAGAGTCTTTAGAGGGAAATTGCAGTACCTAGTGCAATGGAAGGGATACCCATTGTCTGAAGCCACCTGGGTGAAGTCCAGTGAAGTGAAAGCTGACAGATTAGTCAAACAGTTTCATGTTAAACACCCCAACAAACCGAAAAATAACCCTTAACCTATACTTATGTTTATATTCCAGGGTCTGTTTTTTTTTGTAAGGAGGGCCGGATGTCAAGACTGCTAACATCAGATGTTCTTGCTTGCCATATATGAAGAAGCAAACCTGTTTTATTTAGCCTGTATAGCACTTCTAGAGTTAAAGCAGATAGTAATGGTCGTTCCTCATTTTGATTGCTTCGGCTTCTAGCTTGGCCTCTATTTCAGCTTCCTCAAGTTCTATGGCCGCCAACTCCTTCTTTCTCTGCCTCTCCTCTTGTGCCACACGAAAGACAGCTTTAGCATCTAATATTATTTGCTCTTCCTGTGAAATTCTGGATGCTCGGCTATGGCGGGAGGATGCCTTCGAAAGGCGGGAGGCGCCTGTGACATGCGATTGTTGGGACACACTGGAGTGTGCCTTGGACATGTGGCGGAAAGATGAGGCCTTTCCAGACACATGAGATGGATCCACGTACGATCGTTGGGATGGTGCATGTGAAAAGCGTGAAACTTCGGACTCGGCTCTGTCGACCGGACTGCCTCTTTGGTGAGGCTCGGGCTGTGGGGAACCCTGTGAGCTTTCTAGAAACTACTTGCGTTCCTCATTTATTAGCTTGAGGCTTTGCATCTCGCTGTCGACTCTTAGGTCTCTTAATTGTTCTTGAATGTCCTTGAGTTGCTGTTCAGAGTCCATTCATTGCACATAGGCGTCTTCCTTATCTCCTTCTACTACGTGTGCCCGTTCTGGGGAGAGTTCCTCCTTCTGTTCTTGGTAGAGTTTGCATAATCTCTCCCAGCCTCTTTCATGGTGCCTGTGGATGGTGTGCCATTTCTCCATCAGATGTGAGTGCATGGCTTCTGTGAGCTTTCTGCGTTGTCTAAGATCGTATTGACCCTGAGACATTTTTGGCTTTGTTGAGGCTTGAGTTTCAACCTCTGCATACTGGTCAAGGTTGACTGTTTGCAGCATCTCTCCTTGACTGGCTGGTTGGGGTGTCTCAACTAGGCTGGTTAATTGAACCCCTTCGTCCAAATCAATAAGACACTCCTCCATGGTTAGGGTAGGTTCAGTGTCCTTCTCAGCTATTTTGAAGAGAATTTGAAAAACTCTTCTATTTGACCACTAGGGGGCGCTACTTGTAGATCAGCTTCTGAGGTGCTGTCTGTGGGTGGAGATGCCACTGGGTGCGTTCTCCTGCGTTTGTGGGTACTTCAGTGCAGTTCACCCCTTCACCACTAGGGGTCACTTGCTGTGGGTCAGCTACCAGGGTGCTTTGGCTTCGAGGTTCACCCTTTGTCCACTAGAGGGGCTTCTCTGGGTGCGGTTAAAGGCTTGCGTGTAGTGCCTCCTTTAACCACTAGGAGGCGTCTGAAGAAAGGCCAGCCAAATTCTTCCTATTACCACGTTACTGCTAGTGGCCACTGAGAGAATGTAGAGGTACAAACTCCCACCTGGCACTGTACTGCTAGTGGCCACTGAGAAAATGTAGAGGTACACACTCTCATCTGACTACCTTTGAGTGCAGGCTGTGATCCTGGGTCATCAGCTGTGATAATAAGCAAAGAGACTTGGCTTTGATTTCTTCTGCCTATGTTCCCTCAAGCTGCAACAGCTTAGTGCTCAGCTTGAGTGAGTGAGTGAGTGAATGCTTCTGGTAAGTTCACTCTGTGCCCTCTAGGGGGTGTTGGTAGCTTGGGATAACTTTAAGTAGCTTGCACTTTAACTAACAGATTTGCTCTGTTGTGTGCTGAATTAATTGTGGCCGTTGTAACTCAGCTTAAAAAAAAAATTTGCATGACCACCAGGGGGTGCTTCTGCGATGATTCCTCCTTACTATGGCAACGGATGAGTTTATTGAAAGGCAATCAACCTTCCTTGCTTTTGTCTGAACTTTAGAGCAAGTCATTAAACAGTTCTTTGTTTCAGGCTGCGTAATTCACTGGCAAAGAGGGGAGGGGAATAAAGCCCAAGCTCCTTTTGGTGTTAAAATTCAAACTTTTCATGCAAGGAACAAAGTGTAGATTTTTCTTTTTTCCTTTCTCCTCACTATAAACATTAACTTGAGAACAGGTCCAAGGTAATTTTGAATCAGATACAAGGCACTTTTTACTTTGAAGCGTTAGCTAGCAAGCGAATTAGCATAACAAAACCTCTGAATCACTCCTTGAAAGCTGTCTTTTACACAGACACGCTGGCTTTGCTTTGCAGGCTTTTAAAGGCATCAAGAGAATCTTTACTTCCTTGAAGGTTAATGTAGAGAAAAGGCTAACCGATTTGATTCTCTTTCGTCAAACTGTTGCAGCTTTGAGAGGAGAATTAATCTTTGCCAATTTACTATTTGCTTTCAAAAGATGGCACAAATTATGAAAACACATTCTTACTATTCTGACACAAACTTAAGTGTTCTCTTTTAAATCCAGTCAGATAGTTAACTCAAAAGAAACGATTTTATAATAAACAAAATATATTTTAATGAGAAAGATTACTTGCGTTCACGTTGTGATTGGTGCTGCTGGAAATACATCTTTGTTCATCTTTTAGATCATCCCTTTAGGTAAGAAAGTGTTACTGCTCTTCATACCATCTTTATGCTTATAGTGTGACCTTCCATGGCCCATGCTTCTTACAGACAAAGAGATTCCCATGTGGCTTGTGTCCAGGAAGTCTCCCAATGACCTTTGGAACTCCTCCTACTGACCCATCCACATACCTAGCATTTAACCCAATAACTGCCAGACACTCCAACATAGAACTATATGGTGCATAGAGGATTGGTAGAGTTTGCAGTAAACACTATCACATCCACCGGCATCACGATGGGAAGGACAATGTCCGGACTACGTATAGAAGCAATAGACGGGAGCTCTAATTTTCTGTTGCCAACAGTATTGGAATGGGACAACATACCGATCGAGCGGGGTCAACTTTCGACGCCAGAGATAGCAAGAAACTTTCCTCATCTAGCCCACCTAGCTGATCTTATCCCTCCCTTGGATAACGACGCCGAAATTTTACTATTAGTGGGACGGAACGCCTACGAAACCATCGGCAACGAGGTAAGAATCAGAGGCCCACCAGGCGCACCGGTGGGACTCAAGATGGAACTTGGATGGACCATCACAGGGGAAGCATGCATTGACAAGCTGCAAACACCAACACAAGCAAACGTCCTAAAGACTTCCATTCTGAGTAATGGGAGAGCTTCACATCTACAACCATGCCAGCAACACCTCAAGCTCTCACCTGCTAAGCCTATAGTGGGGGCGTCAGTGTTCCAAATCTGCAACAAGGACAACGACATAGGACTGTCGATAGAGGAGAAAGAATTTCTAGATATCATGGATAAAAAATGTCTACAGGATGAAACTGGAAGTTGGGTAGCCCCCCTTCCCTTCCGCACACTCAGACCGCGTCTACCTAACAATTATGAGCAAGCGCTCTCTCGGCTCAACAGCCTACGAAGAACCATGCTAAAAAAAGCAGATATGAAAACACACCTGGTAGATTTCATGGAGAAGATGTTCCAGAACGGACATGCAGAAATAGCGCCTCCGATGCAGGACGGAGAAGAATGCTGGTACCTACCATTCTTCGGGGTGTACCACCCTCATAAACCAGGGAAAATCAGAGTGGTTTTCGATGCCAGCGCGCAACACCAAGGGATCTCCATGAACAAAGTCCTTCTTACAGGACCCGACCTTACCAATAGTTTGTTGGGAATACTCATCCGTTTCAGAAAAGAAGCGGTGGCTGTCATGGCAGACATCCAGCAAATGTTTTATTCATTCTACGTAAGGGAAGATCACCGCAACTACCTGCGTTTTCTGTGGTTCAGTGATGACCAGCATACCCAACAGGTGACAGAATACAGGATGCGAGTACATGTTTTTGGCAATGGTTCCTCCCCAGCAATCGCCAATTACGGTCTACAACGCACCGCCAGAATAGGCGAAGACAAATTCGGCACTGACGCCAGATGCTTTGTGGAACGGGATTTTTACGTCGATGACAGCTTGAAATCAGTACCAACCCCTGCCGAAGCCATAGACCTAATAAAAAGGACACGCGGAATGTTAGCAGCAGCTAACCTTAGGTTGCACAAAATAGCATCCAACAGCAAAGAGGTATTAGCGGCTTTCGACCCTGACGATCATGCACAAGGTTTGAAAGACCTCGACTTTGGCACAGACGATCCTCATTTACAACGTAGCCTAGGCCTGTGTTGGGATCTGAAGAAAGATGCCTTCACCTTTAAAACTCCCGCGAAAGACAACGCCTTCACAAGGAGAGGTGTCCTTTCCACAGTCAACAGTCTGTTCGATCCCTTGGGATTTGCCGCACCTATAACAGTCCAAGGTAAGCTTCTTCTGCGCTCACTCTCCCAATATGCTACCGATTGGGACAAGCCGCTACCACCAGAACACAAACAGGAGTGGGAGACGTGGTGTAAATCCCTTAGCTGCCTACAAAACATCTTCATTCAGCGCACGTATGTGCCCCTCTCCTTAGCCGCTGCTGCCAAAAGGGAACTACACATGTTTTCAGATGCATCCATACAGGCTATTGCAGCTGTAGGATACGTAAAAGTCTACAGCGGGGAGAGCTGTCATGTTGGCTTCGTTATGGGAAAAGCAAAACTGACCCCATTACAGAGCCACACTATACCCAGGTTAGAACTCTGTGGTGCCGTTCTAGCCATAGAGATGGCAGAAATAATAACAAAAGCGTTAGACCTCGAATTACAATCCACCACCTTCTACACGGACAGTAAAGTAGTGCTAGGCTACATCCACAATCGAAACAGGCGGTTTTACATCTACGTAAGCAATAGGGTGGAAAGGATTAGGCGATCCTCACACCCTAACCAGTGGCGCTATGTAGCAATGGAGCAGAATCCAGCTGATCAAGCAACGCGGTCCATTCCTGCTTCGAAGTTGGTAGATTCAATTTGGTTATCGGGTCCTGTGTTTTTGGCGCACCCTAACAACCAAAAGTTGAAAGTACCAGAGAACTATGAGCTGCTAGAACCAAACCAGGATAAAGACGTGCGGCCCCAAGGACCCAATCATTCACCTGAACGGAGCGCGACGTCGACTGCTCAGTTAACTTGCCTCTTCGCAAACGTCAAGGAAGCAATCAAAGCTTCTCATTGTTCTCTGAACCCCGCGCGTTTTGAACGCTTCTCCAAGTGGAGGCCTCTAGTGGCAGGAGTGGCAAAAATAGTCCGTTTTCTGCACCGTAATATAAGTATCCCTGAAAGTCATCTCCAGGCCGAGAGAGGGATTCTTCGAAGCATACAACAAGACTCATATCCATTAGATTTTGCGTGTCTAGCAGCAAATAGACCTCTCCCTAAGAATAGTTCTCTCCTGAAATTGAATCCATTTTTGGACAGTCATAAATTGTTGCGAGTAGGGGGACGTATAGCCAATGCTGAGGTAGTGTTAGACCTCAAACACCCTATTATCCTCCCAGCTCGTCAACACATCACACACCTATTAATTCAATATCACCACAATACCATCCACCATCAAGGCAGACATTTCACGGAAGGTGCAGTCAGAGCGGCAGGCCTTTGGGTCGTGGGAGCCAAAAGATGCATCGCCACCATCTTGCACAAATGTCTACATTGCCGTAAACAAAGAGGGCCAACTCAACACCAATTGATGGCTGCCCTACCAGCCGAACGCCTAATACCTGCACCACCTTTCACCAATGTGGGCTTAGATGTATTCGGACCTTGGGTCGTATTGGCTCATCGAACCAGAGGTGGACACGCCAATAGCAAACGTTGGGCTGTACTCTTCACATGTCTCAGCATCAGGGCGATCCACATAGAAGTCATTGAAGCTATGGATTCTTCTTCTTTCATTAATGCGCTAAGAAGATTCCAAGCCCATAGAGGACCAGTCAAAATGCTTAGGTCTGATCGCGGAACTAATTTTATGGGGGCCTGTAAGGAATTGCAAATTGACGAAGGCATTCGTTCCTACTCACACATCGGCAAATACCTCCTGGCCCAAAATTGTGTCTGGACTTTCAACCCCCCCCCCCAATGCATCTCACATGGGAGGAGCGAGGGAACGCATGATAGGCGTCGCCCGCAGAATCCTGGACTCTATGTTGACTAAGACACCCAAACTCACGCACGAAGTTCTCACGACCCTCATGGCGGAAGTTGCGGCTATCATCAACGCGCGACCATTGGTTCCAGTATCTTCAGACCCTGAAAATCCAACCATACTCACCCTAGCAACTTTATTGACTCAAAAGACAGGCGATTGGCCAATACCAGCAGGAAACTTCACCATCAAAGACTCGTATATACGACAATGGAAGCAAGTTCAGCTACTGGCCAACACCTTCTGGAAAAGATGGAGGCAACAGTATTTATCTACCCTCCAAGAATGGTGTAAGTGGAAGACCAAAGAGCCCAACCTACAAGAAGGCGACCTAGTCTTGCTGAAGGACAAGGATGTTCAAAGAAATCATTGGCCTATGGGACTCGTATTATTAGCCAACCACCCAGGATGTTGCAACACAGAACTCAGGATATCACTACACTAGATCTCAGGATGTTACCACACAGCCCATTACCCAGGTCGTTACAACACAAAAGACTAATGGGCACACAGCCAGTACCTCAGCTACTCAGGATGTTACGAAACAGCCGAACAATCCATAAACAATAACTCCAACACAGCCAACCAACCCACTTACAGCAACTAAGCCAGCACTCCACACACACACACCAATATATAGAGAGAGACAGCAGCTCCGATCACACTTTGCTCACACAAGCACAAAGCCAAAGACCCCAGCCTGAAGATAATGAGTGGGACCTCGTCGAAACGTCGCCAAGATACTCTCAATCTTACACGGGAAAAGACCCGAATATGCCAAGACCTGCATACCTGTACCCGTGAAAATTTACGAATATATATATATAAATATAGGTCTTTGGTTGTTCAGGTTTTCTCCCGCGTAAAATTGGAAGTGTCTTGGCGACGTTTCGACGAAGTCCCATTCGTCATCTTTAGGCTGGTGTTTTCAGCTTCGTGCTTCGAGGAGCAATGTGTGGTCTTAGCTGTTTCTTCCTTTTAACTGCCAGTGGGGGTATGAAGTGATTGGGTGGGAGATTGGCTGTGTTCTGATTGGGTGGAGGTGTGTTCTGATTGGTTAGGGGCTTGGCTGTGCTCTGATTGGCTGGAGGGTTGGCTGTGCTCTGATTGGCTAGGGGTTGGCTGTGCTCTGATTGGCTGGGGGAGTGTTCTGTTTGGTTGTGCTCAGGTTAGTCTGAGTTGCAGGGGGGTTTAAGATTTTGGGCTGCCTTGCTATTTTTTGGCTTCGCGTTCGTGGTCGTGCCTCATCTTCATGGAGGGTGTCAGTTTGCTTCATTTATGGATTGGAGGGGTTTAAAGTGGCTAATGATGCAGCTGTGGTCTGGCTTCTGGTTTGTGGTCGTGCCTCATCATCGGTGTGGCTTTGGGTTTGCTTTTTGTATGGATGTGTGGTGGTGACCTCCTGTGTGGTTTTTGTGAGTGTGGGTCTGGTATCATTTTTTGTGTTAGGGAGTCGTTTGTCAATAAGGGCGGGTTTCCAAATGGCTGGTAGGCGGGAGGTATCATCTCATTTGTTCATGCTGTGTGGGCGTTTTTCTATCTCGATGGCTTCTCTGATTATTCTGTTATTAAAATGTTCACTTTTGGCAATGGTTCTGGTATTTTTAAAGTCAATTTCATGTCCTGTGGCTTTAAGGTGTTGGACCAGGGAAGAAGTTGGTTCCTCTTTTTTGACTGAGTTCTTATGTTCTTAAATGCATGCACTTATTCTTCTGTTGGTTTGTCCGATGTATGTGTTGGGACAAGCAGTGCATGGGATTTCATATACTCCTTGATTTTCTAACTCAATTTTATCTTTGGGGTTTCTAAGGATGGTGGATATTTTTCTGTTTGTGCAGAATGCTGTTTTGATGTTGTGTTTATGGAGGATCTTACTGATTCTGTCTGTGGTGCCTTTTATGTATGGGAGGAGGGCTTTGCCGTTTTCTTGTTCTTTGTCTTGGATTTTAGTGGGGGTTTCTTTTTGGATTAGGTTTGTAATCTTATTTCTTTGGAATCCATTGGATGTTAGTACATTGGTGAGAGTGTGTAGTTCGGTTTTTAGGTGTTCGTCAGCTAAGCGTTTTGTTCTGGAGATGAGTGTCTTGGCTACGGAGTTGATCTGTGCTGGGTGGTGCTGCGAGAGAGCGTGCAGATAGCGGTTTGTGTGTGTTTTCTTCTGGTAGATGGTGTGTCCTAGGG
Organism: Crotalus adamanteus; assembly: GCA_039797435.1. Taxonomy (NCBI): domain Eukaryota; kingdom Metazoa; phylum Chordata; class Lepidosauria; order Squamata; family Viperidae; genus Crotalus; species Crotalus adamanteus. The sequence continues at coordinate 379,815 of CM077935.1, read as the reverse complement.
AGCCGTTGGATTTCTTGTAGACTAAGACATCCAGGAAGGGAAGTTGGTTGTTAGCTTCTGTTTCCATGGTGAACTGTATTTTGGGGTGTAGGCTGTTGAGGTGTGTGAGGAAGTTGTCCAGTTTTTCTTTCCCATGTGGCCAGATTATGAAGGTGTCGTCTACGTATCTGAGCCAGAGTTTGGGTTTGTGATCCGATTTTTCTAGAGCTTGGGTTTCAAAGTGTTCCATGTAGAGGTTTGCAATGACAGGTGAGAGGGGTGATCCCATGGGTGCTCCTTCTCTTTGTTTGTATTTTTGTCCATTATAGATGAAGTATGTGTTGGATAGGCAGTGGTTGGTCAGATCTAAGATGTGTTTGGGGGGGTTATATTTGTTTTGGATAGCTGTCAAGGCTTCTTTGATAGGCACTTGGGTGAAGAGGGATATGACATCGAAGCTCACGAGTAGGTCGCTGGGCTGTAAGTTTTGTTTCTTTATGATCTCTATAAACTGAAATGAGTTTTTACGTGTGAGGTGATGGATTCTGCATAGGGCTGTAGTTGTTTGGCGAGAAATTTGGATAGGTTTTGTAGAGGTGAGCCTATGGAGCTGACTATAGGTCTGAGTGGGGTTCCTTCTTTGTGTATCTTAGGAAGACCATAGAGTTTGGGGCATCTGGATGATTTCTCTCTGGGAATGATTCTTTGCTGGATCTCTTCGCTAATGGGGGAGGCTTTTATTTTGGATCTGGTGGTTTTTTCCAGGTAGGTGGTGGGATCTGTATTTAGGGGTTTGTATGTGGAGTCTTGGAGTAGGTTGGTTAATTTGGTTTGGTAGTCAGATGTGTTCATAACCACCGTGGCGTTGCCCTTGTCTGCTGGTAGGATTATTATGCTGGTGTCTTTCAGGTTACGTAGTGCTGTCTGTTCCTCTTTGGGTAAGTTGCTTTTGGGTGGCTTGCTGGTGCAGAGGATGTTGGTGATTTCGAGTCTGATTCTGTTAGCGTCGTCGGGGTTGATTTTGGTCAGGCTGGTTTCAACTCCACATATAATGGTTTCAGTGGGGATGTGTTTGGGAGCGACTGCAAAGTTGAATCCTTTGGAAAGGACATTGGTTTCGGCTTTGGTGAGGATCCTATCTGAGATGTTATGCACTGTTTGTTTCATGTGTGGCTGTGAGGGAGGAGGGGTTTGTTTCTGGCGTTCTTGTAGTCTTTGGAGTTTGTTGGTGTGTGTATCTGTCTTGAGGGTGGTCTGTGTTTCGGCTCTCCAGACGGCGAGTTGTTTGGATTTGTCCCAAAGTGCGGGGTGGATCTTGTTGCTGAGTTTGAGGTGGAGTGTGAGGAGATCTTTGTTAATTCGGTCTAGGAGGAATCTTTTTGTGTGAAGTTCATTTCTGATTAGGGCCAATTCTGTTCTTTTCAGGATCTGTTTGGTGGCTGCAGAGTTGGAGTGGAATTTCAGTTGGAAACCTGTGGGGATTAGATTTTGATCTCGGCAGTTGCGTAGGAATGCGAGGTCGCATAAAATGGAAGCTCTTTGGACTTCAGGTTTTTCATAGGTCCTGGTCAGATGGTGGATTTCCTCCGCGTAGAGGTTCGATATTTGTTTTCTGAGGTTTTCGCGGGTGTTTGTATGTAGGTCTTTGGTTGTTCGGGTTTTCTCCCGCGTAAAATTGGAAGTGTCTTGGCGACGTTTCAACGAAGTCCCATTCATCATCTTCAGGCTGGTGTTTTTAGCTTCGTGCTTCGAGGAGCAATGTGTGGTCTTAGCTGTTTCTTCCTTTTAACTGCCAGTGGGGGTATGAAGTGATTGGGTGGGAGCTTGGCTGTGTTCTGATTGGGTGGAGGTGTGTTCTGATTGGTTAGGGGCTTGGCTGTGCTCTGATTGGCTGGGGGGTTGGCTGTGCTCTGATTGGCTGGGGGTTGGCTGTGCTCTGATTGGCTGGGGGAGTGTTCTGTTTGGTTGTGCTCAGGTTAGTCTGAGTTGCAGGGGGGTTTAAGATTTTCGGCTGCCTTGCTATTTTTTGGCTTCGCGTTTGTGGTTGTGCCTCATCTTCATGGAGGGTGTCAGTTTGCTTCATTTATGGATTGGAGGGGTTTAAAGTGGCTAATGATGCAGCTGTGGTCTGGCTTCTGGTTTGTGGTCGTGTCTCATCATCGGTGTGGCTTTGGGTTTGCTTTTTGCGTGGATGTGTGGTGGTGACATCCTGTGTGGTTTTTGTGAGTGTGGGTCTGGTATCATTTTTTGTGTTAGGGAGTCATTTGTCAATAAGGGCGGGTTTCCAAATGGCTGGTAGGCGGGAGGTATCATCTCATTTGTTCATGCTGTGTGGGCGTTTTTCTATCTCGATGGCTTCCCTGATTATTCTGTTATTAAAATGTTCACTTTTGGCAATGGTTCTGGTATTTTTAAAGTCAATTTCATGTCCTGTGGCTTTAAGGTGTTGGACCAGGGAAGAAGTTGGTTCCTCTTTTTTGACTGAGTTCTTATGTTCTTCAATGCATGCACTTATTCTTCTGTTGGTTTGTCCGATGTATGTGTTGGGACAAGCAGTGCATGGGATTTCATATACTCCTTGATTTTCTAACTCAATTTTATCTTTGGGGTTTCTAAGGATGGTGGATATTTTTCTGTATTTTTTGGTAGGTTCCAGCATGGCATGATACGGGCTCTTATTGGGGATTTACAGAGACGTACTGGTGGCTTCATCAGATGTGCTCAGGATCATCGCGAACTGTGCTGCACTAGGTTCACAGACCAGCATTTTGCTGCATTAAACCACCATATTCAGCTGGTTTTTAACAACACAAGATTGCGTTCTACAAATAGACTCCAGGATAAGATTGAGGGATTACGAGAATTACGTAAGAACACTATTCCCTCCGAGAACCTTGTACACAACCTCTCTAGTAAGACACTTACCCACTCCCAACTTTCTTTTTTACAATGGGATGTGGGACACAACTTAATGGACGCTCGCGCCTTGGATTTTATGGCGGCGCTAGAACCAACGTTACACCGTGTTGGTACGGAGGAGGTTGGAGATGACATCAGACACCGTGTGGTGGGATTACTTATGAATCACCGACCCTACCAAGCTCTATCGAGGAATGAGTTGGAAGCTCTTGCCCAGCTCAAGAAGGATGATGCTACCCTCATATTGCCAGCTGACAAGGGGAGAGCTATGGTTGTCATGGATAGAGCACATTACATCAGTAAGGCGTCGGGGTTGCTTGAGGACACTACGGCCTACAGGATTGTGAGTGGGGACCCCATGGTGACCCTTAAAAATCGAGTCAATAAGACGCTCAATGCCCTGAAATGAGGTAGAAGATTAGATGACGTAACCCTTTTGAGGATACGCCCTAGCGACACAGCGGCGGCTAGATTCTATGGGCTACCCAAAGTGCACAAAGAAGGGGTTCCCCTCCGCCCCATAGTATCTTTTAGGGGTACCCCCATGTCTGGTTTGGCCAAGTGGCTGAGTCTTCATATCGGCCACTTGGTCGCTGATAGCCAGACGGTGGTAAGATCGGCAGAGGAATTCCTGGATAAGATTGGGTCCTTAAGGATAGAGGATGACGAGGTGATGGTATCCTTTGATGTCATCTCCCTCTTCACCTCTATCCCATAGGACCTAGCCCTTGCGACTGTTAAAGATCTTTTGAGTCGCAGGGGCTTAGGACAACACCAGGATTCCCTTCGCCCGGAAGATCTCGTGGACCTTTTGGGTTTATGCCTCAAGAACTACTTCACGTTTCAGGGTAACACCTATGAGAAAATAAAGGGTACTCCCATGGGGTCACCCATTTCCAGCATTATTGCCGAGGCTGTATTGCAGTGGATAGAACAAGTAGCGATGGCTCAGTATTGTCCCAAATTCTGGGCCCACTACGTTGATGACACCTTTGTTGTCATCAAAAAGAGTCGGAAGGCTGACTTTGTGGGCATACTTAATTCGGTGTGTGTGGACTTGCAGTTTACGGAGGAGGAGGAACATCAAGGCAGGCTGGCGTTTCTTGACGTTTTGGTCCATCGCCAGCCTGATGGGACCCTTGCTACTAGGGTCTACCGCAAGCCCACGCACACCAATAGGATCTTGCATTTTAACAGCAACTATCCAGTGGCCCACAAGGTCAGCTGTATTAGAACCCTTTTTAAAAGAGCTGACTCACACTGCAGTACGGCCAAAGCCAAGGCTGAGGAAAGGAAATACCTGTTCCAAACCTGTAGACGTAATGGATACCCCAATAAATTCATCAGGAGCCACAGTGCTCTATCCAGACCTCCCCATAATCCATCTATTGGGGAGCTACTCCCACAGACAACGCGTATTACTCTCCCCTATGTCAGCAACGTTTCTGAAGCCACGGCTAGGCTATTGTCACCCTATGGAATAAGGGTGGCACATAGACCAGATTGCACATTGCGTTCCTGTATCATGAGGTTGAAAGATCCACTCCCCGTTACTGAGAAGTCTGGGGTGATCTATAGAATCCGTTGTATGGATTGCCCAGGTAATTATGGGGGAGAGACCTCTAAAAGAGTAAGGACAAGAATACAGGAACACAAGCTGGCAATAAAAAGAGGGGAGCATTATTCGCAGATCCTCACCCACATGGTAGAGCTTGGACACAAGTTTGATTTCAATGGGGTGCAGGTTATTGCTAGTGATGCCTCCAAGAGCGGCAGACTCCTCAAAGAGGCTTGGTTCTCGGACTGTAAGTCTATTAAGCAATGTGTGGAGTTACATCCTGCACACCAGGTCATGAAAGCTTGGGAGGCACGCATTTGTTCCAGACGGAGGAAGCACCCCACTGTTTGCAATCTCGATTGCCCCAATGAAGAGATAGACAACGAGATAAGGGCGATCCTACCATCCGGAGTGCCCCCGGCTATTAGCAATTCCTACGTGCACCCATTGATGAACGAAGAATCCATTGACAACAGCAACCCACCCCCTGGTGCCCTGGATGCTCCAAACACTCCTCCCCTTCCCCCTCCCCCTCCTCGATATTGCGTCCAACCTACTGAACGGTGTGGAGCACTCCTCCCCCCCACTCTTGAGGTGGAGCAGGACAGCTCTCCTTGCGGCGACTTTGGTGCCTGCGTTCCGGATGGTCCGCTTCCTGCACCTGGCCTGGATGCCTGTTTGAAGATCGGAACCTCTGGGGTGGATGATGACTGCAATCGCCCCATTAAGGGTCCCATCACACGTTCCCAAGTAGCACGGTGGACGTATGAGGGCGCACGCACGAAGACCGCAGTTGGAATTTCCTCTGAGGGGAGAGTTGAATCGGACGCCAAACTGACAGGAATGAAGATCGTAACGAACTGCTGTGCATCCCATGCACGGAAGGGTGGTGGGTTGGGGGCTATAGGGGAAGATGGGAGCACGGATGGGGTAGCATGCCCCGGGAGAGTGATACGTCGGACACGGGGGAGGGAGATAGCCGGATCTGGGATTTCATCGCAGGATTGGTCTGCAGTTACACAGGTTACTCTGATGCGAAGTAACATGGAATGCTTGCCTCCCAGCTTAGGAGCTGCGCGCAACAGAGAAGTAATCAGCTGCAGGAACTTAGAACTCAGAAATACATCTGACATGAGTGATGGGAGGATTAATTGACCGGGCCCCATAACGAGGTCTATGAGCTGTGTGCAGGCGCGTTTGTGCTTATAAACGAGCTCCCCCACCCTCTGGCTTTTAACACCCTGATGATGATGGCAGCAATACAGCCATCGAAAGCTAGGTTATCTATTTATTAAACATTTAATTGTTTTATCTCCTGGTGCTCGTCTTTATCTTTTGAATATATATATACACACACACACACACACACACACACACACACACACATACTTTTATTATATAATAATATTATATATTATATATTTTGTTATTTTTGACTTTGGTCGCAAACCTTAGTTCATTTTGAGCCTTAGCTTTCCTCACTTCATCTTTGCAGGCTCGGGCTATTTGCTGATATTCTGCCTTAGTTATGTGCCCCTCTTTCCACTTTCTATACTTGTCCTTTTTATCTTTCAATTTATCAGAGAGTTCTTTATGCAGCCATGCTGGCTTCTTTTGAGAGCTGTTAACTCTTTCTTGGTATTGTGCTAGACTGGACTTTTATTATCTCACTTTTCAAAATTTCCCAAGCTTCTTGAGTTGTTTTCCCCTTGAGGATTCTCATCCATGGAATCCTTCCCAAGCCCTCTCTAAGTTTATTGAAATTAGCTCTCTTAAAGTCCAAGACTCTAGTTTGACTGTGTTCTAATGCTTGTGCTTCCATAATGTTGAATTCCAATATTGCATGATCACTTCCTCCCAAGGTTCCTGTGGCATCAACACCTTCTATCATTTCATCTCTGTTAGTGAGAATTAGATCCAAAATGGCTAATCCCCTAGTTCCCTTCTCTACTTTTTGGGAGACAAAGTTGTCTGCTAGGTTTGCAAGGAATCTGTTTGATCTTCCACTTGGTGCACAGTTTGTCTCCCAGTTGATGTCAGGGTAGTTAAAGTCCCCCATTACTATTGTGATGTGCTTCCTACATACCTTAGTTAGCTGACTAGCAAAAAGTTCATCTATTTTGTTGGAATATTCATGAGCAGGAAGAGTCATGTGGTAACTCAGTCAGCCAATGTGAAGAAAGTGCTACTGAGTCTGTGCAAAAGGTATTGAGTTAGAAGCTGAATTTTCAGTCTTGGGTTTGTCTCTGTATCTCTCTGTAAGAAGTCTTTATTGAGCTATGTTGCTGTAAAGAAGAATGTGTGGTATTGTAAATATTTTGATATAAATATAAAGAAGTTATTTTGAATCAGCTAAATGCAGTCAACTGTGAGAGCTTCTGATTTATTTTTTCACCAATAGAGAAATTAAAATTCTCTAACAGGTTATGGACCCAGAGCTTACTAAGGACTGCATTGTAATTTAAAGCTGGAAGAAATTGCCTGTGTTTAGAAAGTATAAGAACAAGGCAGAATTAGCAGAATGGCTGCAATGGACTTTAAGGAAAGCTCTGTGCCTCATTTGGGCCAGAAGAATTACATTGTGTGGGCTTCTAAAATGGAATGTTTGCTCAAAGCAAAAGAGCTGTGGTATATCATAGAAAATCCACCACAAGTGTTTGCAGCTGCTGATCAGAAAAGTCATGATCGAGCAATGGCTTATCTCATCTTGAATTTAGATGATGAACAATTTCTAAATGTTGCAAATTTAAAGACTGCAAAGGAGATTTGGTTGAAGTTGAGAGCTGTGCACGTGAATGTTTCTGCATGCAATATAGTGCAATTGTCAAGAAAACTTTACAGGGCCTGTTTGCAACCAGGTGAATCTGTGGAACAGCATTTAAATAAAATGCAAAGTTTATTTTTGGACTTAGAACAACGTGGGATTAAATTCCCTGAGTCCCAGAAGGTTTTATTGGTGTTGAACAGTTTAGATAAAACCTGGGACACAGTTTCTGCGATATTTGAGTGTAAAGAAGAGCAAGACTTACATTTTGAGGCTTTAAAGGCATGTTTGCTTAATGAAGAAGAAAAGCAACATTTTAGGAACAGCCATGAGGAGGTGAAATTCCTGAGGAGGGGGTCCAGACTGCAAGTCTCCAGAGAAGAAACATTTTGCAAGCAGAGAGCTCAGCAAGAAAAGAATTGCTACATTTGTGGAGCAAACACACATCTGAAAAGGAACTGTTTGCAGAGGAACAATTTGCAGCGAAGGACATTTGTGCAAGCAAAAAGGACTGATTTGCAAAAGGAACATTTTGGTGTTGCAAAAGTTTGTTATAGCAACAACAGAGACAAGTGGCTAATAGATAGTGGGGCAAGTCAAACAATTGTTAATGACTCTGAATTATTTTGCAGGTTTGTTCCAGTAGCACAAGAAGCTATGGCTTTGGCAAATGGCCAGAAAGCAAAAGTCATCGGAAGAGGCGATGTAAAAATTCCATATTTGGAATCAAAGTTTACCAATGTGCTTTGTGTACCTGAGATGGAACATAATTTGTTAAGTGTGTCTAATTTAGACAAACAAGGTTTTGAGATCATTTTTGTAAATGGGAGGTGTCTCATCAAAAGGAATGGGAATATTTGTGCAGAAGGCATAAAGGAAGATAATCTATATGTATTGCAGGGACAAAAGGTTCAATGTTCCCATATATTTAAGAATGTTGCAGAGCACGATTCGTGTGTTCATCTTCTACATAGAAGACTTGGCCATGCAAGCTTTAAAGTTTTGCAGCAAATGCAAGAGTTTGCAGAAGGGCTAAATTTGAAGGGATGCAAAACATATTTGGACTGTGCAGTATGCAAAGCATCGAAGTCAAAGGCATTCCCAGTTAGTAAATATAGCACAAGACAAACAAAAAGAGCTCTAGAGCTGGTCTATGCAGATCTGGTGGGACCTATGCAAGCCAGTTTGGGAGGAGCAAAATATGCACTGGTAATTGTTGATGATTATAGCAGGTATTCATTTTGCTACTTGCTTAGAGGAAAGACAGAGGTGCTACAACAATTCAAACAGTGGGTAAGTTTTGTAGAGAGAAGGTACAGACAACAAGTGTGTCAGTTGCAAACTGACAGAGGTACTGAATTTATGTCAACTAAATTCCAACAATGGTTGGGGCAGTTGGGGATAAGACACAGACGTACAAATCCTTACACAGCAGCAGAGAACGGTGTAGCTGAAAGAAGGAATGGTGTTTTGCAAACAATGAAAGATTCATTATTAGAGGATTCTGGTATGAGCAGGTCATATTGGGGAGAAGCCATATTGACTGCCAATTATATAGTTAACAGACTGTGGAGTTCCTCCATTAATAATACTCCATATGCCATTCTATATGGGAGAAAGCCATCACTGGCACATTTGAGAATTTTTGGAAGTACTGCATGGGTACATATTCTGAAAGCAATCAGAAGAAAGGGACAGCAAAAGGCAAGAAAGCTCAGGTTTGTGGGCTATGAGCCAGAGTCAAAAGGATATCGCTTTAGCGATGGAAATAAAAGAATTGTAATTTCAAGGTCTGCTAATTTTGCAGAACAAAATTGGGACAGAATTAATGCAAATTCTGGGTATGTCTCACTTAATGACGGTGATCTATTTAATGACAGTAACTCATCTAAATAACTAAAGAACTTATAATTGACTTCAGGAGGAAGAGAGATGTACATCTACCATTGTACATAAATGGTGATGAGGTGGAGAGGGTGGGTAGTTTTAAATTTCTGGACACTTATATCTCGGAGGACCTCTCAAGGACTATGAATGCTAACATGCTTGTGAAGAAGGCACAGAAGAGGCTGTACTTCCTGAGAATGCTCAGGAAGATAAATTTATCTCAGCATCTACTTCTGTCCTACTATCACAGCACCATTGAGAGTGTCCTGACATACGGCATTCTTGCATGGTATGGAAGTAGCTCTGTAGTGGACAAAAAAGCTCTACAGAGAATCATTAAAACTGCCCAGAATATTATTGGATTTCAGCTACCAGCCCTGGGCAACATCTTCGAATCTCGTTGTTTGAGGAAGTTGTATAACATTCTCAGGGACTCTTCCCATCCTGCTTACAATCTTTTTGGACTGTTGCCTTCTGGCAGAAGATACAGAATGATTAAAACTCGGACCACACGTTTTCTGAATAGTTTTTATCCCAGAGCCATAATTGCACTCAACAATGAACTAAAGGGCCACCATCAGTGAACTGTTGGACAGTATTACTTGGTCTGTTGTGTGGATGTTTGGGTGGTCTTAGGGGTGGGGAATTGTGATGGGTGGGAGTGTGTTTGGGGATTATGTTTGTGGGACCTGGTCTTTGGGTGTCAAGTAAATTTCGTTGTATGTGTACACTGTGTATACACATACAATGACAATAAAGTTTATTTATTTATTTATCTAATGATGGAAAAATGATTATTGAAGATGTCAATGTTCAGGGAGGAGAGGCTGAACAAGACATGAAGCCAGAAAGACTTGAGACACAGGAGCAGTTAATACCACATAGGTCAGAGTGATGTAATAAAGGAATTCTGCCTGACAGGTATTCTGCCAGCAAGGTAAAAGTTTGCAATGTGTGGTATGAGCCAAGAAGTTATAAAGAGGTGTTGGCATTACCAAAAGCTGAACAAGAAAGATGGAAGGAGGCCATGGATAAAGAGATGAAATCCGTGGGAGACCATGAAGTATTTAAATCAGTGACTTTGCCACAGGGAAGCAAAGCTGTGGGTTGTAAGTGGGTATATAAGAAAAAGGTATTGCCAAATAATGATGTACAGTATAAGGCCAGGTTAGTGGCACAAGGTTTTTCACAATTAAAGAATTTGGGAGAAATAAAAAATTATCTGGGTGTAGAGATACAGAAAAATGAAAAAGGTGGTTATATTCTCAGTCAAAGGAGAAAAATTGAGCAGTTATTGGAAAAATATAATATGAAAGATTGCAATACTGCTCCCACACCCATGAGTACAGATTTTTATAATAGTTTAAGTGCGGACAAAGGTGAAACCTGTGATCAAGAGATATATCACTCAGCAATAGGGAGTTTGTTATATCTATCACAGTGGTCCAGACCAGACATAGCTTGTGCAGTAAGCATTTTGAGTCGTTTTACTGCTGCACCTACAAAGTTACATTGGATGGGTGTAAAAAGGGTTCTCAGATATTTAAAGGGAACTATAAATTTGGGTCTTCAAATACAGATTACTGAGGAATTGAAATTAAAGTGTTATGTCAATAGTGACTATGCAAATGACATAAACACAAGGAAATCAAATTCTGGGATTATAATATTATAATTATAATATTGTTATAATATTGCACAATCCGGATCCAGCCGCGGTCACTTGGTATGTCACATCCATATTCCTCCATGTAATTCAACACCTGGGTCAGGAAAAATCCCAGGCGGTGTGGCTCCCTGCAATATTTTACTCCCAGCAGTGGGAACTTTTGGATGGACCGATGGCCCTTCTTCTGTCTGTGTCGGTGGCCATCTCCATCGGCTGGTGCGGCTCGTCCGGGGGGGTGGCGGCAGTAGCGACGGCTGCTGTTTCTACGGTGCTGGTGGAAGGGCCTGGGACTGCTGGCTTGGCCCCCCCTTCATCCGTTCCTTTGGTCGAGCCCAGGTTGGCAATTCCCCGGTGTGGGTCGGCTTTCTCCTCCCTCATGGAATCGAAGGCGACTCTCAACATGTCAATGGCTTGCTCCAGGAATTGGCTGGGACGGGGTGGTCTGTCATCTTCATCTTTGCTAAGGTGAAGCGACCTCTCCAGCTCGACTTTCCAACCCGGTTGGTGACTGCCGCGTCTGAGCGTCACTTTCCTGGATTTCTTCTCCCAGTCCTCCTTCCTGACATCCATCAACCACCTGGGCTTGTGGCGGTGTTCCGCGACCACTACCTTGTCCGACGAGCTCAAGGATTGAGAACTGTATTTGCTGGGGTCTGCTACGTGGGAGATCTCCCCTCCCATGGCAGGTTCTTCCTTTTCCGTTCCGATATCCAACATCGTTTGCTTAGCCCCCCAGTAAGGGTCTTCCTTCCAGGCTATTACTGCAGATCCTACCTAATGTCAGGACCCACTTCAAAACCTCATCCTAAGAAAGCAGGACTCTTGGAGCAGTTTCTTCCAAAAGGAACTTTTATTAGGAGAAGCTGATAGCAGGCATAATAGGCAGGATCTGAGGGTTTCCCGCTCAGATCAATAGGTTAAAAGAGTCCCAAGCAAGCCCCACCCCAATAGTTAATCCAGTCAGTTTGAATGGGCCAATCCTCAGGTATTAAGTCCGCTGTGGGAAAGGAGCTGATAACGGAGTCGGTTCCCAAGCTTGCAATGGTGTTGTTAGGTCTTTGCACCTTCCCTTCAGCAGAGAGAGATAAGCCAGATGGCTGGAGGCACATTCCTTTCTCACCCCAAGGTAACATCAAGGGAGAGACAGTTCAAAGAGCAAGTATGCAGGACTAGCGGCAAGGATACATTGTAGCAAAGCAGAGAAACAGCCTGCAGAGCCTTTCCCCCCTCCCCCTCAGTAGGAAATAGAAAGAAATGAAATAGATTCTTCCCCCCCCCCCCCCATATACTGTAAGAATGGGTTCTGACACTATGGAGTAAACGTAAGGCCTCTTTAATTATGATTTGTTCCAAATTATATAAAAAACTATGTATATAAATAACATTTTAAAATATATTGTCTATGTTTTCAATGTAATATATATACATTTATATTTCCATTTCTAGAACTGAATATACCTGCAAACTAATGAATAGCATTAATTTTGTAGCTAGATTTTCGGACTCCCCCAGGATTTGATCGAACCCGCAATTCTGAAATTGGCAACAAAGTCATTAAGTTTAAACATTTGGAAGAAGCCTTCACTTCAGAGCACTGGCTTGTTAGAATATATAAAGTGAAAAGACTAGACAACAGAGAAACACTGGATCATAAGCCTAGACTAACCAACATTTTACCAAAACAGAAGTATTTGTCAAAAAAGGTGGGTTCCTAGTGAAATATTTCAAAGGAAATTTTTAATGCTATGCTAGTTTTACCAGCTATACAATTAGGTCTTTCTACTAGCTACATAAACACATACTTTGTTTCAAATAACAGACCTAATGGATGATAATAATGGTTAGCATTTTGATTAATACAGCATGTGGAGATTCTATTTATCATTTGTGCTCATAGGCAGGCTATGTCCCCAAAATCCCAGCTAAGTATAACAAAATTTACTATCTAGAACACATTAATAGTGTTCCAGTAATTATGTTGATTCACTCAGTAAATGTGAAAATGTCTTTCTGAAAAATGATGCTTAGACCAGGGGTCCCCAACCCCTAGGTCACGGCCCACTACTAGGCCGTGGCCTATTCAGAATTGGGCCATGCGAGTGACTGGCTGGAGCATGTGTGAGCACAGCTCAACTTGTACAAGCAGTGGGCCAACAGGCACTCTTGCGTGTGCACATGTGTGCTCCGGCCAACCTCTCACGCAACGTTTTCTTTACCATTATTGTTTGCTGTTCCAGTCTATTGAACAATCAAGTGTTCAGGAATAGAAATAAAATCCTCTTCAAACAGAAAAGTTTTATCTGATTTCTTATAGTAAAGTAGTCTACTGTAAACATTTCTAGGGACAATTCTGAGTTTTGCATGTTTTAAATGTATTGTACTGTTCAACTAAGAAACTAGAGTTGCACATATGGTACTGTGCAAAAGTGTTAGGCAGTTGTGCAAAAATGCTGTAAATTAAGAATGCTTTCAGAAATAGAAGTGTTAATAGTTTATTTTTATCAATTAACAAAATGAAAAGTAAATGAACAGAAGAGAATTCCAAATCAAATCAATATTTTTCAATATATGTATTCAAATATAATCACATTGAGATAAATATCAGCTTTAAATAATTATGTGGGAAATTGCAGTGGAAAAAATGAACATCATAACACATTTTGGAAATATCTGGAGCACAATAGAACTCTTTTTGTCCATAGTAATTAAAATATAAACCTCAGAGCATTATTTTTAAATAACAACCATGATAACTCTTTTAGAGAAATTAGAGGGTTATATCTGTAGTTTTTGAAATAGTACTTTATGTGTTGATTGCTAAAAGTTACTGTGGCATTAGCAGAAAGTAAACAAGCATCAAGAAATATATTTCCTTGCTGCCGGATAATATACTAAATAACTGGCATTGAAATTAAATGGCAGTGTTTGCTATAAATAGTGTTTCCCCGAAAGTAAGACCTACCCCGAAAATAAACCCTAGCTTGATTTGGGGGGGTTGGGCCTAATATAAGCCCTACCCCAAAAATAAGTTCTAGTTTTGGGGCAAGGCGCATGCCTAAAAATCAAGCTTGGGGGGGGTAGAGCTGCCCCATGTGCCCCACACCTTAGGACCGCTGCAGCCAGACCTCCCATGCCCCAATACCTGTCACGCCGCTGCCTGAATTCTGTGTCTGCTTGCGGCACATGCCGTATAGCGCATCGCGCTGTTGCCGCCATTCATGCCGTGAGGCTCGTCGCACCACTCACTATTGCTGCCAATTGCAGTGTGAGGCTTGTCATGCCGATCGTGCCACTGCCATCGCTCGCAACAAGCCACTCAGCCTGCAAGCAGTGGTAGCGGTGTGAGCAGCACAACAAGCCTCATGCCATGAGCATCCACCGAAAAGTAAGACCTGGTGCCTCTTTTGGAGGCAAAAAAAAATATAAGACCGGGTCTTATTTTTGGGGAAACACGGTAAGTGTGAAAACTTAGGTTTTAGGCTACATTTATTTACAGCAAACACTGCCATATAATGAGATTTAGGTTTCATTGAAAAGAGCAACGATGACTAAAGGAAAACATGCATAGGATTACACTCTTAAATTTGGGGAACGTGCTACATGCCAAAACTGGAAAGATCACATTCCAAAGTACCTGTATATGGTACTTCCTACCCTTCTAGCCATGACTTAAACATAATAATTAAGGATTCTAGAGCAATGCAAAAACATGAGTATTGTCACTAAAGCATTATAAATACTAATACACTATTTTGTTTTTCTTTTTAGACTGCCAAAAGGAAGCGTGGCTACATTAAGAATAAACTAATTTTAAAGAAAGGCAAGAGACCCAACAGGAAGACAGTTTAAAAACACTGTACTGATTGCTAATATTGAAGCAGTTGTCCTTGAGATAACGAGCCTTTGCCTTTAGCTCAAGTCATGTTTCACAGCAACATGAGGGTACAGAACCATCATTGGTCCAGATTATTGTGCAAAACTTTCAGGCAATGTTTGACTTAAATTTTGGCTTACTGAGAACAGCTGTTTTAGATTTGTATTGTGAAGCAAGATAGGGCTGCTGTCCAGGTCTTGGAGGCAATTTTTTAAAATTGGTACATATTTTCTTTCCACTTCATTGAATTTGAACTGATTGCACCAAAGAGTCCTTTAATTCAGTCCTTGGCACATGCATACTTGTCAGCTTTTTAAATCTTCCATTTAACAGCAATATCTCAACTGGAATGGTAAAATGTGAATTGACTATTCCCATTGTGACCGGTCAGTCCTAGAAGAGATCAACCCCGACTGCTCTTTAGAAGGCCAGATCCTGAAGTTGAAACTCAAGTACTTTGGCCACCTAATGAGAAGGAAGGATTCACTGGAGAAGAGCCTAATGTTGGGAAAGATTGAGGGCAATAGAAGAAGGGGACGACAGAGAATGAGATGGCTGGATGGAGTCACTGAAGCAGTAGGTGTGAATTTAAATGGACTCCAGAAGATGGTAGAGGACAGGAAGACCTGGAGGAACATTGTCCATGGGGTCGCGACGGGTCGGACACGACTTCGCAATTAACAACAACAACAACAATTGTGACCCTTCCAACAGTGTAGATATTTTGACATTTCAGCTAGTAGAACAACTCCTTTTGAGGTATTTATTTTATAAGACACCACTCATATTGTTGCAGTATGTTGTGTTCAGGACTGTACAGTATATCAAGTTGCAATTTCACAACTCACGGCACAGATTATATGCTTGGATGAGGCCATTTGTTTTGAAAAGAAGTGGTCTTGCTGCTTTTCAAATGTGTGTGGCAGATCTTGCATAGAAGAGGTAAAATATAAGAGCTACATTTGAATTGTATATCATCTGACCTGACAGTAATGAATGCTACTGAGCACCATAGCACCTGGTGTTCTCAAAACCTCCTTGTTTAGCTTCAAGTTTATATTCTGCAATATTTTAGCCTGTTAAGAGAAACATTGACAAGTATCCAAACTCATTTCCTGCATCTATTATAGGCAGAAGGGTTTATACGTCTGCCTGTTTACCTGCCTTTTTCGTGAGGTTGGGTTTCTGGAAATAACTACATTTTTCTCTATATTTAGTGCTTCAGTTGATGGAACTTCTGCTTTGAATATGTGCTTTTATAGTTTATGAAAAATATGATTTATCAAGTACACTAAATTATAAATGGAGACTGAACAAGTTCACTTTCCAACTATACAAACTTGAACATTGTTACTTTAATAAAATAAAAATGTATATGGGGTAGGTTTCATTGACAGTCACAGGACATAATTCTGATATAAAAAACAGCTTATACCAGCTTTATTGGTGCAAAGCAGAATAGTATTACCTTCCCCCAAAATTATCTTTTGATCAGTGAGAAAGTTACTGCTGACATTACAGATGTATAGTTTTTATTTGGAATTTTTTTCCTTTTGGAGTAAAGAGGTTATAAATCAATAATGCAGTATTAACATTTTCACAAAATCTGGATTTCTGACCCTTTGTCATTAAGATTACATTACTTGGTTGCTTTACAACTCAATACAAACCAGTTGTTGACTCTAAGGATAAATGAAGTTAAATCAAGTTTTTATGTTAAGTGATTGGCTGCTATTTTCTTTTTTATTTATTACCTTGTGGATTCCAAAAGTTGCTGTGTTAAGAACCTGAAGCACCATTCATTCAAAACTATATCTGGTGTCAGAATCCAATTATATTTCATCTCTAGTTATCAACTATAGAAAACCCCATTTCTGCCTTCTCTGGATTCTGTCATACGATGAAGGGAAGGGGGTGAACAAAGGGGCTTTATGGCCCTCATTTCCTTCAGTACACTTCAAAGGGACTGGATGTGGATATCACCAAAAGGACTAACCATAACAATGGGACTATTACCTTTCATGTAATCCTCTCTGAAGTCTCCCTCCAGCCGGCAGTAAGGAAAAGGGGGTGGGAATGTAATGCCTGAGACTGTCGCTGGAAGAAGGGGGTGATTGGGTAGGGCTACTAGGGAACCCCTTAAAACCTTGAATGGGAGAGCTTGGACCCCAAGTCCTGTCTAGAACACCTGCAACCATTTTCTCTTAATAAAGGATGCCTGTTGGAAGAACTATTCCAAGAGTTCTGTCTTCTTAAGATGCAAAGTAGGGTGGGTCCTTACATCTGGCAAGTATTGTTCTTTCTACATTGTGCATTGCCAGTTCTGGTTATGAGCTTGCTTACACATTTTCTCTTGCTGTAATTTCTTCCATGTACTTAAGCTAATTTAGGGTGCTACTACTCCATTATAATTAGATACAAACTGAATAATTTGGGATTGAAACCGAAAAACATATTTACACTCTGCTTTTGATACTAATGAAATTTATCCTGTAAAGGATACACTGCCATACACTAGGCTTCCTCCTCTCTTATTTTGTATTGTATTTAAAGACTCTGGTGGAAAATTTCAGTTTCCTATTCAGTATAATAAGCTTCAAGTTCTCATATGGTATTTTGTAGACATTTCATCTAAGTTCAGAATTCATTAGGCAATATTCAGACTGAATTACTGATTTTAACTGTATATTAATTGTATGCACGCATCTGTTGAAAAAATGTATAGTATACTTTAAAAGTGGAGGAAACAAGTTGATAATTCCAATTTTTCAACAGCTGCTGTAACATTCTACAAGCTTTCACACTTGTTTTTCCCTTTTTTTCTGGTATCATCTGTTACGTCTTTATTGGGAGGGTGAGCAAGTCAAAGTCATAGATGAAACGTTGTTGTTGTTAGTTGCGAAGTTGTGTCCGACCCATCGCGACCCCATGGACAACGTTCCTCCAGGCCTTCCTGTCCTCTACCATCTTCTGGAGTCCATTTAAGCTCACGCCTACTGCTTCAGTGACTCCATCCAGCCACCTCATTCTCTGTTGTCCCCTTCTTCTATTGCCCTCAATCTTTCCCAGCATTAGGCTTTTCTCCAGTGAGTCCTTCCTTCTCATTAGGTGGCCAAAGTACTTGAGTTTCAACTTCAGGATCTGGCCTTCTAAAGAGCAGTCAGGGTTGATCTCCTCTAGGACTGACCGGTTTGATCGCCTTGCAGTCCAAGGGACTCACAAGAGTATTCTCCAGCACCATAGTTCAAAGACCTCAATTCTTTGGCGCTCAGCCTTTCTTATGGTCCAACTTTCACAGCCATACACTGCAACTGGGAAAACCATGGCCTTGAATATACGTACTTTTGTTGACAGGGTGATGTCTCTGCTTTTTAGTATGCTGTCTAGATTTGCCATAGCTTTCCTCCCCAGGAGCAAGCGTCTTCTAATTTCTTGGCTGCAGTCCCCATCTGCGGTGATCTTGGAGCCCAGGAAGATAAAATCTGTCATTACCTCCATTTCTTCCCCATCTATTTGCCAGGAATTGAGAGGGCCAGATGCCATGATCTTGGTTTTCTTAATGTTGAGTTTCAAGCCAACTTTTGCACTCTCCTTCTTTACCCACATCAAGAGGCTCTTTAGTTCCTCTTCACTTTCTGCCATTAGCATGGTATCATCTGCATATCTTAGGTTGTTGATATTTCTCCCAGCAATCTTAATTCCAACTTTTGATTTATCTAGCCCTGCCTTTCTCATGATGTGCTCTGCATATAAGTTACAAGGCTTTATCATAGTCAATGAAGCAGAAGTAGATGTTTTTCTGGAACTCCCTAGCTTTCTACATGATCCAGCATATGTTGGCAATTTGATCTCTAGTTCCTCTGCCTCTTCGAAATCCTGCCTGTACTTCTGGAAGTTCTCGAGCCACATACTGCTGGAGTCTAGCTTGTAGGATTTTAAGCATAACTTTACTAGCATGTGAAATGAGTGCAATGGTGCGATAGTTTGAACATTCTTTGGCATTGCCTTTCTTTGGAATTGGAATGTAAACTGACTTTTCCACTCCTGTGGCCACTGTTGAGTTTTCCAAATTTGATGGCAAATTGAGTGTAGCAATTTTACTGCATCGTCTTTTAAGATTTTGAATAGCTCAGCTGGAATACTGTCACCTCCACTAGGTTTGTTGTTGCTCAGATTTCCTAAGGCCCATTTCACTTCACATTCTAGGATGTCTGGCTCGAGGTCAGTGACCACCCCATCGTGGTTATCAGGGACGCTAAGCTCGTTCTTGTATAGTTCTTCTGTGTAATTTTGCCACCTCTTCTTAATCTCTTCTTCCTCGGTTAGGTCCCTGCCATTTTGGTCCTTTATCATGCCCATCTTTGCATGAAACATTCCCTTCATATCTCCAATTTTCTTGAAGAGATCTCTGGTCCTCCCTATTCTATTGTTTTCTTCTATTTCTTTGCACTGTTCATTTAAGAGGGCATTCTTATCTCTTCTAGCTATTCTCTCAAATTCTGCATTCAATTGGGTGTATCTTTCTCTTTCTCCCTTGCCTTTCGCTTCCCTTTCCCCAGCTATTTGCAAAGCTTCCTCAGACAGCCATTTTGCTTTCTTGAATTTCTTTTTCTTTGGGATGGTTTTAGTTGCTACCTCGTGTACAATGTTGCGAACCTCCGTCCATAGTTCTTCAGGCACTCTTTCTATCAGATCTAATTCCTTAAATCTATTTGTCACCTCTGCTGTATATTCATCAGGGATATGATTTAGTTCATACCTGAGCGGCCTTGTGTTTTTCTTTACTTTCTTCAATTTAAGCCTAAATTTTGCAACGAGAAGCTCATGATCTGAGCCACAGTAAGCTCCTGGTCTTGTTTTTACTGACTATATAGAGCAGGGGTAGGCAACCCAAAACACTCAAATAGCCACTTGGACCCGTTTCCCACTGAAAACAAAACACTGGGAGCCACAAAACCCTTTTGATATCTAAAATGAAGATAACAGCAGGTCTTGGCGTATTCAGGTCTTTTCCTGTGTAAGATTGAGAGTATCTTGGTGACGTTTCGATGAGGTCCCACTTGTCATCTTCAGGCTGGGGTCTTCGGCTTCGTGCTTGTGCGAGCAAAGTGTGATCGGAGCTGCCGTCTCTCTATAAATATTGGTGGGGGTGTGTGGAGTGCTGGCTTAGTTGCTGTAGGTGGGTTGGTTGGCTGTGCTGGAGTTATTGTTTGCGAATTGTTCGGCTGTTTCGTAACATCCTGAGTAGCTGAGGTGCTGGCTGTGTGCCCATTAGTCTTTTGTGTTGTAACGACCTGGGTAATGGGCTGTGTGGTAACATCCTGAGATCTAGTGTAGTGATATCCTGAGTTCTGTGTTGCAACATCCTGGGTGGTTGGCTGTGTTGTACCATCCTGAGCTTTAGCGTTGTAAGAGAATAATTATGGAAGCCATCGAAATAGAGAAACACCCCCACAACATGAATAAACGTGATGATACCTCCTGCCTACCAGACATCTGGAAACTAGCCCTAATCAACAAACGAGTCCTAGCTACGAAAACTGACTCTGGACCCAGAACAACACAGTACGCCACCACCATTCACCCTCACCAGACCCAAACCCAAGCCCAAACCCATCCCTCAGACAAAATGCAACCACAATCCAGAAGCCAAACCACGACGACATCACCAGCTGCTGCACCTCCCTCCCACCCCCACACAAAGCAAATGGACACACGCCATGAACACAGAGCTAGACCGCAAACTCAGAGCCAAACTAAAGCCCAGCATGTTACATCACAGCCTTCTGCTCCGGACATCACATCACAGAACTCAGGAGGTTAGAACGCTAAAGCTCAGGATGGTACAATACAGCCAACGACCCAGGATGTTGCAACACAGAACTCAGGATATCACTACACTAGATCTCAGGATGTTACCACACAGCCCATTACCCAGGTCGTTACAACACAAAAGACTAATGGGCACACAGCCAGCACCTCAGCTACTCAGGATGTTACAAAACAGCCGAACAATCCGCAAACAACAACTTCAATATATCATAAAGGTAAAAAGGGTATATGCAGTGTTATCTTCATTTTAGATATCAAAAGGGTCTCTCTCTCTGTCTCTCCCCCCCCCACTCTCTCTTTCTCTCCCTCTCTCCCCCCCCCCCTCTCTCTCCCTCTCTCCGATCTTCTGCTCACCTGACAAGCTGGCTTCAAGCTGTTCTCCAACAAGCTCGGGTAGGCAACCTTGGCTCTTTTATGACTCATGGACTTCAACTCCCAGAATTCCTGAGTCAGCATAGCTCGGCTAGCTAGCTCTCTCCAGCCCTTCCTGCTTCCTGCAGAGACGCAGCCAAGGCAGGAGCCCCACCCAGTAAGTTTTTCGGCTCATGGGAGAACACCTTGAGTCCACTCTCTTTTTTACACACACACACACACACACACACAAACACAGAGAGAGACGCAGGGAAGCGCAAGTGCCTCTCTCTGTCTCTCTCTGCAAATGGCAGAGGAGGCTGGGAGCCGCAGGGGAAGGGTCAAAGAGCTGCATGCGGCTCCGGAGCCGCAGGTTGCCGACCTGTGGGATAGAGCTTCTCCATCTTTGCCTGCAGAGCACATAGTCAATCTGATTTCTGTGTTGACTGTCTGGTGATGTCCATGTGTAGAGCCATCTCTTGGGTTGTTGGAAAAGAGTGTTTGCTATGACCATCATATTCTCTTGACAAAATTCTATCAGCCTGTGCCCTGCTTCATTTTGTACTCCAAGGCCAAACCTGCCTGTTATTCTGTTTATCTTTATGGAACCGCTATTTTTCCAGCTGTTCTTGTTCAACTACATTCTACTAACCTCTCTTGGTTAGTCCACAAATCTTGCTTGGGCCAGTTTTCTCTAATGAGATAGGCATATGAAGTTTTTTGTATTTCCAGAGATGTGCCAGCAGTACTATACATAAATATGTCCTGGAATGTGCACTATAGTCTCAGTTCTGTCAAAAAGTATTCACTCTCTTGCAGATCTTATGAATCTTATCTTCACTACTGAATATCGTTGGAGTTTCATATAGGTAACAGATAACCTCCAGGTTTGGTGCTTGTTTGACTGTTTCATTGATTGGATGAACAAAATCATCTTGCATGCGATATGCCAATGTGAGAAAGTATTGCCCCTTTTCGATTAAGTGGTTGCATCAGCATTAGCTGTAGTAACTGCAACCAAATAAATAAATGCAATAGATGACCAGTCTGTCATGTAGCTCAGAGGTCTCCATCCTTTTGGGCACCAGGGACTGGTTCCGTGGAGAAAGGTTTTTCCACGGACCGGAGGGTGCATGGTTTTGTGTGCTGCCTGCATCCCACAGATGGGGCTTTGCTTGTTTGTGCAGACCGGTTGTCCATAGCGAGCTGCTTCAACTCAGTAATATTTGAATGTTTTCCAGTATGAACTTGTTTCAGGGCATGCCACTACATTTCTATGGGATGTGATAACGGCCACTCCAAAATACTGATTTCATTTTCCATCCATTTTCTTGTAGACATTGTATGTTCAGGATTATTGTCTTTCTGCACACCTACTTGTGCTTCAGCTTTAGTTGATGGATGGATGGACTAAAATTCTTTGATATAAAGCAGAAATTTTGCTTCTTTCAGTGATGGCAAGTCATTCAGATTCTGAGGCAGCAAAGCATCCCAAACTATTTCATGCTATTTTCATGCTTGACAATAGGTCATACACTCTTATTTTGGAAATTCAGTGTTTAGTGTCTGCCAGACATAGCAACCATGCAGCTTGAAAAATTCCACTTTCAACTCATGTGTTCATAAAACATTTCTCCAAAAATCTAGAGGGCTTGCTTTACCTTTTTTGTCAAACATGAGACAAGCAGCAGTGTAGTTTTTAGAAATCAATAGCTTCAACTTTACTACTCTCTTGTGAGTTCCATTTTTACCTAATGACTTTCTGATAGTGGAATCATTACTAGGTAAAATTAGAGAGTCTTGCAGATTCCTGGATTTTGTTCTGGAGTTCTTTGCGACTTCCTTAAGAAATTATATTATGGTTTTGGAATGATTTTTTTTTACAGAACCACCACCTTTGTAAAGATTCACCATCATCTCACTGCCCACAGTCACCTTGTAGGGGAGATGGGCAGCATAAAAATTTGCGATAGTGGCAAATATCTGTAGCTCAGGTGTAGGATGAGGGTGGAGGTTCATTCTCCAAGCTTGTGGGTTGGTTTTCGAACGTTTAGTTACCAGACTAGGTAACATCTTCAGCAGAATTTAGGGAATGTCAGTGTTGGTGTTCTGCTTATAAGGGCTTTGTGTGGTCAGTAGGTCTTATGACGGAAAGGTTATGTCAGATGAGGCTCTTGTGAGGGGTCTGAGTCTAACCTTTCATGCACAATCCAGGTAAAACATGGATCCAAACCATCAAATGAAGGAGCTCATGCCACAAAGCACATTATCCCAAGAGTTCGCAAATACAAGATGTTGGTCCAGTCACAGCTTCAGACCTGTGCAGAGCCATGACTTGAGCAAATATAAAATCTAAGCAAATATAATCTCCCCAAGGCATTATTTTTGTTGCTTCATTTCCTATCAGCAAATTGGGGGGAGGGGGAGAGACCATAATAAAATTCAGTGTTTAGGCCATATCCAAATTCCAAAGTTTGACCAGGCACTCAGCAGAACTGCCTACCACATTACCTGGAAACTCCTGAAACACTGCCAGAAACCATCCAGAAGATGTTTGGGGTGAACCATCAAAATTGGTTCCCCCACCCTGCGGATGTCACAGGGAGCAAGAAACTTCAGCTGGACTAAGAAGTAGTCCAACCATGGCAAAGTTCCAAAACCATAGCAAACCCTCCATCTTCAGATGACTAACCAACTGCTCAGAGGTAAAAACAAGAGGAAATGGATGACCACATGTATGAGTTGAGCCAATGTTTACTTAAGACAAGCCCATGATTTCCATGACCTCCTGAGCTCTTGTAGGCCACCCACCAATTCATGGAGATTGAAAAGAGACCCAGCACCAGTAACCAAGGGGAGTTCAGCACCTGCCTGGTGAGGAGATTCAGTTGGTCAGGAAGGAAATGTGCCAGGAAGCAAGGTAAACAGCACACTGTGGTCGTAAATGCAGTTGGGCTGCCAAACACCCTAATTTTGATCACATGACTGCAAGGGTGCTGCAACAGCCATAATTTCAAGGACCAGACATAACTACCATTCATTCAGCACCATAACTTTGAACAGTCACTAAACAAATGGTTATTAAGGAGTGTCTTACACATGACATGTACGTTCACCACTGCCTGAGAATCTGTGCCATACTCAGGAACTGTTTCTTGATTGTATATCATTTCCCTCTAAATTCTCTCTTTACAATTATCCCTCTCAGAACCAGGATTGTACTTACCTCATTTGATGATACATGTAAATTCATAAAAGTATATGCCAAAACAAATCTGTATTATAAGACTTTGCTAGGGAGGAGGTTTCTACAATAGATTTAACCCAGCTACTCTCTAAAATTTATATCTGAGTGACTTTCGTAGCCATTCTTTAATTTGGCAGCAACTTTTCCCTCTTACCTTTTTGTTAAATAATTGTATTCTATAGCAAACTAGAGAAAAATTATACACAATCCTATTTTTTTCTCTACTCTCCCCACATTGCTTAAGACAAAGAAACTTGACTGCGTAGCTCTTTAGCAGTCCCCATGCTCTGAATTTCATTCATTAATTCACCCCATTCAGATGGTTTCGGTTTTCCATTTGATCTCTCTTTTTCTGATAATGGTGATAAAAGATTTGCATTTTACATAAGACAGTATTGGTGCAATCTAATTATTTCCTAAATACTTCGCAAAAGTAAGATTATAGAACTTAAAATATTAATTACATCTGTGTTTTTATTTATGATTCTGTGAGACTCCCTGAAATGTTTTACAACTGCTGGCTTAAGTATTCCCCCTCTTGCTCATCCACATGGAAAGGGGAGACACACAGCTAAAAAGCACATTAGTAGTCATTTATATTAATAGTTGTATATTAATATGAACAAAAATATGCTTTGATATTCTAAAAACAAGAGCAGAATCAACTCAGAAAATTATTAACCACTGATTCCAAAATAAGCTGAATAAAGTGTCAGGCATGTCCCAGCTTGGGCATTTAGGAAAGAAAGACCCTTGACTCCTTTTGTAATGAAAGGTATACTTTTTCTAAAGTCAAGTGGTTACAGCCTAAGCAAAGCAAGATCTGAGGATTCCCGCATAAACCTGGCAATTTTCCCTTTGTCCCAAGCCCTCCACCCGGGTCATCTTGTTAGTGTCCAATGAGGTTCAAATGAGTTGTTTTGGTAACAGTTCCCAAAGTTTGACACCTCTTTGATGGGCGTTTGCATTCCTTTCCCATGCCTGTGTCCTTGGATCCTTCGACCATTGTCTCTGGTTGGCACTTCTGGTTCCTGTCATTCCCCTCCCTATGTCCCTCCATCTCCCCTCAAAAATAAAACATTTTAAAGTATATGAAAACTAAACACAAATGTTGAGAAGATATTTTTCCTAGTATATTATGTAAACAGCTAGTGTGGAAGAAAATTCCATAAGTAGTCAACAAACGGACTGGTGAAGCACAACTAACAATTACACTTGGTTGCCACTATGGCAACTCTTACTGATTGGAAAGGACATATATGAGATCATTAGCACAGAGAGAAAGCTCTCCCAGTCTCAAATCCTCTGGCATTTGCTAACTACAGTACTGATGAAGAACCTGTTTCTGAATTTATGCAAGCTCTAAAGCAGAGTGAATTTCTCTCATTGTTTCTGCTTTTGACACAAGGAGAGAAGATTATTGTTCACAGAATCTATCCCAAACTAGCATTTCATAAGCTTGTTTTTGGGGGGAAATTCTGATGCAAGATAATGATTTGTATGTTGTGTGATAGAAGGGCACATTTATCCTAACCCTGAAGTTCTTCTCTACTGAAGACCAGGTTTAGACTGTTTTCAAAGATTAAAGTTTAGTTTGAATTTTTTAGAGATCTTGTTGCCACTGGGTAAATTCCTGTTCTATATATCTTTGATCACTTCTGACTTTTCCTTGAGAAATCATGGAGGCTTAAAATCAGTTTTCTAAATTTGTGGAAATGGTTCATTTGAGTGATCTGATTTTCTAATAAAACATTGTTTTTAACTTAATTAACAATTCCCACTGGCTGGGGAATTCTGGGAGTTGAACTCCACACATCTGAAAGTTGCCAAGGTTGAGAAACACTGTATTAATCTCTCATTTGAAAAGTAATTACAAAGGCATAAGATTAATTACAAAAACAGGTCTACATTAAATATAGCTAGATAACTGTTTAAATATAGCTAGATAATGGTTTTGGAAGAGGCATCATTTTTTTCTCCTGTTATATGTCAATAGGACAATATACTTTTGCACATGAGTATTGCCTTAGATAATCTATTTCACTTTTCATAGTATCAGAAGGTGAATATTTTACACACCTAACTCCATACAGTATATAATAAAAACACCACACAATCTAGTTCTCTAATTAGATAAATATAATTTATCAAACATAAAGCATTACACACATTTAATATAAAAAGGAAAGGGGAATTAAGTGGGCTAGGAGAGAGAACATATCAAGAGTGGCTTCAAAACTTACAGGCAATGTTTCTACGGCTGGTTTACTTATCATCCAGCTCAAGCTCAGTGAACACCCAAACAGCACTGCTGTTTTCAGCTACATTGCTAGCATCCCTCTAGCAGGCAGGATGGTGCTAGAGATTAGTAACATTTGAAAAGTCTCAATCCCAATTTCCTGTTCCAGTTCTACCCCCAACCTCTGTGTAATTTTTAGTGAATGGGGAAAGTATGCTGTTAATTTAGCAAGCATCAGCTGCTTACATTGGTAACCAATGTACCAATGGTCGAATTCCTTGCAATTTAAGAAGTGTTGTTAAAGCTGCTGGTTCCTTTGCCCTTTTCCAACCTGTACACTGAGCTAACATTTGGAAGAATAACTAAATCAGCATTTGATAGGAAAAGGATTCCAATACTATGTTAAAAGTTTTCCAATATGGAAAAAAGATTTCTTTAATTAAATGATGAGCCTTTAAAGAATTTCTACCAGAAGGAGAAATAGGAAACATCTAAAGGTATGGAATGCAGACACATCAAGTTTTCTAAAATGCTGAATAGAAAAAAGGACATCTATAGAAAAACAAAGGAGAAGCAGGTATCCAAAGAAAGATGCAATGTAGTTGCCAGAAACTATACAAATTTTGTTTGAAAAGCTACAGCACAGAACTCAAAGGAGTCCTTTGCTCAAATGATTTTGAAACTGCAAGGTGGAGAGTTGTTGTTTCATGGAGCCCGGTAATTGCTTTTATTGGGTAGCGTGATCAATTGCATAGCAGAGGGGAGGGAATTGTTACATTTAGTTACATTGAATCCCGAAGGGAAATTTCAGAGTTGGTTTCACTTTTGACCATGCTGATATTAAGTATAAAGCAATAGGTTGACTGCGTGTGTTGGGGGTCTCATAGGCAGGCAGGACTCAAATGTCTATACACCAATGCACAGAGTATGAACAGCAAACAGGGTAAACTAGAAATTCAGGTTAATGAGGGCAGATATGATATTGTTGCCATTACGGAAACATGGTGGGATGAAACCCACAAATGGAACACACAGCTACAGGGATTTAAATTATTTAAAAGAAACAGAGGGATTTAAATTATTTAAAAGAAACAGACCAAATAAAAGAGGAGGTGGAGTTGCTCTCTATATAAGAAATAACTACATTTCTACAGAAATAGAGCACAACTATGATGAAAACTGTCTTGAATGCATTTGGGTCAATATAAAAGGGAGGGGGGGAAATGACATTGCCATAGGTGTATACTATAGGCCACCCAACCAAACAGAGGAAATAGATGAACTTTTTGCTAGTCAGCTACTATTGTGTGTAGGAAGCACATCACAATAGTAATGGGGGACTTCAACTACCCTGACATCAACTGGGAGACAAACTCTGCACCAAGTGGAAGATCAAACAGATTCCTTGCAAACCTAGCAGACAACTTTGTCTCCCAAAAAGTAGAGAAGGGAACTAGGGGATTAGCCATTTTGGATCTAATTCTCACTAACAGAGATGAAATGATAGAAGGTGTTGAAGCTACAGGAACCTTGGGAGGAAGTGATCATGCAATATTGGAATTCAACATTATGGAAGCACAAGCAATAGAACACAGTCAAACTAGAGTCTTGGACTTTAAGAGAGCTAATTTCAATAAACTTAGAGAGGGCTTGGGAAGGATTCCATGGATGAGAATCCTCAAGGAGAAAACAACTCAAGAAGCTTGGGAAATTTTGAAAAGTGAGATAATAAAAGTCCAGTCTAGCACAATACCAAGAAAGAGTTAACAGCTCTCAAAAGAAACCAGCATGGCTGCATAAAGAACTCTCTGATAAATTGAAAGATAAAAAGGACAAGTATAGACAGTGGAAAGAGGGGCACATAACTAAGTCAGAATATCAGCAAATAGCCCGAGCCTGCAAAGATGAAGTGAGGAAAGCTAAGGCTCAAAATGAACTAAGGTTTGCGACCAAAGTCAAAAATAACAAAAAAAAAAAAGCTTTTCAACATGTAAAAAACAAGAAAAAAAGTGAAGGAAATGATTGGTCCATTAGTGGGGGAAAGTGGCAAGAAGGTGACAAGCAACAGGGAGAAAGCAGAACTATTTAACTCGTTTTTTTCATCTGTCTTTACACAAAGGGAAAAAACAGACCAACCTATCAAAAATAGTGCCATAAAAAACAGAATAGAAACACAAGTTAAGATAGGCAAGAAAATGGTAAGTGAGCACCTGTCCAGCCTAGACGAGTTCAAATCACCAGGACCAGATGGGTTACACCCCAAGGTTCTCAAGGAACTGGCAGATGTGATCTCAGAAACACTGAACTTTATTTTTCAAAGATCCTGGAGCACTGGGGAACTACCAGAGGACTGGAAAACAGCTGATGTAGTTCCCATCTTCAAAAAAGGAAAAAAAAAGGACCCAGGAAATTACAGACCTATCAGCCTGACCTCAATACCTGGGAAGATTCTGGAAAAGATAATCAAACAACAAATCAGAGAACACCTACAGGCAAACCAAGTCATTACTAAAAGCCAACACGGGTTTGTCAAAAACAGATCATGCCAGACAAATCTTACTGCATTCTTTGACCAAGTGACAAAATTAGTGGACCAGAGGAATGCTGTGGATATAATTTACTTGGACTTCAGTAAGGCATTTCACAAAATTGATCACAACCTACTACTTGATAAGACAGAAAAATGCAGGTTAGACAGCATCACCACCAGATGGATCCGTAGCTGGCTGACCGGCTGTACTCAGCGTGTGGTCCTCAATGGAACCACATCTACATGGAGGAAAGTGTGTAGTGGGGTGCCCCAGGGCTCTGTTCTGGGCCCAGTGCTCTTCAACATCTTCATCAATGATTTGGATGGGGGGATAGATGGGGAACTCATCAAATCTGCAGACAACACCAAGCTGACAGGAATAGCCAACACTCCAGAAAACAGGGTTAAGATACAGGAGGATCTGGACAGACTTGAACACTGGGCGCTATCTAACAAAATGAAATTCAATGGTGAAAAAAGTAAGGTTCTACATTTAGGCAAGAAAAACCAAATGTACAGGTATAGTATAGGGGGTACCTTGCTCAATAGTAGTAACTGTGAGAGGGATCTCGGAGTCCTAGTGGACAATCACTTAAGTATGAGCCAGCAGTGTGCTGCAGCTGCCAAAAAGGCCAACACAGTGCTAGGCTGCATTAACAGAGGGATAGAATCAAGATCACATGAAGTATTAATACCACTTTACAATGCCTTGGTAAGGCCACACTTCGAATACTGCATCCAGTTTTGGTCACCATGATGTAAAAAAGATGTTGAGACTCTAAAGAGTACGGAAAAGAGCAACAAAGATGATTAGGGGACTGGAGGCTAAAACATAAACGGTTGCTGGAATTGGGTATGTCTAGTTTAATGAAGAGAAGGACGAGGGGTGACATGATAGCAGTGTTCCGATATCTCAGGGGTTGCCACAAAGAAGAGGGAGTCAAGCTATTCTCCAAAGCGCCTGAAGGCAGGAAAAGAAGCAACGGGTGGAAACTAATCAAGGAGAGAAGCAACCTAGAACTAAGGAGAAACTTCCTGACAGAACAATTAACCAGTGGAACAACCTACCTCCAGAAGCGGTGAATGCTCCAACACTGGAAGTTTTTAAGAAGAGACTGGACAGCCATTTGTCCAAAATGGTATAGGGTTTCCTGCCTGAGCAGGGGGTTAGACTAGATTGTTGTTTTACCTGGCCAGGGCATCCAATTTGGCAAGATGCAGTATATTGGCCCAAATTTGGAAGTATGGACTATTATACTTGCAAAAATCTGGTGGAATATGTGATTAGGGAGAAGCGTAGTCAGAAAGAAATCAGCTATGCTAAGGCATGGAACCCTCTAGGTTCAGGATTTGTATCTCCTGAATTCTATAGTGCTAACAAGGAACCCGGTAGTACCAAACCAGTACACAATAATGGGAAAGATACCCCCTGATCATAAATGGTTTAGTGTTATAGACTTAAAGAATGCATTTTGGGCTTGTCCGTTAGCGGAACAGTCAAGGGATTTATTTGCCTTTGAATGGGAAAATCCTTATACTGGAAGGAAATCCCAATATTGGTGGACAGTGTTGCCACAAGGTTTCACTGAATCACCGAATCTGTTTGGGCAAGTGCTGGAGCCGGTTTTAGGAGAATTTGAGCCAGTGGTGAATACCAAGCTGCTGCAATATGTGGACGATCTTTTAATTTCTGGGTTAAAGAAATCCCAGGTCAAGGAGTCCACTGACAAGCTTTTAGTTTTTCGGGGGGGGGGGGGGGAGGACTGAGAGTGTCTAAATCCAAATTGCAATATGTGGAACTGGAAGTTAAGTATTTGGGTCACTTAATTAGTGAAGGGCAGAGGCAAATAACAAATTCTCAGATTGAAGGAATCTTAATACAACCTCTCCCCAACACTAAGAAGGGACTCAGAAAATTTCTGGGGCTGACAGTGTACTGTAGGCTTTGGATTGATGATTATGCATAAAAAACAAAGAAGCTATACTTAAAATTAATTGAGACTGAACCCGATAAGTTACAATGGACAGAGGAGAAAAAAGAATCATTTGAAAACTTAAAATCCGAGCTAGAACACGTGCCAGTGTTGAGTTTGCCTGATTTAAAGAAGCCGTTTCATTTGTTTGTGAATGCAACTAATGGGATCACTCAGGGCATGTTAGCTCAAACTTGGGCAGGGAAAAAGAAACCAGTAGCCTTTTTGTCAAAAATAATGGATCCTGTGTCTACAGCAGGCATGTCAAACTTGCGACGTCACGTGACATCGCGTGACGTATTGGGACTTTTTCCCCATTGCTAGCAATGGGGTGGGTGCGGTTTCGGTGTGACGCATCCGACCCGTGGGCCAGCAGTTTAACATGCCCGGTCTAAAGGGTGGCCAGTGTGTATTCAAGCAGTGGCTGCGGTAGCCCTCTTGGTACAAGAAAGTAGAAAACTAACCTTTGGGGGAGCGAGCCTTGATAGTTGGTACGCCTCACCAGGTCAGAACAATACTAAATCAAAAAGCCGGTTGGTGGCTCACTGACGCTAGAATTCTTAAATATGAGGCAGTCCTGGTAGAACAACCTGACTTGGTCCTAACAGTAGACCTTAATTTGAATCCGGCTCAATTCTTAGCATTGGAAAGGGACCCAGGAGTCCCTTTGGAACATGAGTGTTTGGAAGCGATCAATTTACAAACCAAGGTTAGACCTGAGTTGGAGGAGTTACTGCTAGAGAAGGGAATGCATGTGTTTATTGATGGTTCAAGCAAGATGTGTGAGGGCAAGAGGTTGAATGGATACGCTATAGTTGATGGAAAGCATAAGGTGTTACTTGAAGCAGGAAAGCTACCATTGAATTGGTCAGCCCAGACTTGCAAATTGTATGCTTTGAGACAAGCCTTGAGAATGCTTAAAGGAAAAGAGGGCAGTATATATACTGACTCTAAATATGCTTATGGCATTTTACAAACCTTTGGGAAAATCTGGACAGAGAGAGGATTGATAAATAGTAAGGGCAAAGAATTGGTGCATGTTCAGTTGATTGAAGAGTTATTGAAAGCAGCGGATCTGCCAGCTAAATTAGCCATAATACATGTAGAAGGACATCAAAGAGTTAAAACATTTGAAGGGGAAGGGAACAGACTAGTGGATGAAGAAGCTAAAAATGCAGCAGGGGGCAAGAGAGTGGAACAGAAAATGTATTTAGCCCCAACTTCGGAAGTCGCCGAGAATCCTGTATTTAGTGTAAAGGAGGAAGAAGAATTAAAACAGTGGGGGTGTACAAAAGACCCTCAGAGTGGTAAATACTTATTACCTGATGGAAGGCAAATGCTGAATAAATCTATAGCCAGAAATGTTTTAAGTATTTTACATCAGAACAGTCATTGGGGAACTCAGGCAATGGTTGATTTGTTTCTAAAGGACTATGGGTGTCCAGGAATATAACTTTAGCAAAGGAATTGTGTGAGCAATGTTTGCTGTAGAAAAGTTCATAAACAAGGACTGAGAAAACAAACCTTAGGGGGAAGACCTCCAGCTTTGAGGCCTTTTCAGAACTTTCAAGTAGATTACACTGAATTGCCTATGGTGGGAAGAATGAAATATCTATTGGTCATCATTGACCAGTTAACAGGATGGGTCGAGGCCTTTCCTTGCACACAAGCAACAGCAAATGTTACAAGTAAAATTTTGTTAGAACAAATAATACCCAGATATGGTATAATAGAAAACATTGATAGTGATTGTGGAACACACTTTACTGGGAAAGTTCTACAACAAGTAATGAAAGCCTTGGATATTCCATGGCATTTGCATGTTCCGTGGAGACCTCAGTCTTCATCGTGTGTGAAGAGAGCTAATGCAACTATAAAACAAATGTTGACCAAATTGACTATGGAATTGAACTTACCCTGAACTAAAATTTTACCTCTAGCATTGTTAAGAATGAGAACAAAACCTAGGAAAGATTTGGGATGTCCACAAGTTCCAGCCTGGTGATTGGGTCCTGATAAAGAGCTGGCAAGAAGAAAAGCTTACTCCAGCCTAGGATGGGCCCTATCAAGTCCTCCTAACAACTGAAATAACAGTTTGAACAAAACAAAAAGGGTGGAGCCATTATACCAGAGTAAAGGGACCTGTGAGCAAACCAAAAGAGTGGAAAGTAATTTCTGGAGAAGACCCACTGAGAATAAAAATTACCAAAAACTGATGTGGTCATTGTGAGATGAAGAAATAATAGCCTGGGTTTTGTTTGGATTTTTCTCGTTGCAGGAGTAGCAGTTTTCTGTTTGTTTGTTTTTAATCTGAGTGGTGGAGTATGCTGTTCCATCAAAAAGTTCCAGAGGAAGCTGTGGACCTCCGCACTCTACAAACCTCTACATAGTGTGTTGGTTCTGTGATTGCAATTGTCTCACTGAATGTTGTTGTTACCATTGTTGTGATTGTGGACCTACATGTGGTTGTGACACCCCCTGTGATATTATAATAATTGAAGATTGAATATAAGACTGATGTGTAGGCAGGAAGAAGACATAGTAGTGAGCCCCATTAAGAATATAAGTTTGGACACAGTAATCTTGTCAGATAATCCTGAATGGGAACCCCCGGAACTCATAACAGAAGAGTTATTAGAATTGCTGCAAGTATGGAATGGAGAATAATGGTATTGGTATTTATTTTCTCTTATATGTTTAATCTCAGCTAACAGTTTAGGAATATGGGAAGATAATACTGTATTAAGGGATGCAGCCAGGTATGCACAAGTCCTGAACATTACTGACTGTTGGATATGCCAACATATGCCTGTACAGGCAGGAGGAAGCCTATTACTATAGGCTGTCCCCTTAAATAAATCAAGCTGGCAAACCCCGACCTGGACTACAGTAGATTATAAAGAATACTATTTTGAGATCAGGGGCTAGAATACCATCCCTAGACACGTTATGTATTAGGCATAACAATATTTCTTCAAAATGGAGGTTAGGAGACTACCCCCTTTGTAATTACACTCTTACAGTGAATGCCTCTGGCAGTGGATTTCTAGAAGGAATACAATGTGAGAAGTGGTATGGTAAAAATACTATGGCATGCATATTGCTGGAATTCCTGAGCCTAATTGCATTCCATGGAGTCCAAAGTGAAAATGGCATCAATATAGGATTTCTTACAGGTATGGGCTCATGTGGCCAGCCATGGCCATATGTTTGATCTTGCCAACGCTGAGGCCATATCCTGTGATGCCACCAAATGTGGCCGACTGCTCAAGGAGGCCTGGCTATCTGACGAGGACTCAATTAATCGATGCATAGACCTACTACCTGCTTATCAGACACTCGGGGTGAAAGGGACAGCACCGTAACTCACAACGAATGCAACCACCCCATTCCTTGCAGGATCAGAACAGCATAGCTGTAGATGAAACAACTGTGACCCCCAGGGAGGACAGTGAATCCGTAGCGTGCTCTGAATTCAACTCTGGGACGGATGTTCAGGCTCAGTTAGAAGAAAGGGGGGAGGGGAGCAAAGAGCAAAAGCAGCTGGATAATCAGCCTCTGGGCGTTTGCATGCACGCTAAGGGAGCGACTGCAGGGGGGGGGGGGGGAAACAGCTTGTGAACTTGCCAATATGCTCATAGGTGCGGGACGACTAGGAGCATTACGGCCAATCAAAGCAAATGGACCAGTGACTCGCTCAAGGAGCAGGGCGCAGAAGCAGCTGGCCGTATAAGTAAACTCCCCGATCCTTTACTTTCACTCTGACGATGTCGGTAGTTTGGCCGACGAAAGCTAAGTGGTTTTATATTAAACAGTTTTGTTTATACTTTTATCCTGGTGCTTGATTTCTTTTGTTTTTCTAACATGCACACACCCAGGATTCGCGTTTTTAATGCAATTAAAGGCATATATATATAACAAACCCCTAAACACAGATCCCACCACCTACCTGGAAAAAACCACCAGATCCAAAATAAAAGCCTCCCCCATTAGCGAAGAGATCCAGCAAAGAATCATTCCCAGAGAGAAATCATCCAGATGCCCCAAACTCTATGGTCTCCCCAAGATACACAAAGAAGGAACCCCACTCAAACCCATAGTCAGCTCCATAGGCTCACCTCTACAAAACCTATCCAAATTTCTCGCCAAACAACTACAGCCCTACGCAGAATCCATCACCTCACACGTAAAAAACTCATTCCAGTTTATAGAGATCATAAAGAAAAAAACTTACAGCCCAGCGACCTACTCGTGAGCTTCGATGTCATATCCCTCTTCACCCAAGTGCCTATCAAAGAAGCCTGACAGCTATCCAAAACAAATATAACCCCCCCAAACACATCCTAGATCGGACCAACCACTGCCTATCCAACACATACTTCATCTATAACGGACAAAAATACAAACAAACAGAAGGAGCACCCATGGGATCACCCCTCTCACCTGTCATTGCAAACCTCTACATGGAACACTTTGAAACCCAAGCTCTAGAAAAATCGGATCACAAACCCAAACTCTGGCTCAGATACGTAGACGACACCTTCATAATCTGGCCACATGGGAAAGAAAAACTGGACAACTTCCTCACACACCTCAACAGCCTACACCCCAAAATACAGTTCACCATGGAAACAGAAGCTAACAACCAACTTCCCTTCCTGGATGTCTTAGTCTACAAGAAATCCAATGGCTCCCTAGGACACACCATCTACCAGAAGAAAACACACACAAACCGCTATCTGCACGCTCTCTCACACCACCACCCAGCACAGATCAACTCGGTAGCCAAGACACTCATCTCCAGAACAAAACGCTTAGCTGATGAACAACATCTAAAAACCGAACTACACACTCTCACCAATGTACTAACATCCAATGGATTCTAAAGAAATAAGATTACAAACCTAATCCAAAAAGAAATCCCCACTAAAATCCAAGACAGAGAACAAGAAAATGGCAAAGCCCTCCTCCCATACATAAAAGGCACCACAGACAGAATCAGCAAGATCCTCCATAAACACAACATCAAAACAGTATTCTGCACAAACAGAAAAATATCCACTATCCTAAGAAACCCCAAAGATAAAATTGAGTTAGAAAATCAAGGAGTATATGAAATCCCATGCACTGCTTGTCCCAACACATACATCGGACAAACCAACAGAAGAATAAGTACACGCATTGAAGAACATAAGAACTCAGTCAAAAAAGAGGAACCAACTTCTTCCCTGGTCCAACACCCATTCACTCCATCACCGGCAGCCCAGTAAAGACAACTTCACTCTGTTGTCGGAAAGGACTAATATCCAGCCAAACAATAGCCGACGGCCTGAGACCCCCCGGAGCACCGCAATAGAAACGTGATCACCACGCCAAGAAACACCTGCCGGGGCCAGGGATTTAATTTCCGACACATTAGACATCTTCTCTGCCTCCTCAGAAACCCCCGCCTCCTCAGAAACCCCCGTGATGACTAACCCGTATGTCGGTCGATCGGAGATGCGCTCGCCTCCGTGGAGTGTAACGAGAGCTCGGATTGACAGTTTGACCACACCCCCTACAGACACACAAGGAGAGTGCTACCGTAAACCCCCTGCCGAAGGAATAATCACGCGATCTCGGAAGGCAGCATTACCAGCTGGGGTGAATGGTAGTGTGTGCATTTCACCAGGATCCGCATCGCGCTTTACATCACACCCCTTCCGGGGGAGAAGCGAGGAAAGCCGACCCACTGGAGTTTGCAAGCAACCAATTTTGGGGATTTTGACGGCCTCGATGATCGGTCAACATGATTTACAGTCCAACCCCCACAATGGGTTGGCAGTTGTTCAAAAAAAGGGGAGAACAACTGTTACGGAACTTAGCAAGGCTGGGAAAGCTGGGAAAATGGTGCGTGGGGGAGAACCATGCAGTGAGAGCACAAGTACATTACCCAGAGTGAGGCTTCGTTGTAAAATACATCATGATGTTAAGGGTAGATGTCAGAATGGTGGAGAAGGGGAGGGCCCTAAACTCACGGAGAGTTCAAAGGAAGAGAGAAGGGGGAGACGACTTGGTGGTGGGGATGACACCTCGAGTTGGAATGAGATCGAGGATCCTCCTAGACCACGGATACGGATGAGTAGAGAGTCGGAGGCTTGTTTAAACTCTGATGAGGGATGCGTAATACAAGTAGATGAGTCACTCAATCATGCAGCAATTGCAACGAATGCTATGATTGGCCGACCTGGACCTATTACACAATCCAGGAGTCGAGCGCAGGCGTTAACTTACATATAAATGTTTACTCCCATTGATTTGTGTACGCCCTGATGAAGTTGGCAGGAGCCAATGAAAGCTAGGTTGCTAATTTTTAAAACTTGTAATGTTTTTATTTAAAACTTCTGTTTTATATTAAAACTTTTAATGTTTTAACTTTTCCTGGTGATCATATTTTATTCTATATATATATATATATATATATTTTATTCTCACCATGTACACACCCAGGAATCATGCTTCTATTTTTAATATTCTTTTATATATATATTGTTGTTGTTAATTGCGAAGTCGTGTCCGACCCATCCCGACCCCATGGACAACTTTTAGTACTGTCCATGGGGTTTTCATGGCAAAGATACTGGAGTGGTTTGCCATTTCCTTCTCCAGTGGATCACATTTTGTCAGAACTCTCTGCTATAACCTGTCCGTCTTGGGTGGCCCTGCACGGCATAGCTTATAGCTTCATTGAGTTACGCAAGCCCCTTCGCCATGACAAGGCAGTAATCCATAAAGGGGTATATATATATATATATATATATATATATATATATATATATATATATATATATATATATATATATATATATATATATATATATATTTAGGTTTTTGCTAACAAAGAATAAAGAGAGAATGGTATAGCTATTTCGGGTTCCTTTACCATTCTCTCTTTATTCTTTGTTAGCAAAAACCTAAAAATGTAAAATGATGTCGCAGTTAGTGACTGCTGCTTGTGGATGGCTCTAGATTGAGCTGATACAGGCAAAAGAAAAGAAAAGAAAGAAGATTTCTTTCTCCCATATCTGGGCTGACAGGGTGTTCATTCAAGGTAAATATATATATATATATATATATATATATATATATATATATATATATATATATATATATATATATATATATATATATATTTGTTTTCTGAGGTTTTTGCGGGTGTTTGTATGTAGGTCTTTGGTTATTTGGGTTTTCTCCCGCGTCAAATTGGAAGTGTCTTGGCGACGTTTCGATGAAGTCTCATTCGTCATCTTCAGGCTGGTGTCTTTGGCTTCGTGCTTCTAGGAGCAATGTGTGATCGTAGCTGTTTCTTCCTTTTAACTGCCAGTCGGAGTATGAACTGATTGGGTGAGAGCTTGGCTGTGTTCTGATTGGGTGGAGGTGTGTTCTGATTGGTTAGGATCTTGGCTGTGCTCTGATTGGATGGAGGAGTGTTCTGTTTGGGTGGGGGCTTTGTTGTGCTCGGGTTAGTCTGAGTTGCAGGGGGATGTGAGATGGTGAGCTGCATTGCTGTTGCTTGGCTTCGCTTTCGTGGTCATGCCTCATATTCATGGTGGGTGTCAGTTTGCTTCATGTATGGATTGGAGGGGTTTAAAGTGGCTAATGATGCAGCTGTGGTCTGGCTTCTAGTTTGTGGTCGTGCTTCATCATCGGTGTGAGTTTGGGTTTGCTTTTTGCGTGGATGTGTGGTGGTGACATCCTGTGTGGTTATCGTGAGTGTGGGTCTGGTGTCATTCTTTGTGTTAGGGACTCGTTTGTCAATAAGGGCGGGTTTCCAAATGGCTGGTAGGCGGGAGGTATCATCTCGTTTGTTCATGCTGTGTGGGCGTTTTTCTGTCTCAATGGCTTCTCTGATTATTCTGTTATTAAAGTGTGCAGTTTTGGCAATAGTTCTGGTCTTTTTAAAGTCAATTTCATGTCCTGTGGCTTGAAGGTGTTGGACCAGGGAAGAAGTTGGTTCCTCTTTTTTGACTGAGTTCTTATATTCTTCAATGCGTGCACTTATTCTTCTGTTGGTTTGTCCGATGTATGTGGTGGGACAAGCAGTGCATGGGATTTCATATATTCCTTGATTTTCTAACTCAATTTTGTCTTTGGGGTTTCTTAGGATGGTGGATATTTTTCTGTTTGTGCAGAATGCTGTCTTGATGTTGTGTTTGTTGAGGATCTTGCTGATTCTGTCTGTGGTGCCTTTTATGTATGGGAGGAGGGCTTTGCCGTTTTCTTGTTCTCTGTCTTGGGTTTTTGTGGGGGTTTGTTTTTGGATTAGTTTGGTAATCTTATTTCTTTGGAATCCATTGGATGTTAGTACATTAGTGAGAGTGTGTAGTTCGGTTTTTAGGTGCTGTTCATCAGCTAAGCATTTTGTTCTAGAGATGAGTGTCTTGGCTACGGAGTTGATATGTGCTGGGTGGTGGTGTGAGCGAGCGTGCAGATAGCGGTTTGTGTGTGTTTTCTTCTGGTAGATGGTGTGTCCTAGGGAGCCATTGGATTTCTTGTAGACTAAGACATCCAGGAAGGGAAGTTGGTTATTAGCTTCTGTTTCCATGGTGAACTGTATTTTGGGGTGTAGGCTGTTGAGGTGTGTGAGGAAGTTGTCCAGTTTTTCTTTTCCATGTGGCCAGATTATGAAGGTGTCGTCTACGTATCTGAGCCAGAGTTTGGGTTTGTGATCAGATTTTTCTAGAGCTTGGGTTTCAATGTGTTCCATGTAGAGCAGCGGTACTCAACCTGTGGGTCGCGACCCCATCCAATCAGAGCACAGTCAAGCTCCTAACCAATCAGAACACACCTCCACCTAATCAGAACACAGCCAAGCTCTCACCCAATCAGTTCATACCCCCACTGGCAGTTAAAAGGAAGAAACAGCTATGATCACACATTGCTCCTAGAAGCACGAAGCCAAAGACACCAGCCTGAAGATGACAAATGAGACTTCATCGAAACGTCGCCAAGACACTTCCAATTTGACGCTGGAGAAAACCCAAATAACCAAAGACCTACATACAAACACCCGCGAAAACCTCAGAAAACAAATATTGTACCTCTACGGCGAGGAAATCCGCCATGTGACCAGGACCTATGAAAAACTCGAAGTCCAAACAGCTTCCATTTTATGTGACATCGCATTCCTACGCAACTGCCGAGATCAAAATTTAATCCCCACAGGTTTCCAGTTGAAATTCCACTCCAAATCTGCAGCCACCAAATGCATCCTGAAAAGAACAGAATTGGCCCTAATCAGAAATGAACTTCACACAAAAAGATTCCTCCTAGACTGAATCAACAAAGATCTCCTCACACTTCACCTCAAACTCAGCAACAAGACCCACCCCGCACTTTGGGATAAATCCAAACAACTTGCCGTCTGTAGAGCCGAAACACAGACCACCCTCAAGACAGACACACACACCAACAAACTCCGAAGACTACAAGAACGCCAGAAACAAACCCCTCCTCCCTCACAGCCACACATGAACCAAACAGTGCATAACATCTCAGATAGGATCCTCACCAAAGCCGAAACCAATGTCCTTTCCAAAGGATTCAACTTTGCAGTCGCTCCCAAACACA
Organism: Crotalus adamanteus; assembly: GCA_039797435.1. Classification (NCBI taxonomy): domain Eukaryota; kingdom Metazoa; phylum Chordata; class Lepidosauria; order Squamata; family Viperidae; genus Crotalus; species Crotalus adamanteus. The sequence goes on along the minus strand of CM077935.1, from coordinate 339,384 downwards.
TCCCCACTGAAACCATTATCTGCGGAGTTGAAACCAGCATGACCAAAATCAACCCCGACGACGTTAACAGAATCAGACTCGAAATCACCAACATCCTCTGCACCAGCAAGCCACCCAAAAGCAACTTACCCAAAGAGGAACAGACAGCACTACTTAACCTGAAAGAAGACACCAGCATAATAATCCTACCAGCAGACAAGGGCAACGCCACGGTGGTTATGAACACATATGACTACCAAACCAAATTAACCAACCTACTCCAAGACTCTACATACAAACCCCTAAGCACAGATCCTACCACCTACCTGGAAAAAACCACCAGATCCAAAATAAAATTCTCCCCCATTAGCGAAAAGGTCCAGCAAAGAATCATTCCCAGAGAGAAATCATCCAGATGCCCTAAGCTCTATGGTCTCCCCAAGATACACAAAGAAGGAACCCCACTTAGACCCATAGTCAGCTCCATAGGCTCACCTCTACAAAACCTATCCAAATTTCTCGCCAAACAACTACAGCCCTATGCAGAATCTATCACCTCACACGTAAAAAACTCATTCCATTTCTTAGAGATCATAAAGAAACAAAACTTACAGCCCAGCAACCTACTCGTGAGCTTCGATGTCATATCCCTCTTCACCCAAGTGCCAATCAAAGAAGCCTTGACAGCTATCCAAAACAAATATAACCCCCCCCAAACACATCCTAGATCTGACCAACCACTGCCTATCCAACACATACTTCATCTATAACGGACAAAAATACAAACAAATAGAAGGAGCACCCATGGGATCACCCCTCTCACCTGTCATTGCAAATCTCTACATGGAACACTTTGAAACCCAAGCTCTAGAAAAATCTGAACACAAACCCAAACTCTGGCTCAGATACGTAGACGACACCAGCATATCAGACCATGAAGGCATGGGAAATGTGTAGACGACCTGGGAAAAAACATCTGAGTAACAAAAACTCTGGGTGTCCATTAGATGAAACTGGCAACAAAGAAGAGAGACATCTACAATCTAGACCCCCTTTAGTTAACGATTCGTGTGTACATCCGCCGTTAATTAAGAAATTTATTGATATTAGTGGCCCATCCTCGGATGCCCCAGACACCTCCTTGCATTGTACCCAATACTCAAGAATAAGAACAACAAGTGTCCCAATTAACACAAAACAAACTCGCTACTCCAGTGACCATATCGGCTCCACTGTCCCCAATGGTGCCCCCGCTACAACGCACCTGGTCGCCGGTGCCTTGGAAATGGATAGGAATTCAAAAAAGGCAACACCTACTACGAGCGACGGCAGAATAACACCTTTGCTATGCGGCCACACCGATCAGAGCCACCGAGACAGAGACATGCCTTCAATGGATGTACAGAAGATCAATACTTACAGCCGCCCCATTATGGGGGTGGTCACGCGCTCCCGGAGAGCGGCGTTACAGAAGACTGAAAGAGAGGCAACCGCATTGAGAGTTGCACCAGATAGCACGAAGGAGGAGCACGGAGGATGCGATATGCTGGGAACAGTGGGGGGAAATAAAAGTGTGGATGAGATTGGTGGCAAGGATTGTGGGGGGTTTGTGTGTGTTTTCTTCTGGTAGATGGTGTGTCCTAGGGAGCCATTGGATTTCTTGTAGACTAAGACATCCAGGAAGGGAAGTTGGTTATTAGCTTCTGTTTCCATGGTGAACTGTATTTTGGGGTGTAGGCTTTTACGCGGGAGAAAACCCGAATAACCAAAGACCTATATATATATATATATATATATGATTAGAAATAAAAACAAAAATGCGACTCTTGGGAGTATTCATATTGTCAAAATAATGATCACCAAGAGAATATCTATCAAAAATAGAATTTAATCCACCAAGCTTTCGTCAAATACATTTGACATCGTCAGGGTTAAAAGGCAAACGCCGGGGGAAGTCTTATATGTTGTTGTTAATTGCGAAGTCGTGTCCGACCCATCGCGACCCCATGGACAACGTTCCTCCAGGTCTTCCTGTCCTCTACCATCTTCTGGAGTCCATTTAAATTCACACCTACTGCTTCAGTGACTCCATCCAGCCATCTCATTCTCTGTCGTCCCCTTCTTCTATTGCCCTCAATCTTTCCCAGCATTAGGCTCTTCTCCAGTGAATCCTTCCTTCTCATTAGGTGGCCAAAGTACTTGAGTTTCAACTTCAGGATCTGGCCTTCTAAAGAGCAGTCGGGGTTGATCTCTTCTAGGACTGACCGGTTTGAACGCCTTGCAGTCCAAGGGACTCGCAGGAGTCTTCTCCAGCACCATAGTTCAAAGGCCTCAATTCTTTTGCACTCAGCCTTTCTTATGGTCCAACTTTCACAGCCATACATTGCAACTGGGAAAACCATGGCCTGGACTATACGCACTTTTGTTGGCAGGGTGATGTCTCTGCTTTTTAGAATGCTGCCTAGATTTGCCATAGCTTTCCTCCCCAGGAGCAAGCGTCTTTTAATTTCTTGGCTGCAGTCCCCATCTGAGGTGATCTTGGAGCCCAGAAAAATAAAATCTGTCACTACCTCCATTTCTTCCCCATCTATTTGCCAGGAATTGAGAGGGCCGGATGCCATGATTTTGGTTTTCTTAATGTTGAGTTTCAAGCCAACTTTTGCACTCTCCTCCTTCACCCGCATCAAGAGGCTCTTTAGTTCCTCTTCACTTTCTGCCATCAGAGTGGTATCATCTGCATATCTTAGGTTGTTGATATTTCTCCCGGCAATCTTAATTCCAACTTTTGATTCATCTAGCCCTGCCTTTCTCATGATGTGCTCTGCATATAAGTTAAATAGGCAGGGCGACAGTATACAGCCTTGCCGGACTCCTTTTCCAATTTTGAACCAATCAGTGGTTCCGTGTTCGGTTCTCACTGTTGCTTCTTGACCCACATATAGGTTTCTCAAGAGACAAATGAGATGGTCTGGTACTCCCATCTCTTTAAGGACTTGCCACAATTTGTTGTGATCCACACAATCAAAGGCTTTTGCATAGTCAATGAAGCAGAAGTAGATGTTTTTCTGGAACTCCCTAGCTTTCTCCATGATCCAGCGTATGTTGGCAATTTGATCTCTAGTTCCTCTGCCTCTTTGAAATCCTGCCTGTACTTCTGGTAGTTCTCGATCCACATACTGCTGGAGTCTAGCTTGTAGGATTTTAAGCATAACTTTACTAGCATGTGAAATGAGTGCAATGGTGCGATAGTTTGAACATTCTTTGGCATTGCCTTTCTTTGGAATTGGAATGTAAACTGACCTTTTCCAATCCTGTGGCCACTGTTGAGTTTTCCAAATTTGCTGGCAAATTGAATGTAGCACTTTTACTGCATCATCTTTTAAGATTTTGAATAGCTCAGCTGGAATACTGTCACCTCCACTAGCTTTGTTGTTGCTCAGATTTTCTAAGGCCCATTTCACTTCACATTCTAGGATGTCTGGTTCGAGGTCAATGACCATCTCATTGTGGTTATCTGGGATGTTAAGCTCATTCTTGTATAGTTCTTCTGTGTAGTTTTGCCATCTCTTCTTAATCTCTTCTGCCTCTGTTAGGTCTCTGCCATTTTGGTCCTTTATCATGCCCATCTTTGCATGAAACGTTCCCTTCATATCTCCAATTTTCTTGAAGAGATCTCTGGTCCTCCCTATTCTGTTGTTTTCTTCTATTTCTTTGCACTATTCATTTAAGAAGGCATTCTTATCTCTTCTAGCTACTCTCTGGAATTCTGCATTCAATTGGGTGTATCTTTCTCTTTCTCCTTTGCCTTTCGCTTCCCTTCTTTCCTCAGCTATTTGCAAAGCTTCCTCAGACAGCCATTTTGCTTTCTTGCATTTCTTTTTCTTTGGGATGGTTTTAGTTGCTACCTCTTGTACAATGTTGCGAACTTCCATCCATAGTTCTTCAGGCACTCTGTCTATCAGATCCAGTTCCTTAAATCTATTTGTCACCTCTACTGTATATTCATCAGGAATATGATTTAGTTCATACCTGAGTGGCCTAGTGCTTTTCCCTACTTTTTTCAATTTAAGCCTAAATTTTGCAACGAGAAGCTCATGATCTGAGCCACAGTCAGCTCCTGGTCTTGTTTTTACTGACTGTATAGAGCTTCTCCATCTTTGGCTGCAGAGCACATAGTCAATCTGATTTCTATGTTGACCGTCTGGTGATGTCCATGTGTAGAGCCGTCTCTTGGGTTGTTGGAAAAGAGTGTTTGTTATGACCATTGTATTCTCTTGACAAAATTCTATTAGCCTGTGCCCTGCTTCATTTTGTACTCCAAGGCCAAACCTGCCTGTTATTCCGGTTATCTTTTGGCTTCCTACCTTAGCATTCCAATCCCCCATGATGATAAGGACATCATTTTTTGGTGTTAATTCTATAAGGTGCTGTAGGGCTTCATAGAACCGGTCAATTTCATCCTCTTCAGCACCAGTGGTTGGGGCATAGATTTGGACTACTGTGATATTGAATGGTTTGCCTTGGATTCGAATAGAGATCATTCTGTCATTTTGAGGATTGTATCCCAGTATTGCTTTTCCTATTCTTTTATTGACTATGAAGGCTACTCCATTTCTTCTGAGGGATTCTTGCCCACAGTAGTATACCTGATGGTCATCTGAGTTAAATTCACCCATTCCTGTCCATTTTAGTTCGCTGATTCCTAAGATGTCGATGTTCAGTCTTGTCATCTCTTTTTTGACTACGTCTAGCTTGCCTTGATTCATGGATCTTAAATTCCAGGTTCCTATGGAGAAAAAATCTTTACAGCATTGGACTTTCCTTTCACCACCAGATATATCCACAGCTGAGCGTCCTTTCGGCTTTGGCCCAGTCGCTTCATTCTTTCTGGCGCTACTAGTACTAGCCCTCTGCTCTTCCCCAGTAGCATATTGGACACCTTCCGACCTGAGGGGCTCATCTTCCAGCGTCATATCTTTTTTCCTTTTAGTACTGTCCATGGGGTTTTCATGGCAAAAATACTGGAGTGGTTTGCCATTTCCTTCTCCAGTGGATCACATTTTGTCAGAACTCTCTGCTATAACCTGTCCGTCTTGGGTGGCCCTGCACGGCATAGCTTATAGCTTCATTGAGTTACGCAAGCCCCTTCGCCACGACAAGGCAGTAATCCATAAAGGGGAAGTCTTATATACAGTTGTTTAATGCCTGTTTCCGGCTCCTGGAGCGTGTCATCGGCCCCAGCTGATTGAGTTGAGTCCCAAGCACATGCCCCACATCAGCATCTATCCTCTTTCCATTGCTAATTTGCATTCTGTCATACGTTACTCCATTAGCTGTTTCAGGGTTGGTCCGGTTGGGGGTCAGGATCTTTTCTCCTCCCCTGCTCATAACTCCCCCACCATCCCACACACGGCTTCCCTTAGGGAGCAGGGGTGGGCAATTATTTAAATTGCTTCCAATATCCCTGCAAGCAATTCTTTGTGTTAGGGACTCGTTTGTCAATAAGGGCGGGTTTCCAAATGGCTGGTAGGCGGGAGGTATCATCTCATTTGTTCATGCTGTGTGGGCGTTTTTCTATCTCAATGGCTTCTCTGATTATTCTGTTATTAAAGTGTGCAGTTTTGGCGATAGTTCTGGTCTTTTTAAAGTCAATTTCATGTCCTGTGGCTTGAAGGTGTTGGACCAGGGAAGAAGTTGGTTCCTCTTTTTTGACTGAGTTCTTATATTCTTCAATGCGTGCACTTATTCTTCTGTTGGTTTGTCCGATGTATGTGGCCCACAAAGTCAGCTGCATTAGAACTCTTTTCAAGAGGATCGACTCCCACTGCAATATGGCCAGAGCGAAGGTGGAAGAGAAGAAATATCTCTTTCACATTTGCAGGCTCAATGGGTACCCAGCCAGGTACATTAAGCGACATGGTATACTCTATAGACCCCCTCATGTTCAACAGATGGGGGCACCAGCATCCCTGACGACACGTGTCACCCTCCTTTACGTCAGCAGTGTCTCAGAGGCTACGGCCAGAATACTGGCACCCCATAACGTGAGGGTGGCACATAAACCTGGCCGCACGCTATGTTCATGTATTATGAGGCCAAAAGACCCACTCCCCACGTCAGAGAAATCAGGGGTTGTTTACAAAATCAGCTGTAAGGACTGCACCTCTAACTACGTGGGTGAGACCTCTAAGAGGGTAAAAACAAGGGTCCAGGAGCACAAGTTGGCCATAAGAAAAGGAGAGCAGTACTCCCAGATCCTCACACATATGATGGACTTTGGGCACAAATTCGATTTTGAGGGTGTGACTGTGGTTGCTAGCGACGTTACAAAGAGCGGCAGGTTGCTTAAAGAAGCGTGGCTTTCACAAGAGGAGTCGATTAATCGGCATATAGACTTGCGCCCTACACACCTAACATTAAGAGCGTGGGAAGCCCGCAACCATTCACTCCATCACCGGCAGCCCAGTAAAGACAACTTCACTCTGTTGTCGGAAAGGACTAATATCCAGCCAAACAATAGCCGACGGCCTGAGACCCCCCGGAGCACCGCAATAGAAACGCGATCACCACACCAAGAAACACCTGCCGGGGCCAGGGATTTAATTTCCGACACATTAGACATCTTCTCCGCCTCCTCAGAAACCCCCGCCTCCTCAGAAACCCCCGTGATGACTAACCCGTATGTTGGTCGATCGGAGATGCGCTCGCCTCCGTGGAGTGTAACAAGAGCTCGGATTGACAGTTTGACCACACCCCCTACAGACACACAAGGAGAGTGCTACCATAAACCCCCTGCCGAAGGAATAATCACGTGATCTCGGAAGGCAGCATTACCAGCTGGGGTGAATGGTAGCGTGTGCATTTCACCAGGATCCGCATCGCGCTTTACATCACACCCCTTCCGGGGGAGAAGCGAGGAGAGACGACCCACTGGAGTTTGCAAGCAACCACCTTTGGGGATTTTGACGGCCTCGATGATCGGTCAACATGATTTACAGTCCAACCCCCACAATGGGTTGGCAGTTGTTCAAAAAAAGGGGAGAACAACTGTTACGGAACTTAGTGAGGCTGGGAAAAATGGTGCGTGGGGGAGAACCATGCAGTGAGAGCACAAGTGCATTACCCAGAGTGAGGCTTCGTTGTAAAAAACATCATGATGTTAAGGGTAGATGTCAGAATGGTGGAGAAGGGGAGGGCCCTAAACTCACAGAGAGTTCAAAGGAAGAGAGAAGGGGGAGACGACTTGCAGCAATTGCAACATGCAGCAATTGCAACAAATGCTATGATTGGCCGACCTGGACCTATTACACGATCCAGGAGTCGAGCGCAGGCATTAACTTACATATAAATGTTTACTCCCATTGATTTGTGTACGCCCTGATGAAGTTGGCAGGAGCCAATGAAAGCTAGGTTGCTAATTTTTAAAACTTTTAATGTTTTTATTTAAAACTTGTTTTATATTAAAAGGTTTAGTGTTTTAACTTTTCCTGGTGATCATATTTTATTCTATATATATATATATATATATATATATATATATATATATATATATATATATATATATATATGTTTTCTGAGGTTTTCGCGGGTATTTGTATGTAGGTCTTTGGTTGTTCGGGTTTTCTCCCACGTAAAATTGGAAGTGTCTTGGCGACGTTTCGACGAAGTCCCATTCGTCATCTTCAGGCTGGTGCTTTCAGCTTCGTGCCTCGAGCAGCAGTGTGTGGTCTTGGCTGTTTCTTCCTTTTAACTGCCAGTGGAGGTATGAACTGATTGGGTGGGAGCTTGGCTGTGTTCTGATTGGGTGGAGGTGTGTTCTGATTGGTTAGGGGCTTGACTGTGCTCTGATTGGCTGGGGGGTTGGCTGTGCTCTGATTGGCTGGGGGGTTGGCTGTGCTCTGATTGGCTGGGGGAGTGTTCTGTTTGGTTGTGCTCAGGTTAGTCTGAGTTGCAGAGGGATTCAAGATTTTGGGCTGCCCTGCCATTCCTTGGCTTCGCGTTCGTGGTCGTGCTTCCTCTTCATGGAGGGTGTCAGTTTGCTTCATGTATGGGTTGGGGGGGTTTAAAGTGGCTAATGATGCAGCTGTGGTCTGGCTTCTGGTTTGTGGTCGTGCCTCATAGTCAGTGTGGCTTTGGGTTTGTTTTTTGCGTGGATGTTTGGTGGTGACCTCCTGTGTGGTTTTTGTGAGTGTGGGTCTGGTATCATTTTTTGTGTTAGGGAGTCGTTTGTCAATGAGGGCGGGTTTCCAAATGGCTGGTAGGCGGGAGGTATCATCTCGCTTGTTCATGCTGTGTGGGCGTTTTTCTATCTCGATGGCTTCTCTGATTATTCTGTTATTAAAATGTTCACTTTTAGCAATGGTTCTGGTATTTTTAAAGTCAATTTCATGTCCTGTAGCTTTAAGGTGTTGGACCAGGGAAGATGTTGGTTCCTCTTTTTTGACTGAGTTCTTATGTTCTTCAATGCGTGCACTTATTCTTCTGTTGGTTTGTCCGATGTATGTGGTGGGACAAGTGGTGCATGGGATTTCGTATACTCCTTGATTTTCTAATTCAATTTTATCTTTGGGGTTTCTAAGGATGGTGGATATTTTTCTGTTTGTGCAGAATGCTGTTTTGATGTTGTGTTTATGGAGGATCTTACTGATTCTGTCTGTGATGCCTTTTATGTATGGGAGGATGGCTTTGCCGTTTTCTTGTTCTTTGTCTTGGATTTTAGTGGGGGTTTCTTTTTGGATTAGGTTTGTAATCTTATTTCTATGGAATCCATTGGATGTTAGTACATTGGTGAGAGTGTGTAGTTCGGGTTTTAGGTGTTGTTCGTCAGCTAAGTGTTTTGTTCTGGAGATGAGTGTCTTGGCTACAGAGTTGATCTGTGCTGGGTGGTGGTGTGAGAGAGCGTGCAGATAGCGGTTTGTGTGTGTTTTCTTCTGGTAGATGGTGTGTCCTAGGGAGCCATTGGATTTCTTGTAGACTAAGACATCCAGGAAGGGAAGTTGGTTGTTAGTTTCTGTTTCCATGGTGAACTGTATTTTGGGGTGTAGGCTGTTGAGGTGTGTGAGGAAGTTGTCCAGTTTTTCTTTCCCATGTGGCCAGATTATGAAGGTGTCGTCTACGTATCTGAGCCAGAGTTTGGGTTTGTGATCCGATTTTTCTAGAGCTTGGGTTTCAAAGTGTTCCATGTAGAGGTTGGCAATGACAGGTGAGAGGGGTGATCCCATGGGTGCTCCTTCTGTTTGTTTGTATTTTTGTCCATTATAGATGAAGTATGTGTTGGATAGGCAGTGGTTGGTCAGATCTAAGATGTGTTTGGGGGGGTTATATTTGTTTTGGATAGCTGTCAAGGCTTCTTTGATAGGCACTTGGGTGAAGAGGGATATGACATCGAAGCTCACTAGTAGGTCGCTGGGCTGTAAGTTTTGTTTCTTTATGATCTCTATAAACTGGAATGAGTTTTTTACGTGTGAGGTGATGGATTCTGCATAGGGCTGTAGTTGTTTGGCGAGAAATTTGGCTAGGTTTTGTAGAGGTGAGCCTATGGAGCTGACTATGGGTCTGAGTGGGGTTCCTTCCTTGTGTATCTTGGGGAGACCATAGAGTTTGGGGCATCTGGATGATTTCTCTCTGGGAATGATTCTTTGCTGGATCTCTTCGCTAATGGGGGAGGCTTTTATTTTGGATCTGGTGGTTTTTTCCAGGTAGGTGGTGGGATCTGTATTTAGGGGTTTGTATGTGGAGTCTTGGAGTAGGTTGGTTAATTTGGTTTGGTAGTCAGATGTGTTCATAACCACCGTGGCGTTGCCCTTGTCTGCTGGTAGGATTATTATGCTGGTGTCTTCTTTAAGGTTACGTAGTGCTGTCTGTTCCTCTTTGGGTAAGTTGCTTTTGGGTGGCTTGCTGGTGCAGAGGATGTTGGTGATTTCGAGTCTGATTCTGTTGGCGTCGTCGGGGTTGATTTTAGTCAGGCTGGTTTCAACTCCACATATAATGGTTTCAGTGGGGATGTGTTTGGGAGCGACTGCAAAGTTGAATCCTTTGGAAAGGACATTGGTTTCGGCTATCAAAGAAGCCTTGACAGCTATCCAAAACAAATATAACCCCCCCAAACACATCCTAGATCGGACCAACCACTGCCTATCCAACACATACTTCATCTATAATGGACAAAAATACAAACAAACAGAAGGAGCACCCATGGGATCACCCCTCTCACCTGTCATTGCCAACCTCTACATGGAACACTTTGAAACCCAAGCTCTAGAAAAATCTGATCACAAACCCAAACTCTGGCTCAGATACGTAGATGACACCTTCATAATCTGGCCACATGGGAAAGAAAAACTGGACAACTTCCTCACACACCTCAACAGCCTACACCCCAAAATACAGTTCACCATGGAAACAGAAACTAACAACCAACTTCCCTTCCTGGATGTCTTAGTCTACAAGAAATCCAATGGCTCCCTAGGACACACCATCTACCAGAAGAAAACACACACAAACCGCTATCTGCACGCTCTCTCACACCACCACCCAGCACAGATCAACTCTGTAGCCAAGACACTCATCTCCAGAACAAAACGCTTAGCTGACGAACAACACCTAAAACCCGAACTACACACTCTCACCAATGTACTAACATCCAATGGATTCCATAGAAATAAGATTACAAACCTAATCCAAAAAGAAACCCCCACTAAAATCCAAGACAAAGAACAAGAAAACGGCAAAGCCATCCTCCCATACATAAAAGGCATCACAGACAGAATCAGTAAGATCCTCCATAAACACAACATCAAAACAGCATTCTGCACAAACAGAAAAATATCCACCATCCTTAGAAACCCCAAAGATAAAATTGAATTAGAAAATCAAGGAGTATACGAAATCCCATGCACCACTTGTCCCACCACATACATCGGACAAACCAACAGAAGAATAAGTGCACGCATTGAAGAACATAAGAACTCAGTCAAAAAAGAGGAACCAACATCTTCCCTGGTCCAACACCTTAAAGCTACAGGACATGAAATTGACTTTAAAAATACCAGAACCATTGCTAAAAGTGAACATTTTAATAACAGAATAATCAGAGAAGCCATCGAGATAGAAAAACGCCCACACAGCATGAACAAGCGAGATGATACCTCCCGCCTACCAGCCATTTGGAAACCCGCCCTCATTGACAAACGACTCCCTAACACAAAAAATGATACCAGACCCACACTCACAAAAACCACACAGGAGGTCACCACCAAACATCCACGCAAAAAACAAACCCAAAGCCACACTGACTATGAGGCACGACCACAAACCAGAAGCCAGACCACAGCTGCATCATTAGCCACTTTAAACCCCCCCAACCCATACATGAAGCAAACTGACACCCTCCATGAAGAGGAAGCACGACCACGAACGCGAAGCCAAGGAATGGCAGGGCAGCCCAAAATCTTGAATCCCTCTGCAACTCAGACTAACCTGAGCACAACCAAACAGAACACTCCCCCAGCCAATCAGAGCACAGCCAACCCCCCAGCCAATCAGAGCACAGCCAACCCCCCAGCCAATCAGAGCACAGCCAAGCCCCTAACCAATCAGAACACACCTCCACCCAATCAGAACACAGCCAAGCTCCCACCCAATCAGTTCATACCTCCACTGGCAGTTAAAAGGAAGAAACAGCCAAGACCACACACTGCTGCTCGAGGCACGAAGCTGAAAGCACCAGCCTGAAGATGACGAATGGGACTTCGTCGAAACGTCGCCAAGACACTTCCAATTTTACGTGGGAGAAAACCCGAACAACCATAGACCTACATATATATAAGTCCCATTCGTCATCTTTGTCATCTTCGTCGAAACGTCGCCAAGACACTTCCAATTTTACGCGGGAGATTTTACACTTCCAATTTTACGCGGGAGAAAACCCGAACAACCAAAGACCTACATACAAATACCCGCGAAAACCTCAGAAAACATATATAATTATATATATAATATATATAATATCATTCAAGGTAAAAATCTCCTCCCCCTGTCTCTCTCCTGATACAGCTGACAAAGTGAGGAGAACCTGTGGCTTAGAGGTTATAACAACTGCCTAACATGCAGATAGCCCAGGTTCGAATCTCAAAAGAGTAAGTTTGGCTGAAGAGAGTTAAAGGAACTCGAAATAGCTATACCATTCTCTCTTTATTTTTTGTTAGCAACCTAAAAATGTAAAATGATGTCGCAGTTGGCGACTGCTGCTTGTGGATGGCTCTAGATTGAGCTGATACAGGCAAAAGAAAAAGAAAAGAAAGAAGATTTATTTCTCCCATATTTGGGCTGACAGGGTGTTCATTCAAGGTAATATATATATATATTGGAGGGGTTTAAAGTGGCTAATGATGCAGCTGTGGTCTGGCTTCTGGTTTCACGTCCACGCAAAAAGCAAACCCAAACCCACACCGATGATGAGGCACGACCACAAACCAGAAGCCAGACCACAGCTGCATCATTAGCCACTTTAAACCCCTCCAATCTATACATGAAGCAAACTGACACCCACCATGAAGATGAGGCACGACCACGAACGCGAAGCCAAACAATAGCAATGCAGCTCACCATCTCACATCCCCATGCAACTCAGACTAACCTGAGCACAATAAAGCCCCCACCCAAAGAGAACACTCCCCCAACCAATCAGAGCACAGCCAACCCCCCATCCAATCAGAGCACAGCCAAGCTCCTAACCAATCAGAACACACCTCCATCCAATCAGAACACAGCCAAGCTATCATCCAATCAGTTCATACCCCCACTGGCAGTTAAAAGGAAGAAACAGCTACGATCACACATTGCTCCTAGAAGCACGAAGCCGAAAACACCAGCCTGAAGATGACGAATGAGACTTTGTCGAAATGTTGCCAAGACACTTCCAATTTGACGCGGGAGAAAACCCAAATAACCAAAGACCTACATACAAACACCCGTGAAAACCTCAGAAAACAAATATTGTACCTCTACGTGGAGGATATCCACCATCGGACCAGGACCTATGAAAAACTATGAAACCTATGAAAAAGTCCAAAGAGCTTCCATTTTATGTGACATCGCATTCCTACGCAATTGCCGAGATCAAAATTTAACCCCCACAGGTTTCCAATTGAAATTCCACTCCAACTCCGCAGCCACCAAACACATCCTGAAAAGAACAGAATTGGCCCTAATCAGAAATGAACTTCACACAAAAAGATTCCTCCTAGACCGAATCAACAAAGATCTCCTCACACTTCACCTCAAACTCAGCAACAAGATCCACCCCGCACTTTGGGACAAATCCAAACAACTTGCCGTCTGGAGAGCCGAAACACAGACCACCCTCAAGACAGACACACACACCAACAAACTCCGAAGACTACAAGAACGCCAGAAACAAACCCCTCCTCCCTCACAGCCACACATGAAACAAACAGTGCATAACATCTCAGATAGGATCCTCACCAAAGCCGATGTTGTGATTCCGTGCCAGCCTGTGCTCCCAACAGCTGAGTCGGAGGAATCTGAGGAGGAGGTGGAGGAGGCATTTGAAGGGCCATCAGAGCCAGAGGGAGGCTCTGAAGTACAGGACTCACAGTTGGATGCAGAGCCTGGGCCCTCCAGTCGTGTTTCTGATGAAGCTCAGCTGTGTGAGGAGCATGAGTCAGACTTGGAAGAATCACAACAGATGGACTTGCTAATTGACGCACGCAGCTGGCTTTTTTATCTGCCCAAGTTGCTCAGCTATCTGCCCAGGTTACTGCTGCTCCACCACCACCCAGGAGAAAATGCCAAGTGGCGAGACCAGACAAATTTGATGGCAACCTGGACATGTTTTCTGTTTTCATGGGACAATGCCACTTGTACATTAGTGTGAAAGCAGATGATTTCCCCACTGACCAGGATAAAGTGGAGTTTATGATAAGCCTGCTTTCTGGTTCTGCAGCTTGTTGGGGCACACCCTTGTTAGCTCAACGTAGCCCATTGTTGGACGACTTTTTGGGGTTTTGTGAGCACATGCGCTTGATGTATGAGGACCCCATCAAGACTCAGGCAACTACCCGGCGTTTGAAAGCCCTGAGGCAAGGCCAACGCCCCCTGCAGGGCTATATCAGTGAATTTCGGCTGCTTAGCCAGGATTCAGCCTGGAATGAGGCTGCGCTCATGGACAATTTCCAGGATGGCTTGTCGGAGGAGATGTTGGATGAGTTGGCCCGTGTTGAGCTTCCCCTGGACCTTAATGGGCTCATTCATCTCTGCCTGTGGATCGACGCCCGGCTGCAGCAGCGAAGGAGTCGCCGTGCTACCCCAGAGATCCGTAAGCCCCCCATTGTGAGGGCGACCCTGGTCCAGAGGGAGGAGCCAATGGAGTTAGGTGCTGCCAGACCTCATCTATCGGTGGCAGAGATGAACAGGCGGCGCTCGGGGGGGTTGTGTTTTTATTGTGGGGACCCTGGACATTTGGCTGCTTTCTGCCCCAAGAAACGCCGAGGGGCATCTGTGATGGAGCCGGTCCTGAGACTGCCCTTGGCTTCCCTGTCGGGAAACGGGCCACGCCCAACCTAAAAGGCCTTTTGGGTCGGGCGTCCCGCAACTCTGAATCACGTCCTTCTGATACTGCCCACAGACCCCCAAAACATTTGATTTTGGATGCGCGCCTGCTTCTTCCTACGTTGCCCAAGGGGATTCCTGTCCATGCGTTGATTGACTCTGGGGCCACTACGAACTGTATGGACGCAGCATTTGTGGCTAGATGGGCAATTCCCCAATGCCCGGTGGATCCGCTGATGTTAGTGGAGACCATTGATGGTCGAGTGCTTCTGTCTGGGCCAGTTAAGGCTGCCACGCAACCGCTATGTATGGCCATCAGTAATCATGAGGCCATTCAGTTTTATATCACCTCAGACCTGCATTTTCCCGTGGTCTTGGGAATGGCGTGGCTCCGGGCGCATGACCCCCAGATCTATTGGTCTCAGAACTTGGTCACCTTTCCAAGCCTGCAGTGTGTGGACCACACCCGCCACATCTGTGCCGGTCAGGTAGAGGGGCCCACGGGGGTCTCCTTACCCTCTGAATTGGCAGAGTATGCTGATGTGTTCAGCGAGACTGAGGAGGATCGATTACCCCTGCACAGGCCTTATGACTGCCCCATTGACTTAGTCCCTAACGCGCCTCTCCCCATGGGGCGTTTGTATTCCATGTCAGACCCCGAGTTGGCTGCATTGAGGGACTTTTAGGACAAGAATTTGGCTCGGGGGTTTATTCGGCCCTCGTCCTCGCCAGAATCTGCACCCGTACTCTTTGTCAAGAAGAAGTCCGGTAAATTGCGGCTTTGCTGCGATTATCGGAAATTAAACGCCATCACAGTGCACAACCGATACCCGCTGCCCCTCATCCCTGAACTCTTGGATCAGCTCCGTGAGGCCAAAATCTTCACAAAACTGGACTTGCGCGGAGCTTACAACCTTGTCAGAGTTCGGTCGGGTGATGAGTGGAAGATGGCATTTGGTACTCGGTACGGGCACTTCGAGTACACGGTGATGCCCTTTGGCCTGACCAACACCCCTGCTGTTTTCCAACACTTTATGAATGACATTTTCCGGGACTTGTTAGATCAGTTTGTGGTGATTTACCTGGACAACATCCTGATTTATTCCCCATCGCGAGAGGAGCACCATCGGCATCTCCGTCAGGTTTTGCAGCAGCTTCGAGAACATCAGCTCTATGCTAAATTAGAGAAATGCCAGTTCTATCAGACGACTATCGAGTTCCTGGGTCATCGCATTTCTCCTGAGGGCATCGCTATGGACCCGAGTAAGGTGGAGTCTTTGCAGAGTTGGCAACCACCACGTCGTGTGAAGGATGTCCAGCGATTTCTTGGGTTCGCCAACTACTATCGGACTTTCATCCCCGGGTTTGCTACCATGACGGCTCCCCTTACTCGGCTCCTGCAGAAAAAGACTCAGTTTCAGTGGGACGCTCCAGAACAATGGGCTTTCCAGGCTTTGAAGGAAGCCTTCATGAAGGAGCCCATCCTGAAGCACCCTGACCCGCAACGGCCATTTGTCGTGGAGACGGATGCCTCCGACATTGACATTGGGGCGGTGTTACTCCAGGCGACAACGCCCGGCGGTGCCCTCTTCCCTTGCGCGTACTATTCACGGAAATTGAATCCGGCGGAGTGCAATTATACCATCTGGGAGAAGGAGCTATTGACCATTAAAGTGGCGTTCGAGACCTGGAGGCATCATCTGGAAGGGGCGCGGCATCAAATCGAGGTCTGGACGGACCATAAGAATTTAGAAAGCCTGCAGACCACTCGGAAATTGAACCAACGCCAGATCCGATGGTCTCTCTTCTTTGCAAGGTTCAATTTCCGGGTGACGTACATACCGAGTGGTCACAATCAAAGAGCGGATGCTCTGTCCAGGAAGCCCGAATATTCCTGAGCATAAGACAAGCTTCTGCCCAGGACAGTGCTCCCTATTGAGTCTTTTGCTGCGGTGAGGGAGCCAATAGATGTACGGGCTCGGATTCGGGAGGCCCAGCAGCAGGATATGTGGGTGGCTCAGCGAAGGGAGGAGGTGGGGCCCAATTCACCATGGACAGTCGTGGATGGACTCCTCCACTATCGTGATCGGCTCTATGTGCCTGGAGGCCCGCTCAGAGGACTCATCCTCAGCCAGTGTCACAATAATCCAGCAGCGGGGCACTTTGGCCTGTTCAAGACCCTGAATTTGGTATCCCGTACCTTCTGGTGGCCCCGAATCCGACATGACATTCAGACCTACGTCTCATCATGTATTTCATGTAGGCAAGCCAAGTCAGCGACAGGGGCCCCACCCAGACTACTGCAGCCCTTGACGACACCCAAAAGACCCTGGGGGGTGGTGTCCATGGATTTTTTGACAGATTTACCCCCGTCTTCTGGATTCATGACGGTATTCGTGTTGGTTGACATGTTGACCAAGACGGCACATTTCATTCCATGCCGTGGCTTACTGTCTGCCCACGCCACCGCTTGCATGTTCATCCAGCAAGTGTTCTGTCTGCATGGTCTTCCTGATAAGATCATGTCCGATAGAGGGGCCCAGTTCACAGCCCATTTCTGGCAGGAGTTGATGCAGGCGTTGGATGTCAAGATCTGCCTCTCGTCCGCGCATCATCCTCAAACCGACGGAGGGACCGAGAAGGTCATTGGAATCCTGGAGCAATATCTGCGCTGCTATGTCAATCAGCAGCAGAACAATTGGGTAGACTATCTGGCGGTGGCTGAGTTTGCGTTCAATAACTCTCAGCACACTTCCACGCAGATGACACCATTCTTAGCCAATGTGGGCTATCACCCTCAGTTTTTCCCTCTTTCCCCACTAGATGCACCGGAACCACCAGCGAACGACTACCTGGCAGAGTTACAGGCGATCCATCGATTGGTGCAGCGACAGTTGGAGAAGGCCAAGGCTGAGTACAAACGGTTTGCTGATCAGTCAACGCGGGATATGCCTCCACTATCGGTGGGAGATCGGGTATGGCTGTCCACCAGGAATCTACCATCAACCCAGCCAACCAAGAAATTAGACCACCGATATGTCGGACCGTTCCCAATCGAGGCTGTCATCAATCCAGTTGCCTATCGCTTAACTCTGCCACGTTCCATGCGGGTACATCCGGTCTTTCACCGTTCTCTGTTGGTCCCTGAGCAACCAGCGTGTCCACTCCGCCGAGCCGAACCGCCCCCAGCGGAACAACGTGACGGAGACAGTGCCTCGGAGTATGAGGTTGCCAGCATTCAGGACTCCCATTGGGTGAAAGGACACTTCCAGTACTTGATTGAATGGAAAGGCTATGGACCGGAGGAGTTCAAATGGGAGGATGCGTCTACCGTTCATGCTCCTGCCTTGGTAACCGCCTTTCATGAACAATTCCCATCTCGACCGCATCCGGATCAGCAGACCCGGGGGAAGGGCCCTGAGGTGCGGGATAGTGTTGTGATTCCGTGCCAGCCTGTGCTCCCAACAGCTGAGTCGGAGGAATCTGAGGAGGAGGTGGAGGAGGCATTTGAAGGGCCATCAGAGCCAGAGGGAGGCTCTGAAGTACAGGACTCACAGTTGGATGGGCCCTCCAGTCATGTTTCTGATGAAGCTCAGCTGTGTGAGGAGCATGAGTCAGACTTGGAAGAATCACAACAGATGGACTTGCTAATTGACGCACGCAGACGGCGTCAATTAGCAAGATTAAGTCAACAGAGGTCAATGAGGCACCTCCAAAGTAAGAAGAAATGGCAAGGAGAGGCACCGCCTTAGGACTGCTTAATAAAGGGAGGAGGTGTGGGTGGTGCTGGTTGCTGAAGGCAACCGTTTGAAAACTGCGTCTTGGAATCTTGGTCTGTGACTTCTCTTGTGACTTCGCGTCTGCTTTTCATCGTGTTCTTTTGGACTTGAATTTGTTGTATTTGACAGGTTTGTCAACAAAATTAAAGGGGTTTTTGTTTTTGTTTGCAAGTCTCCAGCCTATTGTAGTAGAAGGGGTTTTGTCCTTGTAAAGTTAACAAGGACGGCAATAGGCTGGGGTAGAACAGCTGAAACCATTATATGCGGAGTTGAAACCAGCCTGACCAAAATCAACCCTGACGACGTGAACAGAATCAGACTCGAAATCACCAACATCCTCTGCACCAGCAAGCCACCCAAAAGCAACTTACCCAAGAGTTCAGGGATGAGGGGCAGCGGGTATCGGTTGTGCACTGTGATGGCGTTTAATTTCCGATAATCGCAGCAAAGCCGCAATTTACCGGACTTCTTCTTGACAAAGAGTACGGGTGCAGATACTGGCGAGGACGAGGGCCGAATAAACCCCCGAGCCAAATTCTTGTCCTAAAAGTCCCTCAATGCAGCCAACTCGGGGTCTGACATGGAACACAAACGCCCCATGGGGAGAGGCGCGTTAGGGACTAAGTCAATGGGGCAGTCATAAGGCCTGTGCAGGGGTAATCGATCCTCCTCAGTCTCGCTGAACACATCAGCATACTCTGCCAATTCAGAGGGTAAGGAGACCCCCGTGGGCCCCTCTACCTGACCGGCACAGATGTGGCGGGTGTGGTCCACACACTGCAGGCTTGGAAAGGTGACCAAGTTCTGAGACCAATATATCTGGGGGTCATGCGCCCGGAGCCACGCCATTCCCAAGACCACGGGAAAATGCAGGTCTGAGGTGATATAAAACTGAATGGCCTCATGATTACTGATGGCCATACATAGCGGTTGCGTGGCGGCCTTAACTGGCCCAGACAGAAGCACTCGACCATCAATGGTCTCCACTAACATCAGCGGATCCACCGGGCATTGGGGAATTGCCCATCTAGCCACAAATGCTGCGTCCATACAGTTCGTAGTGGCCCCAGAGTCAATCAACGCATGGACAGGAATCCCCTTGGGCAACGTAGGAAGAAGCAGGCGCGCATCCAAAATCAAATGTTTTGGGGGTCTGTGGGCAGTATCAGAAGGACGTGATTCAGAGTTGCGGGACGCCCGACCCAAAAGGCCTTTTAGGTTGGGCGTGGCCCGTTTCCCGACAGGGAAGCCAAGGGCAGTCTCAGGACCGGCTCCATCACAGATGCCCCTCGGCGTTTCTTGGGGCAGAAAGCAGCCAAATGTCCAGGGTCCCCACAATAAAAACACAACCCCCCCGAGCGCCGCCTGTTCATCTCTGCCACCGATAGATGAGGTCTGGCAGCACCTAACTCCATTGGCTCCTCCCTCTGGACCAGGGTCGCCCTCACAATGGGGGGCTTACGGATCTCTGGGGTAGCACGGCGACTCCTTCGCTGCTGCAGCCGGGCGTCGATCCACAGGCAGAGATGAATGAGCCCATTAAGGTCCGGGGGAAGCTCAACACGGGCCAACTCATCCAACATCTCCTCCGACAAGCCATCCTGGAAATTGTCCATGAGCGCAGCCTCATTCCAGGCTGAATCCTGGCTAAGCAGCTGAAATTCACTGATATAGCCCTGCAGGGGGCGTTGGCCTTGCCTCAGGGCTTTCAAACGCCGGGTAGTTGCCTGAGTCTTGATGGGGTCCTCATACATCAAGCGCATGTGCTCACAAAACCCCAAAAAGTCGTCCAACAATGGGCTACGTTGAGCTAACAAGGGTGTGCCCCAACAAGCTGCAGAACCAGAAAGCAGGCTTATCATAAACTCCACTTTATCCTGGTCAGTGGGGAAATCATCTGCTTTCACACTAATGTACAAGTGGCATTGTCCCATGAAAACAGAAAACATGTCCAGGTTGCCATCAAATTTGTCTGGTCTCGCCACTTGGCATTTTCTCCTGGGTGGTGGTGGAGCAGCAGTAACCTGGGCAGATAGCTGAACAACTTGGGCAGATAAAAAAGCCAGCTGCTGAGCAAGCTGGGCGTTCTCAGCACGTAGCTGCTCCATGATAGTAGGGGGTGAGGCTGAAGGCAAACTGTTCTACCCCAGCCTACTGCCGTCCTTGTTAACTGCACAAGGACAAAACCCCTTCTACTACAATAGGCTGGAGACTTGCAAACAGAAACAAAAAACACTTTAATTTTGTTGACAAACTGTCAAATACAACAAATTCAAGTCCAAAAGAACACGATGAAAAGCAGACGCGAAGTCACAAGAGAAGTCACAGACCAAGATTCCAAGACGCAGTTTTCAAACGGTTGCCTTCAGCAACCAGCACCACCCACACCTCCTCCCTTTATTTAGCAGTCCTAAGGCGATGCCTCTCCTTGCCATTTCTTCTTACTTTGGAGGTGCCTCATTGACCTCTGTTGACTTACTCTTGCTAATTGACGCCGTCTGCGTGCGTCAATTAGCAAGTCCATCTGTTGTGATTCTTCCAAGTCTGACTCATGCTCCTCACACAGCTGAGCTTCATCAGAAACACGACTGGAGGGCCCAGGCTCTGCATCCAACTGTGAGTCCTGTACTTCAGAGCCTCCCTCTGGCTCTGATGGCCCTTCAAATGCCTCCTCCACCTCCTCCTCAGATTCCTCCGACTCAGCTGTTGGGAGCACAGGCTGGCACGGAATCACAACATCGGCTTTGGTGAGGATCCTATCTGAGATGTTATGCACTGTTTGTTTCATGTGTGGCTGTGAGGGAGGAGGGGTTTGTTTCTGGCGTTCTTGTAGTCTTCGGAGTTTGTTGGTGTGTGTGTCTGTCTTGAGGGTGGTCTGTGTTTCGGCTCTCCAGACGGCAAGTTGTTTGGATTTGTCCCAAAGTGCGGGGTGGATCTTGTTGCTGAGTTTGAGGTGAAGTGTGAGGAGATCTTTGTTGATTCGGTCTAGGAGGAATCTTTTTGTGTGAAGTTCATTTCTGATTAGGGCCAATTCTGTTCTTTTCAGGATGTGTTTGGTGGCTGCGGAGTTGGAGTGGAATTTCAATTGGAAACCTGTGGGGGTTAAATTTTGATCTCGGCAATTGCGTAGGAATGCGATGTCACATAAAATGGAAGCTCTTTGGACTTTTTCATAGGTTTCATAGTTTTTCATAGGTCCTGGTCCGATGGTGGATATCCTCCACGTAGAGGTACAATATTTGTTTTCTGAGGTTTTCACGGGTGTTTGTATGTAGGTCTTTGGTTATTTGGGTTTTCTCCCGCGTCAAATTGGAAGTGTCTTGGCAACATTTCGACAAAGTCTCATTCGTCATCTTCAGGCTGGTGTTTTCGGCTTCGTGCTTCTAGGAGCAATGTGTGATCGTAGCTGTTTCTTCCTTTTAACTGCCAGTGGGGGTATGAACTGATTGGATGATAGCTTGGCTGTGTTATGATTGGATGGAGGTGTGTTCTGATTGGTTAGGAGCTTGGCTGTGCTCTGATTGGATGGGGGGTTGGCTGTGCTCTGATTGGTTGGGGGAGTGTTCTCTTTGGGTGGGGGCTTTATTGTGCTCAGGTTAGTCTGAGTTGCATGGGGATGTGAGATGGTGAGCTGCATTGCTATTGTTTGGCTTCGCGTTCGTGGTCGTGCCTCATCTTCATGGTGGGTGTCAGTTTGCTTCATGTATAGATTGGAGGGGTTTAAAGTGGCTAATGATGCAGCTGTGGTCTGGCTTCTGGTTTGTGGTCGTGCCTCATCATCGGTGTGGGTTTGGGTTTGCTTTTTGCGTGGACGTGTGGTGGTGACATCCTGTGTGGCTTTTGTGAGTGTGGGTCTGGTGTCATTCTTTGTGTTAGGGACTCGTTTGTCAATAAGGGCGGGTTTCCAAATGGCTGGTAGGCGGGAGGTATCATCTCGTTTGTTCATGCTGTGTGGGCGTTTTTCTATCTCGACGGCTTCTCTGATTATTCTGTTATTAAAGTGTTCAGTCTCATTCGTCATCTTCAGGCTGGTGTCTTCGGGTTCGTGCTTCTAGGAGCAATGTGTGATCATAGCTGTTTCTTCCTTTTAACTGCCAGTGGGGGTATGAACTGATTGGGTGAGAGCTTGGCTGTGTTCTGATTGGGTGGAGGTGTGTTCTGATTGGTTAGGAGCTTGGCTGTGCTCTGATTGGATGGGGTCGCGATTACCAAACTAATACAAAAAGAAACCCCCACTAAAACCCAAGACAGAGAACAAGAAAACGGCAAAGTCCTCCTCCCTTACATAAAAGGTCCCACAGACAGAATCAGTAAGACCCTCCACAAACACAACATTAAGACAGCATTCTGCACAAACAGAAAAATATCCACCATCCTAAGAAACCCCAAAGATAAAATTGAATTAGAAAATCAAGGAGTATACGAAATCCCATGCACCACTTGTCATCGTGTTCTTTTGGACTTGAGTTTGTTGTATTTGACAGGTTTGTCAACAAAATGAAAGGGGTTTTTGTTTTTGTTTGCAAGTCTCCAGCCTATTGTAGTAGAAGGGGTTTTGTCCTTGTGCAGTTAACAAGGATGGCAATAGGCTGGGATAGAACAGCCGAAACCAATGTCCTTTCCAAAGGATTCAACTTTGCAGTCGCTCCCAAACACATCCCCACTGAAACCATTATATGCGGAGTTGAAACCAGCCTGACCAAAATCAACCCTGACGATGTGAACAGAATCAGACTTGAAATCACCAACATCCTCTGCACCAGCAAGCCACCCAAAAGCAACTTACCCAAAGAGGAACAGTCAGCACTACTTAACCTGAAAGAAGACACCAGCATAATAATCTTACCAGCAGACAAGGGCAATGCCACGGTGGTTATGAACACATCTGACTACCAAACCAAATTAACCAACCTACTCCAAGACTCTACATAGAAACCCCTAAACACAGATCCCACCACCTACCTGGAAAAAAAACCACCAGATCCAAAATAAAAGCCTCCCCCATTAGCGAAGAGATCCAGCAAAGAATCATTCCCAGAGAGAAATCATCCAGATGCCCTAAGCTCTACGGTCTCCCCAAGATACACAAAGAAGGAACCCCACTTAGACCCATAGTCAGCTCCATAGGCTCACCTCTACAAAACCTATCCAAATTTCTCGCCAAACAACTACAGCCCTATGCAGAATCCATCACCTCACATGTAAAAAAACTCATTCCATTTCTTAGAGATCATAAAGAAACAAAACTTACAGCCCAGCGACCTACTCGTGAGCTTCGATGTCATATCCCTCTTCACCCAAGTGCCAATCAAAGAAGCCTTGACAGCTATCCAAAACAAATATAACCCCCCCAAACACATCCTAGATCGGACCAACCACTGCCTATCCAACACATACTTCATCTATAATGGACAAAAATACAAAAAAATAGAAGGAGCACCCATGGGATACCCCTCTCACCTGTCATTGCAAACCTCTACATGGAACACTTTGAAACCCAAGCTCTAGAAAAATCTGAACACAAACCCAAACTCTGGCTCAGATACGTAGACGACACCTTCATAATCTGGCCACATGGGAAAGAAAAACTGGACAACTTCCTCATACACCTCAACAGCCTACACCCCAAAATACAGTTCACCATGGAAACAGAAGCTAATAACCAACTTCCCTTCCTGGATGTCTTAGTCTACAAGAAATCCAATGGCTCCCTAGGACACACCATCTACCAGAAGAAAACACACACAAACCGCTATCTGCACGCGCTCTCACACCACCACCCAGCACAGATCAACTCCGTAGCCAAGACACTCATCTCTAGAACAAAACGCTTAGCTGATGAACAACACCTAAAAACCGAACTACACACTCTCACTAATGTACTTACATCCAATGGATTCCAAAGAAATAAGATTACCAAACTAATCCAAAAAGAAAGCCCCACTAAAACCCAAGACAGAGAACAAGAAAACGGCAAAGCCCTCCTCCCTTACATAAAAGGCACCACAGACAGAATCAGTAAGATCCTCCACAAACACAACATTAAGACAGCATTCTGCACAAACAGAAAAATATCCACCATCCTAAGAAACCCCAAAGATAAAATTGAATTAGAAAATCAAGGAGTATACGAAATCTCATGCACCACTTGTCCCACCACAAACATCGGACAAACCAACAGAAGAATAAGTGAACGCATTGAAGAACATAAGAACTCAGTCAAAAAAGAGGAACCAACTTCTTCCCTGGTCCAACACGTTAAAATCACAGGACATGAAATTGACTTTAAAAAGACCAGAACTATCGCCAAAACTGAACACTTTAATAACAGAATAATCAGAGAAGCCATCGAGATAGAAAAACCCCCACACAGCATGAACAAACGAGATGATACCTCCCGCCTACCAGCCATTTGGAAACCCGCCCTTATTGACAAACGAGTCCCTAACACAAAGAATGACACCAGACACACACTCACAAAAGCCACACAGGATGTCACCACCACACGTCCACGCAAAAAGCAAACCCAAACCCACACCGATGATGAGGCACGACCACAAACCAGAAGCCAGACCACAGCTGCATCATTAGCCACTTTAAACCCCTCCAATCCATACATGAAGCAAACTGACACCCACAATGAAGATGAGGCACGACCACGAACGCGAAGCCAAACAATAGCAATGCAGCTCACCATCTCACATCCCCGTGCAACTCAGACTAACCTGAGCACAACAAAACCCCCACCAAAAGAGAACACTCCCCCAACCAATCAGAGCACAGCCAACCCCCCATCCAATCAGAGCACAGCCAACCCCCCATCCAATCAGAGCACAGCCAAGCTCCTAACCAATCAGAACACACCTCCATCCAATCAGAACACAGCCAAGCTGTCATCCAATCAGTTCATACCCCCACTGGCAGTTAACAGGAAGAAACAGCTACAATCACACATTGCTCCTAGAAGCACAAAGCCGAAAACACCAGCCTGAAGATGACGAATGAGACTTTGTCGAAACGTCGCCAAGACACTTCCAATTTGACGCGGGAGAAAACCCAAATAACCAAAGACCTACATACAAACACCCACGAAAACCTCAGAAAACAAATATTGTACCTCTACGGGGAGAATATCCACCATCTGACCAGGACCTATGAAAAACTCGAAGTCCAAACAGCTTCCATTTTATGTGACCTCGCATTGCTACGCAACTGCCAAGATCAAAATTTAATCCCCACAGTTTTCCAATTGAAATTCCACTCCAACTCCGCAGCCACCAAACGCATCCTGAAAAGAATAGAATTGGCCCTAATCAGAAATGAACTTCACACAAAAAGATTCCTCCTAGACCGAATCAACAAAGATCTCCTCACACTTCACCTCAAACTCAGCAACAAGATCCACCCCGCACTTTGGGACAAATCCAAACAACTTGCCGTCTGGAGAGCCGAAACACAGACCACCCTCAAGACAGACACACACACCAACAAACTCCAAAGACTACAAGAATGCCAGAAACAAACCCCTCCTCCCTCATAGCCACACATGAAACAAACAGTGCATAACATCTCAGATAGGACCCTCACCAAAGCCGAAACCAATGTCCTTTCCAAAGGATTCAACTTTGCAGTCGCTCCCAAACACATCCTCACTGAAACCATTATATGCGGAGTTGAAACCAGCCTGACCAAAATCAACCCTGACGACGCGAACAGAATCAGAGTTGAAATCACCAACATCCTCTGCACCAGCAAGCCACCCAAAAGCAACTTACCCAAAGAGGAACAGACAGCACTACTTAACCTGAAAGAAGACACCAGCATAATAATCTTACCAGCAGACAAGGGCAATGCCACGGTGGTTATGAACACATATGACTACCAAACCAATTTAACCAACCTACTCCAAGACTCTACATACAAACCCCTAAACACATATCCCACCACCTACCTGGAAAAAAAACCACCAGATCCAAAATAAAAGCCTCCCCCATTAGCGAAGAGATCCAGCAAAGAATCATTCCCAGAGAGAAATCATCCAGATGCCCTAAGCTCTATGGTCTCCCCAAGATACACAAAGAAGGAACCCCACTTAGACCCATAGTCTGCTCTATAGGCTCACCTCTACAAAACCTATCCAAATTTCTCACCAAGCAACTACAGCCCTATGCAGAATCCATCACCTGACACGTAAAAAACTCATTCCATTTCTTAGAGATCATAAAGAAACAAAACTTACAGCCCAGCGACCTACTCGTGAGCTTCGATGTCATATCCCTCTTCACCCAAGTGCCAATCAAAGAAGCCTTGACAGCTATCCAAAACAAATATAACCCCCCCAAACACATCCTAGATCTGACCAACCACTGCCTATCCAACACATACTTCATCTATAATGGACAAAAATACAAAAAAATAGAAGGAGCACCCATGGGATACCCCTCTCACCTGTCATTGCAAACCTCTACATGGAACACTTTGAAACCCAAGCTCTAGAAAAATCTGAACACAAACCCAAACTCTGGCTCAGATACGTAGACGACACCTTCATAATCTGGCCACATGGGAAAGAAAAACTGGACAACTTCCTCATACACCTCAACAGCCTACACCCCAAAATACAGTTCACCATGGAAACAGAAGCTAATAACCAACTTCCCTTCCTGGATGTCTTAGTCTACAAGAAATCCAATGGCTCCCTAGGACACACCATCTACCAGAAGAAAACACACACAAACCGCTATCTGCACGCGCTCTCACACCACCACCCAGCACAGATCAACTCCGTAGCCAAGACACTCATCTCTAGAACAAAACGCTTAGCTGATGAACAACACCTAAAAACCGAACTACACACTCTCACTAATGTACTTACATCCAATGGATTCCAAAGAAATAAGATTACCAAACTAATCCAAAAAGAAAGCCCCACTAAAACCCAAGACAGAGAACAAGAAAACGGCAAAGCCCTCCTCCCTTACATAAAAGGCACCACAGACAGAATCAGTAAGATCCTCCACAAACACAACATTAAGACAGCATTCTGCACAAACAGAAAAATATCCACCATCCTAAGAAACCCCAAAGATAAAATTGAATTAGAAAATCAAGGAGTATACGAAATCTCATGCACCACTTGTCCCACCACAAACATCGGACAAACCAACAGAAGAATAAGTGAACGCATTGAAGAACATAAGAACTCAGTCAAAAAAGAGGAACCAACTTCTTCCCTGGTCCAACACGTTAAAATCACAGGACATGAAATTGACTTTAAAAAGACCAGAACTATCGCCAAAACTGAACACTTTAATAACAGAATAATCAGAGAAGCCATCGAGATAGAAAAACGCCCACACAGCATGAACAAACGAGATGATACCTCCCGCCTACCAGCCATTTGGAAACCCGCCCTTATTGAGAAACGACTCCCTAACACAGAAAATGACACCAAACACACACTCAAAAAAACCACACAGGATGTCACCACCACACGTCCACGCAAAAAGCAAACCCAAACCCACACCGATGATGAGGCATGACCACAAACCAGAAGCCAGACCACAGCTGCATCATTAGCCACTTTAAACCCCTCCAATCCATACATGAAGCAAACTGACACCCACAATGAAGATGAGGCACGACCACGAACACGAAGCCAAAAAATAGCGATGCAGCTCACCATCTCACATCCCCCTGCAACTCAGACTAACCTGAGCACAACAAAGCCCCCACCCAAACAGAACACTCCCCCAGCTAATCAGAGCACAGCCAAGCTCCTGACCAATCAGAACATACCTCCATCCAATCAGAACACAGCCAAGCTCTCATCCAATCAGTTCATACCCCCACTGGCAGTTAAAAGGAGGAAACAGCTACAATCACACATTGCTCCTAGAAGCACGAAGCCGAAAGCACCAGCCTGAAGATGACGAATGAGGCTTCGTCGAAACGTCGCCAAGACACTTCCAATTTTACGTGGGAGAAAACCCGAATAACCAAAGACCTACATATACATATACATATACATATACATATACATATACATATACATATACATATACATATACATATACATATACATATACATATACATATATATATATATATATATATATATATATATATATATATATATATAGTCAATTACCAATAAAACGTGAACACCAGGAATATAATAAACTATAAAAGTTTAATACCATCACCGATCACCAAGCTTTCGTCAGATGCTTCTGACATCGTCAGGGTTAATGCTGGTCTGTGGGAGAGTGCCTTTATAGGTGAGCCGTCATTTGCACACGGCTCCTAGATCTTGTCGTAGGTCCTAATTGATTTAACTGCTTTTTGATTACGGCTTCCATACTGATGACTCCTCTTTTCTTGCTTTTACAGCTTGTGGGTGTGTCATTATTCCCCTCTACCTCCCACTGTCTTGAATTAGGGAGGTTCTTTCCTCCCCTTTTTTGGTCATTCGTATCTCTAAGTTGTTCCCTCTTCACACCTCCGTGTCTCCTACCTTCCTCCTTCTTCTGATCTTTACTTGCTCCCCAATTGTCATCCCTCATTCTATGGGGGCGCACTCTCAGCCTTTCTCCCCATCCCTTGCTTTCTATTTCCCTCTCTTTGGCTGCATAAACTCCGTTTCTGTCGTTGCCATTCCATCTGACATCTACTTGCTCTTTCACCCCATTATCAATGTTCTCGGACTCCACGTCAGACTGAATCCCTTGAATATCTCCTTCCTCCTCACACAAGCCCTTGTGTGCCCTCCTTTTTTGAATATGTATGTCTGGTTCCTTTACATCCTTCCCTCCATCAACACAGTGATCTTTTTTACAGTTTCTATCACATTCTACCCTTATTTGCATTTCCCCCCCATTCACACTGCTCTCAATCTCTATATCCTCTCGGGCGTTCCCATTGGCGCTCTGTTGTTTCCGTTGGTGGGCTGTCGTCACAGGGCAAGCCAGTCCCATCCTCCTTCTTTCCTGATGCTGCTGGATCATCGCTGTTTTGGGTTTCGGGGGGTCGGGAATGATTGATTGTTGGCTAATTGCCTCTTTCTCATCATGCAACCGTTCTCTCACTGTCCGGGAGCGTGTGCATGGTCCTGGAGCAGGGGGGGAGGAGTCCCTCAATTGTTGGTTATTCTCCTGAATGTCCATGGGCCGTTGTTGTTGTTGTGGGGGGTGAAAATTCATCCCCTCCATAACTTCTTCCCTAGGGTTACGTGGTACTGTCGCAGGGTGTCTCCTTAGGGGTGGGTGGTCTCGCCTGCTCCATGCTCTTAAAGTTAGATGTGCCGGGCACAAATCGATGTGCCGGTTGACAGAGTCCCCGTCAGAGAGCCATGCCTCTTTTAGTAACCAGCCCTCTTTCGTGTTGTCACCGGACAGGATGCATACATTATCAAAGTCAAAGCAATGTCCAGAATCCGCCATGTGCGCCCATACTTGGGAGTGCTGTTCCCCCCTTTTTACTGCTAATTTATGCTCATGGACCCTAGTCTTCATTCTTTTTGAAGTCTCTCCAACATAATTAACGGGGCAATCTTTGCAGTTGATTTTATATATGATTGCCGATTTTTCAGTGTTGGGGAGCGGGTCTTTTGGGTGCATCACTTTGGATCTTAAAGTTTGGTCAGGTCTGTGAGCCACCCTCACTTTATGGGGGGCTAACAACCTGGCTGTTGCTTCTGAAACATTGCTGATGTACGGAAGGGTGACATGGGTTATCTGTGACGGGAGTTCCTCCATATTCAAGCTCATCCGGGGTTTGGGTGGTATACTACAGCGTCTGATGAACCTGGTAGGGTATATTCCTGGTGTTCACGTTTTATTGGTAATTGACTATGGATTCACCCAGGAATCATATTTTTATTTTCACTATTCTTATTAATATATATATATATATATATATATATATATATATATATATATATATATATTAATATATATATATATATATTAATATATATATATATATATATTAATATATATATATATTAATATATATATATATATATTAATATATATATATATATATATATTCTGAGGTTTTTGCGGGTGTTTGTATGTAGGTCTTTGGTTATTCGGGTTTTCTCCCGCGTCAAATTTTCAAATTGGAAGTGTCTTGGCGACGTTTTGACAAAGTCCCATTCGTCATCTTCAGGCTGGTGTTTTCGGCTTCATGGTTCTAGGAGCTTCATGTACCACACCTTGCACAGCTGAACTCCGCTGGGGTCGCCGTCTCATTACCAAACTGGACAGGTTGCACCCAGACCGGGTGGCTTCACAGGTGTCACAGCCACGGGCACCTAGGAGACTACAGGTGGGCGATCCGGTTTGGACATGGAACTATGGACCTGGACATCTCTGGGTGACAGCAGTGCTCTGCAAGGTTACTAGGTCACTGTCATACGAAGTGGCCTTGGAAGATGGTCGCATGCTGCGATGGAGGCTACCTAGTCACCCTTCCACTCCTGACTCTGCTCTTGGGGGGGAGTTCCGGCTCAGTCCATCAAGAGGTTGCTCGAGAGGTATCCGAACTGGATTCCGACAATGAGGTCGACCGTCTACAGCAGCCAGCAAAGAGAAGGCCCCAAGAGCGAGCTGACAAGGCAGTTCTATTCCCTCGGTGTTTCAGATGTGGAGGACACCACAAGCGGTCCAACTGCCATTTTCGCTCTGCTACTTGCCGGGCTTGTGGCCGGTAAGGCCACATAGCCGCTGTCTGTTTGGGTTGCAAGAAAAACCATCCATCGGAAGAGTTGCCTCAGAAAGGTATCAGGGTCCCCAGCCACAATAGGGTGGGTTTCTGCGCGTCCCGCAGAAGCATTTTGAGAACAGCGGCTCACCGGCCATTAAAAAAGAAGCTGCATCTTGATGTCAAATTGCAGGGGGTCCCCTTAACAATCGAGCTGGACACGGGTTCAGCTCTGTCAGTCATTTCCCAGAAAACCCTCAAGCAGATCTGCTATAGGAGTGGCCAGAGAATTAAACTCAGGCCGTCGGATCTTATCTTAACTGATTTCCAGAATTCCCGAGTCAGTGTGAAAGGGGAGGCCATGCTCAGAGTGCAGCGTAAGCATTTTGAGGGGTTTCTGGACATCGTCGTGGTTGAGGGTGACCACACGAGTCTAATCGGACTTGATTGGTTCGAGGCACTTGGGATTCAAGTGACTGGGCTACACAGCTTGCAAACGACAGGCCTTGCGGAAGTTTGCAAGGAGTTTGCTGATGTGTTCAGCCCAGAGCTAGGGTCGTACAAGGGGCCTCCCATTGCTTTGCGGTTAGATCCCTCCATTGCACCGATTAGGATTAAACCTCGTCGGGTGCCTTTTGCGCTTAAGCAAAAGATTAATGCCAAGCTGGATAAACTGTTACAGCAAGGTATTTTGGAACCTGTGGATAGCAGTCCATGGGAAACACCCATAGTCATGCCACTCAAGGCCAACGAGAAGTCCGCATTTGTGCTGACTATAAATGCACGCTAAACAAAGCGTTACAGAAGCACTCTTATCCGGTGCCTATGGTGAGCCACATTTTGGTCTCACTTAAAGGAGGCCGAGTTTTTGCCAAACTCGATTTGGCTCAGGCCTATCAACAGCTACCGGTGGTTGATGCAACGGCTGAGGCCCAGACCATCGTAACGCACCGGGGAGCTTTCAAAGTCAGAAGACTGCAGTTCGGGGTTAACGTAGCCCCTGGCATTTTTAAAAGCGTGATGGAGCGTATGCTCCATAACATTCAGGGAGTTTGACCTTACTTCAATGATGTCCTCATCGCAGGGGAATCACTCGAAAACCTGGCTGAAAGGCTTCGGTCCGTTTTGCTACGGTTCTGCGAAGCGGGGCTGAAGCTTAAGCAGGAAAAATGCAAAATTGGAGGAACTTCCACTGAATTCCTGGGGTTTCGCATAGATGCCGAAGGCATCCATCCTGCTGAATCTAAGCTCAAAGCGATTCAGCAGGCCCCAAGTCCCAAGTCAAAGAGTGAGCTTCAAGCTTTCCTTGGGCTTCTAAATTTTTACCATTCCTTCCTCCCCCACAAAACTGCAGTGGCAGAGCTGTTACACTGGCTCTTGGACAAACAGGCTCCATGGGAGTGGACACAAGTCCACGAAAGGAGTTTTGCTGAGGTCAAGGCATTGTTGTCTTCAAATGCTGTTTTTGCTCATTTCAATGAGCACCTGCCAGTGTGTATAGCCTGCGATGCATCCCCTTATGGGATTGGGGCTGTCTTAAGTCACCTCAAGGCTGATGGAACTCAAGTTCCTGTAGCATACTATTCAAGAACTCTGTCTTCTGCTAAGCGTAATTATGCGCAGATAGACAGAGAAGTCTTGGCCATAGTGGCTGGCATAAAAAAGTTCCATGACTTTTTGTATGGTCGCCACTTAACGGTCTTTACAGACCATAAGCCATTGCTGGGGTTGTTCACAACGAACAAGCAAACCCCACACATAGTTTCTCCTAGAATGCTGAGGTGATCAATTTTCCTTTCTGCATATCACTACTCCCTGGTTCACAAACCAGGCAAGGAAATGGGCCATGCAGATGGCCTTAGTAGGTTGCCTCTACAGCTTGTAGAATCTGATCCTGCTCCAGCTAACCACATCCTGGCTATCCAGGATTTGCCTGAGTCTCCCCTCAATGCAGGGGATGTGGCTGCAGAAACAGCCACTGATCACACACTAACATGCGTGTTGACATGGGTGCTGTCAGGATGGCCTGACACGTGTCCTGGCACCAATTTCCAGAGTTTCTGGAAAAGGAAGCATGAGCTTTCCACCTTTAAGGGTTGTGTCCTGTAGGGTAGCAGGGTAGTGATTCCAACCTCATTGAGGACTAGAGTCTTGCAGTCTCTGCATGAGGGACATCCGGGAATAGTCCAGATGAAGGTGCTTGTGCGCAGTTATCTTTGGTGGCCTGGGCTTGATAAGGAGATTGAGGCCCAGGTCCAAGGGTGCCACATTTGCCAACAGTCCAGGCCTGAAATGCCACAGGCTCCTGTACATAGGTGGGAGGACACACATGCTCCTTGGTCAAGGGTTCATATTGACTATGCTGGCCCCTTTCAGGGGCAATTCTTACTCATTGTTGTGGACAGTCACTGTAAATGGTTAGAGGTCGTTCCAGTGTCCACCACGACTACTGCCAGGACCATCCAGGTGCTGAGAGGGATCTTCGCCTCTCATGGGCTGCCAGATGTCCTTGTCTCCGACAACGGACCTCAATTCACCTCTTCGGAGTTCCAGGTTTTCCTGCAAGCCAACATGATTCGTCATGCTACTTCGGCACCCTTTTATCCGGCTTCCAATGGCCAAGCTGAGCGCTCACGGGAGCTGGCACCACAGGTTAGCTGATTTTCTCCTTTGCCACCGCACCACAGCCACCATGATAGATCAATACATTGTTCTTGTAATTGTCACAACTTTGTCGTAATTAATTAAATTTGGGTAAGCAAAAGCTTCCATTGTTGAAAGCCATCCAGGTATCTTGATGTAAATTTTCACTTTTATTTTTTCCCATTCTAAAAGAAGTGCATTTCTTATAAAGTGGTTTTGAAAGTATCTATGTATTTTATTCTTTCCATACCACAGAAAGGCATGCCAACCAATTTGTAGGTCATGTCCCTCTAGGTATAATAGTCTTTTGTCTCTAAGCATTATTCATTCTTTAATCCATGTTAAAATAGTTGCTTGGTAGTATAGCATCCAGTCTGGCAGTCCAAATCCTCCACTTTCTTTTGCTTCTTGTAGTATTTTCAGTCTAATTCTAGCTTTTTTTCCTTGGCAGATAAATTTGAACATTGTTGTATTCAGTTCATCAAAAAAGGCTTTTCCCAGTCTTACAGGAATCATTTGAAATAAACAGATGATTTTTGGTAAGATATTCATTTTTCACTGTTGCTATTCTCCCCAGCATTGAAAGTTGTAAGTTTTTCCACTTTTCCAGATCCAATTTTATTTGTTTTAGCAATCTTACATAATTATCTTCTTTTATTGTTACGCATCTTGCTGTTAGATAAAACTCCCAAGTATTTAACTTTTTTAACTATTTGAAGATTTGTTTTTTTTTTGCTAGTTGGTTTTTTTTTGTTTTTCTGTTAGATTTTCTGTTAGCACTTTAGTCTTTTCTCTGTTTATTTTCAACCCTGCCACTTCTCCAAATTTTTCTATTTTCTCCATAAATTTAGTGCTTGTTTCAATCGGTTCTTCCAATATAAAAACCAAGTCATCTGCAAATGCTTGTAGTTTATATTTTTCATCTTTTATCTCCAGTCCTTTAATTTATATATCTTGTCTGATGTTTCTATTCAATACTTACAGTGTTATTATAAATAATAATGGAGATAGTGGGTGTTGTGTCCTGGGCCTGCTGAATGACTCAGCAGGCTCAGGAAAGCTGCAGAAAGGCCCGGGCAGACCACGTGGTTGCCCGGGACCAGACAGGCTGTCTCCAGCCTTGCGCACATGCGCAAGGCAGGAGAATGCCGTGGAATGATTGGCTGATGCTGTCCCTGCCAGGGGACTATAAAAGGGCCTGCACCATTTTTGTTCTCTGTTCTGTTGATGAATTGCAATAAAGGAAGACTGTTTTTTTGTTACTCCGCTTCATCTCCATGCCTCATCTTTGGAAACAGAACATTGGCGACAAAGGTGGGATTGCTGCAAGGAAAACAACAAAGAAAAAGCTGGGCTGACTCACAAAGAGAGGCCTGAAGCGCTGGGAATCAATTGCTTATGCTGAATTAAAGAAGATGCTACGAGAACACTTCAAACCCAAACTGTCAGTGATTGCATGGTGACACGCATTTGAGCAGAGGGACCAGAGGCCTGGTGAGTCTGCTGCGGACTTTATTGCTGTGCTCTGACAAGCAGCTATGCCATGCAAATTCAAGGACCTGGAAGAGAGGCTATGGGATCGTTTAGTTTGTGGACTAAGAAGTCATGAGCTGCAGCAGAAGATCTTCGCCAAAGAAGATGTCTCTTTCCAAGATGCCTTGAGAGAGATTGCAGCTGAAGAAGCACCAGGCGGCGCTGTGAAGGCCTTGCAGCTCACCAGGAACCCTCCAGCGGCAGTCTCCGTCCATCAAGAGGTCACTCAGGAAGAGTCCGAACAGGATCAAGAAGAGGAGGTGGATAGACTTCAGCAGGCAGCAGAGAAAAGGCCTCAAAAACACAAAGAAAAGGCAACTTCATTCCCTTGGTGTTTCGGATGTGGAGGACTCCACAAGTGCTCTGACTGCTGTTTCCACTTCGCCATTTGCCAGGCATGTGGCCAGAAGTTTCTGAAACAACTTCAGAAAGGTACCAGGGTCCCCAGCCAACACAGGGTGGGTTTCTGCGCATTGCGCAGGAGCATTTTCAAAACTGGGGCACATAGGCTGCTTAGGAAGAAGCTTCACATTGATGTGAAGTTGCAGGGGGTTCCCCTCTCAATGGAGTTGGAGACAGGGTCTGCTTTATCGATCATTTCCCTAGACACTTTCAAAAAGATTTCCAGTAGAAGTGGCCTACGAGTTAAACTCAGGCCATCCAATTTAATCCTCACTGACTTCCAGAATTCCAGACTCAGCGTGAAGGGGGAAGCCACGCTCAAGGTGCAGCGTAAGGATTTTGAAGGGTTGCTAGATGTGGTGGTAGTTGGGGGTGATTGCACGAGTCTTATTGGACTCGATTGGTTCGAGGCCCTTGGGATTCAAGTGACTGGACTTCACAGTCGGAAAACGTCAGGCCTTGCAGACATTTGCAAGGAGTTTGCTGATGTGTTCAGTTCAGAGCTTGGCTCGTACAAGGGGCCTCCCATTGCTTTACGTTTAGACCCAGCCATCACACCCATCAGGATTAAGCCTCGAAGGGTGCCTTTTGCCCTGAAAAACAAAATAGATGCAGAACTGGACAAGCTGCTCCAGCAGGGCATCTTAGAACCTGTGGACTGCAGTCCATGGGAAACCCCCATAGTCACGCCACTGAAAGCCAATGGTGAAGTCGGATCTGTGCGGACTATAAATGTACACTTAACAAAGCATTGCAGCAGCATGCCTACCTGGTGCCTGTGGTGAGCCACATTCTGGCCTCCCTCAAAGGGGGACGAATCTTTGCAAAGCTTGATTTGGCTCAGGCCTATCAACAGTTACCAGTTGATGAGGCAACAGCTGAGGCCCAAACAATTGTGACGCACCGGGGAGCCTTTAAGGTAAAAAGGCTGCAGTTTGGAGTTAACATAGCCCCAGGAATTTTCCAAAGCGTGATGGAGCAAACGCTTTGTGGCATTCCTGGGGTCTGCCCCTACTTTAATGACGTCCTCATTGCTGGGGAGTCATCTGTGAATCTAGCTGAAAGGCTGAGGGCTGTCTTGCTGCGGTTACGCCAAGCGGGACTGAAGCTGAAGCAAGATAAGTGTAAAATTGGAGTCACTTCCACTGAGTTTCTGGGCTTCCGTATTGATGCTGAAGGCATCCATCCTGCTGAATCCAAGCTCAAAGCAATTCAGCTGGCCCCAAGTCCCAAGTCCAAAAGCGAACTTCAGGCTTTTCTGGGACTGTTAAATTTCTACCACTCATTCCTACCTCACAAGGCTGCAGTGGCTGAGCTGTTACACCGGCTCTTGGACAAACAGGCTCCATGGAAGTGGACAAAGGTCCATGAAAGGAGTTTCACAGAGGTCAAGGCCTTGCTCTCTTCAAATGTGGTTTTAGTGCATTTCAATGAGAAATTGCCTGTTTGCATAGCCTGTGATGCATCCCCTTATGGGGTTGGGGCTGTGCTTAGTCACCTTAAGGCTGGTGAGACACAAGTCCCTGTGGCCTACTATTCCAGGACTCTTTCATCTGCTGAGCGTAATTACGTGCACATTGACAGAGAATCCTTGGCTATAGTGGCTGGCATAAAGAAATTCCATGACTTCTTATATGGCCGCCACTTCATGGTCTACACAGATCATAAGCCTCTGCTGGGTTTGTTTACAACAAAGAAACAAACCCCTCACATAATATCTCCTAGAATGCTGAGATGGTCAATTTTCCTGTCAGCATATGACTATACTCTGGTGCACAAACCAGGCAAAGAAATGGGCCATGCAGATGGCCTCAGCAGATTACCCCTACAGCAGGTAGAGGCAGATCCTGCTCCTGCTCTTCACATTCTCTCCATTCAGGAATTGCCTGAGTCTCCCCTCAACGCTAGGGACATGGCTGCTGAAACTGCCACTGATCACACGTTAACACGCATGCTGACATGGGTGCTGTCAGGATGGCCTGACACTTGTCCTGGTGCAGAATTCCAGAGCTTCTGGCAAAGGAAGCACGAGCTTTCCACATTCAAAGGGTGTGTCCTATGGGGTAGCAGG
Organism: Crotalus adamanteus; assembly: GCA_039797435.1. Lineage (NCBI taxonomy): Eukaryota > Metazoa > Chordata > Lepidosauria > Squamata > Viperidae > Crotalus > Crotalus adamanteus. The sequence goes on along the minus strand of CM077935.1, from coordinate 301,701 downwards.
GTAGTGATCCCAGCCTCATTGAGGACTAGAGTCTTGCTCTCTCTACATGAGGGACATCCTGGAATTGTCCGGATGAAGGCGCTCATGTGCAGCCATCTTTGGTGGCCTGGGCTCGATAAAGAGATTGAGGCCCAGGTCCACGGGTGTACTGTTTGCCAACAGTCCAGGCCTGAAATGCCCCAGGCCCCTGTACATAGGTGGGAGGAGACACATGCCCCTTGGTCAAGGGTTCATATTGACTATGCTGGGCCCTTACAGGGGCAATTTTTCCTTCTCCTTGTGGACAGCCATTCCAAGTGGCTAGAGGTTGTTCCTGTCTCCTCCACTACTACTGCTAGGACCATCCAGGTGCTGAGAGGGATCTTTGCCTCCCATGGGCTTCCAGACGTCCTTGTCTCTTGACAATGGACCCCAATTCACTTCTTCTGAGTTTCAGGCTTTTCTACAGGCCAACTTGATTCAGCACGCCACTTCAGCACCATTCCATTCAGCTTCCAATGGCCAGGCTGAGAGGATGGTGCGCACTACCAAAGATGCTCTCAAAAGACTCACTCATGGCAGCTGGCATCACAGGTTAGCTGACTTTCTTCTTTGCCAATGCGCCACACCTTGCACAGCCACTGGGAAGGGCTCAGCAGAACTCCACTGGGGTCGCCGCCTCATCACAAAACTGGACAGGTTGCACCCAGACCAGGTGGCTTCACAGGTGTCACAGCCACAGGCACCTAGGAGACTACAGGTGGGCGATCTGGTCTGGGCAAGGAACTATGGACCTGGACATCTCTGGGTAACACCAGTGGTATGCAGGTTCTCTGGGCCACTGTCCTACGAAGTGGCTTTGGATGATGGTCGTGTGATCCGACGTCACATTGACCAACTGCGCTGGAGGCTTCCCAGCCACACTTCCGCTCCTGGCTCTGCTCTCGGGGGGGGGGAGGAGGACCATAATTATGATTGTGGACCACAGTCTCTCCACCACAACGGACCTTCACATGCTGCAGCACATGTTCCAGATAGGGGTTGTGCCATGGAGGCGGCTCCTGACTCTGGCACAGGCACCGGGTCAATGGGACATTGCTGTCAATCGGCTTCTCAGGCCACTCCACCTGCTGGTCTTGGGCTCGAGGGACAGTGCTCCCAAAAGGGGTCCATTGTGGACTTGGGGAATTCCACCCCACCACTGGACATGGGGAATTCCACCACCCCCAAGGAACTCTGGTTTGGGTTCAGAGGATCCAGTCAGCAGTGTGGGGGGGTCGCCTGGGTCTATGGGGCACCAAAGTCCTGGTCTGCCTAGCCTGGCAGGCGAGCTGGCAGGCCAGGCACACACACTGGCTCCAAGAAGGTCAGAGCGGGCCAAGGGTCCACCCAAACACTTAAAGGACTATGTGAGGTTCCTGTCAAGTATGGGGGAAGCCTAGTAGTTCTCTATCAATCAGAACACACTCAAAAGAAGGGTGTTATACTTTTTGGTACTATAAAGTATGATGTATTTTTTTTTATTATTGAAAATTTTATAAAGTTTTTACAATAAAATACCTCCCCCCCTCCCTCCCCCCATAACCCTCCCCCCTCCTTCCCAGAGCTGAATACAGGGTTAAAAAAAACAAAAAAACATACAAATTAAATGAACATCAATCAACTATACATACATCCAAAAAATTAAAAGTACTTTAACTCCAATACATAGAAACAACAAATCCAACCATAGCCACATTAAACTATAAATTATTCAAAAGCTAAATAATACTTTCTAATCCCATATTTATTCTGTACAAAATTTACCCATCTTTTCCACACAGAGTTATATCTCTCTTATGAATGGTCTTTCAGATAAGCCGAAATGTTTGCCATTTCTGATAAATAAGAAACTTTAAGAAACCATTCCTCTAAAGTAGACAAGGAATCTTTCTTCCAATATTGCCCAATCAATAACCTTGCCGCCGTAATAAAGTTCAACATTAAAGTAATCTCTTTGCCATCACAATCTTCAATAATACCTAACAAAAATAATTGTGGTGTAAATTTTATCCTTCTATTAAAAATTTTCTGAATGTTCCACCAAATCTTAATCCAAAAAGCCTTTATATTTCTACATGACCACCAAATATGATAGTACGTTGCATCCAAACAACCACATCTCCAACATTTGGGCTGTACATTCGGATACATACGAGACAACTTTTGTGGATCAAGGTGCCACCTATAAAACATTTTATAAAAATTTTCTCGCAAATTTTGAGCTTGGGTAAACTTAACATTCCTCACCCAAATTATCTCCCATGTATCTAATAAAATCGGCTCTTCAAAATTTTGAGCCCATTTAACCATACAATCTTTAACTAGTTCTGTTTCTGAATCCAATTCCACTAAAACATTATAAACTCTTTTTATATGAGTTTGACTTTGATCTTTAATTTGTTTCATCAAATTCATATCTTCCGTAGTAAAACCCACTTTTTGATCTATACTCCATCTTTCTAATAATTGCCTATACTGGAACCAAGAATAAATAATATTTTCTTGCGTTAATTCCTCCATAGATTTTAATTGCCAATTATTCCCTTCCAACTTAAGCAATTGTTTGTAAGAAATCCTATCCATTTTCACTCCTTTCCTTATCCCCTCTATTGCATGCCCAGGAATTCCCCACAACGGTATTCTAAAATTTAATCTATAATATTTCTTCCAGACACGCAATAAAGCAATTCTTAAAACATGGGACTTAAAAACCCTATCCACCTTTTTATTATAAATTAAATACGCATGCCATCCAAATAATAAATCCCATCCCTCCCAAAAAAGTATATTTGAGTTTGTTAAGTTAACCCAATCACTAATCAACGTTAAGACCACCGCATCATAATACAATTTCAAATTCGGCACCTTAAGTCCTCCTCTCTCTCGAACATCTTGTATAATTTTAAGCTGAACTCTTGTTTTTTTCCCAGCCCAAATGAATCTATTAATACCCTTCTGCCATTCTTCTAAATTTACCTCTTTCTTTAAGATAGGTATCATTTGAAACAAAAAAAGAAATTTTGGCAGAACATTCATTTTAACTGCAGCAATTCTCCGTAACAAAGATAATTGCAATTTTTTCCAATCATTCAAATCCTTCTGCATTTTAAGCCATAACATTTCATAATTGTTTTTATACAATTTTACATTAGAAGCAGTTATATAAACCCCCAAATATTTTACCTTTTTTACAATTTCAAAACCTGTCAAATTAACTAAAATCTCCTTATCCGAATTAGACATATTTTTAGATAATATTTTAGTCTTATTATTATTAACTTTAAAACCAGAAACTTGCCCATACTGATTTATAATCTGTATCAACTCCAATACCGAATAGGTTGGTTGAGACAAAGTAACAACCAAATCATCAGCAAAAGCTCTTAATTTGTAATCTTTCTTATTAATCATTATTCCCTTTATTTTAGATGATTCACGAATTTTAATCAACAAAATTTCTAATGTTAAAACAAACAACAAAGGGGACAATGGACATCCCTGTCTTGTACCCTTTCCGATTTGAAAAACCTCAGATAAACCTCCATTAATTATAAGTTGCGCCGATTGTTTTTGATAAATACCTCTAAAAGCTTGCAAAATTTTATCCCCAAAATTCATCTCTTCAACCAACCTTAACATAAATTGCCAATTTAACTGATCAAAAGCTTTCTCAGCATCTAAAAAAATCAAACCTGCAGGAATCTGATTATTTTTATCCAAATATTCTATTAAATTAATGATTTGTCTAACATTATTCTTCATATATCTCCCAGTTATAAAACCGGTTTGATCAGTATGTATCACTTGATTCAATACAATCATAAGTGTATTCGCTAAAATTTTTGAAAAAAATTTATAATCTATATTCAAAAGAGATATAGGCCTATAATTTTTAGGTAGGGTAAGATCTTGATCGTCTTTTGGAATCAAGGATATAAAAGCCCTTCTCCAAGATGGAGGTATCTCTAAACCCAATAATATACTATTAAAAAGTTCCTTTAAAGCAGTGGTTCTCATCCTGTGGGTCGGGACCCCATTTGGGGTTGAACGACCATTTCATGGGGGTCGCCAAACAAGGCTGTCCGCCATTTTTCCCCCTTTTCTTTGGCCATGCCCCTGGCACCCGGTGATGTATAAGTGGTTGGGGGCCACCACAACATGGGGAACTGTATTATGGGGTCGCGGCATTAGAAAGGTTGAGAACCACTGCTTTAAAGGCTCTATCATCTCCTCACTTAAAGTTTTATAATAAATTGATGTCAATCCATCAGTACCAGGTGCTTTACCAACTTTTAATTGTTTAATTGCCATAATAATTTCCTGTGAAGTAATCAGTCCATTGATCTCATCTCTTTGATCATTTGTTAATTTAGGAAAATGAGCATCTTGTAAATACTTATCTATATCCAAACTCTGTACCTTCTGACCCATATATAATTTTGTATAAAAATCTAAAAAAGATTTTTTAATTAATTCTTTCTGAAAAACCACTTTACCATTATAATTTATTTTATCTATAGTTCTCAACCTCTGTTTCTTCCTTAATTGATAAGCCAACCACCTGCCCGGTTTATTTGCATTACAAAATGTATTATATTTCATATAACGTAAATTAGTTGCAACCTGATCAGCTATTAACATATTAAATTGTGTTTTAAGCAAATTTATGGAAGCCTTTGTTTTCGCCTATAAACATTATTCATTTGAATCAAAACCCCACGCATATAAGCCTTACTGGCATCCCAAACCATTGCCATTGAAGTTCCCTTAGACATATTTAAAATAAAAAATTCCTTTAAATGTTCTCTAAGTTTATTTATTATTTATTTATTTATGAGACTTATATACCGCTTTAAGTGCAAGCACTCTCTAAGCGGTGTGCACCAGTAAGCAATGTATATATATATTTACATTGACCCCAACAATCTGGGTCCTCATTTTACCTACCTCGGAAGGATGGAAGGCTGAGTCAACCTTGAGCCGGTGAGATTTGAACCGCTGACCTGCTGAACACAGTCAGCTAAAGTGGCCTGCAGTACTGCACTCTAACTGCTGCGCCACCTCGGCTCATAGCGAGGTGAATGTTTCTGTACATTCACCTCATATCTAAATAAATTCTCATTCAACCTCCAAGATCTTCTCTCCTCCTTCTCAGCAATTAATTCCAACCATACAGGACTATGATCAGTCAATGTCCTTGGGAAAATTTTTACATTTTTAACACTAAAATATAAATCCGTAGTAATAAAAAAAATCAATTCTTGAAAATGATTGGTGTCTGTCAGAAAAAAATGTAAAATCTCTCTCCTCCGTATTATGTTCCCGCCAAATATCTCTCAATTCCAAGTCATCTTTCAAATCAAAAAAGGCCTTAGGTAGTTTAGCTTGCTTGAAGAAAGTAGAAAATCCTTTCTTATCTTTATGTATATACAAAACTCCATTCCAATCCCCCATCAAAATAACAGATTTATAATCCAATAAAGTCAATTTTTGATGTAAAAGCTTATAAAACTGTTTTTGTTGTTGATTAGGAGCATACAAACCCACTATAAGCAATTTCTTACCACATAATCCCACTTCAATCATAACATATCTTCCTTGAGAATCAGAGTCTATTAATTTAGCTGACAAATTTTTCTTGACATAAATAACAACGCCCCCTTTTTTCCCAGGAGCAGAAGATACAAAATGTGAACCCAATCGAGCATTAATCAAATATTTTTGATCCTTAAAAATAATATGAGTTTCCTGCAAACAAACAATATCATTATTATATTGCTTCAAATAATGAAATATTTTCTTTCTTTTCTGTGGAGAATTAAGGCCATTAACATTCCAGGTCAGGAGCTTTGCCATCTCCTCTGGCTGCAAGCCTGGAGAAGACTGCTTGAAGATCTACCATCGAAGATCGAATCATCAAGGATCTCTTAGGTCTTGCTCCTCCCACAGGCTCAGAAACAGATTCTTGTGTAGATTCTCTTATTTCCATCTTCTGTTGCTCCTTTTCTTTTCGTCTATGAGCTGCTCGGGTCATTCTCTGTTCTTTTATCTCAGCAGACTGCTGTAACAACTCAGCCTGTGATTTTCCAACTTTCATTGATACAACATCTTCAGCCAACTGCTCTCCCTCTTTCACATCAAGAACTTTAAACCGTGGAGGTGATGATGAGCGAGCTCCCAGGACAGAAATGTAAAACTCTCTTGCCTTTGAAACAGTGTTAAGTCTATAACGTGTCCCCGCATGGCTCACCATAATTCCAATTGGGATATCCCATCTGAACTGCATCTGTCGTTTTTTAAGTTCATCTGATAGGAAAGCAAAATCCTTCCTTCTTCTTAAAATTTTTGATGGAATCTCCTTTAGAATTATAACATCCTGAGCAGCAATCTGAAATCTCTGATTATAAAATGCTTGTATAATTTCATTGTGTAAAGATCTTTTTCCAAAATAAATCACCACATCTCTTGGTAAATTTCTCTGATTTGCAATCCACGAGTTAACTCTGAATATTTTTTCTATTTCTCTCAGTATCTCCTCTGGTTCTCTCTCCAATATCACAGCAATATCATTTGCCACCACCTCCCTCAGATTTTCTTGCATATTTTCCCTCAGACCTCTGATTCTTAAAGCGAACTCCATTTCTCTATACTGAGACATAACAATTTCATCCTGTGAAATCTCCACCGTTTTTTCCACACTTTCAACATGGTCTTCCAATAAATCCACTTTATCTGCAACATCCTCAATACAATAGTCCAGCTTTTCAACAACAGAGGCGAGTCCTTGCAAAGCCTGTACTATATCCTCCCTCATAACTTTATTTCTCTCTTCTAAAAATTCCTTCATTTCTTGTCTAATTTGACACACAACATTACCCATAACATCTTGAATATCTTTTACTGTAAGTGGTGGTACAGGCGGAGAGGGTGGTGATGATCTAGGTTTAGATTGTTGAGCTGTCAGTATTGCCGGAGAGGAAGCCACCTTAGGCACAGCAGAGATCGCTTGACGCTTCGAAGCCATTTTAAAAAGTTTTTCTCCTTCTTGAAAAATCCAAAAGACCAAAAAAAAAACAAAAAGAAGAGGGGAAAAGAAAAACCCTCTTCTATTTATAAAAAGAAAAAAGAATATTTATCCTTCTCATGCAAACACCCAGAATCCCGAAAGTTGCTGAAACTTTATAACAAAAAAAAATAATAATAATAATTGAAAAATGAAAGTCCTTTCCTCACTTTCCTTTCATGCGCATGAGAAAGAGAAACCTCTCATTGTCATTTTACTTTCCCTTAAAGTAAAGAAAGGGAAAAGATTATTCTTCTCCAGAGTTAAAGTCCAGGTTTAACATATAAATTCATTCCGCTGATCAGCTCTGTCCGCTTCAAAATCAACTCACCAGTTCACTGTAATTGCGGATGTGGAAGCGGCGTCTTGCTTTGTCCCCAAAAAAACAAAAAGGGACAAAGGCGTCAGAGAAGTGGAGAATGCCTCGGACTCCGTGGGAGCTCACCCTTCAACCCCCCCCAAAAAAATCTTTAAGGTCTTGAGGGCTCTACCACTATCCAAGGAAAAAAACTCACCTCTTTCCCTTTGCCGGGGAAAGAAGTTTCAAACCGTGGGCCAGCTGATGTCTGCTGTCATCCGCAGTTTTTACACTATCTCGGACGGACGGCTACAAAGTAGCTGCCATCGGCACAGCGCAGCGCCACCGGAAGTTCAAAGTATGATGTATTATTGTTGGAATAAAGAGATGTAAATCTTGGGTTGCCTGTGAGCAGGCATAACTGTATTTAGAAATAACAACATGCTCAATTGAACATGTGTATATATGTATGGATGTACAAATAATAAGTGTGTACTTATTGTTTAATCCAAGGGGGGAGGGGTGTTGTGTCCCGGGCCTGCTGAATGACTCAGCAGGCTCAGGAAAGCTGCAGAAAGGCCCAGGCAGACCACATGGTTGCCCGGGACCAGACAGGCTGTCTCCAGCCTTGCACGCATGTGCAAGGTGGGAGAATGCTGTGGAATGATTGGCTGACGCTGTCCCTGCCAGGGGACTATAAAAGGGCCTGCGCCATTTTTGTTCTCTGTTCTGTTGGTGAATTGCAATAAAGAAAGACTATTTTTTTGTTACTCCGCTTCGTCTCCATGCCTCATCTTTGGAAACAGAACAGTGGGCATCCCTGTCTTGTGCCTTTTTAATGTTAAAGTTTTCTGTAAAATCTCCATTTACAATTATTTTGGCTGTTTGTTTACAATAAATTGTTTTAATTACATTTATAAAATTTTCTCCAAAATCCATTTCCACTAGTTGCTGAAACATAAATTGCCAGTTTACATTGTCAAATGCTTTCTGTGCATCAAGAAATATTAAAGCCATCTGTTTCCCTGGATGAATTTCATAGTACTCTAACACATCAAGAATCATTCTTAAATTATTTTTTATCTGTCTTTTAGGTAGAAAACCATTTTGGTCTCTGTGTATAAATTTGGTCAAAAATTTATTTAGTCTTTCTGCTATTATTGAGGCGAAAATTTTATAATCTACATTTAATAGTGATATTGGTCTATAGTTTTTTATTTTATTAGATCAGAGTCTTCTTTGGGTATTAAGGTAACATTGGCTTCAATCCATGTATTTGGTATTTTAGCCTCCAAAAGTATTTCATTACACAGTTCTTTCAAAATAGGACTTAGTATATCTTGTAATGATTTGTAAAGCTCTGCAGGTAATCCATCTGGACCCAGAGTCTTATCATTGTTTTGCCTTTTTATAGCCTCTATAATCTCCATCATTGATATTTTTCCATTTAATATATTTTGTATATTCTCTGGAATTTTTGGTAAGTCTGCTTTTTTAAATACTGCTGTATTTTTTCTTTCGGAATTTCCTCTGCATTGTAAAGTATCTCGTAATAATCTTTTATATTTTTTTTAATTGTATCATTTTGAAACTGTAATTCGCCTTTTGAATCTTGCAGCTTGTTTACCAGTTTTTTCTCTTTTTCTTTTTTCAATCTATGTGCTAACCATCTCCCCGGTTTGTTGGCATTTCCAAAAAAGTTCTGTTTAGCTCTTTTGATCTGTTGAGCCATTATTTCTGTCTCAGCTAGATTTAATTTGTGTTTTATTATCTCCATTTGTTTCTTAAGTATTTTCTTTTGTGGGTCTATTTGTAATTCTGATTCTAACTTTCTGAATTCTTCCTTCAACTTTAACTGTTGTTTCTTTTCTTTATTCTTTTTAGCGGTATAGGTTATAGCCAACCCTCTGAAATATGCTTTAGCCGTATCCCACACATTTTGAGGCAATGTTTCTTCTTTCTTGTTTATTTTGAAGAAAAAATCCATTTCCTTTGTCACTAGTTGTATGAATTTTTTTTCTTTTAAAATAGATTTGTTCAAGGACCATCTTAATGTTTTCTTGGTTCCTCTCCAAGTCATCTTTTTTGGGTTATGATCTGCCCAAACATTAGTTTCTGTCTCAATTTCTTGTATCATCTTATTACGTTCCAAAGATGTCCGTATCATATCGATTCTAGACCATGATTTATGTCTATTTGAGTAAAATGTGTATTGTAATTTCTTTGGATTTTTTCTCTCTCCATATATCTTGGATACAGAGTTCTTCTGTCATTTTTAAAAATGCTTTAGGTAATATATTTCCTCCTTTCCTCCCTTGTTTAGTGCTTTTATAGTCCAAAGTTCCATCTGTTATTGCATTAAAGTCTCCCATTATACAGAGATTTTGATAGTTCAATTCTAATATTTTTTAATATAATTTTTGGTAAAATTGTTCTTGTTTATCATTTGGTACATATATTGCTACCATCAATATCTGTTTTTGATCCATCATTATTTCCACCATTAATAATCTCCCCTCTTCATCCCCATAAATTTGTTTAGGGTTCATCGTTTCTTTAATGTATAGAGCTATTCCTCTTTTCTTTTGAAGTGCTAATACAAACTGAAGTTTACCAATTTTCAGTTGTTCTAACAACTTATAGTGTTGTCTCTTGATGTGTGTTTCTTGGAGACAAATTATATCCATTTTTAATTTTTGTAGTCGTGTAAGGAATTTTTTCCCTTTTTGAGGGAGAATTTAGTCCATTTATATACATTGTCAAAATCCCATTCTCCTTCTCCATCTCTTTCAATTATATCTAGGTCTTAATCTTCTTCTTCTTTTTTTATTTTTTTAAAACAACAAAACATAACACACATACACACACAGTGTATACTCCTCCTTTTTTTTTAACAGCAATTTCATAATGGTAACCTTCTATTACATTCCCCCCCCCCCTTATTCTTCTTTAAATATATTTGTCCTTGTTGTCCCGTTGTTTCTTGTTTGCATTTTTCTTCCTTCATACTATACTTCATACTAAAAATAATACATATTATTATTACTATACATTATTATACACACATTTTCCATTTTTGACCTTTCCACATTTATTCTCATTTATTATTTCTAATCTCCAACCAGTCATACCACTTATTCCATATTAAATAGTACTCTGTGTCTTCCTTTTCTTTTATCTCTTTTGTTAATTTGTCCATCTCAGCACAGTCCAGGATTTTTCTTATCACTTCTTTCTCTGATGGTATATTCTCATTTTTCCAGAACTGTGCATATACTATTCTTGCTGCCGTTGTTATATGTAGAATTAAGTACTGTATTTCTTTACTATATTTTCTGTTTAAAATACCCAGCAGAAAGATCTCTGGTTTCCAGTCTATGGGTTGGTCTATTATTTGTTCCATCCATCTTCTTATTTTAGTCCAGTATTTTTTCGCAACTGGGCATGTCCACCATGTATGATAATATGTTCCATGTACTTTTTTACATTTCCAAGCTGTTCCACTGGTCAATTGTCCTCACTGTCAGGAAGTTTCTCCTTAATTCCAGGTTTCCAACCATTGTTTCTTGTCTTGCTCTCTGGTGCTTTGGAGAATAGTTTGACCCCCTCTTCTTTGTGGCAGCCCCTCAAATACTGGAATACTGCTATCATGTCACTCCTATTTCTTCTTTTTGTCAAGCCCCACGGGGCTTGCCATTTGCCAGGGGGGGGTGAACCAGAGCACGGACCGCAGCAGCCAGACCCTGCCCTGACACCGGCCAATCCCCAGAGCCGAGCCAGCCACCGAAACAGGCCAGCTGGACGGCGGGAACAGCCCTCATCCTCCTCCTCCTGTTCCACGCCAGACGCCTACCGTCTCCAGGCTCGCCACGGAGCGTTGCCGGAGGCCGGGGGGGAAAGGCCTGACGTCAGCCATAGCAGCTGAGCGTTGGGAGGCAGCCGGATGCCACCAAGCACTGCCGGAGGTGGGAGGAGGCTACAGCCATCAGCGCAGCAGCTGAGCGTCGGGAAAAGCCGCCACTTGCCACCAAGAACCGCCGGAGGCCTCCGGTGGGTGAGAGGAGGCTGCTGCTGTCCGGGCGAACCTACGGGGGCCCGGAGGGGACAGCTGAGAGCATGAACATCGTAAGAAGCCTGACGAGCCAGCGGGAGGTTCTGGCCTGAGGGGCTGGACGGAGGGCCAGCAAGGCGTGACCAGGCCGAGGGAAAGACGGAAGTGGACCTGGGGGAGTTTTATGTGTTTTGGCCGGATGCTGGTTTGCTGCTGGAAGTGGGGCTGTAGGGCGTGGCACTGTTATGTAAAGCACTGGGAGCAAACCACTCCCAGTGCTGACTTTTTGTTTGCTGAGGAATAAACCTTGCTAGCACCTCGTACCTGTGTTCCTTGACTGTGTTACATTGGATGACGACAGACGGTGGTGACAGTAAGTCAGCACGCCCATTCTTTTGCTCCTTAGCCCTTACCCTTGTTTTGAGGGAATGGTGGAGGGCAAACAGGAGGCTCCCCGGAAGATGGATGAAGTAGCTCTGGCTGGAGCAACCGGCCCTGCACCTGCCTCAGAGTCTCAAGAGGCACAGCTGGTGGTCAGGCCAAAGGTGACATGGCCTATGGTCCCCTTGGGTGAGCCCCAGGAGGCCACAGCTCCTGGAACCATGGGAGAGTGGTGGCAAAGTCCTGCGCTGGCTAACTTGGAGGCAGGACAGGCACGCACACCGAGTGCCAGGCCTTCCCTCATGGAATGGAGGGAGAAGCGTGTGACAGGGGACGATGAGGAGGAGTGGAGTTACTCCACCGCCCCTGGCCAATATACGATGGATGTGTTACGGGACCGGTTTGGCGAGGCTGGGTATCAAGGAGCTTCTTCGTGGCATAGCCGTGTGGCTAGACGGAAGACGGCCTCGTGGCAACGGGTGGACATACCATCAAGGCACCCCGAGTCAGCCCGGTTCCGGCTGAGCAGTCCGAGGCTGCGGTTGCCGTCAGCCCTAAGTGCTCCTGTGGCCGGAGGGCCTGTGCCCAGTGTGTCATTCATGCAACCCCAAACCGCGTGGCCAGGTGGGTCAGGGGGTGAATCATGGGGAGTGCCTCCCGGGAGAACACCAGGGCCGCAGGGGACCGGGCCTGGAGCTCAGGGGTTGCCAACCCAGGCTGACACTGTCCAGGGCGTGGGTCAGCCCATGGCCCCGTGGGGTCCAGGAATGGCATGGGGTCCACTGCTCATACCTATATTGTTTGATGGGAACCCAGATCGGCTAGCTATGTTCTTAAGCCACGTGATCAGTCACTTGGAACGATATGCCCACCTGTACCCGTCCCAATGGGCAACGGTGGTGGCAGTTACGGCGGGACTACAGGGGGAAGCAGCGGCATGGGCCGCCGACCTCTATAGCAACCACACCCGGGAGTTGGCCAATGCGGGCCTGTTCCTGGAGGCCCTGCATACTCGGTTCGAGGACGCATCAATGCTCCAGCGGACTGAGGCGGAGGTCCTGTCGCTAAAACAACGAGGGAGACCTGCGGCAGATTACGTTCGGGACTTCCGGCAGCTGGCGAGTCGACTGTGCTCTTCCTGGCCGGAACGGTTGTTGGTCCACCATTTCTGGGCAGGTCTTGACCGAGAGTTACATCAGGCCTGTGTCTTTTGGGGTGTGCCAAACCGGTTTCGGGAGTGGTTTAGGGTGGCAGTAGACCTGGACACAGGGCTGAGGGAGTTCCGTAAAGTAGGGGAGGATACTGGTAGACCCCGACGGCCTTTGGAGAGGCCACGGGAGGATGGACGGGGCCTGCTGGCTGGCCCGTCAAGGCCTCCTGGGCCTCCTGTCAGGGCCTCGTTTCGCTGTTTTCGGTGTAACCAGCCAGGCCATTGGGCAGCGGACTGTCCAGCCCCTAGTCCGCGGAGCCCCGCAGCAACCGGAATAGCCATTCCAAGTCCAAAAAAGACCCCCGAGAAACTGAGAGCAGCGAAACAGTCCGCAACCCCGGCAGTCCAGCGGGTGCTTCCGGTGGAGGAGGAGGCCACAGCGGTGGCAAAATACCAACTAGCCACCAATAGTGAGGATGACGCAGCAAACGACCCTACGGTGAGTGAGCCCGTGAACCCCTTTGTCCTTCCTATCGCCTTGACGAGTCCTCAGACTGGTGTGTGGAGGGAATATCAGGCCCTTATAGACTCTGGTTGTACCCAGTGTTTGATGAGCAGAGCCGTAGCGGTGGAGATTGGCATTAAGCTGCAACAGCTGGCCCACCCTGTCCGCTTTGAGCAAGTGGATGGGTCTCTTCTAGGGGGGGCTCCAGCCACTCTCGTCACGGAACCTGTCCACTTGGAGATGAGTTTGCCTTTATCTTTCCTCTCTCCAACTCTCCCTCTTTCTCTTTCCTCTCCCTTTCTCTTTTCTTCCTCTTTCCTCTCTTTCTCCCTCTTTCTATTTCTTTCCTCTCTCCCCCTCTCCCTTTCTTTCATCTCCCTTTCTCTTTTCTCTTTCTTTCCTTTCTTTCCTCTTTCTCTTTTCTCTCTCTCCCTCTCCCTTTCTCTTCTCTCCCTTTCTTTCCTCTACCTCCCTTTCTCTTTCCTCTTTCTTCTCCCTTTCTCTTTCCTCTTTCTCCCTCTTTCTATTTCTTTCCTCTCTCTCCCCCTCTCCCTCTTTCCTCTCCCTCTTTTCTCTTTCTTCCTCTTTCCTCTCTTTCTTTCCTCCCTCTCTTTCCTCTCTCTCTTTCCTCTCTCTCTCCCTCTCTTTTTCTCTTCACCTCCCCCCCTTTACTAACAGAACCAGTTCACCTACCAAATCGTTTAACTTCCTCCCTTAGAGATGGGCAATGTGGATTCACCACATCCTGACAAAGAGAAATGCCAGCACCTCTCATCGATTCTGCTGCAGGGACGGCAAACACTGTATGTTAGCAATATCTGGAGAGCTACAGTTCATCCACATCCTCCTGAAAGGCTGTCCCATCCATTGCAATGTCACGCTTTGAAAGGCCCCTCACCCTCTTCCGCTTCAGGCCGACTGCGCCCAGCAGGGAGCCTCAGTAGCCAGCATGGAAAGGAGGAGGGGAGGAAGAGAGACAGACCATCTCCTCGCAGCTCACTTCCAATCTCAATGTGGTGAATCCTGCTTGGGATTTGGGACTGAGAGGGGGAAGATCCTGGTTCCTAAGCTGCAGGGACTTCCAACCACAGAGCTTGCTTGGCTCTGTTTCCAGCCAGCGCCGCGTGTGTGCAAAACAATAGCAACAAAATGCTGCGGTCGAGACTTGCCCGCCTGCCTGGCTCCCGGGCCTTGGTAGCCAACCATTTGAAGCAAGCAGCCTCGTCCGCAGAGAAAGGAGAGGAGAGAGTGAGGGCGGATGAGCTGTCTGTGGCAGGGATAACAAGGGTTCAGGAGATGCTAGCATGAAAGTTCCGCATCTTTTGACCTAGCTCGGCTTGCCCCCCACTGGTTCTTCGCCCGAACAAGTCACCCTCTCTCTCTCTTTCTCTCTTTTTCCTCTAGCCCCCCTCTCTCCAGATGAGAGAGAACGAAAGGCAGATGTCACCGAAGGGACAGGGAGGGGAGGGGGGCAGGAGGCAGTAGAAGGCGCTGAAAGGCACCCGGGACACCACGGACGGGCCCGGGGAGATGCGTGGTGAGCTTGGCTGCCTAGGGAACGGCCCGGGGACAGCCCAGGAAGCGATGCCCCCCTGCTGCAGCCTGCCCGGCCTGGGAAGACATGGCCGGGTTGGTGGCCCAGGGACGGCGCAGGAAGTGATGTCCCCCTGCCACCCAGCCCGGCCTGGGGAGACGCGTAGCCGACTCAGCGACCCGGGGAAAGCCCAGGGAGCGATGCCCCTGCTGCCGCTGCCCCAGCCAGGACTGCCACCCAGCCCGGGCAGACATGTGGTCAGCTCGGCGGCCTGGGGACGGCCCAGGGAGTGATGCTGCCACCGCCCCAGCCAGGACTGCTGCCCAGCCCGGCCCGCAGAGACGCGTGGCCGTCGGCTGCCTGGGGATGGCCCAGGAAGCAATGTCCCCAGCCCGGCCTGGGGAGGCGTGTGGCTGGCTTGGCGACCTGGGGATGGGCCAGGAAGCGATGCCGCCGCCGCCCCAGCCGAGACTGCTGCTCAGCCCGACACATGGAGATCCGTGACCAGCTCAGCTGCCCAGACACAGCCCAGGAAGCGATGCCCTCCTGCCGCCGAGACTGCCATGCGGCCCAGCCTGGAAAGACACATAGCCAGCTCGGCAGTCCGGGGACGGCCCAGGGAGCAATGCCGCCGCCGCCCCAGCCGGGACTGCCGCCTGGCCCAGGCAGACACGTGGCCGGCTCAACGGTCCAGGAAGCGATGCCCCCCGCCACCACTGCCGCCCCAGCCAGGACTGAAGCCTGGGGGGCAGCAGGAGGAAGAAGGGGGAGGGGGAGGAGGAGGCTCTGGAGCCACAGGAGATGGCTTAAAGAGCCACATGCGGATCCAGAGCCACGGGTTACCGACCCGTGGACTAGCCAAACCCAAGTCCTGCAGCCGTTCTTCATATGTTTTAGTCTCCAGGCCTTTGATCATTTTAGTTGCACTTCTCTGGACATTTTCCAAGGTCTCAACATCTTTTTTGTACTATGGTGACCAAAATTGGTTGCAGTATTCCAGGTGTGGTCTTACTAGGGTTTTATAAAGCGGTACTAATACTTCGTGTGATCTTGATTCTATGCCTCTGTTTATACAACCCAGGATTATATTAGCTTTTTTGGCTGCTGCTGGTGCTGGCTCATAGTCAAGTGATCGTCCACTAGGATGCCAAGGTCCCTCTCACAGTTGCGGTTTTTGAGCCAGGTCTCGCCTAATCTGTACTTAAACCTTTGATTTTTTCCTGCCTAAATGTAAAACTTTGCTTTTCTCCACATTAAAACTCATTTTGTTGGATAGGGTCCATTGTTCAAGTTTGTCAAGGTCTTTTTGGATCCTGAGCTTGTCTTCTGGGGTGTTGGCTATTCCTGCCACTTTGGTGTCATCTGCAAATTTGATGAGTTCCCCTTCTATTCCTTCATCTAAGTCATTAATGAAGATATTGAAGAGTACTGGGCCTAAAACGGAGCCTTGTGGTACCCCACTGCTTACTTCTCTCCATATGGATGCAGTACCATTGAGGACTACTCGCTGAGTATGGTTTGTCAGCCAGCTACAGATCCATCTGATGGTGTTCTTGTGTATCCCACTTTTTTCTAGCTTACTAAGTAGCAGGTTGTGGTCTACTTTGTCAAATGCCTTACTGAAGTCTAAATATACTATGTCCACAGCGTTTCGCTAGTTTACTAATTTAGTCACTTTATCAAAGAATGAAATAAGATTGGTTTGGCATGATCTGTTTTTGACAAACCCGTGCTGGCTACTGGTTATAACTTTGCTTCTAGTTGTTCGCAGATCTGTTTTTTGATTATCTTTTCCAAGATCTTCCCAGGTATTGATGTTAGACTGATTGATCTGTAGTTTCCTGGGTCTGTTTTTTTTTCTTTCTTGAAGATGGGAACTACATCAGCCCTTTTCCAATCATCAAGTACTTCCCGGTGCTCCAGGATTTTTGAAAGATATGGTACAATGGTTCTGAGATAACATCTGCCAGCTCCTTCAGAACTCTGGGATATAATCTGTCAGGTCCCGGTGATTTATATTCGTCAAGGTCGGATAGGTATTCTCTTACGATTTTCTTGCTTATTTTAATTTTTGTTTCTAGTTTGTCCTTTGCAGTAGTGTTTTTGGTATGTTGGGCTATAATTTCTTTTTGTGTGAAGACCGATGCAAAGAATGAGTTAAGCAGTTCTGCTTTGTCCTTACTGCCTGTTACTTGCTTGCCATCTTCTCTCTTTAGTGGACCTACAGTTTTCTTGACTTTTTTTTGTCAATATGTTGAAACTTTTTTTTATTGTCCTTGGTTTCTGTTGCAAGTCTTTGATCACATGCATTTGATCTTTCATCACGTGCATTTCTGTAGATATGTAGTGTTCTCTTACATATAGTGCAACTCCCCCTCCTCTTTTTGTAGATCTATTTCTTTTGAACAATTTGTATCCATCCGTCAGTACATTCCAGTCATGGGATTCGTCCCACCAGGTTTCTGTAATGCCAACTATGTCATACCTGCCCTCGTGTACTATTGCTTCTAGTTCACCCTGTTTCTTCCCCAAGCTTTGAGTATTTGTATATAAGCATTTAAGACTTTTATGCCTGTCCGTGGGTATTTTTCCTGCATCTCCTGATTGTTGTTGGAGTTTTTCTTTTTTTCTCATCACTCCCTACCTCATTGTTTGATTTGTTTTCTTGGGATTTATGACTGGTTTTGTGTTCTAGAGATTCTAAAGATTGGTCACCCTTCCCCCTCAATTTTAGTTAAAAGCCCTCGTGATGAATTGGGCCAGTCTTTTTCCAAGTACATTTTTCCCTGTTTTAGTGAGGTGCAGCTCATCCCTTGCCAAGAGTCCTTCACATAGGAAATGCAGTCCATGATCCAGGAAACCAAAGTTTTCTTGGCGACACCAACCCTTTAGCCAGTGGTTTATTTCTAGAATTCTTTTTTCCCTCAATGGGTGTTGGCCTTTCATTGGGAGTACTGATGAGAACACTACTTGTTCTCCTAGCTCCTTAACTTTATTGCCTAGTTGCCTATAGTCTCTCAATATTGTACTCAGATTCTTTGTGTGTCATTCGTCCCAATGTGAAGGAGGAGGAAAGCAACCTGGGTAAGGAGAGCAAGCACAGCAGCAGCAGCCTTGAGGAGGTAAGTGCAGCTGGGCGCCCCCTTGGGGATGTGGGGCTGGGCTTGGTGCTGCAGGTGCTCGAGGGCCAGGCTGGGCATTTGACCTCTGCTGCCCAGGGCTCCGGGCAGCCTGTACCACCATCCAGGCCCCCCCCCCCCCGCATGGCCTGAGAGGAACAGTGAGTCTCCTCCAGTGGACCATGCCTTGGCACTTGTCCTGGTCCCACCCCCTTCTGCCAGAGACCCTCAGATCTGTCCCACTCCTGCCCAGGCCCCCACAGGCACCCTTGACGTGAACAACGTAGAGCTGGCCATGCCCACCCAATAGGCCACACCCACTCCATCCACACCCACCCAGTAGGCCACACCTACCCTGGCCACACCCACCCAGCCTGAGGGCAACCGCAATGCTGATGCGGCCCTCAATGAAATTGAGTTTGACACCCCTGATCTAGGGGGAGAAATCAATTGCTCAGTTTTAATGGGACTGCTTCTGGTTGGGTTGGATTGGGCAGTAGGGGTTTGTTAGATGTCTGCTGCTTCTTTCTTTGATTATTGTGTTTCCTTCTGTATGTGACATACCTCCATTTGTCTTCCTCCAAGGGTTTATCAGTAGGGTCAAATCCTCTGGGAGTTATTTGTTCATTATTTGGTTCAGTTTGGGTATAGCTTTCTTGTGTAGGTTGGAGTTTGGCTAGAGTTGCCTCTAACTGCCTTACTTTTTCCTCTAGTAGTTCACAGTTTACATCTAATGCATGTATAATTTGGGTGTTCTTTGGGCATAAGCACATACGTGGAACATGTATTGCATACCACAATAGTATCAGTCACCTGTTCCATGAGTTTGTTGTTTGAAAATCCTTTTTTTTTTTTTGGGTTGGTGTATGTGTTTTGCTGTTAGCCTTATTTCTTCCTTCTCTGTTCTAGGTAATTGTGCCTATTTTTTCCCTATCCTTTTATCTGCCTGTTTGTGCTCGTCTTTCTACCTTGTTATTTATTTAACCTTTCTATTATTATGTTAGTTTTATTTATCCTTTTCTTCCCTCTATTTTTTTTTTAAGTTTTTGAGCTCCAATTCCTTTTTATTCTTTACTGGGGGTCTTCCCTCCCTTCCTATTGGGACCTCAAACTTAATTGTTGCCTTCACTTCCATTGCTCGGTGCTCCGGCCTCTTGTTGTTTTCTCTGCCGGCTCCCTTCTGTCTTTTGGTGCTAGTCCCTGCTGTGGTCAGGCCTCTGTTCAGCTTTCCGGTTGGCTCAGCTCTGCTGTCTGGTCTGCTCCTCTCAGCCAGCCACTCAGCTTGAGAGATAAGAGAGCTCTATAGCTCCAAGCATCTCTGTTGCTGCTGTTGCTGTTTTTCTCTCCCCCCCCCCTCAGGTTTTGCCACCTCCGATTCCTCACAGCCGAAGAATTGCTGTAAGCCTTTTGTCCTCTGCCAGATGAGGCTAGCAGGAGGCAGGGGAGGGGGCTGCTGATCTCGTTGGTGAGGGAACGCTGATCCAGTCTTCCACCTGAGGCAAGTCTCCACTGGGGAGGGCTGCGGGGCTGGAAGGAGGCAGTGAGAGAGCTGTGGGAGTCGGGCTGTCTCTGCTTTGCTGGGCCCTGGGTCAGACTGCCTGGCTGCCCACTCGAGCTGGGCTGCCTTGATTGGGGGGCGGCCCTAGGCAATTTCTGAATAAATGCTGTGACCCACCGGTTCGCTGCTTCCAACAGTCTCCCTCCTTGTCTGCTGTTCAGATGCCAGTTCACTGCTCTCAGTTGCCTTTTTTTCTGGCATTGGGCTACTTAGCTGTGCTACAGAGCTGGCTCTCTCGTATTCTGTTGCTGTTCATTCAGTGTGCTCCTGTTTGCTGGTGTTTTCCTCCTTGCCCCAATTTCTTTTCCTTTACCCTATCTTCCTTATCTAACTTTCTGCTTCTTTTTCCTCTCTCCTAGTACCTTCCTACTTAGTTTGGTTACTTCTTTCCCCGTAATCCAATACTGCTTCCTACACTGCCACCATCTTGGATTTATGCCTATTCGAATAAAATGTATACTGGGATTTTTTGGGATTCATTTCTCTCCACATATCCTGTATGCAAATTTCTTCTGTCATTTTAAAAAATGCCATAGGTAGTCTCTTTCTTCCCTTTTCCCTATATTACTGCTTCTATAGTCTAGTTATCAGCGTCCTTACCAGTCCCTGGTTCCCATAGACGCAAAAAGAGGATGACAAAGTGACTGGCAAACAGGAACGGTCTGACAAGCGGTTTATCCAGCAAGCAAAGTCAGCACTGGGAGTGATCTACTCCCAGCACTTTACATACATTCCCTTCCCGTAGCTCCACCCCCCCTGTCAGCAGGCCAGCATCCAGTGCCTGTTTCTAAAGGCAGCACCTCAAGGCCCTATCTTCCCTCCGGGCTGCCATCTAGTTCCTGCCAGTTGGCGCCGGCTTCCGTGCTGCGCAGCGGGTCATTGGAGCCTCTCCGCAGCAAAGGTAGGAGCCCTATCCCCCTCCGGGCACGGCAACAGTAAGCCCAGACCTAGCGATGTCCCACAGGCCCCAGCTGATTGGTGGCCTTGCTGGTGCCGCCCCCGAGGCCGCTCAGCTGATCGGCAGTGCCAGTGCCAAGCCACAAGGCCTCCCAGCTATTCCTTGTTGGTGTCGCCAGACCTGAGCCGCAAGGTTACTTGCCAGCGTTCCTAGGGCCAAGCTGGGCTGCAAGGTCTCCCTGTTTGGCAGTGTCGCAGGAGTCGAGCTGCGAGGTGTGCTGCGGCTGGCATTCGTGCCTTCTCCCTCCCTCCTCCCGTGAATGTCGAGCCCATGGGGCTTGACAGGCGGTTCCCTCTACCAGTGCTCCATCTGAAAGGCAAGGAGAAACATGTAAGCATTCACCCGCTGTGGCAGACGGTTCAGCCCACCCCCCCTCCTGGCTTATTGGGACACTGTCAATGGAACTTTCGCAACAAGCGAGGGGCATGGACACTCATTTTCCCCACCCAGGACGCCTCTGTAATAGGGTACCCCCGTCCACCACACCAGGTACTGTAGCCGTCCCTGTCGGCTCTGGGAGTCTAGGACCTCCTGTATTTCATACTGGTCCCTGGCGACAGGCCGTGGTATCCCTTTCACGGGCCTGCAGGAGGAACCCTCTACCAGTTTCAGTAGGCTACAGTGGAAGACCGAGTGTATCTTCCCCAGGAACCGGGGTAGCTGTAGCCGTACAGCTACTGGATTGATGACCTGCGTGACCCAGAATGACCTGTTCTATCCCAGCCTATAGCCGTCCTTGTTAAAGGCACAAGGACCAAACCCCTGTTGATAAAATAGGCTGGAGACTTTAAACAAAACAAACCCCTTTTAATATGGGTGACAAACCTGCCAAATAGTCCAGAAACAAAAGCAGCCAAACTCAATCCAAATGAAGGAAATAGTCCACATGAAACACGATGCAAACAGAAGAGTAGTCACAGGCAAGACGAACAGAACAGGATCCCATGAAGTACTTTGCAAATGGTTGCCTTCAGCAACCAGCACTGCCCACACCTCCTCTTTTTATACAGCAGTCCCAAGGCGTTGCCTCTCAGTGCCTTCTCCTTTTTCCCTGGAGTTGTCGTATTGACTGCTGCTGATTTACTCTTGCTAATTGTCAGCCTGTGCGAGCATCAATTAGCATGTCCATCAGGTGTGAGTCCTCCAAGTCTGACTCATTCTCCTCACACAGCTGAGCTTCATCAGGAACACGACTGGAGGGCCCAGGCTCTGCATCAAACTGTGAGTCTTGTAATTCATCAGAGCCTCCCTCTAACCCTGATGGCCCTTCAAATGCCTCCTCTACCTCCTCCTCAGATTCCTCAGACTCAGCTGTTGGGAACAAAGGCTGGCACGGATTCACAACATGACCCTAGGTATTTTGGACCTAGCTTCTTACAGGGCACCCTCAGGTGAAGGTACTTTGTTGAGAGGTACACCAGGTCGCCCACCCAAAAAGGCTTTTGGGGCCTTCTTTTCTTATCCACCTGCGCTTTTGCAGCCTCCTCGGCCTTCACTAAGGCCTTCTTCACGTTTCCCCATGCCCCCCAATGTGGGTTATCCAATCCTGGGGTTGACAGGGCAAGGGGTCCCCTTGTGAATACTTGGGGATTGGGACAAAGTCGAGGCCATGCACCACCCGGAAGGGGGCAAACCCGATGCTGCTGTGCACCGTGTTGTTGTACGCTACTTCCGCAAATGGCAGTAGGTCAACCCAGTCTGTCTGTTGGTACAAGACATAGCTCCGTAGGTATCACTTCACCATCGCATTTACCCGTTCTGCCGCCCCATTGGTGCTGGGGTGATAAGCCGAGCTGAGTCCTTGGGATGACCTCATAGAATGGATGAACTATTCTGGTTTGCAATCGTTGTGCCGGCAGACGTGCAGAGAGAGTGCTCTCTCCGCCGTCTGGTTTTCCTTTGTTGGAAGACCCTGAAAAGGGTCGAAAGTCGCCTTGGAGGGGCGACCACCGTGAGGAGGACCCTCAACAGATTGCGGAAGGGCAGCAGCCCTTCTGTTTGATCCGAGGCAGCTCCTTTGGACCGACGAAGGAAAGATCGGCCATTAAAATGGCCGATCACTAAGCTGTACCAGCTGAAAGCCGAAAGCACTACCAAGCACAACGAAAGCAATGCGGAGGAATTGGGTGAGACCTTACTTTAACTTTCTTGTATCCCAACTATCTTCCTGTAAAAGCCTTTGGAAATTTCTTCCCCCTTCTTAACTTGGCGGCTTCTGCCTACTCTGGGAATATAAAGGTATGGAAAAAAAAAACAACTAAACTAAACAACTAAATAATTGGACTTGCAATTTTTGGATATTTGGGGTCCCAAAAGGTTCCTATTTCTACAGTGACCTATTACCTTACCTATCTGCTAAGCTGAAAGAAAAGATTTTTTTAAAAAACTGGATAAAAGCCTAATTTGAGTTTGGAAAAAGACTTTACATGTTACCGGGGACATCTTGTGGTGAAATGTGGTACAGCAAGTGAATTTCTTTTTGACTGGGAGACCTATGAGACTAAGATTTGTCCTTGGCACTATCAAAAAAGATAAGAATTTGAAACAGCTGGGTGGTGAAAACAATTCTTTATAGTGGAGGTGGACATTTACTGACTTTTATCAAAAATAGCCTCCACTAAAGGACTATCTGTAAACACCATAAAAATGCAGGAATACTACCCACAATTTAACTACAAACTTATACTTGAAAAAACCCTTGAGGCTACTGAGCTAATGAATTCCAGACTGAAAGATAAAGGCGCCACCTTAAAGCTACAAAATGCAGCCCAGATTTCAACTGATGAACTTATAATCCAAAATGCAACAGAAGAGGAAGGAACTAACATTAAAGTGAACTTTAAAGAATACCAGCTACAACCTACTGAGAACCCTGATAACCAAACCTTGATCTTAACTAAAAAATCTGCAATTCAAACAGCAACAGAAACTGAAGAAAGCAATACTAAGATGGTAAGTGCTGAAGGCCTACATGTACAGCACATTGAGAACCTAGACAACCCAGACAACCAAACAATTACAACATTGAACATGACTTTTTACTTAAACCAGCTGAAACCGGAAGAAGAAGACCAGACTGAACTGACGATAAATATACTAAGCCAAATATGGAAACTTGAATTATTAGGCCAACAATCCAATGATTATGAAGGGGCCAGCTCCCTTGAAAAATTGATAATTGGATGGTCTCCCTTGATTCAAATGACATGTGTAGGAATGAAGGGAGATCCACCTGAGGATTTAAAGGCACTGCTATGGAAGCCTGCTTGGCACAAAAGGAAAGCTAGAGTTAGACTTAAAATCTCATTTAATGGGCTAAGGAGATTTTAAAAGATACTAACTGATTTAATATTTAGGATTTAGACTTATAAGGGAAATAAAAAATAGTCACTAGAACAATGGTTCTCAACCTTTTTAATGCCGCGACCCCCAACAGGCCATAAGTCGAGGACTACTCCACCGGTCGTAAGTCGAGGACTACTCAACTGGTGCAGCACCGTTTGCAGAATGGGACTTTTGGCGGGCTCAGCAGGGCAGAGACAGCCTGGACAATTCCTATTGGCTTTTGAAAGCCAATAGAATTAGACTCTATTCAAGAGAGTCTATTCTATTGGCTTTCAAAAGCCAATAGAATAAAAGGGAGTAGCACAGCTAAGGAAAAGGGGAAAAAAATGGCGGACTGCGTTGTTTGGCGACCCCTGTGAAATGGTTGTTTGACCCCAAATGGGGTCCCGACCCACAGGTTGAGAACCACTGCACTAGAATAATAGTTTTGAATTATAATATAAAAGTTGGATTGAGACGATAAAGGTTATTTTATTAGTAAGTGATGAGACTAGGATGAGAAATAGAATATGTTTGTGAAATAAAGTAAGAATTTAGCTGAGTAAATAAGTGTATTTTAGATATGACAACTATTTTGTAATGAACTAAGGGAACTTTGGGCTACCCGAAATCTAAATACTATGGATATTAAGCTAACTGGAATACTGTAATTGAAATTAGATAAAATTTAAAAACGACATGGAGGTGTATAAGTTAAAATATATTGATAAATGACTTAACCGATTGAGTTATAACTAGCAATGTATTAATTTGAATGTGATATAATAACCAAGGGAAATAGAGAGGAAATTTTTGATGATGTAACCTGACATATGTATGAAAGAGCTTGTTATTGGATTATGGATTACCCAATTACCATGTTGCTTCCTTAACACTTGGACTTTTGTAAAATTGGAAAATGAATAAAACTTGTTTTTTTAAAAAAAGAATGGATGAACTCATGCCAAAAATGGGCCGTGAACTGCACCCCCCCCCCAATCGGAGATGATCCGTCGGGGCACCCCATGCAGGCGATATACCTGTGTGCGAAACAGTTTGGCCAGCTTACGAGTGGACGGCAACCTCTTCCATGGGACAAAGTGGGCCTGCTTGGAGAAGAGGTCTATTATTGTCCTGATCACAGTATAGCCACGGCTCTCCGGCAGCTCTACGACAAAATCCATAGCTATATCCTGCCAGGGTCGGGTTGTGTCCGCCACCATTTGCAGCAGCCCCGGGGCTTCCCTGTATGGGGTTTTGTGGTGGCACAGACAGGGCATCCCCGTACATAGATCTCTATGTCCGCCTTCATGTGTGGCCACCAGAATTGACTCCTGACCAGAAGCAGGGTTTTAACAAACCCAAAATGGCCCGCCTGCTTTACCTCATGGCACCATCGCAACACTCTTGGTCTCACTGCCTGTGGGACATATAGTTTGCCACCATTCCATGCCAGCCCATCCCTCCTTGTCAATAGGGCCTGATGCTCCAGTAACCAGAGGTCGTCCTGGACTGCCTTGTGCAGCTCCTGGACCAGGTTGATTGCCAGTTTGCATGTCACTGCCTGCGCTGCTGTCTGCTGGAAGGGGGGCATAATGGCCTGTACCACCTCCTCCCGCTTGCTGTTGTATTGGGGCATTCTTGACAATGCGTCAGCTAGGAAGATTTTCCCCCCGGTACATATGTCAAATGGAAGCGGAAGCGTTGGAAATATTGCTTCCACTGTACGTGTTTAGGGGACAGGCGCCGCGGTGTCTGCAATGCCTTGAGGTTTTTATGGTCCATCCAGACCTCAAACGGGTCCTTTGCTCCCTCTAACAGGTGTCGCCATGTTGCCAGTGCCCACCGTACGGCAAACGCCTCCTTCTCCCATACGGCCCATGCTCTCTCAGTGTCCATCAGCTTACAGGATGTATAAGCACAAGGCTGCAACGTCCCTTGCCCATTCCTCTGGAGCAAAACTGCACCCACCGTGACGTCACTGGCATTGACTTCCATGACAAACGGCAGTTCAGGGTTAGGGTGGAGCAAAACCAGCTCCCTCGCGAACAGGGCCTTTAGGTCCTCAAAGGCCTTCTGGCATGCCATGGTCCATGCCAGTGGTTGACTGGGGTGTGGCTTGGTTGCGGTCTGTCATGTACGGAGCAGGTCTGTTAGGGGTAGGGCCACTGCAGCAATGAGGGGATGAACTGCCAATAGAAATTGGTGAATCCCAGGAAGCTCTGTAGCTGACGGCGGGTCTGTGGTGCCTGCCACTCCAGTACAGTCGTAACTTTATTAGGGTCCATCTTCACTCCTGCCCGATATCCGGTATCCCAGATAGTCCAGCCGGGTTTGGTGGAAGCCGCACTTGGATAGCTTCACAAACAGGTGTGCCTTCAGCAGCTTCTCTAACACCTGTCTCACCAGTCGGATGTGTTCTGCCACGTTGGAGGTATAGATTACTATGTCATCGAGATACACGAGCACCCCACGGTAAAGGTGTTCATGCAACACTTCGTTGATGAGCTGCATGAATACCGCAGGGCCCCCTGCAAACAAAACGGCATTACGCGGAACTGGTAGCTATGCAGTGGGCAGTTGAACGCCGTCTTCCACTCATCCCCTCGCTTGATCCGGACCCTGTAGTACGCCTCCCGGAGATCAAGTTTGGTGAACACCCTACCCTTCGCCAAATGGGCCAACAGGTCCTTCATTAGCAGTAGGGGGTACATGTTTTCCACACACACGGAAGTCTACACACAAGCGCAGGGAGACATCTTTCTTTTCCTTAAACAGTACTGGAGCTGCGATCCGCGATCGGGCCGGCTGAATGAAGCCCCTTGCTAGGTTCCGGTCAATATACTGATGCAGCTCCTCCATCTCCCTGGGTGTCATTGCATACATCCGTGGTTTTGGCAGCTTGGCGCCCGGCACAATGTCGGACAGTCGGTTGGCCGGTGAGGAGGTAGGACATCGCACTCACACTTGCTAAACACCTCGGCGAGGTCAGCATACACTGCCAGGAAGGGGATTTCCCCCCTTGTGCTCTCCTGACCTACCTCTGCCTCCCCATTCCCTTCTCCACCCATTTTCCCCAGTTCCTGGTTGGGTGGCCGAGGACCAACACCGAGCCGTATCTTTCAATACCCACTTTCCCACCAAATCATAGGACCCCACTTGTCCAGCCACGCCAGTCCCAGGATAATGGCCTCAGTCATGGAAGGGACCACGATGAAGCGGAGGACTTCCCAATGGGTCCCCATCTCTAGCCTGATGGGCTCTGTTATGAGGGTAGCTGAAGCCCCCCCCCCATAAGGGATCCATCCACCTGCTCAAATCGGATTGGTTTGGCTAGTTGCCTCACTCTAATGCCTGCTTCAGCCACCATGGCTTTACTGATCAGGCACCGGGTGCAGCTGGAATCTATCAGAGCCCTGTATTCTCCCCAGTGGCCTGTCTGCAGACTTGTCAACACAATGGGGATGACAAAGGGTCATTTTGGCTCACTCACCATTGGGTCCTCGGTTGGCTCATCCTCGCTATCATAGGCCACCAGCTGATATCTGGTGGTCTCCATTGCCTCCTCCTCCACTGGAGTTGCCCATCGAGGGGTGGGCCCTTCTGTCTGCTGTGCCGCCCTTAGCCTCTCCGGGGTCTTCTTGGGTGTGGGACCGGCTTTCCCAGGGGTCACTAGGTTCCCCCATGGAACGGGGACCGGACACTTCACTGCCCGATGCCCCGGCTGGTTGCACCGGAAACACCTGAATGACGCCCGGAGATTGGATCCAGAGGAACCTGGGCCCGTACCCTGGGCCCTCCGTCCTTCATCCCTCAGCTTCTCCATGACCCTGCATGGCACTGATGAGGCCTTCCCCTTTGGCCAGAACTCCTGCAGGCCCGCATCCAGGTCCACCACTACATGGAACCAGTCCTGGAGCCGGCTCGGGATGCCACGGAAGACACATGCCTGGCGCAGATCTCAGTCCAAGCCTGCTCGAAACTGGTGGACCAGTAGATGTTCTGGCCAGGACCGCAGCCTACTGTCCACCCGCCAGAACTCACAGACGTACTCAGCCGCCGACGGACCTTGC
This sequence comes from Crotalus adamanteus, assembly GCA_039797435.1. Classification (NCBI taxonomy): domain Eukaryota; kingdom Metazoa; phylum Chordata; class Lepidosauria; order Squamata; family Viperidae; genus Crotalus; species Crotalus adamanteus. Next base: position 273,666 of record CM077935.1, on the reverse strand, counting down.
TGCTTTAGCGCCAGTGTCTCTGCCTTGGCCTGCTGGATCTGGGAGACGTCCTCAAACCAGAACCGCAGAGCCTCCAGGAACAGGCCAGTGTCGGCCAGTTCCCTGGCGTGGTCGCTGTGGAGGTCCGCCACCCATTCTGCTGCTTTGCCCTGTAGTCCTGCAGTTACCGCCACCACCATTGCCCACTGAGACGGATAGAAGCGAGCATGCTGGTCTTGATGGCTTATAACCTGGCTAAGGAACATCGCCAAACGGTCCGGGTTCCCATCGAATGTTGTTGGCACTGGCGGTGGACCCCAAGCCATCCCTGGACCCCACGGCCCCGAAGACCAACCCATTCCCTGGAAAGTGTCAGCCACAGGTGGAGAGCGCTATTCCCCGGACCCTACTAGTCGCCAGACCAAGGATCCAGTTGACCGAGCCGTCTGCCTGGTGGGGGATCTGCCTGGTTCCATCAGCAACCTGCCGTCCCACACAGGCCATGGTTGGTCTGTAGGTACACCCTGGTCAGGACCTCTTACCTGTGTTGTACCAGGCACATGCCCAGGTGCTGCCCTCAGTCTTGGGCTGGCCAGACGGAACCGGGGTGGTCCCGACGGGCTGGCTGCATCTCCGTTCAGGGCCACAAAGCTGTCTCAGGGCCAGCTTCCCATCTCGGCCACAAGGGGGGATCCTGGAACCCTGCCTCACCGAACCTGTCCCTCAGGATATCCATGGTGTGTCGTCCTGGTGCCGTGGAGTAGCTCCATTCTCCATCGTCGTCATCGATGAGATGCCTCTCCTTCCACTCCATCAGTGGCCCATCAGCCCCCAGTGTGTATGTGTGGCTGGCAGCTGGGTTTGTGACTGATGAGCTATGCCACCATTCCCCTGAGGGCCCTGCGCCCTGGGTCTCACTCACTGGACATGCAGGTTGTGCCTCACACACTTTGGGCCACACCACTGGCTGAGCATCCCCAGGTCCCGCATCTGGCGTTGGCCTTGGTGCCTCAGATGGCTCTCCTTCCTCAGCCACAGGTGCTGCTTCCTACTTTCCCTCCGCCATTCCCTGGATAGCACAAGGTTAATGGGTAGAGATGAACAAGGGAAGCACTGACTTTCTCTCAGCGTCCTTACCAGTCCCCAGTTCCCACAGATACAAAAAGAGGATGACAAGGTGACTGGCAAACAGGGGCGGCACCGTATTGCGGTGGTTCTCCTCCTACCTCTCTGACAGGTTGCAGTCGGTGTTGGCGGGCGGACAGAGATCGACCCCTAGGCGCCTCGATTATGGGGTGCCTCAGGGCTCGGTCCTGTCCCCCCTCCTTTTTAACATCTACATGAAACCGCTGGGTGAGATCATTCGGCGACACGGGGTGAGGTATCATCAGTATGCGGATGATACCCAATTATATATCTCCACCCCGTGTCCTTTCAGTGAAGCAGTCGACGTGATGTGCCGGTGCCTGGAAGATGTGAGGGTCTGGATGGGGGTGAACAGGCTTAGACTCAACCCTGACAAGACCGAGTGGCTCTGGGTCTTGCCTCCCAAAGGCCAACTGGATGGTCCATCTTTAGTCCTGGGGGGGGCAAATTTACCTCCCTCAGTGCAGGCACGCAACTTGGGTGTCCTCCTGGACTCACAGCTAAATCTGGAACAACATCTATCGGCTGTGGCCAGGGGGACCTTTGCACAGGTTCGCCTAGTGCATCAGTTGCGGCCTTATTTGGACCGGGAGGCTTTACTCACAGTCACTCATGCCCTTGTCACCTCAAGACTGGATTACTGTAATGCGCTCTACATGGGGCTACCCTTGAAGAGCGTTCGGAGGCTGCAGTTGGTTCAGAACGCAGCCGCGAGAGCGATTGTGGGCGCGCCAAGGTACGCCCACGTGTCACCTATCCTCCGCGAGCTGCACTGGCTTCCTGTGGGTCTCCGGACGCAATTCAAGGTGTTGGTTATCACCTTTAAAGCCCTTCATGGCATAGGGCCAGGTTACTTACAGGACCGCATTCTGCCGCATAGCTCCCAGAGACCGGTGAGGTCCCATAGATTGGGCCTCCTTCAGGTCCCGTCGGCCAGACAATGTCGGCTGGCGGGCCCTCGGGGAAGGGCCTTTTCTGTGGTGGCTCCGACCTGGTGGAATCAGCTTCCCCCCGAGGTTCGAACTACTCCCACCCTGCCGGCCTTTAAGAAGGCTGTTAAAACCCTCCTGTTCCGGCAGGCCTGGGGCTGATGTCCCCGGGGGGCCGGGATATGATCGGACTCGCGGTATGACTGCTTTATTTTATTGTTTTATCATTGTTTTAACTTTGTACACAGCCCTGAGTCCTTTGGGATTGGGTGGCATATAAATACTGAAAATAAATAAATAAATAAATAAGCGGTTTATTCCGGCAATCAAAGTCAGTGCTCCCAGCGCTTTACATACATTCCCTTCCTGTAGCTCCACCCCCCCAGTCAGCAGGCCAGCATCCAGTGCCTGTTCCTAAAGGCAGCACTGCAAGGCCCTATCTTCCCTCTGGGTCGTCTAGTTCCTGCTAGTTGGCACCGGCTTCTGTGCCGTGCAGCGGGTCATCGGAGCCTCTCTGCAGCAGAGGTAGGAGCCCCATCCCCCTCCGGGCACCGCAACAGTCAGCCCAGACCTAGCGACATCCCACGGGCCCCAGCCGATTGGCGGCCTTGCTGGTGCCGCCCCCGAGGCCGCTCAGCAGATTGGCAGTGCTGGTTCCGAGCCATGAGGCCGCCCAGCTGTTTGGCGGTGTTCCTTGTCGGCATTGCCAGACCCGAGCTGCAAGTTTCCATGCCAGCGTTCCTAGGGCCGAGCTGGGCTGCGAGGTCTCTCTGTCTGGCAGCGTCGCAGGAGTCGAGCTGCAGGGTGCGCTATGGCGGGCGTTGGTGCCTTCTCCCTCCCCCCTCCTGTGAATGTCGAGCCCACGGGGCTTGACACTAGTTTTCCATCTACAGTTGCATTAAAAATTCCTAGTATTTTGATATTCCATTTCCAATATTTTCTTATGTAGTTTTTGGTAAAATTCTTCTTGTTTGTTATTTGGTGCATTTATTGCTATCATCAATATCCATTTTTGGTTTGTAAGGTTTCCCACTTAGCCTCACAATTGCCCAGCATTACTCAGGAATTTAAAAGAGCCAAAAGAAACTCCTGAGCCGAGGTTTCAGCAAAGAATTACAACTTTATTTTGATCAAAACAGAGAGGGGTTGCCTGATTCCTCTTCGTGGCTGGTAAAGGAATAAAGGCAACAACCAGGAAAGATGTCTTCCACCTTTTATACCTTTTCACAACAAAAAGATCAGGTCTTTGTATCAGGAACGAAAAGGTACAGAAAAATAATTCCAAGATAATGACTCATACACAGCAACTCAGGCTCCATCCGTAACTCCTTTTCCCCCTCCCCTTACTGTGCTCTTTTCATGTAAGCAATCTTCTGTATGTTTAACATGAAGCTTTTACTTTTCCAATATACATAAAGCATCTGCTCAGGAAATTGACTACAAAATAATGATTACAAAATAACAAAACAATGATTACATGATAACACTATAAGTATCAATATAAAATGGCTACTATATATAAAATAGCTGCTAATGTCAAACTTAAACATACTAAAATCATAAGCACAATAAAATCCCTTCAGGTTTATCATTATTTCCACCATTAAAATTCTTCCTTCTTCGTCTGAGTAAACATGTTAGAGTCTATTGTCTCCTTAACATATAAGGCTACTCCTCTTTTCTTTTCTTGTGCTGATGAGAAATAAAGTTTCCCAATTTTCAGGCATTCCAAAATTTTATAATGTTGTCTTTTTATATGTGTTTCTATATCCATTTTTAGTTTTTGTAGTTGTGTAGAAAATTCTTTCCTTTTTGATGGGGAATTCAACCCACTCATATTCATTGAGAGAATCCCACTTTCCTTCTCCATTTTCTTTACTTATATTTAGGTTTTATTCTCCTAGTAGTTCTTGTCTGTCTCTGTTCTCTTGCCATTGCCCCTCCTTCTTGGTCTGTATTTTCTATTTCTTCTTTTTCTCTTCGTATGGCCACCTCTTCTGTTGTTAACTCTTCCTGTTTTCTAAATTCACTATCTGCTTGGCATTATGAAGTATTTTCTTTAAAAAAAAAATCTATGTCTATCATAAAAATCTGTTGCCTTAAAGATGGAGTCCAGTCTGTATCTTTTAGTGTCCCAATTAATTAAAATCCCCTCTGGGACCAGCAGTCTAAAATTCACTCCTTTTTCGATTAATTTGGTAGTCAAAAATTGGTATTGTTTTTGTGAATCTCTTATCCTCCTAGGGATCGGTTTCAAAACCACAATTTCTTTTTCTCTATATCGCAGTGGATCATCCCTCACTCTTCTCAATATTTTGTCCCTTATTGATTTCTTCACAAATCTAACATGTACCTCCCTGGGCACTTTATATCTCCTTGTGTAGCTTGAGTTGATTCTAAATATTTGATCAATTTCTCCTTCCATTTTTTGTTTCCCAATTTCTAACGCTTCTGCTAACAGCTCTGTAATCAGTTCTGTAAGATCTTCTTGTCTTCAGGTATATTCTGAAATCTTAAGAAGTGGGATGCCTTTTCCATTTCCAGTACTGCCACTGAATCTTCCAAGTTTTTATTTGCCTGCATCAGTCTTTGATTTTCTTCCTTTATTTCCTCCATCTTTTGGTCAGTTTCCTCTGATTTGTCTTCTATTTTCTGAATTCTTTGTTCATTCTTTGTGATCATTTGCTGAAAATTTTCTAAATCATAAGTTTAAATTTAAAAACTTGCTCATTTATCTTATCCAAGTTGCCTTTTGTCTCATCGTGGTTTCTTCTTGTATCTTCTTTATGAGAAACAATTGCCTCTTGAATTAATTGCAGTGTAGATTGTATTTCCTTCTGGAAATTGTTAGCTTTTTCTTGTTGGAGCATTGATTCTATAGATCTCTGATGTAGAGGACTAGGGGCTCCGGAGGAAGGTGCTGAGGATGGTTTTTTACCAATTTTAGCTAGGTTTGGGGCACTCACTTTTGTTCCCACCCTCCAAATACTCTGTCAAATCTGTTATGTTCCCCGGATACTAGCCTTATCCAGAGCGACCAATGTTATAGTCAAGACAGCAATATACTATTTAAATTTAAATTTGAATTCGTCTCATATAGTTCTTATAGTCTTTGTTTGTAGCCTTTATAGTCCAATAGGTTCCAAAATATAGATCCACCACCAAAAAGAAAAAAAAGTTTTATAATCCACCTCTGTCAGTCAGCACCAAGTCCAAAAGGAAAGTTATAAATTCTGCCTCAGCTCCAAAAATCCAAAGATTGTCAATCAGCCGATGTTTGTAATCTAAGGTGTCCAGCCGTCCTAAAGTCAATCTGTAGAAATAAAAAAGGCAAATTTTCCTCTATCTTTAAATAGTTCTTGAAGTCGAAAGTCAATCGATGTTTATAGTCCAAGAGAGTCAACAAGCTTCAAAGCAATCTGTAGCTCTCACCACGCAGAAAACAACCCAGAATGTTTTTCCCCATCCAGCTGCTCTCTGCAGAACTAAAAGTTTCCAAAAACATCAAGCAGGCTAGCTAGTTATCTATGTCCAGGCTTCATGCCAAGTTCCCTCCAGACACAACATATTTTAGTGCTATGCCTCTGTTCCATCACTAGATGTCAATACATATCTATCTTCGAACATTTAAAGCAAAACTTATCTCTTAAACTTCCTTCTCGCGTCTGGGGGCTTTCTTGTTTTTTGGGACTTCACCTTTTCCAGGGAGTCAAGTTACAGAATAGTAGAGAGAGGAAAAACAGTCTCACTCAGTTCCAAACACGATGTTCCCAATCTGCTGGTTAACGCTTTCTTTCTTTGGTTGTCAGTAGTTTGGACTCACCACACGAATGCAGCTTGTCTTTCCCCTGTCGGTTTAGAGGGCTTTCCTCGGATCAAATGGATTGACCACCGTCTTTCCGTGATCAACGAGGGTTCCCTTCTTCTTCATCGCCTCTCTGGGGCGACTTTAGATTCCTTTAGGGCCCCCTGGCAGGGCAAAATCAGCCGTAGGAAGCGGAGCCCCCCTTCCCCTCACCTGTGTCAAACCGTCGTATTGGGTATTGATTTATCATGGTGGCCTCAATTGCAAATATAACTGAGATATGAGAAAGATGCTAAAATACATGGTTTTTATAAAGGCCAGACAATGTTTGATTAGATATTGTTGACTTCAGAAGAAAAGCTGATTAAGAAACTGTATAATTTTCTATTAAATTTAAAAATGGACGATGAACAAGTGAAATAAACAATGATAACATGGGCAAAAATTTTGGGGCACAATATAGAACAGGGGTGTCAAACTGCCGCCTGCAGGCCAGATGCGTCATGCCAAACCCGCACCCACCCCATTGCCGGCAATGGAAAAAAAGTTGTGATATGTCATGACACGTCACATGACGTTGCGAGGTTGACACCCCTGATATAGAATTAGAAAAATGGCAAAATCTTTGGGAAAGAAACTATAAATTGACAATGGCAACTGCTTATAAAGAAAATTTATATAAAATGTTTTATAGATGGCACTTACCACCTGCAAGATTAGCAAAAATGTTTAAAAACTTGTCTAGTAACTGTTAAAAGTGCAATCAAAAACCAGGCACGTACTACCATCTTTGGTGGACATGCCCTAAAGCAAAAAATTTTTTGACAAAAATACATATCTGGCTAGAAAAGATGTTAAGAAAACATGTAGATTTTTAAACCAGAACTATTTTTATTAGGTATATTATCAGGAAAATATGATAAAGTGTATATTTAATGTTGCATGTATTAACAGCAGCAAGAATTGTATTTGCTCAGTATTGGAAAAATGAAGAAACACCATTTGAAGAAGAGATAATCAAGAAAATACTGGACTGTGCAGAAATGGATAGACTTACACTGAAGATTAAAGAAAAAGAAGACACAGAATATTTTCAAATATGGGATGTATTTTATCAATGGCTGGAAAAACGGGGTAGAGATTAGGAATTTAATATGCATTATTAAGTAAAACAACTGGACCCAGACAACACGTTGTTTACTAAGCACTTATGAATTGTAAATGTAGAAAATTATATATATATATATATATATATATATATATATATATATATATATATATATATATATATATATATATATATATATATATATATATATATATATATATATATATATATATATATATATATATATATATATATTCTGAGGTTTTCGCGGGTGTTTGTATGTAGGTCTTTGGTTGTTCGGGTTTTCTCCCGTGTAAAATTGGAAGTGTCTTGGCGACGTTTCGACGAAGTCCCATTCGTCATCTTCAGGCTGGTGTTTTCAGCTTCGTGCTTCGAGGAGCAATGTGTGGTCTTAGCTGTTTCTTCCTTTTAACTGCCAGTGGGGGTATGAACTGATTGGGTGGGAGCTTGGCTGTGTTCTGATTGGGTGGAGGTGTGTTCTGATTGGTTAGGGGCTTGGCTATGCTCTGATTGGCTGGGGGGTTGGCTGTGCTCTTATTGGCTGGGGTGTTGGCTGTGCTCTGATTGGCTGGGGGAGTGTTCTGTTTGGGTGGGGGCTTTGTTGTGCTCAGGTTAGTCTGAGTTGCAGGAGGATTTAAGATGGTGAGCTGCCTTGCTATTTTTTGGCTTCGCGTTCATGGTCGTGCCTCATCTTCATGGAGGGTGTCAGTGTGCTTCATGTATGGATTGGAGGGGTTTAAAGTGGCTAATGATGCAACTGTGGTCTGGCTTCTGGTTTGTGGTCGTGCCTCATCATCAGTGTGGCTTTGGGTTTGCTTTTTGCGTGGATGTGTGGTGGTGACATCCTGTGTGGTTTTTGTGAGTGTGGGTCTAGTGTCAGTTTTTGTGTTAGGGAGTCGTTTGTCAATAAGGGCGGGTTTCCAAATGGCTGGTAGGCGGGACGTATCATCTCGTTTGTTCATGCTGTGTGGGCGTTTTTCTATCTCGATGGCTTCTCTGATTATTCTGTTATTAAAATGTTCAGTTTTGGCAATAGTTCTGGTATTTTTAAAGTCAATTTCATGTCCTGTGGCTTTAAGGTGTTGGACCAGGGACACCCTCCATGAAGATGAGGCACAACCACGAACGCGAAGCCAAAAAATAGCAAGGCAGCTCACCATCTTATATATATGTAGGTCTTTGGTTATTCGGGTTTTCTCCCGCGTAAAATTGGAAGTGTCTTGGCGACGTTTCGACGAAGTCCCATTCGTCATCTTCAGTCTGGTGTTTTCAGCTTCGTGCTTCGAGAAGCAAATACCTGAATAACCAAAGACCTACATACAAACACCCGCGAAAACCTCAGAAAACATACATACATACATACATACATATATATATAGTCATGTTCCTGTCTTGGAGTGTTTGTTTTTCTAATCCCATCAGCTCAAAACTTCTTTGGGGCTGTGGCTGAAGGCATTTTGCTTATGAATAGGTGGCCCCAAATCTGAATTTCTAAAAACTGGCCTCTGCCTGGGGGAAGGAGAGTGGGGGGCTGGTTTCTACCTAAGTTTTTTCTATTATTCCTTTGGGGAAATACAATATTCTGCCTTTTTAAAATATCCCCCTGAAGGGATTTTATTATGCTTAAGATTGATATTAGTAATATTGATATTAGTAGTGATACTTTGTAATAATTATATATATATTTATTTATGTGCAAGCAGCTTTGTAGGTGCTTTATATTGGGAAATTAGTTATATAAAAGCAAATGTTTTGACTTCCGGTTCCAGTTTGCGGCGTCACTAGTCACACGGGGAGACGTCTCTCCTCGTCAGCTAGGTTTCCCTCCGTCGGTGGACCCTTATACGGGTCCAAAGTCGCCCTGGAGGGTGCGACTTCCATCGAGGAGGCTGCTGTCCAGCTGCGGAGGAGCGGCTGCTCCTCCAGCTGTCCGGACGAATCTCCAAGGGCCGACGGAGAAGATCGGCCAGTAAAATGGCCGATCGCCCTGCCGCTTCAGACCACAAGTCAGACAACATCTAAGCTAAGAGTGCCCCCGTGGTGAATCCGGGTGAGAATTTTTTCTTGTTTTTTCTCTCTTTTCTGATTTTTTTGTTTGTGTACCTGTAAGAGCCTCTGGAATTATTTCCCTGGCTTGGAAAGGCGGCTTCTGCTTTTTTGGGGGGAAGAAAGGCATTTGACAAACACTGAAAGAATATTTACTTCTATTTCGATACTAAAAAGGAAAAAAAAAGATGGAAAAGGTTTTCTCTCTCCTCTCTTTTTAAGAACTGTACCATTTCTATATATATATTATACTTCAAAAGACAGAAAAAAGGAATTGATTTTTGGAAAAGACTTTGTTAACTCACTGAGGGCATCTAGTGGCGAAAGTTCAATACTGCAACTTTGCTTATTTTTCTATTGAATTTCAAAATACTAAAGATAAGCTGTGCACCTGTGAAGCTGTGGGGGTGGATTTTTTTGTATTAAATATAGCCTTCACAAAAAAGAAAAAGAGATCTTCTTTTAAGCATTAGTATTAAAATGGAGAAACCTCAGTTACAACTGAACTGTGCACTTATATTGGAAAAGATTTATGAGGCTACTGCAGAAATATGTGCTACAATTAAAAACTCTAACTTAGAATTAAGATCCAGAGATTCTACTACATTTGCTCAAACTGATGTTCAAGTTACAACTGACTATGGCATAAATCAAAATGTACCAGAAGAGGATTCTATAGAGATAGAAGAGGAATTTCCTTCATCTGACAACCCTTTCTTCAGCAACTTAGAGAACCAGAAGAAGCAGAGACCAAGATTTCTAACTACAAAGCAACTACATTCCAAGGAGAATAGGAAAAGACGTTTACTGCAGAGGAAGGGATTTATATTTCCTCAAAGACCACTACAAGCAACAAGAATGGATTTATTGGTTGAAAAGGAAGCACTTTTATGGAAGCCTGTGTGGCATAGAAAGAAACCCAGAATTAGACTTAAAAAGAAATTCAAAAATGTTTAATGGAGTAAAAGGCAATGCTGATTTTATGGATTGTTTTAAGGATAATGATCTAAAGTTAGAAGTAAGAAAAATGCAATTATATACATGTGTGTTTAAATTAGTTAGATGATTTTTTTTTGAAAGTCTATAAAGGATAGAAAATATATAATCATATACATACAGATATATATGTTCTGGAATTGAAAAAATGTTCAGTTATGGAAATGGAATTTTGAAATGCTTAAATTGTTTAGGTGATTTTTGATAATAATATGATCTGATAAAGTATGATAATTAATTGGATGGAATTTGAAGTTTGTGTAATGAATTGAAAGGATTTTTCTTTTTTCTTTTCTCTTTCTTAATTAAGTTAGCTATAATTATATACATATGGGGTTTTTTTTGTTGTATGGAAATTTGTTTGGAAAAAAGAACCTTGGCTTTATTTATTTATTTATTTATTTATTTTCAGTATTTATATGCCGCCCAATCCCAAAGGACTCAGGGTGGCGTACAAAGTTAAAACAATGATAAAACAATAAAATAAAGCAGTCATACCGTGAGTCCGATCATATCCCGGCCCCCCGGGGACATCAGCCCCAGGCCTGCCAGAACAGGAGGGTTTTAATGGCCTTCTTAAAGGCTGGCAGGGTGGGAGTAGTTCGAACCTCGGGGGGAAGCTGATTCCACCAGGTCGGAGCCACCACAGAAAAGGCCCTTCCCCGAGGGCCCGCCAGCCGACATTGTCTGGCCGACGGGACCTGAAGGAGGCCCAATCTATGGGACCTCACCGGTCTCTGGGAGCTATGCAGCAGAATGCGGTCCTGTAAGTAACCTGGCCCTATGCCATGAAGGGCTTTAAAGGTGATAACCAACACCTTGAATTGCGTCCGGAGACCCACAGGAAGCCAGTGCAGCTCGCGGAGGATAGGTGACACGTGGGCGTACCTTGGCGCGCCCACAATCGCTCTCGCGGCTGCGTTCTGAACCAACTGCAGCCTCCGAACGCTCTTCAAGGGTAGCCCCATGTAGAGCGCATTACAGTAATCCAGTCTTGAGGTGACAAGGGCATGAGTGACTGTGAGTAAAGCCTCCCGGTCCAAATAAGGCCGCAACTGATGCACTAGGCGAACCTGTGCAAAGGTCCCCCTGGCCACAGCCGATAGATGTTGTTCCAGATTTAGCTGTGAGTCCAGGAGGACACCCAAGTTGCGTGCCTGCACTGAGGGAGGTAAATTTGCCCCCCCCAGGACTAAAGATGGACCATCCAGTTGGCCTTTGGGAGGCAAGACCCAGAGCCACTCGGTCTTGTCAGGGTTGAGTCTAAGCCTGTTCACCCCCATCCAGACCCTCACATCTTCCAGGCACCGGCACATCACGTCGACTGCTTCACTAAAAGGACACGGGGTGGAGATATATAATTGGGTATCATCCGCATACTGATGATACCTCACCCCGTGTCGCCGAATGATCTCACCCAGCGGTTTCATGTAGATGTTAAAAAGGAGGGGGGACAGGACCGAGCCCTGAGGCACCCCATAATCGAGGCGCCTAGGGGTTGATCTATGTCCGCCCGCCAACACCGACTGCGACCTGTCAGAGAGGTAGGAGAACCACCGCAATACGGTGCCGCCCACCCCCACCTCTCCGAGACGACGCAGAAGGATACCATGGTCGATGGTATCGAAAGCCGCTGAGAGGTCAAGAAGCACCAGGATAGAGGAATGACCCCTATCCCGGGCTCGCCAGAGGTCATCGGTCAGTGCGACCAAAGCAGTCTCTGTGCTGTAGCCGGGCCTGAAACCAGATTGAAAAGGGTCCAGATAATTGGTTTCATCCAAGGATCGCAAGAGTTGAGATGCCACCACCTTCTCTACAACCTTCCCCACAAAGGGGAGGTTGGAGACGGGACGAAAGTTCTTCAAAACAGCTGGGTCCAGGGAAGGCTTCTTGAGGAGGGGCCTCACCACCGCTTCCTTTAAAGGTTGCAGGAAAGACCCCTCCATCAAGGAAGCATTGATTATCGCCTGGAGCCAGCCTCGTGTCACCTCCCTACTGGCCGAAACCAGCCAGGAGGGGCACGGGTCCAATAAACAGGTGGCGGCATTCATTGCCCTCACGGCCTTGTCCACTTCATCAGGGGTCACAGGCTCAAACTCGCTCCAGATAATATGACTAAGACCAGCCCCTGGCAACTCGGCTGGCACTGCCCAGTCAGAGTCCAGGTCCCTCTGAATCTGAGCGATTTTGTCTGAAAGAAACTGAACAAACTCCTCAGCTCTCCCCTGCAAGGGTTCCTCCGCCTCCTCCACTTTAAGAAGGGAGCGGGTCACCCTAAACAAGGCGGCCGGGCGAGATTCTGCGGACGCAATAAGTGCGGAAAAGTGAACACGCTTTGCCGCTCTTATCGCCATGGTTGATAAGGTATGATAACTAATTGAATGGAATTTGAAATTTGTGTAATGAATTGAAAGGAATTAAGGTTTAACATTGGTTTTTTTTTTAATTAAGTTAGTTATCATTGGAAGAAGAAATGAATGAGATTGATGATAAAAAGAGGGCTGAGAGAGATTAAGAACTTTAACATACTTGGTAGAGATATTTGAAGTGATAATTTGTTGATGTAAAACAATATTTGATTATGGTAATTCTAAATTGATAAAGCTTTAAAACAAGTTGAGTAGTAATAGAAACTTAAGCTAGAAACGGAATATATTAAATCTATTATGTTATCTGTGAGAAATAGAGAGATGATAGTGAATGTATTACGTTGAGCTGTTTTTGTATGTTTTTTTCCCCTTGGAATGTTTGTTGACCCAAACACCACGGTGTGTCTTAAATACTTTTTGTTAAAATTAAAAAACCAATAAAATATATTCAAAAAAAAAAAAAAGCAAATGTTTCATGCTTTAGGTACAGGTGATTGCTTACCTGTGTTGGAAGAAAAGTCTTCATAATGGTTCAGTCCAAGCCGGGGATAAACAACATGGTGACTGCTTTAGAAAGAAGGTTGCAGTTTAGTGAAGAGGAGAGCCAGACAGAAAGATGGCTCTGGCAGAAAAGAGAGGAAAAAGGGCTGAGCACATGTAGGGAGTGGGTTTTTATACCCTCTGGAGCCTTTTGTTTGAAGGTTATTTCCTGTTCCTGTTTTGAGGCTTTGTATTTCCTGTGTCATGTATTTTGACCTGTGTCCCTTTGGCATCTGTGAGTTAATCCTATTATGTCCTGTCTTAGACTTTGGGTGAGGTATGTAGATTTTAGGTGTCTTTGTCTTCTTAATCTTCTAGCTTCAACTTTCCTGAATGGTCTGCATCTGCATAGAGCTGGTTTCTGCTTGAGGAAGGGGGACCTGGGGCTATCAAGAAAAACTGGGCATGCCTTTCTGCCTCTTTAAGATCCTTTGAGGAAATATATTTTTCTGCCCTTTTAATATTTCCTTCTCTGGTGGGGCTGACTTCCCACACATGAAAAGAGCATGGTAAGGGGAGGGGGAAAAGGAGTTATGGATGGAGCCTGGGTTGCTGTGTATGAGTCATCATCTAGGAATTATTTTTTTGTGCTATCTTATGCCTGGTACCAAGACCTGATCTTTTTGTTCTGGAAAGGTATAAAAGGTAGAAGACATCTTTCCTGGTTGTTGCCTTCATCTCTCTACCAGCCACGAAGAGAGATGGGGTCACCCAACTCTATTTTGATCAAAATAAAAGTTCTTTGCTTGCTGAAACCTCATCTCAGGAGTTTCTTTGGCTCTTTTAAATTCCTGAGTAACGCTGGGGCAATTGTGAGGCTAAGTGGAAAACCTTACACCCCAAAATATGTCCTTCTTTGGGGGGGGGGGTGTGACTTCCTACAGTTACATTGGCCATAAAATGAGGAAACAGCTCCATACATGCCAATTTGAACTCCCAAAGGCTGGATAGGAATGCAATAAAGTTATTCATTGGCTGGTTTCCACACAACACTAAACCATAACATGTTCTTTTATCTTAGCAAATCAAAACCTTCCTATAACTTAGTGCAGTGGTTCTCAACCTTTTTAATGCCGTGACCCCCAACCGGTCATAAGTCAAGGGCTACTCAACCGGTCGTAAGTTGAGGACTACTCAACTGGTGCAGCACTGTCTGCAGAATGGGACTTTTGGCGGGCTCAACAGGGCAGAGACAGCCTGGACAATTCCTATTGGCTTTTGAAAGCCAATAGAATTAGACTCTATTCAAGAGATATTGGCTTTCAAAAGCCAATAGAATAAAAGGGAGTAGCACAGCTAAGGAAAAGGGGAAAAAATGGCGGACTGCGTTGTTTGGCGACCCCCGTGAAATGGTCGTTCGACCCCAAATGGGGTCCCGACCCACAGGTTGAGAACCACTGACTTAGTTTAATATGCATACCAAGGCATTTACGTCGTTTCAGTTGTTTTTGAAGCTGTATTCAGGTAACTTAACTTAAAGGATCTATGTAGCAAGATAAATTTGTTAAATAAATAAGCAAAGCCATAGGTTTTCATGCGCTATCATAAATACTGCTCACACCGTCAGTTTCCTTAGTTCCTAAACTCATACTCATATCAAGAGGCGGGACAAATGATTTATTAAAAGCATTCCTGGGAAAAAATGTCCTCAACAGGAAATTAAATGAATGGGGAGGGGAGTAGGAATTTTAGAAATGTAAATGCTGGAGAATATGTAATGTTGAGTCCTTTGCGAAAGGCAATAACTTCAGGAGTCATTTGGTAGTTCTCAGGAGCCTCTTTATTGGTGACTAGCAGCTCTGTTACAACGCCGAGGCACACAAGCCTCTCTGCTCCTCTTAAAGACAATCCCCGGGCCAAACGGCAACATTTGGCGCGCTTTGCACTTCACGCATGCGTGCGAGTGCTGGAGCCAGCCAGTCTGGTCCCGGGCAGCTTGCAACTGCCCGGGACTGTTGCAACGTCCCAAGCCTGCCTTCTGCAGGCTCAGGACACAACATCCCTTTCCCCCGGCTAAAACTATAATTATATTAATGGTTACTCTTGACCTTAACACGAGCGTGGGAGCCACACTAGTTCCATGGCAACAACTGTAATGTTTTTTGGCTTCATTTCCCAATGTTCCTTATTCAGACTTTTCAAAGGGACACCCTCTTACTGTTTCTGCTTTGCCAGCAGAGTTACAAAATCTTCAAGATATTTAGGAGATCTTTTAGCTCTCTGAGACCTCCGAATTCCCTGGCAACCTCCAAGCACATCTTGTCCGGGGGGTGCTATGTGTTCGCCCCCTTCTTTTGACCCTGGTGGTCCCCATGGACCGTGCCCCGTTGCCTGGCCTGCTTGCTTGCCCACCGGGCTCGTCAGGCCAGGACTTTGTTCTCCCCATAACCTGGTTTACCTGCCTAGTTGCAGGCTCTCTGGCCCTTCTAGAAGGCTGCCACTGTTGGACAACTCTGTAGAGCCTCCCAGGTCTATCCTAGACCTATCATGAGGCTGCCTTTCTCCACTTCCCTGTTCCATAGTAGGGCTGTATGGAATCCCAGTACTATCCCAAAACTCAGTTGCCCCCTCAGTTAAGCCAGAGGTGTCAGAATTGGAATTCGGCCCTCCGACCACCTCCCTATGTAATTGTCCCATTCTGGGAACAGTGACAGTGTTGGGCCAACTAGACGGAGTGTGTGCCAGCTCTCTTGCAAGATGTGAGTTATTAGGATGCTCCCAGTTATTCTCCCTGACTGGAGTGCTGAATGGTGTAGGTGTGTAATGATTATGCCCCCGGGGTAACTCCCTGGCTGGAGTAGGCACTGGTGCCTGTATTCTAGTTGGTTCCCACGAATTCCTGTTTGGAACACTCGCGGAATCTTGGAATGGGCCATCTGTGACCTCTCTGTTGGTGTCTGGCTGCCGCCCACACCCTTCCCTTTGCCTGTAGAGGTCCCCCTCCCCCCTGGAAAAAAACCAGAGGTGCCAGCAGGTGAGTCCAGTCTTGTACGCAGCTGGTCGATATGCCGTCTCAGGATATGACCGTCATCCATGGAAACCTCGTAAGACAAGGGACCTGTAACCTTGCATACAATGGCAGGGACCCATAAGTGACCTGGCCCGTAATTACGGGTCCATACTGGGGCACCCACTAGCAAGTGCCTTGGTGCCCTGGGTTGTGTAAACTTAGAAGGCAGTCTGTCCGGATGCAACCGGTCAAGCTTAGTAGTCAGTGTGCGCCCCCAGCGAAGTTCAGCCGGGCTTTTCCTGGTAGAAGTAGACGGTGTGGTGTGGTAAGCAAGTAGAAAATCTGCCAACCTGTGATGCCAGTCCCCATATGTCAGTTTCTTTAATGCATCCTTGGTGATGCGGACCATCCGTTCAGCCATACCGTTGGTGGAAGAGTGGAAAGGTGCAGAGGTGGCATGACGAATCATGTTGGCCTGTAAGAAAGCTTGGAATTCGGAAGAAGTGAATTGAGGGCCATTGTCAGACACCAAAACATCCGGAAGCCCATGTGCAGCAAAAATCCCCCTCAGTACTTGAATAGTCTTTGCAGAGGTGGTGGAAGAGACAGGTACAACCTCAAGCCATTTTGAATGGCTATCAACCAGGACCAAGAAGAATTGACCCTGAAAGGGCCCAGCGTAATCAATGTGCACCCTAGACCATGGAGACTGTGTTTCCTCCCATCTATGTACAGGGGCCTGTGGCATTTCTGGGCGTGAGCACTGACAAAGGTGGCATGCGTGCACCTTAGCTTCAATTTCCTTGTCTAACCCAGGCCACCACAAATGGCTGCGCGCTAGCGCCTTCATGCGTACAATGCCAGGATGACCCTCGTGAAGGGAACCTAAGACCCTAGGCCTCATTGAGGTAGGAATGACAACTCTGCTGCCCCACAGCAGACAACCCTGGAAGGTGGATAACTCGTTCCTTTTAAGCCAGAAACTCTGAAACTCAGCGCCAGGACAACTCTCTGGCCATCCAGACAAAACCCCAGATAAGACACGGGAGATTGTGAGATCTGTGGCAGATTCAGCAGCCACATCCCTGGCATTTAACGGTGACTCAGGCAATGCCTGAATTGAAAGGATGTTGATGGCAGGGGCAGGATCAGCCTCTACTACTGGCAGGGGTAATCTACTGAGGCCATCAGCATGGCCCATTTCTTTCCCAGGTTTGTGAATTAGAGAAAAATCACAGGCTGACAGGAAGATTGACCATCGCAGCATCCTGGGGGAGATGATATGGGGAGTTTGTTTGTTTGTGGTAAACAACCCCAACAAAGGTTTATGGTCAGTAAAGACTGTGAAATGTCTGCCATACAAAAAATCATGGAATTTTTTAATTCCAGCAACAACAGCTAAAGCCTCCCTGTCTATCTGGGCGTAGTTTCACTCAGCAGAAGACAAGGTTCTGGAGTAATATGCAACAGGAACCTGAGTTCCATCTGGCCTAAGGTGGCTGAGTACTGCTCCCACTCCATACGGAGAAGCATCACACGCGATGCACACAGGAAGAGTTTCATTAAAATGTGCAAGCACATTGTTAGATGTGAGTAAGGCCTTAACCTCATTGAAGCTTGCTTCATGTGTTTGTGACCACTGCCACACTGCCTTTTTGTCCAGAAGCCTATGAAGTGGTTCAGCTACATTAGCCTTGTTAGGAATGAATGAATTATAAAAGTTCAAAAGGCCCAGAAAAGCCTGTAGTTCGGCCTTGGACTTAGGCCTAGGAGCATGCATAATAGCCTTTAATTTGGACTCAGCAGGATGAATCCCATTGGCATCAATTTTGAATCCCAGGAAATCTGTAGAAGGCACCCCAATTTTACATTTGTCCTTCTTGAGTTTGAGGCCCGTTTTCCGGAACCGCAGCAGGACAGCCCTCGATCTCTCAGCTAAATTTTGGGTGGAGTCTCCAGCAATTAAGACATCATCAAAATAGGGGCAAACCCCTGGTATACCCCTCAGTGTGTTTTCCATTATGGTTTGGAAAATTCCAGGAGCCACATTTACTCCAAATTGTAATCTCTTTACTTTGAATGCTCCCCTGTGGGTTACAATGGTTTGTGCTACTGCAGCAGCTTCATCAACAGGCAGCTGTTGATAAGCCTGAGCAAGGTCAAGCTTTGCAAAAACACACACCCCCCTTCAGGGAGGCCAGGATATGACTGACTACAGGTACAGGATAGGCATGTTGCTGCAATGCCTTATTCAGAGTGCATTTGTAATCTGCACAGATGCGAATGTCCCCATTAGCCTTGAGAGGCGTGACTATGGGGGTCTCCCAAGGACTGGAATCAACAGGTTCTAAAACTCCTTGCTGAATCAATTTGTCCAATTCAGTATCAATTTTCCCTTTTAAAGCAAAAGGAACCCTTCTTGCTTTTACTCTAACAGGAGTGACAGTGGGGTCTAGTTTTAAAGACACAGGGGGCCCTTTGTATATGCCCAGCTGTGGGCTGAAAACATCTGCAAATTCTTTGCAGACTTCCTGTAGATCTACTGTTTGCAAGCTATTGAGCCCTGTAACATGTATTCCCAAGGCCTCAAACCAATCGAGTCCTATGAGATTCATGCGCTCACCCCCCACTATCAATACATCTAATGGACCTTCAAAATCCTTATACTGTACGTTAAGGGTGGCCTCCCCCTTAACACACACTCTGGAGTTTTGAATGTCTGTTAACACAATGTCAGAAGGCCTCAGCTTGGCCTGAAATCCACTACCAGAACAAATCTTTCTGAATGTGTGTATGGAAATAATTGAAAGTGCAGACCCAGTGTCCAGTTCCATGACCAATGGAACTCCTTGCAACTTCACTTTAAGTGATAGTTTTTTCTTGATAGGTTTGTGTGTGCCTGTCCTATAAATGCTTCTTCATGAAGCACAGAAACCCACCCTGTTTTGGCTGGGGACCCTGGTACCTTTCAGGCACAATTCTTCTCGGGGTTGTACCTTCTGACGGCCCAGACACACAGCTGCGATGTGGCCTTGCTTCCCACATGCTCTACAGATAGCAGAGCGAAACCTGCAGTCGGTCCTCTTGTGGCGACCTCCACACCCGAAGCACTTGGGGACAGCTGAAGACTTCTCTTTGCCTTCCTTCTGCTTCCCTTCTTTTGTTGGGTAGAGACGGTCTACTTCTTCGTCAGGATCTTCTTCTGAGCTTCCTTGGACTCCCTCCTGGTGCACGGACACAGCTTCTGGAGTACTTCTGATGGGCCTCATGTTCTTGATTGCCCCCCCTGCTGCCTCTTCTGCAGTAACCTCTCTCAAGGCATCTTGGAATGATAAGTCTTCTTTAGCAAAAAGTCTCTGCTGCAAGTCTCTCTGTCTCAGTCCACATACAAATCTGTCTCTCAGCCTTTCTTCTAAGTCTTTAAACTCGCAAGGCTTAGCTGCTCTTCTCAATGCAGCAATGTACTCTTTAGCTGATTCACCAGCCCGTTGATCCCTCTGTTCAAAAGTATGGCGCCAAGCAATGACAGACAACTTGGGCTGGAAGTGTTCCTTAAGCAATTTCTTTAAATCTGTGTAGGTAACAGATTCTAGAGGTGCAGGTGCTGCTAGATTTTCAGCGATCTCAAATGCATCTTGACCACAAACACACAGCAGGGTGGCAGCTTTTAAGCCATCTTCTCTCACTTGATTGACCTTGAGGTAATTTTCTACTCTGGCCACGTAAGACTCCCATCTTTCCGGGTGCGTAACCTCGAACTCGGAAAGTCTCCCTATCTTTGCCATCTTCAGTAGTACAGGAAGGGTCTATCAGCCAGCTTACCTCCAACGTTTGCTGTATTGGCAGGCAGTTGCTGAATTTAACGCCGTTTCCTGCTGCTTCAGGACTCCAGGGTAAGCTTACAATTGTTTGAAGTAATTGCAAGGCATCCCACCTTCGTCGCCAGTGTTGAGTCCTTTGCGAAAGGCAATAACTTCAGGAGTCATTTGGTAGTTCTCAGGAGCCTTTTTATTGGTGACTAGCAGCTCTGTTACAACGCCGAGGCACACAAGCCTCTCTGCTCCTCTTAAAGACAATCCCCGGGCCAAACGGCAACATTTGGCGCACTTTGCACTTCACGCATGCGTGCGAGTGCTGGCACCAGCCAGTCTGGTCCCGGGCAGCTTGCAACTGCCCGGGACTGTTGCAACGCCTGCCTTCTGCAGGCTCAGGACACATATAACATTGTAGTGCATCCTAAAAAAAACCCTGAAATATACTTGTGCTTTTTAGTCCTAATGAAACAAGAGTCACATTGGCCCTTTCCTAAACCAGTAAATTCTGTCCTTAACGGAGACAGGAAAATCCTCTGAGGATCTAATCGCCTCCCCCCTCCCTTGCTCTCTGTACCTTCTACTCTCAAAGCCAATTGGTTGAAATTTGATGACGGTCGCTATCGCTCTTTTCCGGGAAAACAGCTCGGTCTCCAAGCCTCTTCTCCACAGCCTTTTTTTTTTTTTGCCGCCGTTCTACCGTCAGCTTTTTCAGCAAATAAACCATGAACTTGGGCTTGAAGGACATGGACTTCTCGCCCAATAACAGCTTTCAAGAATTGTTCTCCGCCCAGCAATGAGCGGAGGTTCAGCTGATTTCGCAAGAAGCAGAACTCAAGCCGAAAAGGAAATGGGCGGGGCGGCCTTTGAATGACATTTCTTAAAATCTATCAAAATATTCAAACCGAAGGGGAACGGGGAAAGCAGGCTTAGGCGGGCTTCTTGTTAATCTATGCCCAATGGAAAATGTAGAGCTGTAGAGGGCACTTATTTGACATTAAGGTTCACCGGATCCAATACGGAGACGAGCAGGCGGGATTTAAATCTATTGACCACTCTCTTAGAAGGCTATCTTATTTCAGTCAATAGAAAGCACCGTGGGTTTGAAAGCGTCAGCTCTACCCAATAGGGCGTGAAAACGTTTTGTGACGGACGGAACGAGGGGCCAATCGGATACGTTTGGGTCAGTTCTGTGCAGCTGGGCCAGGTTCGGGTGCGGAACTGAGCATCGCCGTGGTCCCGATCCACTACTGTGACCATGCCGGCTGTTTCCAAGGGAGACGGGATGCGGGGCCTGGCAGTATTTATCTCTGATATCCGAAACTGTAAGTGATTGTGGCTATGGGAAAGACCGGCGGGCAGAGGAGGATCCTTCAGAAGTGAAGGAATCTTGTATACGTGGGGGGGGGGAGGGGGGGCACAGTGGAGGATTGGACCGTGGGGAGGATTCGGCAGGGTTCCTAAAGGGGAGGGTGAAAGTGGCCCGTGATTGTGCACGGCGGCGGGGTTGTGGATGGGTGGGTGGGTGGAGGGGGGGAGCTAGTCAGCTGAAGGCAAAAGACCTGAACCTTAAGGAGAGGCCCCTGCAGCCCGTTTGTCTGCTAAGTGGGGCTTCGGGAAATGGAAAATGTAAAGCAGGCAGGCTGGGAGGAGACGACCTATACTGTCAGGGTAATGGGCGAGGCTGCCAGTAACCAAAACCGCCCACCGTTTGGGTAGGCAGAGGCCTGCAAGTAATTGGAGGTGGATACAAGTTGGGTGAAGATGGCACAGGCAGTGGGGATGTTGGTTAATTGGAGGCGTTCCCACATGTTATGTGCTCCTGGCTACTTTCCTTCGTGACCAGAGGCAAGCTCACCTGACCAATAACCAGCCAAGACACAGTGAAAGCCTTTTGTTTTGTTTATTGCAATAAGCGGGGAGAGAAGCTTTCAAAGCTTAGTTCTCTCCAAAGTTTTAACCCAAAATATCTCCTTCTTTTATTCATCCCTATCACCGGCCGCTACAGCCCTCCTCTTTCCCCATTGGCTGAGGTAGTATGAGGTTACACTCTTTCCGTCCGCCTATACACATTTCCTGATAACATACTAAATCATATTCACATATACAATAAGAATAAGAAAAAATTATTTTCTTATGGTTATTTTTAAACTCAATATATTTATGTCCCCATTTTGAACAATAAGTTCTTTTTCTGTTCTCCATTCAACCTTCCTTTCTGGCTAGCCATTTCCTATAAAAAAACTATTTATCTATTTTATGACTTTCCTCTTCCTTTCTCAGACCCAGCTATTTTTACCTCTATGGTTATCTTACTTCCTTAATGTCTTCCTGACTCTCACCATCTGTATTTTTCTTACTCGTTTCCATTGTATTGTAGGTTTTAACTGTCTCTGAAGATTTATCATATTGATGTATATTTATCAAATCCCCCCTGTATTTCTGTATACTCTGATGAATCTTCATTTTTGGCTATATTAGATAACATAAATTGAATCTGTACATCTTCTCCAGAGATGTTTCTCGCTACTGACCCCAATGTTTTGGTGCAAAATGAAATACAGCAGGGTAAACATTGGAGACAGACACAACACATAATACCTATCACAACTATAAACACTAGTCCTATAAATATTTGTTTTACCCACCCAAAATTGGGAAGCCAATTTGTTAACCAACTCCAATCACCCCACATATTTTCATACTTTTGTTCAGGAGCTTTGGCCACATTCCTGATTCCTTTTGCAATGTCCATCACTGCTTCATGATTATCATCTACCTTTAAACAACAGTTAGTAAAGTGGTACCTGGAAAAATACTGATGGTCCGACATAGGATGTGTATAAAAGGCAGATGGCCCAACAAAAATGTGGGTAAAAGGGAGGTTTGCTTTGCTTACAAGACAACTCTTAAATTTAGGATGGCCAGACATCCTGTTCCCAGCTCTGCACATGATATATTACTAACTGCCTGTCACATGGTATATCTAAATTGCTTAACACTTGATATATTGCTGATTGCTAAAAACATTCCAATGTAAACGAGGAGCTATCGATTATAGATCTGTCTAGTAGTTTTTCTATGTTAGAATAAGGACCTATAGAATGTAATGTGACCTGAAAATAACCCCCGCCAGAAAGGGTTATAAAAATGGTCATCAATGTACAATCTGGGTTCAGATTTCTTCAGCCAGGATGGCTCTCTGAACCTGCGCAATAAACTTCCCTTTCCTGAAAGAGCTGATTCAAGTTTTTCAATTCTACAACATTTTCTGGTGCATTGGCCGGGAAAAGCTTGAGTGAGGCGATATTTCGCTGAGGACGGCTGGACCCTTCGGACCTGCTGGTAAGCCATCTCTGAACAATTCTCCAGGCGCCATGGGGGTGTGTTTCCTCCAGGAGACAGCTGTGGCTTCTCAGCAGAGCCGACAGTACTGAAGGCCAGTCCAAGAACCCTTTGGGAAAGGAAAGGAAGTCTGAATCAACTCCTGGCCAGGATGGGTGTAACTACAAGGCAGGCGAGTATGTGTTTAAAGTAATGGTACCTATCTCACTTGAAGATAGAAGAGGGGGCCTGATCACTCCCCTGGACTCGGGACGGCGATCCTAATGAAGTCCGTGTTAGGTTGTGTGGGTGGTTAAGCCAGTGCATTCCCTACTAATGACCGCCGGCGCTGTAGGTCATTGGCAGTGTGTTAGGATGGGGGGGGGCGTAGTATGGATGTGGGGTGGCCCCCAGAGGGGACTTTTAAGAAAACTATCCTAACCAATTTCAGTATATAGATCAGTGGGGGGATGCAGTAGCAGGACGAGCTGATGAGTTATTGCAATGTCAGGCTGAAATGGTTCGTTTGTGTGTGGCTAGACCCAAAGGAAAAAAAAGCTTCAAGTACAAACTAAAAGAGTGAAAGATGTGAAGATTTCAGAAACTAAGGTGTCAGATGCTAAGAAGGAGATAAGGATGGAGGTAGAGGAGTTGATTCTCAGACCTCCTCCCTACGTTCCACCTTTCTCCCCCTCCCCCCCCAGTGCCCGCTGTGGCAGAGCCAGCAGCCGCTCTGACGGAGGAAGGGCTGATTGCCCCTGCTGTGTCCGAAGAAAGGCAGCCAGCTGTGAGACGAAAACAGAAAGGGGGAGGCTGTCAGCCCCCAAGGAGGAAGGGGATTTGGAAGGTCTCTCTGTAAATGTGAGGGGAGAAGTAAGTAAAGAGGAGCAATTGTTGAATATTTTGTTGACTCCCGAGGAAAGGGAGAAGTGGAAGGCTGCTGTTAGGCAGTGTTTGAAGGATAGGTTGCCGGCTGTGCGGGATATACAGCCAGAGATGGAAGCCAGGGCACAAGAAAAGGACCCTGAATGGAATACACAAAATCCAGCACACATGACTTTGTTAAAGGAATATCAGAATTTAGTAGTAGAGGCTCTTTGCAAGGCTGGAAAGCCTTCAGTGAATGTGTTAAAGCCGTCTTTTGTGATGCAGGAGGCAGATGAAAGTCCGGAAAGTTTTTTGCAAAGGCTGATTGAGGCTTATGAGCTTTATACACAGGTTGATCCAAGGAGTGCAGACAATGTGCGAATGTTGAATGAGAGGTTCATAGCACAGAGTTATGAAGATATAAGAAAGAAGTTGCAGAGGTTAGAAGGAGCATTAGGAAAGAACACTACAGAATTGTTGGAGGTGGCTAGGAAAGTGTTTGTTAATAGGGATAAGGTGGAAAAACAGGAAAGAGATGCTAGAATGCATAAGAAAATTGAGTTGTTGGTGGTGGCATTGCAAGGAGGGATCATGCTGGGACCCAACCAGTGTGATAATTGCAAGGAGGAAGGTCATTGGCAAAGAGAATGTCCAAGAAGGCAGATGTGAGGTAGAGGTTGGAGAGGAAGAGAAGGCAGAGGCCGTGGAGGTGTTGGCAGTGGGCCCCCCATGCACTCCCCCTTCATGGGTAGAGGGCAGAGAGGGGCTCCAAGTAATGTGAGAGATGGTCCAGGGAATGTAAGAGATGGTCTGAAGAATGGGAGACATTGGAATAGAGACAGGGAGATTGAAGGAATTGGATTGGCAGGGACTAACTGGTCAGATTGACGGGGACCTGGCTTGAAGGAAGCCCCCCTGAGCCATTGGTTACTTTAAATATAGGGGGCAAACAGACAACGTTTTTGGTGGATACTGGAGCAGGAAGATCAGTTGTGGATTTGAAAGCAGAGTCTTTGTGTGTGAAGTAAATATGACTGTTACTAACCTCAAGAGAAAAGAAGATACCAAAAAAAAAAAAAATATAACCTCACTCTGTTTGTCTGGCCAACAAACAAAGTGAAGAAAGATGTGTTTGTTTATTTATTTATTTTTTTCTCTCCCTTTTAAGAACAGCCCAAAGTTACCTGCTCAGGCAGGAAATCCTATACCATTTTCTTGCCTATTCTGCTCTCTCCCTTTTGCAAATGTTAGTGTGTTAATGCCTTTTCAAACTCTATCTGCAGACACAACCCCCTTTCCCCCCTTGCTTTTTCCTGGCTGTGTTGCTTTGAGAGGGAGAGAGATAGAGAGAGATGGAGAGAGATGGAGAGAGATAGAGAGAGATAGAGAGAGATAGAGAGAGAGGAGAAAAAGGGGGGGGGGTTGATCTTTTTAACTTTTTCCCTGCTTAGAATTCAGGTTTGAGAAAGGTTGGGTGGCTGTGAAAATTTAATGCCCACTTTTGCAATTTTTTTCTATTCAAAAGAGGAGTCAGTAATTGTTGGACAATTTTTGGGGGGAAATTTTTGAGTTTAAATTGTTTAATATCAACCAAAAGAGTTTGCTTAGATTTGTAAATGTTCTCCCTATTTAATGGAAATCTGTTTCCATCTGAATGGAATTTGATTAAATTGGGATTTGACTAACTTTATATTAAAAGCAATACTAGAGTTTAGAAAAAAAAAAAACTTTCAGTAACTCAGAATATCTTATTAAACTTGTTTATTTTTTTTTTGTGTGAAGTTAGAACGAAGTTGAGAAAAATTTTGGGATTATAAATAGCTATGCTGTTTTGAGTAAAGATTTGTATGCAAAACTGTTAGAAAAAGAGCTTGTGTTAATAAATGCAAACAGGGTTTGGTGAGCTCTCCTTTGTTGGTTCTTTGCTAGGTAATTTATTTATAAACAAGGACAAAGGTTGGAGGAGGTTTTGGCCCAGATGTGTGTGCGTGGGGGGGGGGGGGGGGGAAAGGCAGCCAGTGGCATTTTTATCTAAAATTGACATTTGGGGACATCTTGGTGGTTAGCATTTCTTATCAAGTGTGGACAATTTTAATCAGGAAGCCTAAAGGAGGTATACACTTGTTCATAGCAAAGTGGTTTTCAGTTGTGGATTTGAAAGATGCTTTTTTTTCACGATTCCTATTCACAAGGCTAGCCAGCCGTTGTTTGCTTTTGAATGGGAGGGAGAACAAAAGAATGCCTTTAGGGAAGTGAAACGAGCCCTCACATCAGCTCCAGCTTTAGCCTTGCCTAACTTAGAAAAGCCTTTCAATTTGTATGTTGATACCAGGAAGAATGTTGCCTTGGGGGTGTTAACTCAACAATTAGGACAGTGGCAACGCCCGGTGGCTTACTTATCTAAGCAATTAGATGGGGTTGCCCAAGGCTGGCCACATTGCCTGAAGGTTCTTGCTGCTATAGCAGTCCTTTTACAGGACTGTAATAAATTGACCTTCTCATGTCCCATAAGTGTCCACACCCCTCATGCAGTTCATTCTATCTTGGATAATAAAGGGCATTTGTGGATCAGCAGTCAAAGGCTTTTTAAGTATCAGGCGATGATGATTGAAAATCCTCAAGTGAAATTAGTGGTGTCTAACCGGCTAAACCCTGCCACCCTATTGCCCACAGAAGTGGATTCAGAACACAACTGCTTGCAAGTTTTGGAAACTGTATATTCAAGCGGTCCGGATTTGTCTGATATTCCTCTTCAGGATGCTGGGATATGCGAGTGTGAATGATGAGGAAGTGGTGGAAAGTAGTCCGCTAGGAGCAAGCTGCATTACTCAAGTAGCAGAATTATGGGCATTAATTAGGGCATTGGAAAGAGCTGAAGGGAAACTTTGAATGTTTGGACTGATAGTAAATATGCTTTTCTAACTCTGCATGCTCATGGTGCTGTGTATAAGGAGAGGGGATTCAGGGATTCAGCTGGCAAACATGGGTTACATGGACACTTGATAAAGCATCTTCTCGATGCAGTACAAAAGCCAGCAAAGGTTTCAGTTATGCATTGTAAAGGGCCATCAGGGGGGAGTATGGGGGAACTGAATAAGCAAGTGGAAAAACTTAGGGACTATGTTGTTGAACAAACACCTTCTAAACTAATAACAAGAATAAGCAAGTGGAAAAACTTAGGGACTATGTTGTTGAACAAACACCTTCTAAACTAATAACAAGATGTCATCCCTTTAAACCAGGGGATAAGGTGTGGGTAAAACTTCGGAAACATGAACAACTGGAGGGGAGATGAAAAGGACCTTATGGAGTAATAATGGCCTCTCCTTTAGCAATAAAGATTGCAGAATCTAAATCTTGGATTCACTGGACCAGAGTTAAAGCAGCTGCAGAACCTCTGTGGACAGTGAACAGGGACCTCAAGGTTCCCACCAAACTCACTCTTAAACGTGTTTAGTATGTTTAATGAATATTTTATTGTTTGTAAACCAGATATTGTATTAGCACAAGTGTATCCTGCACATATATCTACGGCTGTCTGGCTGAAATTCAACCCCCTGCTAAGCCACACCCGGAAGCTGGCTTTCTACGCACGGGAGAAGAAAGGATGAAAGGCTTCCTTCTGCTTTTATATAGTACTATTGTTGCATGTAATAATGTTTGTCTTTCTAATTTAGGCCAATGGAGCAAGCCAGAAGAAGCTCCACGCCTTATCCAATCTTATGCTATAGGCACGGGCACTTGTAAAGGTCACCCCCCTATTGGATTTTCCCCAGAATGCTGGAATGGTATCTGGCCTCATCCTTGTCAATTTCCCCAAGCATTTGACAGAATAGTTAAAGAAGCCTGTATTACAAGACCACCTGTCAATCCCGAAGCCTGTCAGTATGTTGGGTATATTCTTAGGAAAGGCATATGTGTAAAGGCCCCATATAAGAAGCCTCCTCCTCCTGTTACTCAGGAGTGTGGGCCTCCCTTATTCTGGGGATGGGAGCGGGTCACCCTAGTCTCGCAGTTGAAGACGGGATGGAAGGGGACTTGCATCGTACCTGTTATCCCGGTGGAATTTGGAGTAACTATCCAAAGACCCCCGAGGAAGCGCCCAGAGAGAAAGCGAAGTAAAAGGTCCCAGCAGAATAAGGATATGCCCCATCCATTGGAGTCAAGGATGCAATATAATTTGTGGGTCCAATTGGCTAAACTAGCCAACACAACTGATTTTTGCCTTTCTGAAGCATATGACATGGAGAATCTGCTGTCCACATGTTTAATACCCGTATGTGTTCCTGTCACAGCAGACAAGGAGTTCAGTCACCACGAGTTTAAAGAACATATAGGCTATGAAACAATGTACAGCTGGGGTCACATTTCCAAGTTTCTACCCACTGATGCTTTAGCTTTACATACTCCTAATGTAGCCATTCCAGAAGACTTACAATGTGCACATATCACGGGGTGTGAGCAGAATACACCTTCACCTCATTGCCTGAAAGTGAGCCAAGAAAGGCTAAATTGCACATCTTTCCAAACAGTGTCTTTTGGGTATGCAAACATATGGTTACCTAAAGGGTGGTTCTTCACATGTGGGAATTCCAGAGACAAGAGTAACAACATACATACATCAGACCCATGTGTTATGGAATGAAACTTATCTGCATAGATGAGATAAGTCTCATCAGGGGGGAATAAAGTGGTACCTGGAAAAATACTGATGGTCCGACATAGGATGTGTATAAAAGGCAGATGGCCCAACAAAAATGTGGGTAAAAGGGAGGTTTGTTTTGCTTACAAGACAACTCTTAAATTTAGGATGGCCAGACATCCTGTTCCCAGCTCTGCACATGATATATTACTAACTGCCTGTCACATAGTATATCTAAATTGCTTAACACTTGATATATTGCTGATTGCTAAAAACATTCCAATGTAAACGAGGAGCTATCGATTATAGATCTGTCTAGTAGTTTTTCTATGTTAGAATAAGGACCTATAGAATGTAATGTGACCTGAAAATAACCCCCGCCAGAAAGGGTTATAAAAATGGTCATCAATGTACAATCTGGGTTCAGATTTCTTCAGCCAGGATGGCTCTCTGAACCTGCGCAATAAACTTCCCTTTCCTGAAAGAGCTGATTCAAGTTTTTCAATTCTACAACATTAGTGTAATTAAATTTTCCACATACTCCTCCCTCAGAGGCTAATATATAATCTAAAGCCATTCTATTTTGAATTACAATTTCTCTAACTTGTCCTACCTCAGTAGCCAGTAATTCTAGAGCTGTAGCTGTTCGATTAGCTATTACCTCTACCACAGCTTGTAATCTTATTATTCCATTGGTCAAAGTATATAGCCCTCTATATCCTCCTATGGTCCACCAATTCCAGGTTACTGGTTGTAATTCTTTTATTATTCTATTTGTGGACCATACACCCTTCCATCTTTGTTCTGGGGCTTTAGCTATTTCCCTCTTTCCCCTATATTTTTTTATATGAGGGGATTTGTATTTCATTATCTCTTTCATTTTCTAATAAAAAGAATTCAGGTATCACTACCCCTGGATAGCAGATTCCAGTCCAATTTGGGGGCAATGCTCGATATGCTCTTGACCCACATATCCAGTATTGACCTTTTCTTGCTGGCTGTCCCTTAGGAAAAGGTCCATTCCAATTGCCATCCCATCCAACTGGTGCTATAGTCATATATTGTCCTCCATGTGGCACAGGCATAGCCCACAAGGTTGTTCCTACACATCTATATACTTTCCCTTCCTTTGTACATTTATCTGTAGGCCATTTATAAATGTTCCAATATTCAGTGAATCCTGCAGTTAATGTTCCATTTATATGTCTCCAACCCCAAATCCATTCTGTTAACTGTTTTACTATACCCTCCTTATTCTGCTTTCTGCATAAGCATCCCAATCTTAACCTATTTGCTGCATAAGAACATTGTTTTTTAGTGTATGTTGTTTTAAGCTGAGTACAGTTTAGAGGGCCTGTTGTAAGTGGAATCTTGTCATATGTTTGAGTCCAAATACATTGACTTTTCCCCAACATTTGATGTCCTTTACTTCTATTTAAACAAAAGAAGCCTGTCGGAACATTACTCAACTCCTACATATGTCTATTAGTATCAGTCCAATTGCTAGTGTAATCATCAGCGTCAGGGAGAAGGAAATGAGGGCTCAAAGGAACTGCTCTCATAGGCCATTGAGCTATCAAAGGCCTGCCACACACCCAACATTTGGTTAAATTGAACACCTTATGCACTTGTTCTGCAAATTCCACAAACAAATTTTTACCTTCATTTCCCAGGCTGTTCTGGTGTGTTGTCTTCAGTAATATTAGAAGTAGAATCCACCCCTCATGATTATTACACAGTATTTCACACCCACAAATTGATCCACAATTACAATAATAACAATAACAATAATCACTAGCTATTACAGAGGTAACACATCCACCACCTAATTCTTACAATGTAGAATTCTACATTTTCAGTTTCTAATGGTATGACTTCTGACTTAATTATTCATTTTATTTGTAACAAACAACTTTTATTTCTCTGATGAGTCACCACCAACATCTTTGTTCTTCATCTGGGGTCACCTGAAATTCTAATAAAGATATTCAAAATAGGTAGGGGTTCTGGTCCACTACCCATTCAAGTCCTTTTAAATGTGGCTTTCAGTCCTTGTCCTGGAATAACCGTCCACCCTCTTTCAGGTCCAGTCACCACCTTTGCTCATGTGTAGTGAGTCCAACCCTTCTCAGCCCTCCGGACAGCAGATATAACATAAGGAACTTCCTTTCTTTGGTTGTAGAAGTTCCTCCTTCCATTTACGATTCAGCACCCACTGTCCCGGCTGGATCTTATGGACTGGAAATTCCAAAGGAGTTGTTTGCGCCACCAAGCCTTCCTGTCAAAGAGAAGACAGAGACCCCAGTACTTGTTCTACATTTAGCTATTTGTCTCCCTCCTTTGGGAGCCTTAACCCTTTATTAACCCTTTTACATATCAAACATCCCTCTGTAGCCCTTTGGGCTATCCCATAAATTCCAAGGGTAGCATAGAATTTCAAATACATTTCTACCTATGCTTTAATTCCCCAATGTTTCCCCTCATATAGTTTTTGGATCACCATTCTTGCAGTACCTTGTGATAACCACAGAATCCCCTTAAGACCATTTTTGTTGTTTGGTAATTATAAATCTATATCCTCAATCCTTTTACTATCTATTTTCCTTTCCCCAACTATAATATATTCTAGATATTTTACCTCCTTTCATACCAATTGGCCTTTATTTGCTAGACACCCTCAATCCTTTCTTCTGCCAAAAAGTTGCTTTCCCATTTCTTTATAATTCCCAGAATAAGTTCTTACTGGGAAGCTACATAAAAATGTATTTGCTTCCACATCTTAAAAATGGAGGAAAGAAAAGAAAGAAAAAAATCATTTGTCCTGTATCAGATAGACTACACTTGTCCATGGAAGCTCTATCAAAAATTGTCACATTTTTCTTTCTTCTCCCCCTTTCACCCTGATTAGATACCATGTTACAAAAATATAACTCAATAAACTTATTGTAAATAACACATTCAGGATTTTAAAAGGTAAAGCACATAGGCTCACCAATTAGCATTGGGCCAACATTTCTGGAATGCCTTTTGTCTCAGGCAAATAACATTCAAATCACTCTTGTGGCAGCACATCAAAGAACGCCAGGATAGCTAAGAAGACAAAAGATTGTCTCCCCCTTCCCCCACTCACCAAACCAGACAGAGTAAAAATTTATACAAAACTTTTGCTTGAAACAGCCCTCAGGAGGAAAATTGCCTTAACATTTACAGAAGTGGCTTGCCAATACCTTCCTCCTAGGGCTAAAAATAAACCAGCCCCAAAACACTCAACCAACCCTCATGGCTAAAGCAGGATTTGAACTCAAATCCAGCCTTGCAGCCTGTGGCTATAACCCTGAAACCAAATTGGTTTTCTATAAAGATTTCCCTTCCCCTCCTTGGCTCCAAGGAAAAGGAAAACAAATTGTGCACACACAGTATGCAGCAATTAATCATCTTTTCTGCAGTAGCAAGGAGTCCCAAAGACACATATTTATCAGATGTTAAATAAAACATCATAAGATTGTTCCTTTGACAAGAATACCCTCAAATGCATTATTAAGGATAAATCCAAACTAAAATGCAAAGGAAAATCACTGAAGCATGCCACACATACAAAAACAGAATATCAGAGTTGGATAGGACATTAGAGGTCCTCTAGTCCAACCCCTTACTGAAACAGGAAACTCTATCCATTTCAGACCCTATCAATTTCTAACCTCCTCCCAAAAACCTCCAATAATGAAGCATCCACAATTTCTGGAGACAATTATCCCACTGATTAATTATCCTTACAGTCAGGAAATTTTACCCAATTTCTGTTCTTTAAAAACACACATACACACAAACAAACATGCAGACAGAAACTGCCTCCCCCCCCCCCTTTCCTTCTTCTTCTTTCTTCTTTGCATCTATTACTTTTCCAAGGCAGAAATTCTTGGGTTAAAAAAGTAACAAACTAAACATTTTTAAAAGGATTGCTCAAAAATTTCACCCCCCTTCAATAGCCCTTCCACCATAAGTTTTAAACCCATTCTTCCTTCCAATGTAATGTTATACTGTATCTGGTGAATTACTTCACCAGGGTTCTTTAAAGTCACCTTTAAAGGATCCATGTGTACCCCTCTTCTATTGCCTTCTTGGGCCCATATAAGAGGGTCCACTTTTCCTTGAGCTTCCTCACTGAAGGTTATAATATTTACAATTATTTCTCTTTCATTCCCCATAATAACAATCCCCAATTTACCAATTAAGTACCCCCTGGCCAAATTGCAGCTCCCTTTAACCAATTCAAAGTTCAGGTCCTTTTACTACTGTCTGGACCATAGCAGATTTAAATATTGTTGCTTCTACTACATGTCCATAATTCCCTGATCCTTAATCTCCCCTTTCCCAATTTGCATTCCTGGAGGTAAAAGTTCAGAATAAATCTGGTGGTCCAGAATCCACCAAGTACACCCTTTCCTCCTCCAGGGATCCAACCTTTAAGGTTTATCAGGGGTTCCTAAAAAGCTGAACCAGAAAACAGATTAGTCCCCTGACACCCCTAATCCATAAAATTCACAAAATTTGCTAGTTCTTCCCCCTCCTTCCTCTTAAGGTACTCATTTTCCCAGTGTCCTTCCTCCTTACAAAAGGCACATTTATTTATTTATTTAAGGACTGGGGAAAATTTTTCTCCCAGAGATTTATATCCCCTGGTGCCAACTGGCTGTCCTCACCCCCAGCCTGCCTTACTGATTTCCTGATTACTCTTCCACATCTTCTTTACTGGCCTGTTTGCAATAATTGAGCCATGATTTTTATCTTATCTTACGTTTATCTCTCTCCTCTTCTCACTTCGCATATACTTTCTGAGCCTCTTTTACCTCTAATAAACCTTCTATTGTTTTAGTTTTCCATCTGTCTAATTTCTGCATTTGTACCCTAATACCTTCCCATGCTTTCCATTGGTCCTAAAAAAATTTCTAACCTGTTTTCCTACTTCAATAGGATCTTCTATTAGTTTGGGCAATTCTTTCCTAGATTGCCTGATTTCAAAAGCTGTTAGGGGGAACAATCCCCCCCCCCCCTTGGAGAGAGGTTTTCTCCTCTCTTGTCACCTTCCAAACTATAGGAACCTCAAGAAATACATAGCTTTCTACTTAACTCTTTCACACAAAATAGCAGATCAGAGATCTCGCTTTTCATCCTGGCCAGGCATAAAACTTACCCCCCCCCTTTCTTTCTCTCTCTCTCTCTTTCCCTCTCTTCCATCTGATTATTTCCATTCTTTTAACACCTTCTATTGTCCTTCTAATTACTAAGAAACTACCCTTCTTCACTCTTTCTTGCTTTTACACCAGATACAAAAAATTCCAAATGCTTCACCCCAGGCAAAACAATCATTCTTATTTTCAAGAAGCTTTTTTTCCCAAATTTCCCTTTTGGAATAAGACCTTGTTGTTTTGTATATTACTGTTAGAGGGTCTCTCCCTCCCCTCCCCCAGGTTTTTAGAAATGAGTCAATACAAACACACAAACACACAGACCATTAAACATCATTTCCACTTTAAATCTCCACTTCTACTCTTTTAGGGCTCTTGTAGCTTGTTCTCTAGGCAATGGGGAAATACAAGGAGCGTTTCTGATAGACTTTAACCACTGCCTATCCATTCCCCATCGCTCTAAGCTAAGCTGAGAAGCCCAATTTAATTTATTGGCTGGCCAAACATGTACTTAGGCCAAATATATACTGTAATGTATCATCCTTCCTTTGTTCAAATGCCTTGTTTAAAGCATTGACTTAAAACACTTCAACATTCTCCCTAAGGGATTCCCATCTCCCTAAGGGGGTTCATTCCAGAATGTAAATACCTTTCCTCTTTTTCCTTATTGGCCGGCACACTGGCCGGGGAGGCGTCCCTCCTCTTCAAACTCTTATTGCCCATTAACACCTCTCTGATATACAGATACCCCTCTGGTATCTTACCTGTCAGGCTGAGTTGAAGTCCTTCCTTAGGTCGGCCGACTTTCCCTTAGGTTTTCACTGGGTCCTGGCTTTCATCTCGGGATCTCCAATTCCTCCTTGTTTGAGCAGGGGCAATCCGACCTTTAGGGCTGGGAAAAACTTACCCAGGTGCGCACTCCCCTTTCGAATATCCCCGGCTGCCAAAGATGGAACGGATGCAAATCCCGGAGGAGCCCCCAAGGCTGTTATGTACTCCTGGCTACTTTCCTTCGTGACCAGAGGCAAGCTCGCCTGACCAATAACCAGCCAAGACACAGTGAAAGCCTTTTGTTTCGTTTATTGCAATAAGCGGGGAGAGAAGCTTTCAAAGCTTAGTTCTCTCCAAAGTTTTAACCCAAAATATCTCCTTCTTTTATTCATCCCTATCACCGGCCGCTACAGCCCTCCTCTTTCCCCATTGGCTGAGGTAGTATGAGGTTACACTCTTTCCGTCCGCCTATACACATTTCCTGATAACATACTAAATCATATTCACATATACAATAAGAATAAGAAAAAATTATTTTCTTATGGTTATTTTTAAACTCAATATATTTATGTCCCCATTTTGAACAATAAGTTCTTTTTCTGTTCTCCATTCAACCTTCCTTTCTGGCTAGCCATTTCCTATAAAAAAACTATTTATCTATTTTATGACTTTCCTCTTCCTTTCTCAGACCCAGCTATTTTTACCTCTATGGTTATCTTACTTCCTTAATGTCTTCCTGACTCTCACCATCTGTATTTTTCTTACTCGTTTCCATTGTATTGTAGGTTTTAACTGTCTCTGAAGATTTATCATATTGATGTATATTTATCACACATGAACGTGGAGATCATTCAGCTTAGGATTTGTGTCTGCCTATGCCTATTTTGCTTAATACGGAAAGTTTTACTATTTAACTAAATTGGGGGGGGGGGGGGAGAAAAGCTAAAAGTTGTTTAGGGAGGTGGAAATTGGTGATCTTGGCCACTGTAGAGAAACCGGAGTGATGGAGGATAAGAAAGGGGTTCTGAGGTTTCCTTAGGGGTGAGAATCCATTCCCCCTCCTTCATTATGTCCCCAGATATATAACATCCAAAGGTATTGCAGCTAACCTGGAGGTAGACAGTTGTCACATGCTAACTGCCATAAGTTAGGGTAGGCTTTTGCAAATCAAGTGTGTGAAGGCTTTAAAAAGGGCTCTTGTAAAGTGGTACCTGGAAAAATATTAATGGTCTGACAAAGAATGTGGGTAAAAAAGCAGATGGCCCACCAAAGAAAGTGTGTGAAAGGGAGGTTTGTTTTGCTTACTAGACAGCTCTTAAATTTAGGATGGCCAGACATCCTGTTCCCAGCTCTGCACATGATATATTACTAACTGCCTATCACATGGTGTAACTAAACTGCTTAACACTTGATATATTACTGATTGCTAAAAGCATTCCAATGTAAACGAGGAGCTATCGATTATAGATCTGTCTAGTAGTTTTCCTATGTTAGAATAAGGACCTATAGAATGTAACCATGTGAGGAATGTGACCTGCTCAGGAAATAACTCTGCCTGAAGGGTTATAAAAATGGTCATCAATGCCCAGGCTTTTGTTCAGACTTCTTTAGCCACGATAGCTCTCTGAACCTGCGCAATAAACTTCCCTTTCCTTGAAAGAGCTGACTCAAGTCTTTCATTTCCTACAACATTTTCTGGTGCATTGGCCGGGAAAGCTTGAGTGAGGCGATGTTTCGCTGAGGACGGCTGGACCCTTCGGACCTGCTGGTAAGCCATCTCTGAACAATTCTCCAGGCGCCGTGGGGGTGTGTTTCCTCCAGGAGACAGCTGTGGCTTCTCAGCAGAGCCGACAGTACTGAAGGCCAGTCCAAGAACCCTTTGGGAAAGGAAAGGAAGTCTGAACCAACTCCTGGCCAGGACGGGTGTAACTACAAGGCAGGCGAGTATGTGTTTAAAGTAATGGTAC
The DNA here is from genome assembly GCA_039797435.1 of Crotalus adamanteus. NCBI lineage: Eukaryota > Metazoa > Chordata > Lepidosauria > Squamata > Viperidae > Crotalus > Crotalus adamanteus. The sequence continues at coordinate 237,208 of CM077935.1, read as the reverse complement.
CTATCTCATTTGAAGATAGAAGAGGGGGCCTGATCACTCCCCTGGACTCGGGACGGCGATCCTAATGAAGTCCGTGTTAGGTTGTGTGGGTGGTTAAGCCAGTGCATTCCCTACTAGTGACCGTTGGAACGTCCGGCGCTGTAGGTCATTGGCAGTGTGTTAGGATGGGGGGGGCGTAGTAGCGTTCCCAGCACCCCGCTGGAATGCATGTTAAAAGGATTTGATAATTATTTTAATCGTACCCAGTATAGGGTCCCTTACCCTAAGGTAACTAAGGATAGACTGAGGTATCTGTGTGAATATCAATGGCCCCTTATGGATGTGGGGTGGCCCCAGAGGGGACTTTTAACCTCCAAATCATTGATGACTTAACTGCTCTGATAGCAGCAAATGAAGAAAACTATCCTAACCAATTTCAGTATATAGATCAGTGGGGGGATGCAGTAGCAGGGCAGGCAGATGACTTATTGCAATGTCAGGCTGAAATGGTTCGTTTGTGTGTGGCTAGATCTAAGGGAAAAAAAGCTTCAGGTTGAGACTAAAAGAGTTAGGGATGTGCAGATTTTAGAGACTAAGGTATCAGATGTAAAGAAAGAGATAAAGGTGCCCCATTGCCGGCTGCAGCAGCTGCTGTGCCTGGGGATGGGCTGACTGCTTCTGCTGTGCCTGAGGACATGCAGCCAGTTGTGAGGCAGAAACAGAAAGGGGGAGGCTGTCAGCCCCCAAGGAGGAAAGGGATTTGGAAGATCTCTCTGTAAATGTGAGGGGAGAAGTAAGTAAAGAGGACATGGCAGGATGTACAGCAATTGTTGAATACTTTGTTGACTCCCGAGGAAAGGGAGAAGTGGAAGGCTGCTGTTAGGCAGTGTTTGAAGGATAGGTTGCCGGCTGTATGGGATATACAGCCAGAGATGGAAGCCAGGGCACCAGAAAAGGACCCTGAATGGAAGGCACAAAATCCAGCACACATGACTTTGTTAAAGGAATATCAGAATCTAGTGGTGGAGGCTCTTCGCAAGGCTGGAAAGCCTCCTGTGAATATGTCAAAGCCTTCTTTAGTGATGCAGGAAGCAGATGAAAGTCCGGAAAGTTTTTTGCAGAGGCTGATTGAGGCTTATGAGCTTTATACACAGGTTGATCCAAGGAGTGCAGACAATGTGCGAATGTTGAATGAGAGATTCATAGCGCAGAGTTATGAAGATATAAGAAAGAAGTTGCAGAGGTTAGAGGGAGCATTAGGAAAGAACACTACAGAATTGTTGGAGGTGGCCAGGAAGGTGTTTGTTAATAGGGATAAGGTGGAAAAACAGGAAAGAGATGCTAGAATGCATAAGAAAACTGAGTTGTTGGCTGTGGCATTGCAAGGAGGGATCATGCTGGGACCCAACCAGTGTGCTAATTGCAAGGAGGAAGGTCATTGGCAAAGAGAATGTCCAAGAAGGCAGATGTGAGGTAGAGGTTGGAGAGGAAGAGAAGGCAGAGGCCGTGGAGGTGTTGGCAGTGGGCCCCCCATGCACTCCCCCTTCATGGGTAGAGGGCAGAGAGGGGCTCCAAGGAATGTGAGAGATGGTTTGAGGAATGTGAGAGATGGTCCAAGGAATGTGAGAGATGGTTTGAGGAATGTGAGAGATTGGAATAGAGACAGGGAAATTGAAGGAATTGGATTGGCAGGGACTAACTGGTCAGATTGACGGGGACCTGGCTTGGAGGAAGCCCCCCCTGAGCCATTGGTTACTTTAAATATAGGGGGCAAACAGACAACGTTTTTGGTGGATACTGGAGCAGGAAGATCAGTTGTGGATTTGAAAGATGCTTTTTTTTCACAATTCCTATTCATAAAGCTAGCCAGCCGTTATTTGCTTTTGAGTGGGAAAATCCAAATACAGGGCAAAAAGCACAGTATACCTGGACCAGGCTGCCACAGGGCTTTAAAAATTCACCTACCCTGTTTGGCACAGCCCTAGCAGAAGATTTACAGCATTTTGTGCCCCGACAGAGGGGTGACACGCTTCTGCAATATGCAGACGATGTGCTGGTGATGCTGGGAGAACACGGAATCTCTTTTACACTTATTGTTGAAGTGCGGCTATAGGGCTTCCAAAAAGAAAGCACAATTAGTCAGACGGAAAGTGAAGTATTTGGGATATGAGATTGAGGAGGGGCATAGGGCTTTAGGCTGGGAGAGGAAACAAGCTGTGCTAGCTATTGCTGAACCCCTTAATAGGCGGCAACTGAGGGGCTTTTTGGGTTTGGCAGGGTTTTGCAGGATATGGATACCAAATTTTGCTCTATTAGCAGCACCTCTTTATTCAGCTACAAAAGGAGGTGATAAAGACCCTTTTGAATGGGAGGGAGAACAAAAGAATGCCTTTAGGGAAGTGAAACAAGCCCTCACATCAGCTCCAGCTTTAGCCTTGCCTAACTTAGAAAAGCCTTTCAATTTGTATGTTGATACCAGGAAGAATGTTGCCTTGGGGGTGTTGACTGAACAATTAGGACAGTGGCAACGCCCGGTGGCTTACTTATCTAAGCAATTAGATGGGGTTGCCCAAGGCTGGCCACATTGTTTGAAGGTTCTTGCTGCTATAGCAGTCCTTTTACAGGATTGTAATAAATTGTCCTTCTCATGTCCCATAAGTGTCCACACCCCTCATGCAGTTCATTCTATCTTGGATAATAAAGGGCATCTGTGGATCAGCAGTCAAAGGCTTTTTAAGTATCAGGCAATGATGATTGAAAACCCTCAAGTGAAATTAGTGGTGTCTAACTGGCTAAACCCCAACTATTGCCCACAGAAGTGGATTCAGAACACAACTGCTTGCAAGTTTTGGAAGCTGTATACTCAAGCCGTCCGGATTTATCTGATATTCCTCTTCAGGATGCTGCCCTGAATTGGTATACAGACGGCTCGAGTTACATGCAGGATGGGAGGAGGGTGTCTGGATATGCTATTGTAAATGAGGAGGAGCTGGTGGAAAGTAGTCCGCTAGGAGCAAGCTGCAGTGCTCAAGTAGCAGAATTATGGGCATTAATTAGGGCATTGGAAAGAGCTGAAGGGGAAACTTTGAATGTTTGGACTGATAGTAAATATGCTTTTCTAACTCTGCATGCTCATGGTGCTGTGTATAAGGAGAGGGGATTCAGGGATTCGGCTGGCAAACATGGGTTACATGGACACTTGATAAAGCATCTTCTCGATGCAGTACAAAAGCCAGCAAAGGTTTCAGTTATGCATTGTAAAGGGCCATCAGGGGGGAGTATGGACTCTGAAAATGGTGCAGGAACTGAATAAGCAAGTGGAAAAACTTAGGAATTATGTTGTTGAACAAACACCTCCTAAACTAATAACAAGATGTCATCCCTTTAAACCAGGGGATAGGGTGTGGGTGAAACATTGGAAACATGAACAACTGGAGGGGAGATGGAAAGGACCTTATGAAGTAATAATGGCCTCCCCTTTAGCAATAAAGATTGCAGAATCTAAATCTTGGATTCACTGGACCAGAGTTAAAGCAGCTGCAGAACCTCTGTGGACAGTGAACAGGGACCCCAAGGTTCCCACCAAACTCACTCTTAAACGTGTTTAGTATGTTTAATGAATATTTTATTGTTTGTAAACCAGATATTGTATTAGCACAAGTGTATCCTGCACATATATCTACGGCTGTCTGGCTGAAATTCAACCCCCTGCTAAGCCACACCCAGAAGCTGGCTTTCTACGCACGGGAGAAGAAAGGATGAAAGGCTTCCTTCTGCTTTTATATAGTACTATTGTTGCATGTAATAATGTTTGTCTTTCTAATTTAGGCCAATGGAGCAAGCCAGAAGAAGCTCCACGCATTATTCAATCTTATGCTATAGGCAAGGGCACTTGTGAAGGTCACCCCCCTATTGGATTTTCCCCAGAATGCTGGAATGGTATCTGGCCTCATCCTTGTCAATTTCCCCAAGCATTTGACAGAATAGTTAAAGAAGCCTGTATGACAAGACAACCTGTCAATCCCGAAGCCTGTCAGTATGTTGGGTATATTCTTAGGAAAGGCATATGTGTAAAGGCCCCATATAAGAAGCCTCCTCCTCCTGTTACTCTGGAGTGTGGGCCTCCTTTATTCTGGGGATGGGAGCGGGTCACCCTAGTCTCGCAGTTGAAGACGGGATGGAAGGGGACTTGCATCGTACATGTTATCCCGGTGGAATTTGGAGTAACTATCCAAAGACCCCCGAGGAAGCGCCCAGAGAGAAAGCGAAGTAAAAGGTCCCAGCAGAATAAGGATATGCCCCATCCATTGGAGTCAAGGATGCAATATAATTTGTGGGTCCAATTGGCTAAACTAACCAACACAACCGATTTTTGCCTTTCTGAAGCATATGACATGGAAAATTTGCTGTCCACATGTTTAATACCAGTGTGTGTTCCAGTCACAGCAGCTAAGGAATTCAGTCAACATGGGTTTAAAGAACATATAGGCTATGAAACAATGTACAGCTGGGGACACATTTCCAAGTTTTTACCAACTGATGCTTTAGCTTTACATACTCCCAACCTAGCCATTCCAGAAGTCTTACAATGTGCACATATCACAGGGTGTGAGAAGAATACACCTTCACCTCATTGCCTGAAAGTAAGCCGAAAAAAAGCTAAATTGCACATCTTTCCAAACAGTGTCTTTTGGGTATGCAAACATATGGTTACCTAAAGGGTGGTTCTTCACAGGTGGGAATTCCAGAGACAAGAGCATAACAACATACATACATCAGACCCCAGTGTTACGGAATGAAACTTATCTGCATAGATGAGATAAGTCTCATCGGGGGAATAAAGTGGTACCTGTAAAAATATTAATGGTCTGACAAAGAATGTGGGTAAGAAAGCAGATGGCCCACCAAAGAATGTGTGTGAAAGGGAGGTTTGTTTTGCTTACTAGACAGCTCTTAAATTTAGGATGGCCAGACATCCTGTTCCCAGCTCTGCACATGATATATTACTAACTGCCTATCACATGGTGTAACTAAACTGCTTAACACTTGATATATTACTGATTGCTAAAAGCATTCCAATGTAAACGAGGAGCTATCGATTATAGATCTGTCTAGTAGTTTTCCTATGTTAGAATAAGGACCTATAGAATGTAACCATGTGAGGAATGTGACCTGCTCAGGAAATAACTCTGCCTGAAGGGTTATAAAAATGGTCATCAATGCCCAGGCTTTTGTTCAGACTTCTTTAGCCATGATGGCTCTCTGAACCTGCGCAATAAACTTCCCTTTCCTTGAAAGAGCTGACTCAAGTCTTTCATTTCCTACAACACTTGGACCTTTGCAGAAGGCCTTAAGTGTAGGCTTACTATATTTGGCTACAAAACTCCTTGAAATTACTTTTCTGTATAGTATTCCCAGTTGCTAAGAAAAATCTTCATCAGGGTCCAGTCCAAGCCGGGAATAAACAAAATGGAGACTGCTTTAGAAAGAAGGTTGTAGTTTATTGAAGAGGAGAACCACAAAACATGTGGCTCTGGAGCACCTGACCACATGTTGCTGGGAGTGGTGGGTTTTTATACCTTCTTGGGCTTTTGTGTTTGGAGTTGTTCCTGTGGCATGAACTTTGACCTGAGGTTCAGTGTGCCTTTCTGATATTCTGATGATGGTGGGTTAATCCTATTATGTCCTAAAGGTCATGTCCTGCTTTCCTGAGGCTCTGGCTGATGGCTATATCCTGTGTTGGATGGATGAGGGGTTGCTAGTTCTAATTCTATCATTCTGCTATTGTTAGCTATCAGTTTTGCTGCAAGTGATTTCAAAAGATCCTGTCTTGAATGGGTTTCTGCAGGTACTATTTGCTCATGAATGGGATTATCAAATCTGCATTTCTAAAAGGTAGTTTCCTGAGTTTCTACTGGGGGCTATTAAGAAAAACTGGGCCTGCTTTTCTGCCTTTAAGATCCTTTGTTTCATTGTGGCTGAATACTAATATTTGTTTGATTCAGTGGTTTTTTTCCCCCTAGTTCCGTGGTGGCGAACCTATGGCACGTGTGCCACAGGTGGCACGCAGAGCCCTCTCTGTGGGCACGCGCCGTCGCCCCAGTCCTAGGCCTTCAGCTGGGTTTTATAAAATCTTTTCGCTTTAGGCCTCCGCCGCTGTGTGCAAAAAAAAAAAGTTCAGTCAATCAATTTCAACTTCTCGCGGGAAAAAAAAGATCTCGTAAAGTTGGAATTGATTGAATTTTTTAGTCCCACCCAGTCTGCTGTTACCACTGTACCACGCCCACCCAGTTGTAATTATGTTGGAACAACTTCAATATGCTGAAATTTCAGGAAGAGTCATCCTGTAGCTAAAGTCCATGTGAATTGGCCCAGCACCAACAGAGCATATAAGCAAATTTGCTTGGAGGAAGAGGCTTTCTATGTGTGGGATTCTTTGCCTTAGTGCCACAGCAGCTAGCCTTAACACCTCTGAAAATATTACTGGAAGAGAATATAATTCCATGGTGATGGTAGTGCACATTCTTTGTATGCAAAGGTTCCAGATTTTATCCCATGAAATCATCATTTGAAAGGATTGAATAAAACAGCAGTAGGCAGTCTAGTGCCCCCCAGATTTTAGGTGATAACTCCCATTAGTCCCAGCCAGGAATTCTGGGAGTTGTGCAGATGTTCTTGAGGGGCACCAGGTTGCTTACCCCTGAGGTTAAAAGTCATGAGTTAAGGTCTTCTATCTGAAAAAAAAAATTGCAGAGCAAGGTTGCTTCATAATCTTAGTATATTTTCTTCTATTCTTAAAGTAGAAAATTCAGTGTGCCTGTTTTTAAATTGCTTTATATAGCAATGCTTTCTTGCATATCATTAATATCTAGTTAGAGATGTCTGCTTTAGAGAAAAATCTGGGACGAGAGTATGACACACTTCCAGAAAGGTGTTGTCCTAAAACAGTCAAATTGGAAAGGAAGGTTCTGTGGCTTTAACAGCTGTGGGGAAGATGGCATTTTATTAGTTGCTGCTTGTCTTTTTGCTATTGTAAGGGTAGCAGATATAATCGGTAGAAGTCAGACATATATTTCCCAAGGCCTTAGGGTTCACATTTTAGGATGTTATGGGAGATCTTTGAGTCACTAAATTGGCAAAAATGGGTGCTGGGATTTGTGGGAATGGAGAGTGATTTCAACAGAGCAACAGATCAGATTGATGGGGCAACATTAAATGAAGTAATAGGAAGTCAGGGAAACATTGAGGAATATGTGGGAAGAGGTATGCTTGCGCTCAAAAAGCTAAAGAGAAGGCTGCACCTTAATTTTACTTCACACAATTTTTGGGGGGAGGGGAGAGATGTAGAAGGTCTTCCAACATAATTGCATGAGAAACTGATGGCCACATAACTAAGGAATCTCAAATTTCAAACTGGGCTTAGAACTCACCCATAGCTATGGTGAAATTCAGGCCCTTGAAAGCTGCTGTGAACTTCCTGTTGGAAGAGTGGGGTATAAATAATGCAGTAAACATATTTCACAGATCTGTTGGCCACTGATTCCTGTGTCATGGATTTCTTTAGATATGTATTCATACATTCTTTGATCTTCATCTAAGTTCATCTAAAGCTGGAATCTATATGTTTCTAGATATTATTGAATTCTAACTCAGATAAGCCTGACCATAAGCCAATGGTCAAGGATTATGGGAGTTGTAATCCAACATGTTCTGGAAAAGGAATTTCTTCACTTCTGAATATAGTTGCATCTACCCAGAGAGCTCTTACATTGCCTGTTCTTAAGGAACTGAAATTGTTAAGGAAAGTTGGGAGGCCTCACATTCCCTCAACAGGGTGCTGTTGGGACAAAAGGAGAAATTAGTCTAAGGAAATTTACACCTATGAGTGATTTTTAGTTAGAACACCCCAGGAATGAATTAAGGAAACAAAAAGTTTGAAGAAACAAGAGCTTTCTCTTTCAGAGGCAAATTTTCCTGCCCCAAGACAGGGAATAGAAGGAGTAGCACCCATGTTTCCCCAAAAATAAGACCCGGATTTCTTTATTTTTTTGCCTCCAAAAGAGACACCAGGTCTTATTTTCAGGGGATGTCTTTTCCACGGTCTCACCTCACGGCGGTGGCACCAACAGCCCCGCCCAGCCAACCCACTTCTGTGGCTGCTTGCCTCCATTTCACCATCTCTGCAGCTGAGAATGGAGCTCTGGATTGACGTGCACGGTGCCCCCTGGCCTACAGGGGGCACCACGCATGTCAATCTGGAGCTTGGTTCTTGGCTGCAGAGGCCTTTCCTGAAGGCCTCTGACGGCGAAATGAAGGCTGGGGGGTGCTGCGTGTGTCAATCCGGAGCTCCATTCTCAGCTGCAGAGGCATTTCCTGAAGGCCTCTGACAGTGAAATGGAGGCCGGTGGCGACGTGCATGCATGAGTGGCGGCGAGGCAGGTGTCGGGGCATGGGAAGCCTGGCTGCAATGGTAAGCGGGTGAGGGGTGTGTGGGGTAGCTCCACCCCCGCCCTAGCTTGATTTTTAGGTGTGTACCTCGTCCCAAAACTAGGGCCTATTTTGGGGGTAGGGCTTATATTAGGCCCACCCCCCAAAATCAAGCTAGGGCTTATTTTCAGTGTAGGTCTTATTTTCGGGGAAACACAGTATTTGTTTGGATCATTTGCTTTTGGCAGGTGGAAGAAGGAAACATATTTTGGGATCTGATGCCTTCTAGCATCCTCCAAAACTATTGGAATATACATGCCAGGAAATAAGTATAAAGAAATATGATAGCCTTGAGAGGATCACTTCCATGGTGTGATGTAAATAATAGCCCCTACCTTGTGGTAACTCTCCAATCACATTGGTAGTTAACCTGACACCCAAGATGAAAGCTTGGTGAATAAAGATGGGAATAAACTGCAGGCAAATACATACTTGCATCTCAGTATTCTTACCCTTTGTATGAGGGGGTAAATCATTAAAGTATGGTTTAAAGTTAGATTATAATTCTGGTTTAAACTGGCATATTAGGGCATAATTCTAGGCCTGGAAGCTCAGGCTTTTGGTGTGGTTGTTTTTTGCTTTCATGGAGAGAGGAATGAATGCAGGTAGTCCTCGACTTATGATCATTCATTTAGTGACTGTTCAAAGTTAAGTCACTGAAAAAGTGACTTATGACCGTTTTTCACACTTATGACCATTGCAGCATCCCTGTGGTCATGTGATCAAAATTCAGACGCCTGGCAACTAGCATGTATTTATGATGGTTGCAGTGTCCTGGTATCATGTGATCAACTTTTGTGACCGTATGACAAGCAAAGTCAATGGGGAAGCCAGTTTCACTTAACGCCAGTGTTATTAACAACTGCAGTGATTCACTTAACAATTTTCTCAAGAAAGGTCATAAAATGGGGCAAAATTCACTTAACTACTGTCTTGCTTAGCAATGCAAATTTTGGGCTCAATTGTGGTTGTAAGTCAAGAACTACTTATAAGTAGTCCTTGACTCACAGGTAGTCCTTGACTTATGACCACAATTGAAGAAAAGAAGGATAAAAAGAACAGTTGCAGGAATTGGGTATGTATCATGGTTCTGATAAATGAGACCAGTAAAAACAGAACTCCAAGGCAAGAGGTTTCCTTAAAGGACATATTTATTGGCTACAAAGTATCTGCATGGCCAAAAGTGAAACCAAGACTGGAGTTCCCTCCCAAAAGTTACAATCTTACAAAGTTGAACTTGCCACCCCAGTACTATGTCATAAATCACATTCCCCAATAAACTACTTTGGCGGGCTTTCTAATGGTAGACTCAGCCCGCCAAAACCCAGGCAGCAATAAACTTGATTCCCACGGGACAACTTATTGTTTAGTCTAACCTTAAACATACTCATCCCCCCTCCCATTACTGTGGCAACCGAAAACAAAGCGGAAATGGCTTCAGCCAAAATCGTTGCAGTGTTGACAGTTGGATCCTCTAGAGAAAGGAGAAATCCTGTAGACGAAGAAGAGTTAAAGTTAGGAATCTCCCCGAGGCTTATGAGGGTGCTTATCAAAAAATCTACGTATTAATCTATCTGCCTTAACATCAGCACTCTTTACCCAGGTGGCTTCGGATGGTGGGTATCCTTTCCACTGTACTAAATAATGTAATTTTCCTTTGTACAACCTAGAATCAAGAATTCGTTTTATTTCATAATGGGTCTCTCCCTCTACTACAAGGGGACCAGGTGCCTTTTTTGGAGCAAGTCTTAAGGAAGACTCCCTGAAAGGTTTCAATAGACTGCAGTGAAAAACAGGGTGGACTTTCCCCAAAAGTAGAGGGAGTTTTAATTCCACTGTAACAGGGTTAATAATTCAAACTATGGGGAAAGGCCCAAGGAATTTTGGTCCTAACTTCTTACTAGGCAATCTGAGTCTTAAATACTTTGTAGAGAGATAGACTTTCTCCCTCACATGAAACAGCTTCTGAGGAGCCCGTTTCTTGTCTGCCTGCTCTTTGTAAATTTTTGAGGTTTTTCCCAAAGCTTTTTTTGCATTGTCCCAAACAGTTTTCCAAGAGGTCACCCACTGATCTAAGGTTTGAGAAGCGGGAGGATCCTGCGGGTATTCAGGCATAGGAATGAACTCTCAACCAGTAGCTATTTTAAAAGGAGTAAGTCCAGCACTGCTATGTATGGTGTGCTTATAAGCTACTTCAGCAAAAGGGAGGAGGTCAGCCCAGGTCATCTGTTGGTAATCAACATAGCATCTAATGTATTGTTCCACCATTGAGTTTGCTTTCTCAGCCGCTCCATTCGTATTCGGATGAAAAGCAGATGATAGTCCTTGTGTGGATCCAATCAGCTTAAGGAAGTCCCTCAAAAATTTTGCAGTAAATTGAACTCCCCTATCTGAAATAATCTGTTTTGGTGGTCCGTGTAAACGGTATATATGCTTAAGGAACATTTTGGCTAACTTCTTTGCAGAGGGGAGACCGGAGCAGGCTATGAAGTGAGCCTGCTTTGAAAAAAGGTCAATCCCCTACTTTCCGGTAATCCCACAATAAAGTCCATGGCAATCTCCTCCCAGGGTTGGGAAGGGTCTGCTACTTGTTGCAATAATCCAGGAGCCTTACCGGGACGTTTTTTCATAGTTGCATATGTTGCACAACTTTTTACATAATTTTCAACATCCTTTTTCATAACCGGGCACCAGAATTGCCTCCTGACCAAATGTAAAGTCTTTAGGAACCCAAAGTGGCCAGCCTGTTTGGTATCGTGGCTGCACTGAAGTGCTTCAACTCTAAGCGTTTCTGGCAAATACAGTTTGGATCCCTTCCAGGCTAGCCCATCTCGATAAGTCAATATGGTTTTATTTTCCTGGAACCAGGTATTGGTTTTTAATTCCTCCTTAAGCTTTTTCGTTAATGGGCTATCAGGTTCAGGTGGTTTTATCTGCAGTTGCCCTCGCGGGGTTATCTGAGAGATTGACTGTGGTTGTGGAATGATGGAGTTCACAATCTCTTCACAGCGACTTTTATACTGGGGCATTCTGGACAAAGTGTCAGCCAAGAAATTTTTTCCCCCTGGGATATACTTTAGTGTAAAATTGAAATGGTTAAAATACTGTGCCCAACAAACTTGTCTGGGAGACAATTTATGTGGGGTTTTCAAAGCCTCTAAATTTTTATGATCAGTCCATACTTCAAAAGGCACCTTGCCCCCCTCAAGGAAATGACGCCAAGTTAGTAGGGCCCACCTTACCGCAAAAGCTTCCTTCTCCCAAACAGCCCACCTTTGCTCAGTGTCTGTTAATTTCTTGGAGGTGTAGGCGCAGGGTTGTAAGTCTCCCTTTTGGTTTCTTTGCAAAAGGACTGCCGACATAGCTACATCACTTGCGTTGGCTTGGATGATGAATTGCTCGTCAGGGTTGGGGTGTTTGAGAACAGGTTCGGCCGCAAACAGTCTTTTTAAGTTCTCAAAAGCAGTTTGGCATATAGACCATAGCAGGGGCTGACAAGGTTGTGGCTTCCCCCCATTTTCTCAGTCTTTAATAGTTCAGTAATTGACCAAGCTATCTCAGCAAAAGAGGGGATGAATTGCCGGTAGAAATTTGTGAATCCAAAAAAACTTTGAAGTTGTTTGCGGGTTCATGGGGGTTGCCATTCTATTACAGCTTTTACTTTGGCTGGATCCATCTCCACCCCTTCACTGGAAATTCTGTATCCTAAGTAGTCTAGACGCGTTTGATGGAACTCACATTTTGAGAGTTTAGCATAAAGCTTGGCTGTCAACACTGCTAATATTGAATATTCTTGCTTTGACAAAATATGCAGAACTGTCTGGTATTTTTAGAGTTAATTCAGATGAGACTGAGAGAAGGAGGGAAAAGCGCACGGAAGGGAACGGAAGTGAATCTTTGCCCTCCAGGTTAATTGGAAGATGTGAATCATGACCCCAAAATAGGGGAAGGGAAATACCTGGAATGTTATGTGCAAAGGAAGGGAAATTCAGATCTTGGCATCCCTCCATGCCGTGCTGACACTCCGTCACACTAATAAAGGCTTTTTAGGTTAAACAATGCCTGAAAGTTCTTTGAAGTGTTTCATTAGTCAGACACATGACATCATGCCAAGATCTTCAAAACTTTCAACCCTAATGGGGGTCCCGAGCCCCCATCACTGTTCCTAAGGAAAAAAAAAGGAATACGCTGACAAAGATTTGGGGAAGATCTCATTATGGAAGAAGAAAGTTTGCCTGAGGCCAGCACCCTGGCTGCAATAGCTTCCCGGGGGGGGGGGGGGAAGTGACAGCCAGCAAGCCGGGGGAGAGAGAACTCTGGCAGATCTCCCAGATGGAAGCAGAGACTTCAAAAGCACAATGGTGGACAGCTAACGAATTGCCTGCCACTCAAGCTTTGGGTGAGTCACTGGAAAGATTTCAAAACCCAGAGGTGAAAAGCAGAAATCAATTCCTGCAGAGAGGAGCCTACAGCCCTTCCATTTCAGATCAGAAAGCCTTTCAGATCCTGTCTTCCCCTGCCAGAGACTCCAGCCCTGAAGAGAGAGGGAATCCCAGTCTGAGGCCTCTGCAGCAATGGGGAGATTGGGTTCCCCAGCAGGTAGATGGTCCGCAACCTCTGAACTTGCCACAGCTAATAGAGGCCTTGCAACAGCTTGGGGTGGTACAGAAGCCAGGAGATCAGCAGCTGGTGGGAGAATGACCACAGCAAGGAGACTGGCCACAGCCCCCAAATGTGCAACCCCTAGGCATAAATCTGCAGCCAGGATGGGGCCAGCAGCAAGGAGATTGGCCACAGCCCCCAAACGTGCAACCCCTGTGCATAAATCTGCAGCCGGGATGGGGCCAGCAGCAACAGCCACCGTGGGGGCCCCAATAGCCTATAATTGCACCACTTTTCAGAGCAACCTTCGATGGGGACCCAGAGCAGCTGGTTTTTTTCCTCAACCAAGTGCGTTCTCATTTGAATTGCTGGGCCTATCTCTACCCAGACCCGGGGGCCATGGTGGATGTGATTGCGTCCAGCCTAGAGGGAGAAGCATCCGAATGGCTGAACAATTTATACAATGAGCAAGCCCCCGAATTGGAGGACCTCCACCTTTTCCTCCTAGGGCTGAGAGAAAGATTTGAGGACCCATCTATTGCTCTTAAAGCAGGAGAACAAATCCACAAAATAAAACAAGCCGGCAGGCCTGCCCTGGATTACATGTGAGAATTTCGCAAGATAGCAGGTCGAATAGAGGGGTGGCCTGAGCAATCCCTAATCCATTACTTCATTGAGGGATTATTAGACGATCACCTCTCTCAGTCCTGCATCTATCGAGCAGTACCTGATCAGTTGCAAGAATGGTACCAGGCAGTAGTGAAGCTAGACGTTCAACTCGCCCGCTATAAGAAGCCTCACCTGCCAGCAATTTTGGTGGCCGGGGCTGAAAAGGGATGTGGAAAACTATGTAAAAAGTTGTACTGTATGTGCCACAATGAAAAGAATCCCAGGGAAAACCCCTGGGTTACTGCAACCGGTGGCAGACCCTTCTCAACCATGGGAAGAAATAGTTATGATGATGTGGTTCCGGCTAATGAAACATTCCAAAGAACTTCCAGGCATTTATTTTCCTAAAAGTCTTTTATTGTTACAAAATGTCGGCACAGGCACAACAGAGGGATGCTAGGATCTAAGTTCTCTTCCTCTGAGCAGTTAAATTATCAGCGTGTTCCCTCCCTAAATTAGCCGTCAAATCTCACACTATCCAATTAGTGTGAAGGTCAAATGTTTTCTTCCTCTTTCTTTCCCGGGCTTTACCCCCCAATGCCCCTTCTGCTCTTTATTAACCCCATATTTACCAGACAATTCTGCATATTGTCAAAAGCAAGAATATACAATATTTGCAGCGTTGACATATGGACCTTATAGTAGACCTACCTGAAAGTAGAGGAAATACTGTCATCTGGACTGTGATAGACCTGTTTTCGAAACAGGCTCATTTCATTGCCTGCAAAGGACTCCCATCTGCCCAACGGCTGACCAAACTGTTCCTGAAACATATCTACCGGCTGCATGGTGCCCCTAAGCGAATAATTTCGGACGGGGATGCAGTTCACAGCGAAGTTTTGGAGGAGTGTTCTTAAATTAATTGGATCATCTCAAGGCTTATCATCTGCTTTTCATCCGGCCACCAATGGGACTGCAGAATCTGCTAACAAAATGGTGGAGCAATATCTTAGGTGCTACGTTTCCTACCAACAGACAAACTGGACTGACCTCCTCCCTTTTGCGGAGGTGGCGTACAATAATTCTGTGCACAGCAGCACCGGCTACACGCCTTTCAGAGTCACCACAGGAAAAGAGTTCAGCCCAATACCTGAATACCTTCAGGTGCCCTCTGCTTCCCAGACACTTGACCAATGGGTGAGGGGGTGGGAAGAAGTTTGGAGAAACACAAAGACTGCTTTGAAAAAGACTTTTGAAACCTATAAAAAGCAGGCTGATAAAAGGAGGGCTCCCCAAAGAACATTCCAAGTTGGGGAAAAGGTTTATCTATCAACTAAATATTTACGACTCAAATTGCCCAGCAAGAAATTGGGACCAAAATTCTTGGGGCCTTTCCCCATAGTAAGGATCATCAATCCGGTCACCGTAGAACTAAAACTCCCTAGACTTTTAGGGAGAATTCACCCAGTCTTCCATTGCAGATTGTTGAAACCTTATCGGGGCTCCCCTTTAAGACCTCCCCCTAAGAAGGCACCCGGGCCCCTCATAGTTGCGGGACAGACCCACTATGAAGTGAAACGTATTCTTGACTCTAGAATTTTTAAAGGGAAATTGCAGTACCTAGTACAACGGAAGGGATACCCGTTGTCTGAAGCCACCTGGGTGAAATCCAGTGAGGTGAAAGCTGACAGACTCGTCAAAAGGTTTCATGTGAAACACCCCAACAAACCAAGAAATAATCCCTGACCTATGCTTTTATTCATATACAGGACCTATCCTTTTTGTAAGGGGTGCTGGATGTCAACGCTGCTAATATTGGATATTCTTGCTTTGACAAAATATGCATAACTGTCTGGTATTTTTAGAGTTAATTCAGATGAGACTGAGAGAAGGAGGGAAAAGCACGCAGAAGGGAATGGAAGTGAATCTTTGCCCTCCAGGTTAATTGGAAGATGTGAATCATGACCCCAAAATAGGGGAGGGGAAATGCCTGGAAGGTTATGTGCAAAGGAAGGGAAATTCAGATCTTGGCATCCCTCCATGCCATGCTGACACTCCATCACACTAATAAAGGCTTTTTAGGTTAAACAATGCCTGAAAATTCTTTGAAGTGTTTCATTAGTCAGACACATGACATCGGCATTTAGCAGTTTTTTTTAGTAACTTCACACATTAATTTTGAATGCTCTGCCATGGTCTCTGTAAATGAGGATGTCATCAAGGTAGACTAGAACCCCTTTGTACAGGTGATCATGAAGTACTTGATTGATCAATTGCATGAATACTGCAGGGCCCCCCTGAAGACCAAAAGGCATAACTTTGAACTGGAAGCTTCCTAGTGGGCTGTTAAAAGCCATCTTCCCCTCATCTCCTTCTTTTACTCTCACTCGATAGTATGCCTCTCTTAGGTCTAATTTGGTAAAAAACTTTCCTTTTGCTAAATGGGCCAACATATCTTTCATTAAAGGGAGGGGGTACATATTCTCCACGCTGACAGCGTTTAATCCAGGGGTGTCAAAATCAATTTCATTGAGGGCTGCATCAGCATTGTGGTTGCCCTTGGGGGTGTGTGGCCAGGGTGGGTGCAGCCTACTGGGTGGGCGTGGATGGAGTGGGTGTGGCCTACTGGGTGGGCGTGGCCAGCTCTACATCGTTCGCGTCAAGGGTGCCTGTGGAGGCCTGGGCAGAAGTGGGACAGATCTGAGGGTCTCTGGCAGAAGGGGATGGGATCAGGGCAAGTGCCAAGGCATGGTCCACTGGAGGAGCCTCACTGTTCCTCTCCGGCCATGTGGGGGGGGGGGGGCTGGATGGTGGTGCGGGCTGTCCGGAGCCCTGGGCAGCAGAGGTCAAACGCCCAGCCTGGCCCTCGAGCACCTGCAGCACCAGGCCCAGCCCCACTTCCCCAAGGGGGTGCCCAGCTGCACTTACCTCCTCAAGGCTGCTGCTGCTGTGCTTGCTCTCCTTAGCCAGGTTGCTCATGATGGGTACGAGGGCAAAGTCAAACTGTCTTAGGGACTAAGAGCTTTGCAGAAAAGGCAAAAGGTGGGACAGGCTGACTCACCATTGGGTCATCTTCTCCCTTGTCGTCACTGTCATAAGGAGCAGGCGTAGGTAAGCGCTCAGCCGGGGTCTCACGTTTCCCCTGGGGAGGAGAAGTAACTTGTGTGGCTTGCTCCTGGCTGGCCCAATTTGAATTCTCCCGCACTGGCCGAGGTTTTCTCTTGGGTTTTGTAGAAGCAGTAGGCATGCTCTTGGTTGGAGGAAATGGAACTGGACAATCAGCTGCTCGGTGTCCAAGTTGCCCACATCGGAAGCATTTGATTGGAGGTCCGATAGGCGCTCTAGGGAAACCAGAGGCCGTGGCAGGTGGGGGGTGTTGAGGCACTTGATGTTTATCTGGGGCTTGCCTTGGTATGGATCCTGACGCTGTGGGCCATTGGTGGCTGTCCAGCTTGATGTCTGTTATAGCTAGGCGGTACCTTTTGCGGAGTTGGTCAGGGATCCCCCTGTAGGTGCACACTTGGAATAATTCATGGTCTAAGCCGTGAAGTGGTGAATCAGTGATTGTTCAGGCCACTGCCTGATTCATCCTGCCACCTTTTGGAATTCCCTCACATATTCTTTTGCTGGTCTGCCCCTCTGCTTCAGGTTATGGATGTCCTTTTCAGCTTGCAGGGCTTGGGATTTGTCTTCAAATCTGGCCCTCAGTTCGCCCATAAACAGATTGATATCCCACAGCTCTGGTGCCTGCTTGTTGTGTAGGCCAGTCACCCACTCAGCTGCTTCCCCTTCCAAGTTCGCTGCCATGGCATCAACCATTCCGGCCCTGTCTGGGTAAGCATGTGCATAACAATTCAGGTGAGCCCACACCTGGTTCAGGAAGAAAGACAGCTTCTCGGGATCCACATCAAACGTGGGCGGGTCCACAGGTTGCTGCCCCCAGTAAGCTTGCTGTATGCCTGGCCACTGGCGCTGGGGTCACGGACGGGCCCATTCTGGGAAATCCCTTGGCTGGGGCCCCGGGCTGGCTGGGTGTTGATATTGGTCGGGGCTCCACCAGCACACTGGGCTTGACATTAAGGCTGGTCTAGACAGCGGGGAGGCAGCACGAGTCATCGCTATGGGACTGGGGCTTCGTTGTGGAGGTGGAAGGGTTAGGGAATGCCTGTCGCCCCGTCCACTGGAGATCACTTGGCAGGCAATCAGCTTCACTTCCCCCATCTCGAGTTGGTCAAATTGCTCCCTCAGGCATTTGATGGAATCATTGTGGATGGCAGTCAGGTACCTCCATTCCCCAGATTCATCCCACCTGGCCGTCCGCTTTGCCTTTCTCAGCACAGGTGAACGAGAGCCGTGGGATGAAATCAAAGGGAATTCAGCCTCAGCAGCCTTAAAGGTGCTTCTCCATGTCAGGGCAGTATAAATCCCTCCGAGGGTCAGTGCTCCTTCCTGCTGCATCACCCTCTCCGATGGGATCGCCCAGGCTTTCGGTCTCGCTCCAACTGCAGGGGCTGCACTCTCCGCCTGGGCGGTTGCCTGCGCTGCATCAGCCGCTGTCATGCTGAGGCCACTGGTCAACTCCCCCTTCTTCTCCATCTTAATGTCTTCTCTGAGTCTTTGTCATCCTCCCAAAGGTTGGGTAGGCGACTGGGGCTCAGGACCCCAAGTTTTAAAAAATTTTGGAGTCTTGGTTTAATGTCATGGTTCCAATAGACGAGACCAGTAAAAACAGAACTCCAAGGCAAGAGGTTTCCTTAAAGAACATATTTATTGGCTACAAAGTATCGGCATAGTCAAAAGTGAAACTAAGACTGGAGTTCCCTCCCAAAGGTTACAATGTTACAAAGTTGAACTTCCCACCCCAGCACTATGTCATAAATCACATTCCCCAATAAACTACTTTGGCGGGCTTTCTAACGGAAGGCTCAGCCCACCAAACCCAGGCAGCAATGACCTTGATTCCCACGGGACAATTTATTGTTTAGTCTAACCTTAAACACACTCATCCCCCCTCCCATTACTGTGGCAACCGAAAACAAAGCGGAAATGGCTTCAGCCAAAATCGTTGCAGCGTTGACAGTATGTCTAGTCTAGTTGTCAACTGTCCCATTCATTTAGTTAGCAAAGAAAGACTCCTGGGCTATTGTTTAACCAAGAGTACACTTTACTGGAGCTTAAATGGTTACAGAAGAAAAGTGAAACCAGCTCTGATATTTTTGCATGCAAAAAGCATAATTAACTTTCTCATTCTCCCTTGGCCTACCCATAGTTGTTATTCCCTGTCCAATCACTTGCATTCCTTTTTGTTTGGGGAACAGGCTCTTCGTTCTGGCAGACATCCCCCGCAGACGACCTTGGGAGGCTGGCATTGTCCCAGGCTTTGAGCCAGCATTCTTGGCATTCCTTTAACAGACACACCCCTTTTACCTCCCTGCATCCCTCCCACCATTGCTAGATGTCTAGCTGTAAGCAGGAGTTGCTATTCAAGGCAATTTGCAGCCATGACACTAGTGAAAAGAAGGACTTGGGGTAACAGGATAGCAGTGTTCCAATATCTAAGGGGCTGCCACAGAGAAGAGGGGGTCAGCCTATTCTCCAGAGCATCTGAAGGCAGGACAAGAAGTAATGGATGGAAACTAATCAAGGAGAAAAGCAGCGTAGATCTAAGGAGAAATTTCCTGACAGAACAATAAACCAGTGGAACGGCTTGCCTTCAGAAGTTGTGGGTGCTCCATCACTGGAGGTTTTTTCTCGTAAATTGTCCTTTTTATTAGTTTATAATATAGCATACAAAAATACAAAAACAAATAGGAAAAATAGGGGAAGGAAAAGGGAAGGGAAGAATGTAGAAAAGAAGAGAAAAAGAAACAAAAGGCATTGACTTCTGACTCCCTTTGGTGCAGTAGAATAAGATAGTATCAAACCTCAACTTTTACTTTTACATAATAGTATAAATTAGCCATTTCTGTATCAACAAATTATCCATTCGGTAAAACCCAAAATCAAAGTTTCATATTTTTCCACCTCAAGTACAAAGTCCAGAAGTGGTTTCCAAGTAGAAACAAAAGTAATTGTTTTTTTCTTTTATCAAAGCAGTCAATATAACCGTCTCTGCTAACTCCATCAACTTTTGCAGCCATTCATCCATTGTGGGGATCAAAGTGTCCTTCCGTTTTTGTACATAAAGTAAACTTGCTGCCGTCAGCATATATAACATCAAAATTCCATTTTTTTCTCAAGTCTTTTTCCATTAAATCCAAAAGAAAAGCTTCTGGTTTTATCTTTATATTCACTTTAAGAATCTTCTGCATTAGAATATGAATCCTGCTCCAATATTTCTTTGTTTTATCACATGCCCACCACAAATGATATTTCCAACATTCATTTGAAGTACATTTATACATTCTTGATAACTTATCTGGTGTTAAATACCAACTATACATCATCTTATAAAAATTATTTTAAATTGTAATTTAGTGTAAATTTTAAACCTTTCCTCCACATATTCTCCCATTGTTCAAGCTTTACATTATATCCAAAGTTCCTTGCCCACTGAATCATACAGTGCTTTACATATTCACTTTCCAAATTCAAATTCAATAATGTTTTATAGACCTTAGCAATAATATGTTCATCACTACCACACAGTAGGATTTTCAATTCATTTTTTAACACAGTCAAACCATAACTCTTTTTGTCTAATTTAAATCTTTCAATTGTAAATATGTAAACCAATAGCAGACATGTCCTTCTGATTCTAGCTCTTCCTTAGGCTTGAGGATAGGATCACCAAGATTAAAAGATATTATTTTACCATAGGTCCACCAGTCTGGCTTCGCCACCATTTCTTTTCTGATAAAAGCTTCCTTAGGAGACACCCAAAGAGGCATCACTGGAGGTTTTTAAGACAACCATTTGTCTGAAATGTTATAGGGCACGGGTGTCAAATTTGCCACGTCACGTGATGTGTCGCGATGTATCGTGACTTTTTTCACATTGCTGGAGCTGGGGTGGGTGCGGCCTCTGCATGATGCAACCGGCCCATGGGCTGGCAGTTTGACACCCTTGTTATAGGGTTTCCTGCTTGAGCAGGGGGTTGGACTAGAAGACTTCCAAGGTCCCTTCCAACTCTGTTCTGTTAAGTGTACTAGTATGCTGTTTCACACTTAGAGTCAGATGGATCTGCTTTCTTGATTTATTTTTATTATTCTTTTTCTCTTCCAAAGAAATTTGGGACTTAACATCTTCTCAAGTCAAATGATAGTCTGTCCCATCTGCACCCTTCAGTTATTTTAGGCACAGCTTTCCCCACTGTTAAAAGGATCATGTTGTACCTGTTGGTTCCATGGTGTTAAATAAGGGAAACTGATAGATGGAAGGGAAGAAGTAGCAATCCTAATTCAGCAGAAAAGACATTGCTGGACTATTTAAAGCAAAGGGCTCAAAGCCCTTTACTTCCATTGGAGAATTTAGCAATTTAATTTTATTCTACATTCATTTAAAAAAAACCCAAAGGACTTTGTGGTCTATTATTGATGAAATTTGCAAATGAAAAAGAAAAGGAATTGTTACCAGTCCCTACTGACATCTGGGTTTATTAAAGTTGTACTTTTTGACTTAAAAATGGGGTTCAGATGTGGCCTTCTGCAGTTGATTTCTTTGAATCAAGTAGCTGACTTTCTTTCTATAAAGTCATCTTTCTTACTCCTTAATGGCTTAAATCCTGGATAAGGAATCACTCTTTTCTCCATGTCCCACCAAAAACAACAGCCAATATGCCTCATATACAAAGCAACTCCAGCCTAGGAGCATTTATGCATGCAAATCTATTTCAGCCCTCATCCAGCTCAGCTGACTTAATTGTGGATCACCTTCTACCTGTTAGGGCAGTGGTTCTCAACCTGTGGGTCAGGACCCCATTTGGGGTCGAACGACCATTTCAGGGGGGTCGCCAAACAAGGCTGCCCGCCATTTTCCCCCCCTTTTCTTTGGCCACGCCCCTGGCACCCGGTGATGTATAAGTGGTTGGGGGTCACCACAACATGGGGAACTGTATTATGGGGTCGCGGCATTAGAAAGGTTGAGAACCACTGTGTTAGGGCAAATGTTCCCTTAACCACCTGGGAGCATTTACTCTCCAGGTCTGCTAAATGTAGATGTGTTTACTCTGTTTTGGCAGTTTTGGTATAAGATCAGTGTTTGTCCCCAAGATGGCTGCTGTCGAGTAGGCAGAATTTTTTCTCCTGCCCACAATCTGCTGCGTTTGCTGCCAGAGCTGGTTCCTTGGCAGTCCTGCCCCCTGGATTTGAATGGGGGCACTTAGGAATGACCCAAGATGACTTTTGGATGGCTGTGGACAGCTGTGGACCCACTCAGGAGGGGAAATCTTGAGGATTGCAGCTCCCTGTGGGAGCAGGCGGAAAGTCTTTTCGACCTTTCTTCCTACCAGCAGAACATTTTTGTAAGCAAGCCTAGGATTTTTAACTTCGCTTTTTGAACTTTTGTTCTTGTTCTCTATCTTTAAATGTTAATTGGCTGACTGAATGCTGATTTATTTCAACCGCCTGCTGGACTTTATCTGTTTTTACTGCTTTCTCTCTTTGATTTATTTGGCTGCTTTCATCAACTTCTGTTGTTTCCGTATGGAAACAAGGCACATGCTTCTGGATAGTGAAAGTGTTTATATTTGAATTATATTTTATTGAATATTCACTGCAAGGAATCTGTAGTGTTAAGCTGTTCTCCTTATCTACTGCATGGAGCAGGGGTGTCAAACTGCCGGCCCGCAGGCAGAACGTGTCATCTGCCAGCCACGCCCACCCCATTGCCAGCAATGGCAAAACTGTCCCGATACGTTGCGTGATGTCACATGACGTCACGAGTTTGACATGTCTGGCATGGAGCAACAACATATTGGATTACAGAGAGGAGGAGGAGGCTGACACGTGGGGGGGGGGGACTGTTTGCCAAGATGCAATCTTTAGCTGAAAGTTTTTTCAAAGGGTATGATGAACTCATAAAGACCGTAGAAAACATTTTGAAGAAACTGACCCTAAATACATTAAACCCACAAAAAGAACTTCTTTTCAAAGCAGTAGACTCTTTCGGAAGAAATATGGACTCAGAAACTACACAGACTGTGGAAAAAAAATTATTTTAAACTAAAAGCAGCCCCTAGGGATGTGTACACGCTAAGACTTTCCCTTGCATTTTATTTATTATGCTTATGTGCCTCCTTCCTAACAGTTTTCCTAGAGCAGCTTACTACACTCAAAAATAGGGGCGTCAAACTGCCAGCCCACAGGCCAGATGTGTCATGCCAAAACTGCTCACCCCATTGCCGGCAATGGAGAAAAAGTCACGATACATTGCGACACGTCACGTGACGTTGCAAGTTTGACACCCCTGCTCTAAAATTATTATGAAAACAAAGTGATTAAAAATGTACAGGTAATCCCCCAGGTACGAACATTCATTTAGCGAGTTTTCACAAAAATGAATTTATTCAGAAAGGGTACTTACATTAGAAATTCAAAACTGCCACCAAAAAGAGGCCTCTGTAGCCATGTGACTTGGATTCAGTCAGTGCTGCAGTGGTGGCCATGTTTAACTCTGTGACTTGCCTGGGCCGTTCAGTTATGAATGCAATTTTTCTGAAGCCGGAAGGGGTGTTGTTTCTGGTCACATCCCCAAACAAGAACTGGTGATTTTTGCAGCTGGTGCCAGTTTTTGTTTTTTTGGTTCTGGTGGAGGATCTGCTGCTGCCTGGACTGGAGTGCTAGAATTGCTTCTGTAACTATTTTAAAATATTTTTTGTTGCTCTATAGTGTTTTCAAACTATACAGTACAGTACTTAAAAATCAGAGCAGTTCCCAAAATGCTTGCAAACAAACAGTTTGCAAGCACTTTGGGAACTGCTGTGCTTTTTAAGTACTGTACTTTGCAAACTATTGTGTTTGTAAGTACAGTACTTTGCAAAGATCAAGTTTGTTTGCATTTGCCTTCAAACTGCTTGGAGAAATACTAGCCAGGATCTACACAGCATTCTATAACGTTGTTTCTTTGCTTTTATTTTGGAGATTAGTATTACTGTAGTTTGTAGGTTTTAAATTTAAATTGCCTCCAGAAGTTGTGGGTGCCCCATCACTGGAAGCTTTTAAGAGACTGGATAGGCATTTATCAGAAATACTCTCTTGTGAGAGCAGTGGGTTAGACTTAGATCAAGGCTTTTCATCCGGTGGTATGCGTACCACTGGTGGTACTTTGGCACCTGGCAGGTTGTACACGAC
Source organism: Crotalus adamanteus (assembly GCA_039797435.1). Classification (NCBI taxonomy): domain Eukaryota; kingdom Metazoa; phylum Chordata; class Lepidosauria; order Squamata; family Viperidae; genus Crotalus; species Crotalus adamanteus. The sequence goes on along the minus strand of CM077935.1, from coordinate 213,242 downwards.
CTAGACAGGTGTAGCTGGGGGGATGAGCTGAAGTGGTGATGAGTTGAAGTGGCAGTAGCACCGCACAAGTCTAGGGGAGAGTCAGCTGCAGCTGCGGTGTTGCTGGAGCTCTGCTGAGGGCCCAGGATTGGTGCGCACAGCTCCAACTGATCGGTGCTTCGAGAGGCCTCAGGGGTGTCCTGCAGCCTTCAGGTGGAGAGTCAGCTGGAGCTGCAGTGTTGCTGGGGCTCTGCTGAAAGCCCAGGATTGGTGCTTCTGGAAGCCTCTGCTATCACCAAGAGCAGCAGACAGGCCTTGGGGTGAGAGAGTCAGCTGGAGCTGCCGGGGTTCGGCGTGCAGGGCTACATGGTGATCGGCGCTTCCAGCACACACGGAAGAGAAGAGGAGGAGGAGGGGGGAAGAGAGGAGAGGATATAAAAGGAAGAGGTTTTGGCTGGAGAGGGAGAGGGAAAAAAGGGGGGAGAAGAGAAAGGGACAGAAAAAGAGAGAGGGAGCAGAGGCTGTGGAAGGAGAGCCCAGCAGGCAGTGGAGAAAGAGAGAGGAGAGGGAGAGAGGAAGAAGGGCCGACCAGCCAGCTGACCACCAAAGTAGTGGTGCATATTAATAAATATGGATAAATTCATCATACGTTCGTCAGTGCAAAGGGAAAGTGATTCAGCGAAGGAACAGCCACCGAAGAAATTAAAACCGGTACTTTTTTCCTTTTTTTTAACGGTTTGTAACATTTTATTAGATTATACAATAAAATACAAAAGCAAATAGTAGGACACAGTGGGGAGGAAAAAGGGAAAGAAAAGTGAGGGGGAGAAGGGAAAAAGAAGAGGCATTGACTTCCGACTTCCTCTGTTGCAGAATGAAGCGTTAACATTGAACCTCAACTTTTTACTTTTCTGTAATAGTATAAACTAGCCATTTCTATAATAACAAATCAATCTAATCAGTAAAACCCAAAATCCCCCCCTTTTTTTTAGTCATCAAGTTTTTGACAGCTTGCTAAGCACTGGTGGTACTCGAATATTGTCATGTCCTAAAAGTGGTACAATCTGAAAAGGTTGAAAAGCCCTGGACAAGATGACCTCAAGGTCCCTTCTATCTCTGTTACTGTTGCAAGCCGAGAGTTCTGCAAATCCCTTCCCCATCTCCCGCTGGGTGCCTGGCTGGAGACTCTTAAGATAATTAGCAGCAAGTTGGTTTTTTTTAAAAGCAACTGACTAGCAGCAGTTGTTTTTTTAAAAAAGCAACTGCAATGGCTGCAAGCTCTGCTTGGAGGCAATTTAGTTCCTGAGCTGGCTGCACCGGAAACAGCTGATGGGCAGCCTGCGGGAAAGCCTCTTAGTTCAGTTAACTGGCAGCATCATTTTGTCAGATCTTTGTTCATTTAACAACCCATTTGATTCAATTAATGAATTTGATTTTAAAAATTTGTAAAATGGAGTCTGATTCATTTGATTAATTTTTTGACTTACAATCCTAATGGGCAGGCTCCATTAGGTTCGTACCTCGAGGACTACCTGTACAACATAAAAACAAAACAGTATGGACAGCAGCTAAAGACTGGTTAAAAAAGTATAACATTTCAGATATGAATATAATCATGAGTTCAGATCATCTTTGCCTTGGGCCAGAAGGATAGTAGATACCAGGCCTGACTTACTTGGGAGCCATCCATAGCCAGGAGCAACTACTAGAATTTGCAGAAATCACTGCAGTGAGCATCTGCTAATTGCAGATCAGCATGGAAGGGCACTGGAGGAGGGTCTTTGAGGATGATCTGACTAGATGAGTTGGAACCTATGGGAAGATTCATTCACACATTGTGGGCCTAATCTGTAAATGTATAAATAGACACCAGCACTTTGAATTGGTACCAGAAGCAAACTATATCATTTGCTCCATCTAAATACTTTTTCACCAGCTTTTGCCGAGCAGCAGCTTGAGAAGAATGCATTTGATTGAAGAAAAACAGTACAATAATACAGACTGCCGCCTCCTCTGATCCAAAATCTGAGTTCCCTGATTGGCCTGTAGCTCCTATGCTTTAGTATATGGCAGCCATTTGAGATAGTACTTCCAGATATGTGGGAATTGTATCTGGCTGGGAATTCTGGAATTACAGACCAACTCATTTAGAGGACAATAGGTTGGGGAAGGTTTTGCTTTTTCATGCTGTTTCATGCTGTTTTTATTATGTGAATGCTCCAACACTGGAAGTTTTAAAGAAGAGACTGGATAGCCATTTGTCTGAAATGGTATAGGGTTTCCTGCCTGCGCAGGGGTTGGACTAGATGACCTCCAAGGTCCCTTCCAACTTTATTATTATTATTATTACTACTACTACTACTACTACGATTATTATCATCATCGCACAGTCAGCCAGATGTTCAGACTGGATTTGGCATTTTGTGTACCTATCGAGTCCTTACCAAGGACCTGGGATAGGTAGATGTGGATGTTTGATGGTATTACAGATATTATTATTATTATTATTATTATTACTACTATATATATATATATATATATATATATATATATATATATATATATATATATATATATATATATATATATATATATATATATATATATATATATATATATATATATATATATTATTATTATTATTATTATTATTATATTCAAGAAGCGTATGTGGCAGTTTGTCATTATCTGTTGGCATTTATCTGACTGCTTTCCTCCTCCGTTTTTTTTTCCTTGTCTCATAATAGTTAAACATTCAGTACTATGCAGATACTCAGATGATTGTGTATGGAGTTGGGTAGACCCCATGTTTCATTCCTTCTTATTTCCAGGTAAGAGTAAAGAGGCTGAAATTAAACGAATTAACAAGGAGTTGGCCAATATCCGATCCAAATTCAAGGGTGAGTTCTTGCACTGTTTTTTTCTCCTTCTCCCCTTCTTCCTTTTGCTATTTTGCAGTATAAGACAGCTTTTTTTCACCACAAATCTCTGCAGCAGCTCCATCAGTGACTCAGCCCAGTTTACTCACTGTCTCTTGTTTTTGTTCTCTCTCCCTTGACAACCAGGCTCCTCTCTACCACTTTTCAGGCTGGTTTAGCTAATGTCATCTATTATTATACATGCCATTGATGCTTCATAGAAAGTAACTGTGTATAACAGGTCTGTGGGCAGCAGATGAAGACTGGCCCTGGACTCAAGGTTGAAATGCTGAAAAGTTAACCTGTCCCAGCTGAAACAATGGAATGAAGTAGAAAATATCTGATTTTAGGCAGTGTTGACTGTAACAAACCACAATGATGTCAAAATGATGACATGCATGTTATAACATCTTGCAAATGCTATGATTACTTGTGTCATACATCTGACAAGTATATAGATTGTGGATTTTGTGTGATAACATCATTACACATGTGCCATAATTTGTTCTTCCTGTGGATGCGTATAATTCTAAGCCTTCAAATTAAACCAGGAGTTTTGTATCTTCATTCTAGGAGTTGCTTGTGTCAGTACCCTGTATAGCACTATAAAGTTAATTCCCATCTAATGAAACTCAAGAGTTATTTCTCCCAGAAGCCATTTCCTTTTAGTCCACTAGATGCAACTCTGTCCCGCCTTGATCTCAAAATTTGCTGTCAATTTCCATAGATCTGAGACCTTTGCAGCACAATTCATATTGTTCCGGAGAGGAGCTCCTCCTCCTTCATCATTCCCTATAAAATAAGGCAGAAGTGCTTCAGCTTTGATCAGCAGGATTTAACAAGTGTGATTGTGTTGTTATCTCTAAGGTCAGGCCGTTAAATCAGGGAAGATGGCTTTTTGGAATGCACAGCTCATGCCAGAGGTCTAGCTAAAGGTGGGAATAAGAGCTCCAAAGAAGAAAGGACCAGCAAGCTCAATTACTTCAGACAAAACCCTCTTACCCAGAGTAGACAGTTCTGCTCTTGAAAACCAGCCCAATACATTTGGGGATAGAACAAAGAGAGTAAGTTGATCTGACAGATATATGCTAATTCAATCTTCAGATTTCCAAATAATACCTTTATCCCTCTGTTTTTGAATCTACTTCAGAGGTTTGGGTCCAAACATCCATCTCCATATATGCACACAAAAAAATCTAGCAATTTTGAGTTTCCAATGACGTTGCTGCAAGATGGGCTCTGGGGAATGATTCTCCTCTCCCCAAGTCTGATTTCTACCAGCTGGGGAGTCCCAACAGGACTGACAGTCGCCCCGTAGAGGCGACTGGCCAAAGGGTGAAACTTTGCAGATCGCGGGTCAGCGGTAGCTGGCCCGCTGGATCCAAAGGAGCCCTCGGGACTGGCAGGAAGAAAGGCCGACTGCACCCATGCGGTCTGCCATTAGCAGCTGATCGTCAGAGACAAAGAACTTCAAAGCGAAAGCAAACAGCTGACAGAATACTTTCTTTATCTCTCTGCAAGTGGAAATACCAGTTCCATGAACAGCATTTCAACAGCCTTTCAGAATAAAGCCCTTAGCTTCAGGGAGGTTTTTTTTTCTTTTTTACCCCTCCCTCCTGAACTATAAGTGGCAGTTTAAGCTTCTGGCAAACTAAAATTGACTTACCATATCAATGTGTAGCTGTCTGAGGCATAGAAGAAGGATAATTTGGGAAGCTTTTGGCTCTATAGATCCTCTTTGTCTACTTTTTGTTTGAAAGTCATCAGAACTTTTACTTTTTAAATTTTCTTAAAATATGGTGGGAACGGACATCTAATGACATCTAGTAGTGAAACCGAGAACTATACGCAGTTTCTCCTGATTGGAGTAAAACTTGGCTGTATGCCCAGATATTGCTTATCTGAGTGTCCTTGAAGATTCCAGCTGGGAAAGAAAGACTATTTTTGGTTTGCCCTGTCTCACAGGATGGATTATAACTATAAATAAAACTGTGTTTGGAGTCATCGGACTCCCCTGGATTACAAATACAGCTTGATTTGGAATTGTTATAAGCTGGCTCTGAAGGAGTGAATACCAAGAAACCCTTTTGAACAGAATTCTGTGGATTATAAATTTTGGCATTTTTTTTTACCATTTACTATTTTTATGGTTTACCTCTCCTAATTATTGGATTATAAAATTTGACTTACTTGGTGGATTACAACATATGATTTAAAGACAAAGATGAGTGCCACAAACCTATCTAAAGTTGGAAAAAAAGGATCTTCTGCTCCCTCTTCGGCTTCAGCAAGTCCAGTCTATCAGAGATCAGTTGCTACAATGCTCCAACAAGAGAAGACGGACACCTTCCAGAAAGATACGCAAACAACTCTGCAAGCAATTCAAGAGGCAATCGCTACTCACATGGCAGTTACATTGAAAAACCATGAGGAGTTGAAAAGTGATTTTGATAAACCAAAAAATTAACAATATAGATTCTCAAATTGAACATTTTAAACAGATGATCACAGACAACCAACAAAGAATTCAAAAAATAGAAGATAAATCAACTGAGGTCGATCAGAAATTAGAAATTTTAAAAGATGAAAATCAGAAATTGATGCAAATAAATGGAGAATTAGAAGACTCAATAGCCATCATAGAAATGGAAAAGGCCTCATACTTTTTAAGATTCCAAAATATAATAGAAGATAAGGAAGAGGATCTCCTAGGCTTGATAACCGAACTACTGGAAGATGCATTAGGAACTGGGAAATTGCAAATGGAAGGAGAATTAGACCAGATCTATCGAGTTAACTCAAACTATGCTAGAAGAAATAAAGTACCTAGGAAAGTGCATGTTAGATTTCTTAAAGAGCCGAGGTGGCGCAGCAGTTAGAGGGCAGTACTGCAGGCCACTTTAGCTGACTGTGTTCAGCAGGTCAGCGGTTCAAATCTCACCGGCTCAAGGTTGACTCAGCCTTCCATCCTTCCGAGGTAGGTAAAATGAGGACCCAGATTGTTGGGGGCAATGTAAATATATATATATATATGTATATATATATACATTGCTTACTGGTGTACACCGCTTAGAGAGTGCTTGCACTTAAAGCGGTATATAAGTCTCATAAATAAATAAAAGATCTACAAGAGACGAGATTTTGAGAAAAGTAAGAGATGAACTGTTGAAATACAAAGAAAAAGAAATTGTAGTTCTCAAACAAATTCCTAGGAGAATAAGAGAGTCTCAAAGAGAATATCAGTTCCTAACTAGGAAATTAACTGAAAAAGGAGTGAACTTCAGATGGCTGATTCCAGAAGGGATCTTAATTTATTGGGACATGAAAAGATATAGACTGGACACACCACTTAAAGCAATGGAGTTCTTCGATAATCACAGAGCATTTCTGGAAAGAGGTGACTCTGAACCAAAGAAACAAGAAGAAATGGCAGTAGAAGGAGCGGCCAAACAAAGAGAGGAGGAAGAAATTAAAAATACATATGCAGAAGAAGGAGCAAGACCAAGAGATCAGAGACAGATAAGATCGACTAGAAGACTAAGACCTAGATATAACTGAAAAAGATGGAGGAGAGAGGGATTTTGTCAATAAATATAAATGGACTAAATTCTCCTTCAAAAAGGAGAAAAATCTTTACACGACTACAAAAATTAAAAATGGATATAATTTGTCTTCAAGAAACACCTATTAAGAGACAACATTACAAATTGTTAGAACAACCGAAAATTGGTAAACTTTACTTCACATTAGCATCTAAAAAGAAAAGAGGAATAGCTTTATACATTAAAGAAAAGATGAACCCCAAACAAATTTATGCAGATGAAGAGGGGAGAATATTAATGGTGGAAATAATGATGGATCAAAAACAGATACTGATGGTAGCAATATATGCACCTAATGATAAACAAGACCAATTTTATCAAAAACTATATAAAAAATATTATATCTAAACTATCAAAATCTTTGTATAATGGTAGACTTTAATGCAATAGTAGATGGAACTTTGGACTATAAAAGTGCCAAACAAGGGAGAAAAGGAGGAAATATATTACCTAAAGCATTCTTAAAAATGATAGAAGAACTCTGCATTCAAGATATATGGAGAGAAAAAAAACCCAAAGAAATTGCAATACACATTTTATTCAAACAGACATAAATCATGGTCTAGAATCGATATGATATGGACATCTTTGGAATTGAAAATGATGATACAAGAAGTTGAGATAGAAACTAATGTTTGGGTAGACCATAACCCAATAAAAATGACTTGGAAAGGAACTAAGAAAAATTATGATGGTCCTTGAATAAATCTATATTGAAAGAAAAAGAATTCTTACAACTAGCAACAAAGGAAATGGAATTTTTCTTCAAAATAAACAAGAAAGAAGAAACATCGCTTCAAAATGTGTGGGACATGGCTAAAGCAGATTTCAGAGGGTTGGCTATAACTTATATCGCTAAAAAGAATAAAGAAAAGAAACAACTACAGTTAAAGTTGAAGGAAGAGCTCAGAAAGCTAGAATCAGAATTACAAATAGATCCACACAAGAAAATACTTAAGAAACAAATGGAGATAATAAAACATAAATTAAATTTAGCCGAGATGGAAATAATGGCCCAACAGATTAAACGGACTAAACAGAATTTCTTTGAAAATGCCAATAAGCCGGGGAGATGGTTAGCATATAGACTGAAAAAAGAAAAAGATAAAAAATTGATAAGTAAGCTGCAAGATTCAAAAGGAGAATTACAGTTTCAAAATGATACAATTTAAAAAATTATTAAAGATTACTATGAGACACTCTACAAGGCAGAGGAAATTCCAAAAGAAAAAATACAACAGTACTTAAAAAAAAGCAGACTTACCAAAAATTCCGGAGAACATCCGAAACATATTAAATGGAAAAATATCAATTATGGAGATTATAGAGGCCATAAAAAGGCAAAAAAGGATAAGACTCCGGGCCCAGATGGATTACCTGCAGAATTCTATACATCACTACAAGATGTATTAAGTCCGATTTTGAAAGAATTGTGTAATGAAATTCTCCTGGAGGCTAAAATACCAAATACATGGACTGAAGCCAATATTATTTAAATACCTAAAGAAGACTCTGATTTGATACAAACAAAAAATTACACACCAATATCATTATTAAATGTAGACTACAAAATTTTTGCTTCAATAATGGCAGAAAGAATAAAGAAATTTCTGATTGAATTTATACACACAGATCAAAATGGTTTCTTACCTAAAAGACAGATAAAAAAATAATCTAAAAATGATCCTTGATGTGTTGGAGTATTATGAAATTCATCCAGGGAAACAGATGGTTTTAATATTCCTTGATGCACAAAAAGCATTTGACAACGTAAACTGGCAATTTATGTTTCAGCAGCTTGCAGAAATGGACTTTGGAAAAAACTTTATAAATGTAATTCAAACAATTTATTGTAAACAAACTGCCAAAATAATTGTAAATGGAGACTATACAGAAAACTTCAACATTAAACAGGGCACAAGACAGGGGTGTCCATTATCTCCATTACTATTTATATTAACATTGGAAGTATTGAATAGAAACATTAGACAAGATGCAGAAATTAAAGGACTGGAGATAAAAGATGAAAAATATAAATTACAAGCATTTGCAGATGACTTGCTTTTTTTTATTAAGTAATTTTTATTACCATTTTCCTTTATACAACTCTAATACATATTCAGCAGACTGTGTCATTTTTATATACTTCGGATCAACATTCTATACAATATATACACTATATAACTTCAACATCAACTCACAATAGCCTTATGTATATTTCCAATTTTTGTTACTATTATCTGTCCATGTATACCATTTTTCCCAAACCGCGTAAAAGTTCTAAAGTGAGTTTATCCATTTCGGCACATTCATATATCTTCTGAATGATCAATCCCTCTGGTGGTATATTGCGTTCCTTCCAGTATTGCGCGAATGCAATTCTTGCCACAGTTAATATATGTAGAATCAAATATCTTATTTTCCTGTCAAATTTCTTTTTAAGTATTCCCAGGAGAAATGTTTCCGGTTTTAGTTGTATTTGGCACTTTGTTAGCTCGTGTAGCCACCCTTGTATCTTAGTCCAGTATTTTTTCGCCTTCGGGACACGACCACCAAGTATGAAAGAAGGTACCTTAACAATGGTTACATTTCCAGCATTTTGGGCTTTGATTTGGGTACATTTTCGCCAGGCTTGCTGGGGCTAAGTGCCAGTGGTATAGCATTTTATACTGATTTTCCTTATATGCTGTAGATTTGGTTATAGAGTAATTTTTGTTCCAAATTCTTTCCCAATCTTCTAATTCTATATTGTGCCCTATGTTTTTTGCCCATGCAATCATCGGTTCTTTCACCATCTCCTCTATTCTATCAAATTCTAATAAATAATTGTATATTTTGGATATTAATTTTTCTTCGGGGCCTATCAATAGTTTGTCTAGTTGTTTTGGTTCTGTGTCAATTCCATACTCTTCCACATCTTTCTCGTATCTAGATTGTAGTTGTAAATATGGCCACCAATCGATAGATATTCCCTGTTCTTTTAATAACTGATTATTTTTGAGTTTTCCCTGTTTGTCTAAAATTTCTGAGTATCTGGGCATTTTGCTTATATCTAACGTGTTGGGATGGATCATTGTCTCCATGGTGGATAGCCAACCAGGAATTTTCCTATGTTTTTTCCTTATATCCTCCCAGGTTTGTAACAATGCATCTCTTATTTTATGTCTATAGACATATGAGTGTGTCCTGTTTCCTTTGTCCCACGTGAAGGCATGCTACCCCTTCTGTAAGTCATGCCCTTCCAGTGTTAAGATTCTTCTGTTATTTAGGTTAACCCAATCTCTTATACAGACCAGAGTTGCTGCCTTGTAGTAGAATTCCCACGCCGGGAGTCCAAAGCCACCCCTACTTCTACTGTCTTGGAGAGAGAGTAATTTTATCCTCACCTTCTTCCCTAGCCAAACAAATTTTGTAATAATTTTATTGAGTTCTCCCAAAAACTTTTTTTTTAAAATAAAAGTTTTTTATTTATAATACAGTTAAAACAAAGATGGACATAACGTAACATTCCAGAGTAAATATTCCTAACAATTTGTTCCTCTTCATACTTATAATTCTTAATCTCTATATAAACATATTTTTCTATACAACACAGTCTCTAATTTGTTTCTCTATATACTAACATACAGTTATATATATTTTTATCTTAACACTAACTTAAAACCTGAACAGTTCTCCTTGATTCACACCAGTAATAAAATTTGTCCCAGATTTCAAAGTAATCTGACTCTGTCTTGTCCTTCATTCTCCAGCATGATGCCTGTAGAATCCACCGGTGGGTAATCTCAGCCTTCCTGCTCAGAAGAGACTAAGTCAAATCTTAGCCACGCCTCCCTCTGAGTGTGTCTTTCCAGTTTTTTGACTTAGTCTCACTCAGCAGGATGCAAAATTTAAGGCTCCTCAGTTAGATTAGGTTAATTAAGTAATTTGTTTAACTAATTCAATTGATTCACCAATTGGATTCATTGGACTTCAACGATCTCTAAATTTTGGTGTTTGTTTTCTAATTTGGATCCAAATTGTTAAAGTCATTTGAAAGTTGATCTGGCCTCTAGGCTCCCTGAGCCTACCAGGCTCCTGTGTGAGCTGATTTCAGGCTGATTACAGCCGGGGCTTCTGGCTCCGATCTGGCTGATCAGCGGGAGTGCTGATCAGCTGAACAGCTGAATTGAGGTGAACAGGGATTTCCGCGGAGCTCGGGTAACTGGAGGGAAGCCCTTCCACCTAACAGCGAGCCGTTCTCAGCTGCTTTCGACGCCACGAGGTTCCTTGGGAAGCAGGTGTTTTTCCGGATCGCAGCAGAGGCTGCGCAACGAACTGCAAGTTATTTCTGACGAAAGGGGGAGATTTTAAGAAGAAACCCTAGAGCCTTTCCCTTCCAGGCAGTTTGGTAGTCCCTTTGATACTATTGCAATTATTAGAGGAGGCTGCAAGGCGCGGCTGCCATTTTGACCACGTGCTCAGGGCGCAGCCGCCATTTTGACTGAATACTTTCAGGTGTTGACGCCATCTTGTAAGGACCTCGTGTTCCTAGCAGTCCATTTGGGCCTGCTTTACTGTTGACGGGGTCTGCTGTGTCACGCCTTTACTGGGAGAAAGCATATTGATGCATTTCCAGGATACTATCAGTACGATCTGATACTCATATGGTGACTCCTTATTGCATTGTTTATTAGTCCATCTCTACTCTCTGAGGATCAGGTTCTATTCCATTTGCTAGCCTTGTATACTGAGCAGGGGAGAATTTATCTAGAATCCACCTGTTTCTATTTAGTTTGTGGCGCGGTGCCACAGGCCTAGGCAGGCAGTTCTAGTGAACTGTCTGGCTGTTTGCCATTATTGTTGTTCAGACTGTAGGTTGTTTTCACTCTCTGACAACCAGATCTGCGTGTTTGGGTTCCCCCCATTTACGGGTATATCCTTTGGAATATCCTGATTGCAGTGGCAGACAAGTTCCTCGCCCCAGGCATCACAAGACACTGGTGTTCCCCCCCGCACAAGCAAAACGCAGATCAACTGATTTGGAAGTGGGGGGAAAGAAAAAGGCCAAGACAAAGCATTTGGCACCTAAAGAGACTTCTAAAGCAGCCGAGCGAGAGGCCTTGAGGAGACATCAGGCGCTGGAGAGGGAATTCTCCAAAGCCCAAAGGCTCATGTCCAGTGAGGCTGAAGTGGTTCCCCCTGTTTCTCTGGACCGTTCTCCGTTTGAGCCTCCATATGCGCCTTCACATGATGCCCCTAGGGCATGGTTTCCTCAGGGGGAAACTGAACAGGTTGGTCCCCCCCGCTCTTCCTCCTCTTCTTCCTTCACACAACAGGCTCATGAAGGCACGCAGGTCACAACTGAGGCTGGAGTTAGTTCAGAGGACCGACAGGCTCTGTGGTCAGATCAATTTAATGCATTCATGCAACGTGCATTTACACAATTTATGTCTTCTTCTAGGAGTCAAGTATTTTTACAACCACCACCTTGTCCATCCATGCCTCCTTCTCAAACGGGACGTACCACGGTTCCCAGTTCTGGTGTCTCTGAGACCTCTTCACAATTAGGAGAGGAGGGGGTCAGTGGACCTAGAGGTAGCCGACATGCCCATGTCAGAGGATGAGGAGACAGGTCCCGAACAAGCGCATACCTCGGGTCTTTTTGATCCTTCCCTTTTCAGGTCTTTACTTCTGAAAGCCTGTACTACAGCTAACCTCTCCTTGTCACAGGATGACAAACCTTCCACCTCCGCCAACCAGGAGTCTAATCCACTGTTCGCGGAACAGGTTGTGGAGGAGAAACAAATTCCTTGTCCACACGTATTTCGGGCTACTGTGGAGAAACAGTGGTCATCCCTGGCCACTTTTACTGCCCCCAATAGTACTTAAAGGAAGCTCTTCAATGTTTCTTCCTCTTTTGCTTCCCTATTAGAGGTGCCATCTGTGGACACTCCACTAACTTCTTTATTTTCCACATCGGCTATTCCAGGGGATATGGCAGAGGCCATGAAAGCGGAGGACAAGAAGTTCGAGTTCTCCCTTCGCCGAGCTCATCAGGCCTCGGCATGGGCGATTAAGGCTGCGACTTCATCTTCCTTCTTTGCAAGGGCTTCAATCATGTGGCTCCGTGAACTTCAGGCACTCGTTCCCCCTGACCAGGTACGCACACATCAGACACTGGGAAACCTAGTGGCAGCGTCAGAATACATGGCAGATGCCTCACTTCATTCAGCCAGGTACTCGGCTAAATCCATTGCAGCCACAGTTGCCTCTCGAAGATTGCTGTTGCTAAAACAGTGGTGGACTGACTTAAAGTCTAAGTGGCGTCTGTCGACGTCCACGTACAGTGGTACAAATTTGTTTGGCCCGATCCTCGAACCGCACATAATAGAGGGCAAAGTTAAACGCAAGATTCTGGCACACCCCTCCAAAAGGTCGGATAGACGACCTCAGCAGGACTTTCATAGACAGACATTCCACTCCAGTGGTTCCTGGGAGTGGAGGCAGCCCTTTCGACCCGGGCAGTCCTGGGAATGGCCCAGAGGCTCACGATCCTTTCCCCCTAGACAGGATCGCCAACAGGACCACCAGAACACCGGACCCAGGGGCCAATACCAGTCCAAGCGCCCTTTCCGGGGCACAGGGGGCCGTCCCTACAGACAGTCTGTTAGAGAATTTTAATTTCTCTATTGATGAAAAAATAATTCAGAAGCTCTCACAGTTGACTGCATTTAGCTGATTCAAATAACTTTATATTTATGTAAAAATATTTACAATACCATTCTTCTTTACAGCAACATAGCTTAATGAAGACTTCTTACAGAGAGATACAGAGACAAACCTGAGACTGGAAATCCAGCTCCTAACTCAATACTCTTTTGCACAGACTCAGTAGCACTTTCTTCACATTGGCTGACTGAGTTACCACGTGACTCTTCCTGTTCATGAATATTCCAACACTCCTCCCTTCATGACAGGAAGAGACATCAGACCTATTGACTTAATACATTTTCCATAGTGAACACCACCCAATGGTTTAGTCATCATGTCTGCCAAATTATCCTCAGAAGAACAATGATGTAAACTAATCAATTTTCCTTTTACAGCTTCCCTGACATTACAATACTTAATGTCTACATGTTTACTTCTGTTCTTCACCCTGTCACCAGTGGCCATTTTTATACAGGCAACATTGTCTTCAAATACCTTTACAGATTCTTTTACATTAATATTTAAATCTTGCAACAACTGTACATACCATGTAACTTCAGAACACAATTCAGATAAAGCAATAAACTCTGCTTCCGCTGTTGAAATAGCAACAGTTGTTTGTTTTCTGGACTTCCATCCAATCAGAGTCCCTCCAAACAATATTATAATCCCAGAATTTGATTTCCTTGTGTTTATGTCATTTGCATAGTCACTGTCGACATAACACTTTAATTTCAAATCCTCAGCAATCTGTATTTGAAGACCCAAATTTATAGTTCCCTTTAAATATCTGAGAACCCTTTTTACACCCATCTAATGTAACTTTGTAGGTGCAGCAGTAAAACGACTCAAAATGCTTACTGCGCAAGCTATGTCTGGTCTGGACCACTGTGATAGATATAACAAACTCCCTATTGCCAAGTGATATATCTCTTGATCACAGGTTTCACCTTTGTCCGCACTTAAACTATTATAAAAATCTGCACTCATGGGTGTGGGAGCAGTATTGCAATCTTTCATATTATATTTCTCCAATAACTGCTCAATTTTTCTCCTTTGACTGAGAATATAACCACCTTTTTCATTTTTCTGTATCTCTACACCGAGATAATTTTTTATTTCTCCCAAATTCTTTAATTCGAATTTCTTTCCGAATTTATCAGCAAATTCTTTGACTTGTGATGCATCCTTTGCGATGAAGCAAAGATCATCCACAAATGATAACAGTAGACAATTCCCTCCTTGTAACTGTCCAGTATATATACAATTATCAACTTTGCAACTTTTAAATCCAAGATCCTTTAAAGCAGTATCTAAACAGATATTCCAGTTTCTGGCTGACTGCTTCAGCCCATAAATAGCCTTGTTTAATTTATATACCATGTTAGGTTTTGCAATTCCATATCCTGGTGCTTGGATCATATAAATTTCTTCCTCTAACTCAGCATTGAGGAATGCAGTTGTGATATCAAAGTGCCAGATTTTATGCTTATATGCCGCTGCCAACGCCAGTGCTAATCTTATACTCTCACTTTTCACAGTTGGCGCAAATACTTCATCATAGTGCACATTCTTTAATTGTGAAAAACCTTGTGCCACTAACCTGGCCTTATACTGTATATCATTATTTGGCAATACCTTTTTCTTATGTACCCACTTACAACCCACAGCTTTGGTTCCAGGTGGCAAAGTCACTGATTTAAATACTTCATGGTCTCCCATGGATTTCATCTCTTTATCCATGGCCTCCTTCCATCTTTCTTGTTCAGCTTTTGGTAATGCCAACACCTCTTTATAACTTCTTGGCTCATACCACACATTGCAAACCTTTACCTTGCTGGCAGAATACCTGTCAGGCGGAATTCCTTTATTACATCGCTCTGACCTACGTGGTATTAACTGCTCCTATGTCTCAAGTCTTTCTGGTTTCATGTCTTGTTCAGCCTCTCCTCCCTGAACATTGACATCTTCTATAATCATTTTTCATCATTAGATGAGTTATTGTCACTAAACAGATCGCCGTCATTAAGTGAGACATACCCAGAATTTGCATTAATTCTGTCCCAATTTTGTTCTGCAAAATTAGCAGACCTTGAAATTACAACTCTTTTACTTCTATCGCTAAAGCGATATCCTTTTGACCCTGGTTCATAGCCCACAAACCTGAGCTTTCTTGCCTTTTGCTGTCCCTTTCTTCTGATTGCTTTTGGAATATGTACCCATGCAGTACTTCCAAAAATTCTCAAATGTGCCAGTGATGGCTTTCTCCCATATAGAATGGCATATGGAGTATTATTAATGGAGGAACTCCACAGCCTGTTAACTATATAATTGGCAGTCAATATGGCTTCTCCCCAATATGACCTACTCATACCAGAATCCTCTAACAATGAATCTTTCATTGTTTGCAAAACACCATTCCTTCTTTCAGCTACACCGTTCTCTGCTGCTGTGTAAGGATTTGTACGTCTGTGTCTTATCCCCAACTGCCCCAACCATTTTTGGAATTTAGTTGACATAAATTCAGTACCTCTGTCAGTTTGCAACTGACACACTTGTTGTCTGTACCTTCTCTCTACAAAACTTACCCACTGTTTGAATTGTTGTAGCACCTCTGTCTTACCTCTAAGCAAGTAGCAAAATGAATACCTGCTATAATCATCAACAATTACCAGTGCATATTTTGCTCCTCCCAAACTGGCTTGCATAGGTCCCACCAGATCTGCATGGACCAGCTCTAGAACTCTTTTTGTTTGTCTTGTGCTATATTTACTAACTGGGAATGCCTTTGACTTTGATGCTTTGCATACTGCACAGTCCAAATATGTTTTGCATCCCTTCAAATTTAGACCTTCTGCAAACTCTTGCATTTGCTGCAAAACTTTAAAGCTTGCATGGCCAAGTCTTCTATGTAGAAGATGAACACACGAATCATGCTCTGCAACATTCTTAAATATATGGGAACATTGAACCTTTTGTCCCTGCAATATATACAGATTATCTTCCTTTATGCCTTCTGCACAAATATTCCCATTCCTTTTGATGAGACACTTCCCATTTACAAAAATAATCTCAAAACCTTGTTTGTCTAAATTAGACACACTTAACAAATTATGTTCCATCTCAGGTACACAAAGCACATTGGTAAACTTTGATTCCAAATATGGAATTTTTACATTGCCTTTTCCAATGACTTTTGCTTTCTGGCCATTTGCCAAAGCCACAGCTTCTTGTGCTACTGGAACAAACCTGCAAAATAATTCAGAGTCATTAACAATTGTTTGACTTGCCCCACTATCTATTAGCCACTTGTGTCTGTTGTTGCTATAGCAAACTTTTGCAACACCAAAATGTTCCTTTTGCAAAGCAGTCCTTTTTGGTTGCACAAATGTCCTTTGCTGCAAACTGTTCCTCTGCAAACAGTTCCTTTTCATATGTGTGCTCGCTCCACAAATGTAGCAATTCTTTTCTTGCAAAGCTCTCTGCTTGCAAAATGTTTCTTTTGTTGCAACTTGGTCCTGGTCCGATCTGCTTGTTTCTTCTTCTCCGGAGACTTGCAGTCTGGACCCCCTCCTCAGGAATTTCACCTCCTCATGGCTGTTCCTAAAATGTTGCTTTTCTTCTTCATTAAGCAAACATGCCTTTAAAGGCTCAAACTTTAAGTCTTGCTCTTCTTTACACTCAAATATTGCAGAAACTGTGTCCCAGGTTTTATCTAAACTGTTCAACACCAATAAAACCTTCTGGGACTCAGGGAATTTAATCCCATGTTGTTCGAAGTCCAAAAATAAACTTTGCATTTTATTTAAATGCTGTTCCACAGATTCACCTGGTTGCAAACAGGCCCTGTAAAGTTTTCTTGACAATTGCACTATATTGTATGCAGAAACATTCACGTGCACAGCTCTCAACTTCAACCAAATCTCCTTTGCAGTCTTTAAATTTGCAACATTTAGAAATTGTTCATCATCTAAATTCAAGATGAGATAAGCCATTGCTCTATCATGATTTTTCTTATCAGCAGCTGCAAACACTTGTGGTGGATTTTCTACAATATACCACGGCTCTTTTGCTTTGAGCAAACATTCCATTTTAGCAGCCCACACAATGTAATTCTTCTGGCCCAAACAAGGCACACAGCTTTCCTTAAATTCCATTGCAGCCATTCTGCTAATTCTGCCTTGTTCTTATACTTTCTAAACACAGGCAATTTCTTCCAGCTTTAAATTACAATGCAGTCCTTAGTAAGCTCTGGGCCCATAACCTGTTAGAGAATTTTAATTTCTCTATTGATGAAAAAATAAATCAGAAGCTCTCACAGTTGATTGCATTTAGCTGATTCAAATAACTTTATATTTATATAAAAATATTTACAATACCATACATTCTTCTTTACAGCAACATAGCTTAATGAAGACTTCTTACAGAGACAGACCAGAGACAAAACTTGAGACTGGAAATCCAGCTCCTAACTCAATACTCTTTTGCACAGACTCAGTAGCACTTTCTTCACATTGGCTGACTGAGTTACCACATGACTCTTCCTGTTCATGATTATTCCAACACAGTCTAAGTGATGCCAGGGAGGACTCTCCCATAGGTGGTCGGTTGGCGCTATTCAGCGACATTTGGGCGCTTACCACCACCGATGCTTGGGTCAGGGAGACCATAAAACGGGGTCTCGCTTTAGAATTCATCTCAAACCCTCCGGACCACTTCATGCGGTGTCCCGTATCAAGAAACCCAGTCAAGGCAAAATTGGTAGCCACGGCCATCTCCCATCTGTTAGAAATCAGAGCAATAGAACAGGAAGGACAGGGAATTTATTCCATTCTGTTCGTGGTACCCAAAGCCTCGGGAGGTTGGAGGGCAATACTGGATCTAAAGGGTCTAAATTATTTCTTAAAATACAAAAGTTTCAAGATACAGACCCTAAGGTCCATTCTGGCCAGCATCAGAAAAGGGGATTTCCTATCCTCCATAGATCTGACAGAGGCTTACTTGCACATCCCAATCCTCCCGGAACACCGCAGATTCCTTTGGTTTTGTTACGTGCACTGGCATTACCAGTACAGGGCTCTCCCCTTCGGTCTCTCTTCTGCTCCAAAGGTCTTCACAAAAGTCTTGGCAGTATTGGCAGCCCACCTCAGGATGATTCCGGTGCGAGTACAATGCTACCTGGACAACATTCTAGTCCAATCCAGTTCTTTCAGGTCGGCTCTGTCAGACCTGGAAATCACAATCAATACTCTTCAGGATCACGGGTTTTCCGTGAATTTCAAGAAGAGCCATACCACTCCTACAAGGCGCCTCCTTCATCTAGGGGCGATAATAGATTCAAACCTTTGCAAGGTCTACCTTTCGCAGGAGCGCTGGATCGGCATCCGGAAGCTAGTGCATCAGGTTCGGAGAGAGAGGTTAGTTACTCTGGTCCAGCTGTCTCAACTGCTGGGAAAGATGGTCTCTTGCATGGGGATCGTTCCGTGGGCCAGACTTCATTCCAGAAGCCTTCAATGGTTTCTCCTTCCCTTCCAGAAACAGAACCTCAGTTCATCCACGAGAAGGGTGAGGGTTCCTCACCACACTCTGTCCTCTCTCCTATGGTGGGCTTCATCCACAATGACCAAGGGGACCATCTTCAAGGAGCCCCCCAGACCCATCTTGACCACAGACGCCAGTCTGTTTGGTTGGGGCGCCCATCTACAGACTCATCTGGCGCAGGGTCAGTGGTCCCGGTCGGAGCTAGCTCACAACATAAATTGGCTCGAGCTTAGGGCCATACACTTGGCACTCCGTCAGTTTTCCTCTGTAGTGAGGGGACAACACGTCCTCATTCTGACAGACAACATGGCTGCCAAGGCTCACGTCAACAAGCAGGGAGGGACCCGGTCTTGGTCCCTCATGCTGGAGGCTCTGGCCCTGGGTCTGTGGGCAGAGTCCAACCTGGGTTCCATCAAGGTAGAACACATATCGGGGGAGGCAAATCAACAAGCAGATTCCCTGAGCAGGGTCACGGTCAACCACTCAGAGCGGAGTCTGGATCCGGAACTGTTCAGGGAGATATCGATCAGGTTTGGTCGCCCACAACTGGATCTCTTTGCCTCTCCAAGAAACTCCCAGCTCCCCAGGTTCTGTACCAGGTTTCCAACTCGGGGCAGAGGGAACGGATGGTCTCTGGTGCTGGTGGCCGGGGGGTCTGCTTTACACCTTCCCTCCCCTTCCTTTGATTCAGGCAACCATTCGCAAAGTGATTCAGGAACGGGCCGAGATAATCTTAGTTGCTCCACATTGGCCAAGGCGTCCGTGGTTTGCTGACCTTGTGGACCTGTCGCTCTCGCCACCGTGGAGGATTCCTCCGGACCGAGTGGCCCTCAGCCAGGGGAATCTTCAACATCCAGATCCACAGTGGCTCCAGTTAGGCGCTTGGCACCTGAGTGGGAAAGTTTAACTAGACAATCATATTCATCAGGGGTGATCTCAATGATTCAGGCCTCAAGACGTCCCTCTACTAATAGGATTTATGATGCCACATGGAGGAACTTCTGCACGTGGTGCATTAAGCAGCATCTCAAGCCGCTGTCGGTCACCATTCCTAACATATTAGAATATCTCTTGGAGGGAATAAATAAGGGGTTATCACCTAACACCATCCGCAGGCAGGTGGCAGCCCTATCAACGGTCCTGACTTGCGATAACCTGGTTCCTTTGGCACAACACCTGGCAGTTAGTGCATTCCTGAAAGGGGCGGTCAATGCTAGACCTCCTCCGGTGCATTGATACCCGTCTTGGAATCTACCCAAGGTATTGCAAGCCCTGACTCTCCCTCCTTTTGAGCCCCTCAGGTCTTGTTCACTTCATTTTCTTTCCTTAAAGGTGGCATTCTTAGTAGCTATCACTTCTGCTAGACGAATATCGGAATTGGCCGCACTCTCAGTGCGGAGCGATTTATGTACCTTTTTCGAAGATAGGGTGGTCCTTCGCTTGAACCCTTCATTCATCCCAAAGATCAATACTTGGTTCCACAGGTCCCAGGACCTGGTTCTTCCAAATTTTTGTCCCAACCCGTCTCATCGATTAGAGAGACAGTGGTATAAGTTGGATGTACGCAGGGCTCTGCGTCTTTATATTAAGAGGACCTCGGTTTTCCGTAAATCGGAGGCTTTGTTCATGTCCTTCAGACCCTCTACCATGGTTCAGAAGGTCTCCTCTTCGACCATAGGTAGATGGATCAGAGCATGTATTGCTCGAGCCTATACTTCTCAGTCTCTCCCAGTTCCTACACGCATTACTGCTCACTCTACACGCAGCGCAGCTGTCTCAGCGGCCTGGTCCACCCAGGCATCGATTGAAGAGATATGTAGGGCAGCGACTTGGTCCTCCCCTTCCTCCTTTATAAGACACTATAAGATTGATCAGTTTGCAGCGACAGATGCCTTGTTTGGTAGGCGGGTCCTGCAGCAGGTAGTTTCTTCTCAGGGGACACAAGCCTAGACTTTTCCCTCCCGGTGGAGACATGAGCAGCTTTGGTATGTCCCACTGGTGGATTCTACAGGCATCATGCTGGAGAAGGGGCGTTGTCTTACCTGAACGCCTTTTCTCAGCATGATGATGTAGAATCCACACCCTCTCCTTAGGGCAGTCTAGGCCAGTGTCCGGTTTATTGGAGCCAATGCGTCAGACTTCGTCATGGATGCTTTGCCTCGTCAAAAACTGGAAAGACACACCCAGAGGGAGGCGTGGCTAAGATTTGACTTAGTCTCTTCTGAGCAGGAAGGCTGAGATTACCCACCGGTGGATTCTACATCATCATGCTGAGAAAAGGCGTTCAGGTAAGACAACGCCCCTTTCCATTGTGAGCCTATCCATATCAGCACACAATAAAATTTTATATAAAATCTCTTCTTCTGTTGGAATTTCTTTATTCCTCCAGTTTTGTGCATACACCAATCTAGCAGCCGTGAGAATGTGTAACATCAAGTAAAATATCCCTTTGTTGTATTTCTGCATGGTTATGCCTAGTAAGAAGAGTTCTGGTTTTAACTCTACCTCTATCATTAGTATTTCTTCCAGCCATTTTTTTATCTTGTTCCAAAAGTCACGGGCTTTTGAGCACTCCCACCACATATGGTAATATGTCCCTATTGCCTAATTTACATTTCCAGCATGTGGAAGAAACATTTGGACCCATTTTAGCTAATCTTGTGGGTGGGAGACGCCATCTGTAGAACATTTTATAGAGATTTTCTTTGTAGGAGGTGGCCAAAGTAAGCTTCCTATTTCTTACCCATAATTCTTGCCAGATGTGCAGATCAAAGTTGAGATAAAAATCCCTGCTCCACGTTAACATGGTTTCTTTTACCTGTTCCTCATACATTGCCTGATCTAACAAATAATGATATAGCTTTTTAATCATTTTATCCTCAGTACCTAGTAATATTTTATCCAGCCCTATCGGCTCTATTTTTATTCCTAACTCTTT
Source organism: Crotalus adamanteus (assembly GCA_039797435.1). NCBI lineage: Eukaryota > Metazoa > Chordata > Lepidosauria > Squamata > Viperidae > Crotalus > Crotalus adamanteus. Next base: position 191,571 of record CM077935.1, on the reverse strand, counting down.
TTTATCTTTCCAATATCTCACCTGTAATTGAAGGTATGCCCACCATTCTAGTTCTATCCCTTTGTCTTGAAGAATTTTCCTGGGTTTCAATTCCCCTTTCTCGTCTAGTACATTTTTATATGTTATAATCTTCCCTAATTGAATAAACTTTGGATGTACATGCATTTCTAATGATGAGATCCAGCCGGGGACTTGAGTATAATTTGGTTGCCAGGTTTTAACCCATACATCAATTAGAGCTCGTCTGATATAATGCCTTCGAAAATATTTGTGTGTCTTATATTTCTGATCCCATAGCATAGCATGCCATCCTATTTGTAAATCATGACCTTCCAGACATAATAATCTCCTATTCTTCAATAGTATCCAATCCCGCACCCATAATAATACTATGGCCTGATAATATTTTTCCAGGTCAGGGAGGCCAAGTCCCCCCCTTTTCTTCGAATCCTGCAGTAATTTTAATTTAATCCTTGCTTTTTTTTCCTCGCCAAATAAATTTGAGTATAGTTTTGTTGAAGTTTTGAAAAAAATTCTTGTCCAATTTTATGGGTATACATTGGAACAAAAATAAAATTTTCGGTAGCACATTCATTTTGATTACAGCAATTCTGCCCATAAAGGAGAGCTGTAAGTTGGTCCAAGTATCTAAATCAGTTTTAATCTATTCAATTAGCTTACCATAATTGTCTCTTTTAAGTGTAACGCATCTAGCAGTTAGTTGTATCCCTAGATATCTTATTTTATTCGTAATTTGAATACCTATTCTGTCAACCAATTCATTTTTCTGTATTTTAGTCATATTCTTGACGAGCATTTTAGTTTTTTCTTTATTTATCTTTAGACCTGCTGTTTCCCCATATTTACTCAATATTTCCATCAATCTTGTCCCTGATTGTAATGGCTCTTCAATTATAAAAACTAAATCGTCTGCAAAAGCTTGCATTTTAAACGTTTCTTTCTTGATCTCTAAACCTTTAATCTGTTCATCTTTCTGGCTTACTCTGATTAATACCAATAGGTATAGTATAAACAACAATGGCAATAATGGACAACCTTGCCTTGTACCTTTTTGAATTTGAAAGCTATCGGTTGTTCCTCCATTAATTATTACTTTTGCTGCCTGTTTAAAATAAACTGATTTGAACATATTTATAAAAATTTCCCCAAAGTCCATATACAACAATTGATTGAGCATAAAATCCCATTTCACATTGTCAAATGCTTTTTGTGCGTCAAGGAAAATTAAACCCATTTGCTTTTCATTGTGTACCTCATAATACTCCAATATATCCAAAACAATCCTGACATTGTTTCTTATGTATCTTTTAGATAAAAAGCCATTTTGATCAGAATGTATAAAATCTGCTAGGAATCTTTCAAGTCTTTGTGCCATTATAGCCATAAAAATCTTATAGTCCGAATTTAATAATGAAATGGGTCTATAGTTCTTAGTATGCGCCAGGTCTGAGTTTTCCTTAGGAATCAGGGTGAGGAGAGCTTCTTCCCATGAGGCTGGTATTTTAGCTTTTGTTAAGACCTCATTAAATAATTCCAACAGTATTGGGCTTAAAGATTCTTGTACGATTTTATACATTTCTACAGGTAGACCAAACAATGCTTTGTTATTTTTTTTTTCTTGATTGCCTGCGAGAGTTCTAAAGGTGTTATCTCTTTGTTCAACAGAGTTTTAAATTCTTCTGGCACTTTCCGTAGGTCAGCTGTTTGTAAATACTGTACAATGTCATCATTATTTCTCCATCATCTTTATATAAGTTCTTATAGAACTCATATGCCACTAATTTCTTTCCTTCATTCTGGTACACCATATCACCTTCTGCATTATAAAGTTTGGTAATCCTCTGTTTGTTATTATGTTTTTTAATTTTATAAGCCAGCCATCTCCCTGGTTTATTGCCATTTTCAAAAAATTTTTGTTTAGTACGTTTTATCTGCTGTCCTAATTCTTCCTTCCCAATTATATTCATCTTATGTTTAATTAGGTCTATCTGTTGTTTCAAATCACGTCTTTGTGGTTCCTTTTGTAAGTTTTCCTCAACTCTATTTAGTTCTTCTTCTAAGTGTCTTTGTCGTTGTATTTTAATTTTGTTTTCCCTGGCCATATAAGAAATTGCAGCGCCTCTCATATAAGCTTTAGCTGTATCCCATAAGTTTTGGCAATTCGTGTCTTCCTTTTTATTTGTCTTAAAAAACAGGTCCATTTGTTCTTCCAATTTCAATTTAAATTCTTTATGTTTTAGGATTGCTCTTTTCAAGGTCCATCTCCTCGTACTTTTTTGCCCTTTCCATCTAATTCTAATTGGATTATGGTCAGCCCAGGAGTTTGTATCAATTACAATATCCTCTACCTCTAAATTTAAGTCTGCTGACATCCACACCATATCAATTCTGGACCATGATTGATGACGTCCCAAGTAGAATGTAAACTATTTTTTCCCTAAATTCCTCTCTCTCCAGGTATCCTGAATATTAAGCTCATCTACCATTTTTAGGAATATATCAGGTATTGTTCCTCTAGTTCTTTTCCAAAAAACTTCTTGTCTAATGATATGGGGATTGTCTGAAATAAGTATAATAATTTGGGTAGAATATTCATTTTAATAGTCGTGATCCTACCTAAAAGTGATAGTTGTAGCTTTCCCCATTTTTCCAAGTCCTTCTTTATTTGTTGGACTAATACCATATCTTCCTTTAGGGACGAACATCTCGTAGTCAGCTATATCCTTAAATATGTAAATCCATTTCCTTTTCTAATTCTTTTTTCTGATTTGTTGTTAAGTTTTTAACTATCATTTTGGTTTTCCTTTTGTTAATTTTAAGTCCGGATGTTTCCCCATATTTTTCTATTTCTCGTATTAAAATGGGACCGGATTACAGAGGTTCTTCAATGATAAAGACCATATCGTCCTCAAAGGCCTGTGTTTTGTACTCTTCTCTTTTGATTTTCGTTCCCTTTATTTCTTGGTTTGCTCTGATTCTATTTAATAGTATTTCTATTGTTAAGATAAAGAGAAGTGGCGACAATGGGCATCCCTGACGTACCCCCTTGGTTATTTGAAATGTGTTGGTGGTGTCCACATTTACTATTACCCTAGCCTTCTACATGTTATATATTGCTGCTATCATATTTTCAAATTTACTTCCCAATTCCATATGTCTAATTTGTCTAATCATGAATTGCCAATTTAAATTGTCAAAAGCCTTCTGAGCATCCAGAAAAACAAGGGCCACTTGTTTCTCTGGGTGGGCTTCATAGTATTCCAGTATGTCTACTATTATTCTTGTGTTATCTCTTATTTGTCTATTTGGGAGGAAGCCATTTTGGTCCGGGTGTATTATCTCATTCATAAATATTTTGTAATCTGTATTTAAAAGGGATATTGGTCTATAGTTACTGATTTAGTTTTTATCTGTACCTTCTTTCGAGATTAAGGTGATGTGTGCCTCCCTCCACGATTCCGGTATTTCCGCTTCGTGTGGTGCTTCGTTACATACTTCCAGTAATATTGGTTCCATCATCTCACTCATTTTTTTGTAAATTTCCCCTGGGAGGCCATCCGGTCCTGGTGTCTTGTTATTCTTGAGTCTTAAAATTGTCCCTCTCAATTCTTCTGGCGTTATTTCTCTATTTAACATTGTTCTTTTTCCCTCCTCTAGTGGTGTGATCCCTTCTTCCAACAAGTAATTATCAATTTTGTCCAATGCTATTTCTTTTTGTTTATAAAGGTTCACGTAATAATTTTGTACAATTTTCTTTTTCTCTTCTTCATTATTTTGTAGGGTCCCCATCTCATAATATAATTGTTGGATAATCCGTCCTTCTTTTTCCTTCTTCAGTTTGTAAGCCAGCCATCTTCTAGTTTTATTGGCATGTTCAAAAAAGAATTGTTTAGAAAATTTTAAATTTCTTGCGATCTCCACTTGCTCTTGTATGTTTAACTTATGTCTATCAAGGGCCAACGTTTCTTTAACTAATTCATCTCCTGGTTTTATTTGGAGTTGATTCTCGAATTTTCCAATTTCTTCCTTTAGAATATTATGCTGCTTCCATTTTTCCTTATTTTTCTTTGCCGTATAAGCTATTGTTATCCCCCTTATATAAGCTTTCATAGTGTCCCATAAGTTTCTTAATGAAGTATGTTGTTTTTTATTTTCTTTAAAGAATAATTTCAATTCCTTCGTTATCCTTTCCATATATTCCTTTTCCTTTAAGATTTGGGGGTTTAGTGTCCATCTTTTGATTTTTTTCCTTTGGCCTCTCCATTTTATCTCAAGGGGATTATGATCTGCCCACGTATTAGGGGAGATCTCAATCTTTTCTATTTCTATAGCTAGTTCCTTATTCATCTACAGCATATCAATTCTAGACCACGATGCATGGGGGTTGGAGTAAAATGTATATTTATTTTCTTTTGGATGTAGGGTTCTCCACATATCTATCAAATTTAGTTCATCTATCATTCTAAAAAATGTTTTTGGTAATATATTTATTTTATTCTTGTTAGTTTTATCGCTAAGATAATATTTTTTGATATCAACTATCCTGTTATAGTCACCTACAATGCATATATTCCTATGACCTGTTGCAATTATCTTTTCATGCAGTTTCTTATAGTACTCCCCCTGGTTCTTAATAGGCATGTAGATAACTACCAACAAGAATTGAGTATGCCCTCATTTTATTTCCATCATTAGGGTTCTTCCTTTTGGGTCTGCATAAATTTGATTAGTCTTTATCCCTTCCTTAATATATACCACCACCCCTTTCTTCTTCTTCTCTGCCAGTGCTGTATAGAGTGTCCCTAACTTTTTGTACACTAAATATTTTTCATCTTGTTTTCAGATGTGTACCTCCTGGAGGCATATTATGTCTTTTGTTTGCTTAGCTTTGTTAGTATTTGTCTCCTTTTTGCCACTGCATTTAGTCCATTAACGTTTATTGATATTAATTTCAAATCTTCCTTTCCGTTATCTATCTACCAGATATTAGTCTCTGTTTGCCCTTGTAACTATTTGGGATCTTGTTTTAATACCTCTTATTTCTTGATTTTCTTTTTCTTCTTTGCTTCTCTCTTCCCAGACTCCTCCTTTAGTTTGGTCTTCTTCTTGGCTTATGGTCTCCATCTCCTCCCTACTACTCTGATCCTCTTCATTTCCCATCAGCTGGTCAAAGAAGTCCTGTGCCATCACTAGGCTGTCGATTTTAACCTTCTTGCCTTGCCAAGAGATAAGCATTCCCTCCGGAAATATCCATTTAAACAAAATATTTCGATTGTTCAATTGTATGGCCAGGAAACGATAGTCCTTACATTGTTCTCGAACCCTTCTAGGAATTTGCTTCAGTGTAATGATTTCCTTCTCCTTATAAAGCATTGGTTCTTCTTGGGTGATATTATACACTATGTCCTGGATTTTCTTTCGGGCAAATCTAACATGGACCTCCTTGGGCAGTTTGTGGCGTCTAGCATAATTCGTTTGGATCCGATATACTTCATCCAATTTGTTCATAATTTCTTTTTTGTCCCTTTGGAGGGATTCTGCTATAATACCTGCCATTGTCTGTCCTAAATCTTCATCCTTCGCCTCTGTCACATTTTGGAATCTTAAATAAAATGATGCCCGGTCCATTTCTAATTGAATTATTGAATCTTCGAGGTCCTTGTTTATTGCCATCATTTTCTGATCCAACATGTCTAACTTTTTCCCAGTTTGTTCTGTTTTATCTTCTGTTATTTTTATTTTTTGTTCATTCTTCTGAATTGCTTCCTGGATTGAGTTCATTTTATTATCCAATTTCTGAATGTCAAATTTCATTTCTCCATGGTTGCTAAACATTGTTTCTTGCATTTTAACCATTGTTTCCTGGATTAATGTCATAGTGGCTTGCATTGTTTGCATGTTTGGGGTCGTGTTGGTTTTTTCCGTCTTTTGTGAACCCTCTGTCGACCGTTGGTTTAATGGGGAGGCCGTTGTTATTGTTGGATTTGATGCAGTTTTTTCCCCTGCCTTTAAAGTCGTTGTAGTAATACTTGTCATCTCTTTCAATATCCTACTTTGCTCTCCCAGTATTCTATATTTTTCCACACTGGCATCAACCATTTACTATCTATCTTTTGTTTTTGTTTTTGTTTTTGTTGTTATTGTTTTTGTTTTGTTTTTTATTTTTTCCCCCTCTTATCCTCCTTGTAGCATTAAGTGTTAAGTGATAATCAATTCCACTAATCTTAGCTATCTCTATTCTTAGTCAACTTTAAACAATCTTAGATTATTCAACTTAAATATCAATATCAATAGTCTATATAAATTAATCAGGATATGCCAACAAGAATTCTAAATTAAGTCGATAAGCAGATCTATGTAAGTATAAATATAGATATTAACAATTAATTGATATATATCTGAATTTGATACTAATTATAATTATCAATTTGTACAAAAATATAGCTACAGTTATCAGTATATAAACAGTTCAGAGTATATAAGTAATTTCAAATACTAAATTATAAACACGTGAGTATATTCAAAGTTATAGGTGGCTAGATACAACTATAAATATATAAATACCTTAGTTCTTTATAAAATGCTTATTTTATAAAAGTTACTAATTCATAAATACTTAAAATACCCCTAATATTTATATCTAAAATATATAAGTATATTTAGTCCAGCGGTTCTCAACCTGTGGGTCGCGACCCCATTTGGGGTCGAACGACCATTTCACAGGGGTCACCAAACAATGCAGTCCGCCATTTTTTTCCCCTTTTCCTTAGCTGTGCTACTCCCTTTTATTCTATTGGCTTTTGAAAGCCAATAGAATAGACTCTCTTGAATAGAGTCTAATTCTATTGGCTTTCAAAAGCCAATAGGAACTGTCCAGGCTGTCTCTGCCCTGCTGAGCCCGCCAAAAGCCCCAGTCTGCAAACGGTGCTGCAAGTTGTCTGCAGCGAAGGCGAGCTGTCTGGAAGCTTCCACCCCTCCCTGCTGAGCAACTACTGAAAATGTAAGTAAAAGAGGGCCAGGGGTGGGAGGTGGGAGGCCAGCAGGCGCAGGGTGGGTTGCTGGCGTGCCTGGGGCCCGGTGGGTGCCTTACCTCCCTTGGGCTGGGCCAGCTGGTGGCCCAGCCGATGGTCGCCCTGCGCCATCGCTGCCCCTTGCCAGCTACGCCTCGGCCGGCGCAGGGGGCGGCACCTCGCATGCGCGGCGCTCCCGGGCAGGGAAAGTCCTTGACTTACGACCGGTTGGGTAGTCCTCGACTTACGACCAGTTGGGTAGTCCTCGACTTACGACCGGTTGGGTAGTCCTCGACTTACGACTGGTTGGGGTCGCGGCATTAAAAAGGTTGAGAACCACTGATTTAGTCCTTCGACTCTTCTTAATTAATTTAGAATTAATCAATAAAGAATAACACGTATGCCTTAAATGCAAAGTTCAGGCATTTACTTCTAAAGGAGTGTAAGTCCTCAAATTTTCTCCCGGTTATAACCCGGTTATGATTCTCTTTACTCCTCTTAAGTTTTTAGTACATTAATTATATTTATTATATCATTTCTGTAGACCAGGGTTAGGCAACCCAAAACACTTAAAGAGCCACTTGGACCCGTTTCCCACCAAAAACAAAACACTGGGAGCCGCAAAACCATTTTGATATCTAAAATGAAGATAACACTGCATATATCCCTTTTTACCTTTATTATAGGTGTGTGTGTGTTTGTGTGTGTGTATGTATGTGTGTGTGTGTATATATATATATGTATATGTATATGTATGTATGTATATATATATATATACATACACACACACACACACACACACACACAGGTAAAAAAAGGATATATGCAGTGTTATCTTCATTTTAGATGTCAAAAGGGTCTCTCTCTCTCTCTCTCTCCCTCTCTATCTGCCCTTGGTCTGCCACTCCTCTTCCCCCGCTCTCTTTCTTTCTCTCTCTCTCTTTCCTCTCTCTCTCTCTCTCTCTCTCCCTCTCTCTCTTTCTCTCTCTCTCTCTCTCTCCCCCCCCCCTCTCCTATCTGCTGCTCACCTGACAAGCTTCAGGCTGTTGTCCAACAAGATCAGGGGTAGTCAACCTCATCTCTTTTATGACTCATGGACTTCAACTCCCAGAATTCCTGAGTCAGCCTAGCTGGGCTAGCTAGCTCTCTCCTGCCCTTCCTGCTTCCTGCAGAGACGCAGCAAAGGGAAGAGCTCCGCCCAGTAAGCTTTTCAGCTCCTCGGAGAACACTGTGAGTGCACTCTCTTTTTTTTATACACACACACACACACACACACACACACAAAGAGAGAGAGAGAGAGAGAGAGAGAGAGAGAGAGAGAGAGAGAGAGATTGAAGCAGGGAAGCGCAATTCCTCTCTCTGTCTCTGTCTCTCTCTGCAAAGGCAGAGGAGGCTGGGAGCCGCAGGGGAAGGCTCAAAGAGCCGCATGTGGCTCCGGAGCCGCAGGTTGCCGACCTGTGCTGTAGACTATTAAATTGTTATTGTTTTTCTCCACTTTTATTCAGCCTCGAATTCTTCTGGTCCCTCAGTTCAAAAATTCTATTGAAGTGGTGTGTTCTCTCTCCACTTTCTGGTTATGGTGCTCGTCCACTCAAACCTCTCTTGCCGTCATGGCGTGCCATCGTCTGCTCTCACCGCTTCTCTTCTTCTCCTTTCTTTTCCTGTCACTCTTGTATACCCAATCTCTCTCCTTCGCTTTCTCCTTTCCTTCAGATTCTGACCAAAGTGCCCGTCTCACCACCACACCGCTAGCTCAAACACGTTTGTCCTTCCTCCTTCGCCACTTTAGCGTTTGAGCAAATTCTGCTGAATCACTGCTCCTCCCGCCGAGTCGCCGCCCGCTCCCCCAGCTGGAGATCGCATTTAGCCAAAAAGTGAGGACTCACTTTTCCAAGCGAACATCAGCCTTGCGATTTTCAGGATAATCCGCCACTTCAAATGTCACAATCTGCTGTAAAGATCTTCTCTTCCCTGTTTTCTCTGGATCATTGCAGCCTCGGGTTCACCATAGCGCGATGGCAGACACTTTCACGTTAGTTTGACAGGGATGTCGTTCTTTGCAGCCAGTGATGGCCTTTCACTTCACTGCACTCTGGACTTCCCCTTTAGTCCGCTAAGCCCTCCAGGCTCTTTGCGCCCCGAAAGGTCCCCAAAACAAGAAATAATCGGGTTCTGGGAACAGAGACCGTTCACCTTCCCCCGCGCTGCTGAGACGATGCCACCGATGTCTTAAAGTTGCCAAGGTTGAGAACCCCTGCCCTAAAGCAAAAAGGTATTGGGCTAAAATACATCTATGGTTGGAGAAGATGACTAAAAAAAATAGACTTCAAACCAGAATTGTTTTTGTTAGGAATAATAGGAGCCACGTACAAGAAAGATTGCAGATATCTAATACTACATGTATTAACAGCAGCAAGAATTGTATTTGCCCAATATTGGAAAAATGAAAACTTACCAACTGAAGAAGTACTAATTAAGAAAATTCTAGAGTGCGCAGAAATTGATAGATTGACTTTAGAGATTAAAGAGAAAGTAGACTCGGTCTACTTTAGAACATGGGATAACTTTTACCAATGGCTAGAAAAACGAGTCAGAGAGAAAGGAATGTGATATGTAATTTTGAATATATATTAGTAAGAAGAAGGCTACTGAGTGATTAATTAATACTGTTTATGATAATTAACTATATTATTGTTAGTTAAATACATGTACCCAGACAATATGCTGTTTGCTAAATATTGAAAATGTTACCTGGGAAAACACCAACAGCAACCCTAACCCAAACCTCAGTCCTAATCCTGACCCCATTTTATCCCTAACCCTATAAAAACTAATAAAATTTATTTTAAAAAAATCTGGCAATTTTCATTCCTGGTTTATGTAAGTCCCTCTGCAAATCTTATTCTTCTCCCAAACTGATCATAATTGTATTATCATTATTCTCTTAAAAATTCTTTAATAACATTATATATGGAATGGTTATAAACCCAGGCTATGCCCCAACTCACCTCTATGGATCTCAGCACAAAAAGCATTTTACAGAAGAGAACCAACATACCAAGGATTATTGGACAACCACCAAGAGGAATTGTTATGACCCAGGTTGCCTAGGCAGAGACAAGCATTGATGGAGTCCTTTATTGCTCTGTTAGCTGCCACAACAAACGGCCCTACAACAGCCGGTAAGGCTCCACCCCACACTGCCCTGAAGGCAGCCAACCACAGTCCCACAAACAAAAGTTAGTCAACAAACAAAACCAATTTGTAAAGGCAGAGAAGTCCAAAGAGAAGATGCAAGCTCATGGGGCAAGGTCCAGAGTCAAGGTCCAAAAGGCAAGGTGGTTCCACAGGGTCAGGCAAGTCCACAAGGCAAAGGCAAGGCACAGGCAGAAACAAAGAGTCAAGGCTGAGTTTTTCCAAAGCCAGGGGAGTGTAAGCCAAAGCAAACAATCGTTCCTGACAGACTCCCCTGGCTTCTCCTTAAGTCAACCCATGCCAGGTGTTCCTTATGAGGAGGGGCGGGCCGACCTCCTGAGCAGCCTTGCAGCCCTCCTTTGAGCTTACCTCTGCTGTACTCTCTGTGCCCTTGGATTGAGTGGGGAGGCAGCTGTTTCTCATCAGAGGGGATCTGCTGCCTCTTGGCACCACTGTCTGTGTGCAGCTGATCCTCCCCTGTGTCTGTGAGGGCAGGTAGCTCTCCATCCGGTCAACCAACTCCCCCAATGCCTGAGGGCCTGGGACAGCATCATCGTCAGCCCCTGGCCTCTCCAAACATGCCAAGGGAGATTTGCCATCCCCGTCGGATGGTCCCAGTTCCAACTCCTCCTCTGAACCAGGATCTGATGGGGCCATGAGGAATATAACGGAATGGGACAACATGCCACAACCAACTTGCTGCGGGACAATTTAACAATTCCATTTAATTATTAAAGTAATTACCTTAATTGTCGTTCACGTTTCATTTTGTGCCTCCTTTTGTATCCTTTAATGATACTATTTCACCATTTCTTCGATATTAGTATAACTCTTGTCCCATAGCAAGTTGGCCGCAGTGAATTGTTATAGACCCTAATATAAAGTTAAATCGAGATAACTAATGGCAGAAGGATGTAGTTGCCAGTGCTTTTCCCATTTACAGTTATTGGAAAGATTTAAAATTTTATCCATTTTAAATTGTTCTGATAACTGTAAATGGGAAAAGACTTACAGAGAAAAGTAAGACAGAATTTGAAGTGCAATTGTGTACAGATGAGCATGTAATTGCTAAAATATATAAACTTTTCTTGAAATTTGGAATGGAAGAAGAGCAGGTTAAAGAATGTATAATAAAGTGGACTAAGAATTTTGGTTATAATATGCAGATGGATCAATGGGAAAATATGTGGTCAAAAGGGTTGAAATTTACATTAAGTTATGATCTTATAATTTTTATTAAATGATGTATTGTTGGTATGTGATTCCAGAGAAATTATCTAGAACAGGGGTGTCAAACTGCTGGCCCGCGGGCTGGATGCATCACGTGGAAGCCGTGCCCACCCCATTGCCGGCAATGGCAAAACCGGCCCGATACGTTGCACGACGTCATGTGACGTCATGAGTTTGACATGCCTGGTCTAGAATGTATAAAGTCATGCCAAATGTATGTTGGAAATATGAACGACATGAAGGGACATTCTATCATGCTTGGTGGGCATATAAAAAAGCTAAAAATTTTGGATTCAAATATGTTGATACATAGGATTTTAAAGACAAATATTCAGTTGAAGTCAGAACCTTTACTTGTGGGACTGATGGATGTGGGAATTTTATTTCAATATATAATTACTGCTGCAAGATTATTATATGAATAAATTCAGCATTTCCCACCGTGGAAGAATGGTTGGTGAAATTCATAGAACTTGCTGAGATGACCAGACTGACTTTTTGATTAGAGAAATGTCATTACTATATTGACATTCATCAGTGACTGGAAACCCCTTATTGACTTTTTGTATAAAAAATAAAATGATTTTGTAATTTATGGTTTTTTATATACATATTTTATTAATTTTTATAAAATAACATTCTTTAATATTTAGCAAACAGCATGTTGTTTGGATTCATGTGTTTAAAAACAATCAGTAATAATTAGTTTCTATATTTTCATAATATGTTAGTTAATAATATGTTTCTTACATCTTTACTTCACCTGATAGTCGTCTTCTTACTAATACATATTTAATGTTACATAGTACATATCACTTTCCTTTCTCTCTAACTCATTTTTCTAGCCATTGATAAAAATTGTCCCATGTTCTAAAGCAGGGCTTTTCAACCTTTTCACCCATTGTACCACTTTTAGGAGATGGCAATATCCGAGTACCACCAGTCGCCTAGCAAGGAGTCAAAAACTTGATGACCAAAAAAAAAACAAAACCCAGAAAAAAGTGATAAAGTACAGGTAGTCCTCGACTTAGTGACTGTTCACTTAGTGACTGTTCGAAGTTACAATGGCATTGAAAAAAGTGCCCCCGAAGCCACAGCCGAGCAAGACACCTTCCTCCCCACCCAGCGGCACTCTTCCTCCTGTACAAGGTTTTCATTGTTGTGAGCATTTCTGTTGAGGTTTGGCAGCGGGGGTGGGGTGGGGGCTGTTTTGTTTTTATTCCCCCCCATCTGCTGGGTGGTTGCAGCAGGTTTTGGTCACTTCTCATGACCCTGGGACATTGTGACTGTCATAAATATGAATCAGTTGCCAAGCATCTGAATGTAAATCATAAGACCCTGGAGATGCTGCAACATTCCAGCTGATTGGTGCTTCTTCAGGGCTCAGCAGAAGCACCAGGATCAGCGCCGAGCTCCAGCTGGAGCCTGGCACTGATCCTGGCATTTCCACTGAACCTTGACAGCCCCGAAGAAGTGCTGATCAGCTGGAAAGTGGCACTGATCCTGGCGCTTCCGCTGAGCCCTGAGAGCCCTGCAGCTCCAGCCATCTCTCGCTCAGGCTTGTGCGGTGCTGCCACCAGTTCAGCTCATTCCCCTCCCCCGCTACCACTTTTCTAGGATGGTCGCGTACCACCTGCCAGGTGCCAATGTACCACAGGTGGTACCTGTACCACTGGTTGAAAAGCCCTGTTCTAAAGTATACTGAATCTTCTTTCTCTTTTATCTTCAATGTCAATCTGTTCATTTCTGCACAATCTAAGATTTTCTTAATTCTTCCTCCATTGGTAGGTTTTCATTTTTCCAATATTGAGCAAATACTATTCTTGCTGCAGCTAATACATGTAAAATTAAGTATATACATCATTTCTCATAGTTTCTTACTGTTATGCCTAATAAAACAATTCTGGCTTAAAGTCTGTTGGAATATTCATGAGCAGGAAGAGTCATGTGGTAACTCAGTCAGCCAATGTGAAGAAAGTGCTACTGAATCTGTGCAAAAGGTATTGAGTTAGGAGCTGGATTTCCAGTCTCAGGTTTGTCTCTGTATCTCTCTGTAAGAAGTCTTCATTAAGCTATGTTGCTGTAAAGAAGAATGTATGGTATTGTAAATATTTTGAAGAAACATTTTGCAAGCAGAGGGCTCAACAAGAAAAGAATTGATACATTTGTGGAGCAAAGACACATCTGGAAAGGAACTGTTTGCAGAGGAACAATTTGCAGCGAAGGACATTTGTGCAAGCAAAAAAGACTGATTTGCAAAAGGAACATTTTGGTGTTGCAAAAGTTTGCTATAGCAACAACAGAGACAAGTAGCTAATAGATAGTGGGGCAAGTCAAACAATTGTTAATGACTGTGAATTATTTTGCAGGTTTGTTCCAGTAGCACAAGAAGCTATGGCTTTGGCAAATGGCCAGAAAGCAAAAGTCATTGGAAGAGGCGATGTAAAAATTCCATATTTGGAATCAAAGTTTACCAATGTGCTTTGTGTACCTGAGATGGAACATAATTTGTTAAGTGTGTCTAATTTAGACAAACAAGGTTTTGAGATCATTTTTGTAAATGGGAAGTGTCTCATCAAGAGGAATGGGAATATTTGTGCAGAAGGCATAAAGGAAGATAATCTATATGTATTGCAGGGACAAAAGGTTCAATGTTCCCATATATTTAAGAATGTTGCAGAGCATGATTCGTGTGTTCATCTTCTACATAGAAGACTTGGCCATGCAAGCTTTAAGGTTTTGCAGCAAATGCAAGAGTTTGCAGAAGGGCTAAATTTGAAGGGATGCAAAACATATTTGGACTGTGCAGTATGCAAAGCATCAAAGTCAAAGGCATTCCTAGTTAGTAAATATAGCACAAGACAAACAAAAAGAGTTCTAGAGCTGGTCCATGCAGATCTGGTGGGACCTATGCAAGCCCGTTTGGGAGGAGCAAAATATGCACTGGTAATTGTTGATGATTATAGCAGGTATTTGTTTTGCTACTTGCTTAGAGGAAAGACAGAGGTGCTACAACAATTCAAACAGTGGGTAAGTTTTGTAGAGAGAAGGTACAGACAACAAGTGTGTCAGTTGCAAACTGACAGAGGTACTGAATTTATGTCAACTAAATTCCAAAAATGGTTGGGGCAGTTGGGGATAAGACACAGATGTACAAATCCTTACACAGCAGCAGAGAACGGTGTAGCTGAAAGAAGGAATGGTGTTTTGCAAACAATGAAAGATTCATTATTAGAGGATTCTGGTATGAGCAGGTCATATTGGGGAGAAGCCATATTGACTGCCAATTATATAGTTAACAGGCTGTGGAGTTCCTCCATTAATAATACTCCATATGCCATCCTTGCTGATGGAAAGAGGTTTGCACTCAAAGTCTCACGATACATGGCCCCATTCATTCTTTCCTGTACACGGATCAGTCGTCCTGGTCCCTTTGCAGAGAAACAGCCCCAAAGCATGATGTTGCCACCCCCATGCTTCACAGTAGGTATGGTGTTCTTTGGATGCAACTCAGCATTCTCTCTCCTCCAAACCCGACGAGTTGTGTTTCTACCAAACAGTTCTACTTTGGTTTCATCTGACCATAGGACATTCTCCCAATCCTCTTCTGGATCATCCAAGTGCTCTCTAGCAAACTTCGGATGGGCCCGGACATGTACTGGCTTAAGCAGGGGGACACGTCTGGCACTGCAGGATCTGAGTCCCTGGTGGCGTAGTGTGTTACTGATGGTTGCCTCTGTTACGTTGGTCCCAGCTCTCTGCAGGTCATTTACTAGGTCCCCCCGTGTGGTTCTGGGATTTTTGCTCACCGTTCTTGTGATCATGTTGACCCCACGGGGTGAGATCTTGCGTGGAGCTCCAGATCGAGGGAGATTATCAGTGGTCTTGTATGTCTTCCATTTTCTAATTATTGCTCCCACAGTTGATTTCTTCACACCAAGCTGCTTGCCTATTGCAGATTCAGTCTTCCCGGCCTGGTGCAGGTCTACAATTTTGTTTCTGGTGTCCTTCGACAGCTCTTTGGTCTTCACCATAGTGGAGTTTGGAGTGTGACTGTTTGAGGTTGTGGACAGGTGTCTTTTATACTGATAACAAGTTCAAACAGGTGCCATTAATACAAGTAATGAGTGGAGGACAGAGGAGCCTCTTAAAGAAGAAGTTACAGGTCTGTGAGAGCCAGAAATCTTGCTTGTTTGTAGGTGACCAAATACTCATTTTCCACCATAATTTGCAAATAAATTCTTTCCAAATCAGACAATGTGATTGTCTGGATTTGTTTTCTCATTTTGTCTCTCATAGTTGAGGTCTACCTATGATGACAATTACAGGCCTCTCTCATCTTTTTAAGTGAGAGAACTTGCACAATTGGTGGCTGACTAAATACTTTTTTGCCCCACTGTATCACTCAGCAATAGGGAGTTTGTTATATCTATCACAGTGGTCCAGACCAGACATAGCTTGCGCAGTAAGCATTTTAAGTCGTTTTACTGCTGCACCTACAAAGTTACATTGTTGTTGTTAATTGCGAAGTCGTGTCCGACCCGTCGCGACCCCATGGACAATGTTCCTCCAGGTCTTCCTGTCCTCCACCATCTTCTGGAGTCCATTTAAATTCACACCTACTGCTTCAGTGACTCCATCCAGCCATCTCATTCTCTGTCGTCCCGTTCTTCTATTGCCCTCAATCTTTCCCAACATTAGGCTCTTCTCCAGTGAATCCTTCCTTCTCATTAGGTGGCCAAAGTACTTGAGTTTCAACTTCAGGATCTTGCCTTCTAAAGAGCAGTCGGGGTTGATCTCTTCTAGGACTGACCGGTTTGAACGCCTTGCAGTCCAAGGGACTCGCAGGAGTCTTCTCCAGCACCATAGTTCAAAGGCCTCAATTCTTTTGCGCTCAGCCTTTCTTATGGTCCAACTTTCACAGCCATACATTGCAACTGGGAAAACCATGGCCTGGACTATACGCACTTTTGTTGGCAGGGTGATGTCT
Organism: Crotalus adamanteus; assembly: GCA_039797435.1. Taxonomy (NCBI): domain Eukaryota; kingdom Metazoa; phylum Chordata; class Lepidosauria; order Squamata; family Viperidae; genus Crotalus; species Crotalus adamanteus. Next base: position 175,125 of record CM077935.1, on the reverse strand, counting down.
CTGCTTTTTAGAATGCTGTTTAGATTTGCCATAGCTTTCCTCCCCAGGAGCAAGCGTCTTTTAATTTCTTGGCTGCAGTCCCCATCTGAGGTGATCTTGGAGCCCAGAAAAATAAAATCTGTCACTACCTCCATTTCTTCCCCATCTATTTGCCAGGAATTGAGAGGGCCGGATGCCATGATTTTGGTTTTCTTAATGTTGAGTTTCAAGCCTACTTTTGCACTCTCCTTCTTCACCCGCATCAAGAGTCTCTTTAGTTCCTCTTCACTTTCTGCCATTAGAGTGGTATCATCTGCATATCTTAGGTTGTTGATATTTCTCCCGGCAATCTTAATTCCAACTTTTGATTCATCTAGCCCTGCCTTTCTCATGATGTGCTCTGCATATAAGTTAAATAGGCAGGGTGACAGTATACAGCCTTGCCGGACTCCTTTTCCAATTTTGAACCAATCAGTGGTTCCGTGTTCGGTTCTCACTGTTGCTTCTTGACCCGCATATAGGTTTCTCAGGAGACAAATGAGATGGTCTGGTACTCCCATCTCTTTAAGAACTTGCCACAATTTGTTGTGATCCACACAATCAAAGGCTTTTGCATAGTCAATGAAGCAGAAGTAGATGTTTTTCTGGAACTCCCTAGCTTTCTCCATGATCCAGCGTATGTTGGCAATTTGATCTCTAGTTCCTCTGCCTCTTCGAAATCCTGCCTGTACTTCTGGTAGTTCTCGATCCACATACTGCTGGAGTCTAGCTTGTAGGATTTTAAGCATAACTTTACTAGCATGTGAAATGAGTGCAATGGTGCGATAGTTTGAACATTCTTTGGCATTGCCTTTCTTTGGAATTGGAATGTAAACTGACCTTTTCCAATCCTGCGGCCACTGTTGAGTTTTCCAAATTTGCTGGCAAATTGAGTGTAGCACTTTTACTGCATCGTCTTTTAAGATTTTGAATAGCTCAGCTGGAATACTGTCTCCTCCACTAGCTTTGTTGTTGCTCAGATTTTCTAAGGCCCATTTCACTTCACATTCTAGGATGTCTGGTTCGAGGTCAGTGACCATCTCATTGTGGTTATCTGGGATGTTAAGCTCATTCTTGTATAGTTCTTCTGTGTAGTTTTGCCATCTCTTCTTAATCTCTTCTGCCTCTGTTAGGTCTCTGCCATTTTGGTCCTTTATCATGCCCATCTTTGCATGAAACGTTCCCTTCATATCTCCAATTTTCTTGAAGAGATCTCTGGTCCTCCCTATTCTGTTGTTTTCTTCTATTTCTTTGCACTGTTCATTTAAGAAGGTATTCTTATCTCTTCTAGCTATTCTCTGGAATTCTGTATTCAATTGGGTGTATCTTTCTCTTTCTCCTTTGCCTTTCGCTTCCCTTCTTTCCTCAGCTATTTGCAAAGCTTCCTCAGACAGCCATTTTGCTTTCTTGCATTTCTTTTTCTTTGGGATGGTTTTAGTTGCTACCTCTTGTACAATGTTGCGAACTTCCATCCATAGTTCTTCAGGCACTCTGTCTATCAGATCCAGTTCCTTAAATCTATTTGTCACCTCTACTGTATATTCATCAGGAATATGATTTAGTTCATACCTGAGTGGCCTAGTGCTTTTCCCTACTTTTTTCAATTTAAGCCTAAATTTTGCAACGAGAAGCTCATGATCTGAGCCACAGTCAGCTCCTGGTCTTGTTTTTACTGACTGTATACAGCTTCTCCATCTTTGGCTGCAGAGCACATAGTCAATGTGCTCTGCAGCCAAAGATGGATGGGTGGATGTAAGCCAAAGTTACATTGGATGGGTGTAAAAAGGGTTCTCAGATATTTAAAGGGAACTATAAATTTGGGTCTTCAAATACAGATTACTGAGGAATTGAAATTAAAGTATTATGTCGATAGTGACTATGCAAATGACACAAACACAAGGAAATCAAATTCTGGGATTATAATATTGTTTGGAGGGACTCTGATTGGATGGAAGTCCAGAAAACAAACAACTGTTGCTATTTCAACAGCGGAAGCAGAGTTTATTGCTTTATCTGAATTGTGTTCTGAAGTAACATGGTACGTACAGTTGTTGCAAGATTTAAATATTAATGTAAAAGAATCTGTAAAGGTATTTGAAGACAATGCTGCCTGTATAAAAATGGCAACTGGTGACAGGGTGAAGAACAGAAGTAAACATGTAGACATTAAGTATTGTAATGTGAGGGAAGCTGTAAAAGGAAAATTGATTAGTTTACATCATCGTTCTGCTGAGGATAATTTGGCAGACATGATGACTAAACCATTGGGTGGTGTTCACTATGGAGAATGTATTAAGTCAATAGGTCTGATGTCTCTTCCTGTCATGAAGGGAGGAGTGTTGGAATATTCATGAGCAGGAAGAGTCATGTGGTAACTCAGTCAGCCAATGTGAAGAAAGTGCTACTGAGTCTGTGCAAAAGGTATTGAGTTAGGAGCTGGATTTCCAGTCTCAGGTTTGTCTCTGTATCTCTCTGTAAGAAGTCTTCATTAAGCTATGTTGCTGTAAAGAAGAATGTATGGTATTGTAAATATTTTGATATGAATATAAAGAAATTTATTTTGAATCAGCTAAATGCAGTCAACTGTGAGAGCTTCTGATTTATTTTTTCACCAATAGAGAAATTAAAATTCTCTAACAAAGTCTATATGTTTTTTAATCATTTTCTCTAACCATATGTGCAGTACTTTTTTTCTAAAAAAAAAAAAAAAAAAGTGCCGGAACTCAAACACGTCATACAACCCGCCTTGCCTACCCTACAAGGTTCCATCCAAAAAAGGTGCCGGAACTCCGTTCTGGGCATTCTATGAGGAAAAAAAGCCCTGCATATGTGTATTCTTGACCAAAATCTTTTAGCTTTAGGGCATATCCACCAGATATGATAGTAAGTACCTGGTTTTTGTTTACATTTCCAACACTTATTAGACATATTTTTAAAAATTATTGCTAAACTCACTGGTGTTAAATGCCATCTATAAAACATTTTGTATAAGTTTTCTTTATATGTTGCCGCTTTCATTATTTTAGAGTTTCTTTCCCATAAGCTTTGCCACTTTTCTAATTCTATATTATATCCAAAGTTCTTTGCCCATATTATCATTGTTTCTTTTACTTGTTCCTCTTCCATCTTTAAGCTTAGCAAATATTTGTAAAGTTTTTTAATCAGTTTTTCATTTGTTTTCAGCAATATCTGGTCAAATTCTGTCTCTTCTTTGTAAAATCCCGTTGTTTTAACATCTTTTTCGTATCTCGTTTGAATTTGCTAATATGGCCACCATGATAAATCAATACCCTGCTCTTCTAAATCTTGTCTATACTTCAATTTCCCTTTGTTTGGAATGTGGTTCAAGATCCCAAAACAAACAAACAAACAAACTTACTTGGAATTCCAGCAACAAAGTTTTATTCAAAAAGAAGCGTTTGCAAAGGCCTGGTGAACTAAAACACACACAGGAGTTCAGCCACACCTTAAAGAACTGTTTGACACATTTTTATATCCTACCTCCGACGCAGATTCCCCCCTCTCCTATCGCACTGAACATCCCCTTTCCTAATCATCCGATAAACTTTCCGGACCGCCTAAAACCACTGTCCCTCCCATGTTCCAGGAAGCCCCTTTGCCCATATCCTATCTTTCACCATTGTTAGCACAGTTCGTCTCCTATAGTTATTTCGATATTTCCTCTGCTTGCAATTTCAGTTAGCTAGCAACTTCTGCTTTTCTTATTTGTAATTTACTTGTCTGATTTTATGATTTTCAGGTGACTTCTATTGACTTTCATTAGAAATTTCTGAATAATACTTTATTCCTTTCACCTTCATTGTCCAAAATATCTTTATAGGTCACAACTTTATTGTAGTTAATCAAGTTTGGGTAAGCAAACGCTTCCATTGTTGAAAGCCATCCAGGTATTTTAATATAAATTTTCACTTTTATTTTTTCCCATTCTAAGAAAAGTGCATTTCTTATATAATGATTTTGAAAATATCTATGTATTTTATTTTTCCCATACCACAGAAAGGCATGCCATCCCAATTGTAGGTCATGCCCCTCTAGGTATAGTAATATAAGGTCCAGTCCAGCAGTCCAAGTCCTCCATTTTCTTTTGCTTCTTGTAACATTTTCAGTCTAATTCCGCCTTTTTTTCCTTGCCAAATAAATTTCAGTATTATTGTGTTTAGTTCATCAAAAAAGGTTTTTTCCAATTCTTACAGGTATTGTTTGAAATAAAAAAAGTATTTTTGGTAAGATATTCATTTTCACTGTTGCTATTCTCCCCAGCATTGAAAGTTGTAGATTTTTCCACTTTTCCAGATCTAATTTTATTTGTTTTAATAATCTTACGTAGTTGTCTTCTTTAATTGTTGCACATTTTGCTGATAGATGGATTCCCAAATATTTAACTTTTTAAACTATTTGGAGGTTTGTTTTTTTGCTAGTTGATTTTTTTGTTTTTCTATAAGATTTTTAGTTAACACTTTAGTCTTTTCTCTATTTATTTTCAACCCTGCCATTTCTCCAAATTCTTCTATTTTCTCCATAAGCTTGACGCTTGTTTCAAGCGGTTCTTCCAATATAAAAACCAAGTCGTCTGCAAATGCTTGTAGTTTATATTTTTCATCTTTTATCTCCAGTCCTTTAATTTCTATATCTTGTCTGATGTTTCTATTCAATACTTCCAGTGTTAATATAAATAGTAATGGGGATAGTGGACATCCCTGTCTTGTGCCTTTTTTAATATTAAATTTTTCTGTAAAATCTTGAGCTGTTTGTTTGTTATAAATTGTTTTGATTATGTTTATAAAATTTCCTCCAAAGTCCATTTCTTCTAGTTGCTGGAACATGAATTGCCAATTTACGTTATCAAACGCCTTCTGTGCATCTAGAAATATTAATGCCATCTGTTTCCCTGGGTGGGTTTCATAGTACTCCAAAACATCTAGAATCATTCTTAAGTTATTTTTTATTTGTCTTTTAGGTAAAAAGCCATTTTGGTTTGTATGTATAAATTCAGTCAGAAATTTCTTTAATCTTTCTGCTATTATTGAGGCAAAAATGTTATAATCTACGTTTAATAACGATATCGGTCTATAATTTTTTATTTGTGACAAGTCAGAATCTTCTTTAGGTATTAAAGTAATATTAGCTTCTGTCCATGTATTTGGTATTTTAGCCTCCAAAAGTATTTCATTACACAGTTCTTTCATTATTAGGCTTAATATACCTTGCAAGGATTTGTAAAGTTCTGCAGGTAGTCCATCTGGGCCTGGGGTCTTGTCAATTTTTTGCCTTTTTATGGCCTCTGTTATCTCCATCATTGATATTTTCCCATTTAATATGTTTTGAATATTCTCTGAAATTTTTGGTAGATCTGCTTTTTTTAAGTACTGCTGTATTTTTTCTTTTGAAGTTTCCTCTGTATCATAAAGTGTCTCATAAAAATCTTTGATGATTTTCTTATTGTATTATTATTGTTAGACACAAAATAGTCACCAACTGAAATCCACTCTACTTGAGTTACAAATAGAAAAGAAGTTTATTAGACTTCACAACAAAGTCTAAAAAGTAACGGTTTGCAAAGTGTGGATTCAGGAAGGCAAACAATGCAATGTAGCCAAGCACTGAACCATACCCCAAATTCCAAAATCACATATTATTATACACCCTATCATGACGCCTCATTCCCTCCCCCATAACCCCATTGGCTTAGGCTTTGGAGGTTACAATCTATCAGAAGCACCTAAACAGAATACATTATCTCCGCCCCTGTTTTGCTTACATTATACTAATAAGATCCCTCCCCTACTATCCTGTTTACTCAGACCATATATGTACATGCTTATCAATTCTAAAGGAGAGATGTCTCCCATCTTCTACACCTGTTAGATCAAGTAGGGGTACCAGGTACCAGAAGGTACTTAAAAACAATTCCCAGATGGTGATTCACACTGGGCCCATAGTAACTCCTGTTCTCTCCCCCTGCCTCCACCTGAGGCTTGTATTTTCCCTATATACTCAAAGCATCTACTCAGGCAATTGATTATAAAATGATAATTATAAATATAAAATATGATTACATAATAATACTAAAAGTATATATATATATATATATATATATATATATATATATATATATATATATATATATATATATATATATATATATATATATATATATATATATATATATATATAGTTTTAAATGTCCTCGCTACTTCCAGTTTTTTCCACATTATGAAACTGTAATTCACCTTTTGAATCTTGCAACTTATTTTTCAGTTTTTTCTCTTTTTCTTTTTTCAGTTTATGTGCTAAACATCTCCCCAGTTTGTTAGCATTTTCAAAGAAGTTCTGTTTAGCCCTTTTAATTTGTTGGGCCATTGTTTCCGCCTCTACAAGGTTTAATTTATGGTTTATTATTTCCATTTGTTTTTTAAGTGTTTTCTTTTGTGGGTCTATTTGTAATTCTAATTCTATTTTATGGTTTTGATTAGAAAGAACAAGTTATAAGAAGAAGGGGATTATGATGTAATCTTAGAGAAAGAGGTTTGAGTAAAATTGTATGTATAACTGCCAAGTGGGAAATCAGAAACCACTTCTTTATATATTTTTTCAGGTTTGTGTTCTGTTCTTTTTCTTTTTTCTATCTCCTTTTTTGGTTGCTTCTTTTCCTTTCTTTTGTTTGCCTTTTCACATTTACTATAGTTTTTTCTTTGAATGTACAATATTTCTTATATATGAACATTCTTTTAATAACATTTTTAAAGAAAGAAAAGTAATAAGTAATTGAAATAGAACAGTGCAAAGAGAGAAAGAGAAACAAAAGAGAAAAAAAGTTATAAAGAAGCAGCTTCTGATTTTCTTGACAGCAGTTACTTCAGGTGTGGGAAGCCAAGAATGACATATGTAAAAGCTCAAAGCAGTTTCTTTATTGTATGCTCACCCATAGACAAAATCTTGCCAGAGTGTAAGGCATAATGTTAAATGCTGAAAAGAAATTAGGGAGGATCCCGCCTGTACTACTACCTGCATAGCACCAATTCAAGGCTGAGGGTTTCTTTACTCCTCCTTCTCTTAACTCAGCGCCAGATTCCACCACAGTTACAAGTACATTTATATTTTACCTTTCTCTCTAAGGTTGCAACATAATCTCCTTCTTTCCATGATCTACCCTTTCTAATAAACTCATAAATTACAAGTTCATTTTTTTCTTTTTTCAGCAAAAAGTCTATGAGGGGTTTCTAGTCACTAATAAATGTGGTTATTGTTCTTTCTGTTATCAGACAAGTCACTTTTGCCATCTCTGCTAATTCTGTCATCTTCACCAGCCATTCCTCCATTGTGGGTATTTCAGAGTCTTTCCATTTTTCTGTATATAATAGTCTCACAACAGTTTTCATATACAAAAATAATCTTTCATAACTCTCTTCTAATTGCCTATCCATTAGTCCCAGCAAGAAAAAATATGGGTTCAATTAATATTAATCTTGAAAATTCTATGTGTCTTTGAACTCAAAATTTTCTGGCTTTTTACAAGTCCACCAGGCATGATAAAATGACCTTTCATGTCTTCCACATTTCCAACACAGGTTTGAAGTACTTTTATACATTCTGGATAATTTTTCTGGAGACATGTACCAGCGGTATATCATTTTATAAAAATTACCTTGACAGGACAACTGTCAAAATGGTGGAAAGAAAAGTATTATTAGACAATCACAATGGAACACAAGAGTGACTTTTTGCCCCAGATTTCAAATTAAAGTACATTCATTTTTTTCTACTGTAAATCTTTCAATCATTGTTAGGGTTTGGGATTGTGAAGAATTCAGTTGCTGTCCAAAATTGGTCTGCACATTGCATCAGAAATGGGTTTTTTAATATTCCTGCAAATAGTATTATTTTCTTATTGGTGTGTACCCATATGAATGCATTCACTGATGTCGATAGAAGCAAGCACTTTTTTTTCATCAGATTGTAAGTGAATGGAGAAAAAGAGAACTCTCTGTTCTTCCTTGCTTCATTGGCCAGAGTAGTTGAGAATTGATGGGAAGTGTTAATCAAGGTCTTTGCTGTTCCCCAATGTGACTTCTGTGGTAAAAAGAATTTCCAAGCCTATTGGCGGTTTCATTTCTGCCATTGGGATATTTGATGAAGTAGTAGGACTTGCCCAGTCTCAGCACCCCATCGTACAGGTGGAGAATCAGAGCAGAATATTGTGTGACTTATAGCAGCCTCCCAAACTGGGCCTCCAGAAGAGTAGTAGAGAAGAGTAGTCTACCAGGAAATTTGAGGGGTTATATAAAAAGGAAAAGAGCCGAGGTGGCTCAGCAGTTAGAGTGCAGTACTGCAGGCCACTTTAGCTGACTGTGTTCAGCAGGTCAGCAGTTCAAATCTCACCGGCTCAAGGTTGACTCAGCCTTCCATCCTTCCGGGGTAGGTAAAATGAGGACCCAGATTGTTGGGGGCAATGTAAATATATATATACATTGCTTACTGGTGTACACCGCTTAGAGAGTGCTTGCACTTAAAGCGGTATATAAGTCTCATAAATAAATAAATAAATAAATAAATAAATAAATAAATAAATAAATAAAACAGGAAGATATTTCCTGTGACCTTGACTTCTGCTGACAAAATGGTTTTCTGGGTACTTGTAGAAGAAGGCCAAGGTGGTGTTGTAGCTGTCCTCTCAGCTGCCTTGCAGATGCCTCTCTCCTTCCAGCAGGTCAAGTGACCTTGCCCCACTTCCCACCTGTCACTTTCACCTCTCAGGAGATAAAGCCTTAGATGGTTACAGCAAGAAGAAATATGTCTGCAAGCTGCTTTTCATCTTCCTGTTGGGCCATGACATCGACTTTGGGCACATGGAGGCCGTCAACTTGCTCAGCTCCAACAAATATACAGAAAAACAAATTGTGAGTAAGCCCAAGGATAGTGGGATCTTTAAAAAAAATCCTGGATTTTGCTGCCTCATTATTTTGATTTTCCATGTGAAAAGTAAATGACAATAGTGTACCTGATAGATTTCAGCTGAAGAGAAAAGGCTATGACATGAAATTTGGAAATTTCTGATTATGAATATATGCATTACATTTACTTTAACCTATTATCTTCCAATGTAACATATGTTCTGCCCATATTTATTTAATCCTCACAACAAACCTTTCAGGTTGAATAAGAGAGAATAATTGGTACAAGATCCATCTGGATTCTATTAAACCTAGTCTGACATTCTAACTATACACTGTGCTAGTTCCAGGGTTGTACAGTCAAATGGCTGGGTTCATGCAGCGTGCTACACCTTAAACACAATTCCTGCATATACATTTGCCTAAACAAGAAAGCATGTTGTGGCTTAATGTGATGGCTTAGTTCACACATACTATGGCACTGCCTTGGTTCCTGCAAGATGCTGAATGAAAAAAAACAAGTTACAGAACTCAGATGCACAACCTCCTTCTAGCTTCACTCTTCACAATCGTATGGATTGTTGTCATCCAGAATCAATCTTCCCACCTTGATTGCTATTTTATGTGAACTAAGCCTCAGTGGAGATTTGAGCCCAGGTCTCTCTACTCCATTCTTCCCTCTTTCCTATCTTTGTCACAAGATGCATTCTTTCTCCTTGAATTTGGAGCCATTCTGATAAGGAGATGGGAAATATTATTCACTAGTAAAGCAGTAGCTGAGCTCATTGAAAGTTGAAGAGAAGGAAAAAATACAGGTAATTCCCGAGTTACGAGCATTCACTTAACGCTCGTTTGAAGTTACGTGATCAGCACCCCCTAGTGTTTCCGAGCAAATCCCAAAATTATGACTGTTGCAGCACCACAGCAGTCGTTCACCCTTACGAGTGACTGCAGAGGCTCTGCAATATTCACCATATTCCTCTCCCCACTCCCCACAACTGCTTCCCCCTCCCTTCCTGCCACGCCAGACTCACTTACCTTGCAAAATCTGTCTCTGCTGCAGTTTCTTTCTCTTTGAGGGAGAGGAGAGTCGGCTTGGAAATGCTTTTTGCGCCAACAACAGAAACTCCTGGGTGCTGTAATATCACGCAAGTTCAAACACAAATTCTCTGCAAAAGAGATCATGGCCCCTGGAAGCTTACATTCTCGGGGGGGGGGGACAGTGTTTGCTTCGTTTGCATGCCTATGGGGCAAAGTGTGGAATCGGAGTCGGACAGGCACAGGAACCAATGCCGTCCGTGGCCCAGGTGCGCTGTTCGCTCACATGCGCCAGCCTTAGTTTGAGGGCAGGAATGAAGCCTTCAACTGAGCAGGGAGGCATCACGGGGCCAGGTCCCTTGCACCCACATCCAAGCCAGCAGCAGCAGCAGCAGCAGCAACCACCTGAGTAGCCATGATCCCCCTCCGCAGCCACCCACCCACCCCGCCCGACCTAGTCCTTGCCTGGCCGGCTGGCTGGCACAAATCCTCACCACTCTTCTCCGACTGAAAGGAAACGGATGCGCAGAACAGGATTGCTCTCAATAAGGCCGGCGCACCTGCGTCTTCTTGAGAGCAATCCTGCTTTGCGCCTCCAGTTTCTTCAGGACAGAGCAGAGAAACTCAAGCTGCTGCTGCTCAAACACTTTTTATCCAAACGCAGACCTGAGAGAGATTGGAAGGTCTATGTGCTTGCAGTGGGGCGCTTCAGAAAAAGAAAGGAACGCTCCGTGTGACTGCTTGAAGCTCCATGTGACTCAGGTCTCTGTTCAGATGAAAGGTGATGCTTCTTGTCCTGCCTTCAGGCACTTTGGAAAATAGCTTCACTCCCTCTTCTTTGTGGCAGCCCCTGAGATATTGGAACAGTGCTATCATGTCCCCCCTCGTCCTTCTCTTCATTAAACTAGACATACCCAATTCCAGCAGCCGTTCCTTATATGCTTTAGCTTCCAGTCCCCTAATCATCTTTGTTGCTCTTCTCTGTACTCTTTCTAGAGTCTCAACATCTTTTTTACATTGTGGTGACCAAAACTGGATGCAGTATTCGAAGTGTGGTCTTACCAAGGCATTGTAAAGTGGTATTAATACTTCACGTGATCTTGATTCTATCCCTCTGTTAATGCAGCCTAGCACTGTGTTGGCCTTTTTGGCAGCTGCAGCACACTGCTGACTCATATTTAAGTGATTGTCCACTAGGACTTCGAGGTCCCTCTCACAGTTACTACTATTGAGCAAGGTACCCCCTATACTATACCTGTACATTTGGTTTTTCTTGTCTAAATGTAGAACCTTAATTTTTTCACCATTGAATTTCATTTTGTTAGATAGTGCCCAGTGTTCAAGTCTGTCCAGATCCTCCTGTATCTTAACCCTGTCTTCTGGAGTGTTGACTATTCCTGCCAGCTTGGTGTCATCTGCAAATTTGATGAGTTCCCCATCTATCCCCTCATCCAAATCGTTGATGAAGATGTTGAAGAGCACTGGGCCCAGAACAGAGTCCTGGGGCACCCCACTGCACACTTCCCTCCATGTAGATGTGGTTCCATTGAGGACCACAGGCTGAGTACGGCCGGTCAGCCAGCTACGGATCCATCTGGTGGTGATGCTATCTAACCCACATTTTTGTATCTTATCAAGTAGTAGGTTGTGGTCTACTTTGTCAAATGCCTTACTGAAGTCCAAGTAAATTATATCCACAGCATTCCTCTGATCCACTAATTTTGTCACTTGGTCAAAGAATGCAATAAGATTTGTCTGGCATGATCTGTTTTTGACAAACCCATGTTGGCTTTTAGTAATGACTTTGTTTGCCTGTAGGTGTTCACTGATTCGTTGTTTGATTATCTTTTCCAGAATCCTCCCAGGTATTGAGGTCAGGCTGATAGGTCTGTAATTTCCTGGATCCATTTTTTTCCCCTTTTTTGAAGATGGGAACTACATCAGCTCTTTTCCAGTCCTCCGGTAGTTCCCCAGTGCTCCAGGATCTTTGAAAAATATAGTTCAATGGTTCTGAGATCACATCTGCCAGTTCCTTGAAAACCTTGGGGTGTAATCCATCTGGTCCTGGTGATTTGAACTTGTCTAGGCTGGACAGGTGCTCACTTACCATTTTCTTGCCTATCTTAACTTGTGTTTCTATTCTGTTTTTTATGTCACTATTTTTGATAGGTTGGACTGTTTTTTCCCTTTGTGTAAAGACAGATGCAAAAAACGAGTTAAATAGTTCTGCTTTCTCCCTGTTGCTTGTCACCTTCTTGCCACTTTCACCCACTAATGGACCAATCATTTCCTTCACTTTTTTCTTGTTTTTTACATGTTGAAAGAAGCTTTTTTTTGACTTAGTTATGTGCCCCTCTTTCCACTTTCTATACTTGTCCTTTTTATCTTTCAATTTATCAGAGAGTTCTTTATGCAGCCATGCTGGTTTCTTTTGAGAGCTGTTATTTTTCTTCTTTGTTGGTATTGTGCTAGACTGGGCTTTTATTATCTCACCTTTCAAAATTTCCCAAGCTTCTTGAGTTGTTTTCCCCTTGCGGATTCTCATCCATGGAATCCTTCCCAAGCCCTCTCTAAGTTTATTGACATTAGCTCTCTTAAAGTCCAAGACTCTAATTTGACTGTGTTCTATTGCTTGTGCTTCCATAATGTTGAATTCCAATATTGCATGATCACTTCCTCCCAAGGTTCCTGTGGCTTCAACACCTTCTATCATTTCATCTCTGTTAGTGAGAATTAGATCCAAAATGGCTGATTCCCTAGTTCCCTTCTCCACTTTTTGGGAGACAAAGTTGTCTGCTAGGTTTGCCAGGATGGGCAGAGCCCTGATGCTGGTGGAGTGAGGCAGCGGCGGCCAGAGCAGACCCTTCCCCATTTGGAAGCACTGTATAGGCACTGACTTTTTATGCAAACGGAAACCTGACAGAGACTGCAAGCTCCGTATGCCTGGAACGGGGTGCTTGGGAAACAGAGCCTTCTGCTCCGTTTCTAAGTGCGCACTGGCAGCCACGCAGAGCTTCCAGTCTCTGTGTTTCAGCGCCTATGGATCATTTGAAAATGAAGCAAATGCTTGGTTTCCAAGTGCCCCATAGGCGCTCAAACTCTTTTTACATGGACGGAGACCTGATAGAGACTGGAAGCTCTGCGAGGCTGCCAGTGGGGCACTTGAGAAATGGAGCATTTTGTTCCGTTTCTAATCATGCATTTGCATGCAGACGGAGTTTCCAGTTTCCCCAAGGTCTCTGTCCTGGTGAAAATTGTTTCAGCAATAGTAGAAAGGAGTTGGGGGCGGGAGCAAACACCGTGAGAGTTCAGGCTCCCATTCTCTGCAAAAGAGGATCGGTACCTGAACTCATGCGATATTATGGGCACCCAGGAGCTTCCATTGACTCTCCTCTCCCTTAAAGGCAGAAACTGTGGCAGAGACGAGATGGATCTTTTCAAGGTAAGTGAGTCTGGAGCAGCAGGAAGGGAGGGGGAAGCATGAGGTATCTTAGTGGGTTGGGGAGGCCTTGGGGACCTATTCCATCACTACCCCCCCCCCATGGCCTTCCCTACCCTGAGATACCTCATGTGCACTTAATGAGCTGCATTCGTTTTAACGAGCAAGGGAGTGTTCTCGTCCGAGGTACGAGATTCACTCCCATGAGTTTTTGAGTTACGAGTGGAATGTGCAGGCTCCATTACACTCGTAACTCGAGGACTACCTGTAGTCTTCCGTGCTTTGGCAGAAAACAGTGGGGCAGCTGATGACAGTGCCAGAGGAAGGGCTTCTGCAAGGTTGTGTTCCAGAGAGGAAATCAAAATTAATTAAAAAGCACATTCTTATCAGTTTTGGGCATCTAGCCAGCCTTATTATAACCATTGTCTGCTGAAGGACAAAGTGATCCTTTGTATGTTGTTTTTTGCTCATTGAAGCAGAACTGGAAAAAATGCAATTGTTCCTAACTATAGCCCCCAGCATTCCTCACCACAGCCATACTGGCTAGACCTGCTGAAATCTGTGATGCAACAAGACTTGGGGGATCATTGATTCTCTACCCCTGTAGTAAAGATATGCCCCTGCCTGTCTTACAGTGCTTAATTTACCCTTGGTTCTCTCTGTGCCTTTCATGTCTACTCTTCTAGGGCTACCTGTTCATTTCCGTGCTGGTGAACTCCAACAGTGAGCTGATCCGCCTCATCAACAATGCTATCAAGAATGACCTGTCAAGTCGCAATCCCACCTTCATATGCCTGGCCCTGCATTGCATCGCCAATGTTGGCAGCCGTGAAATGGCAGAGGCCTTTGCTTCTGAGATCCCCCGAATCCTGGTGGCTGGGTAAGGCAGAGTCAGTGTACGAAGGACTAACTATGTGGGGTAAGATGGGTTGTCTTCATTATGGTATTTAGATGCATCAGAGGCTGATTTGTAACAGAAGACATAATTTTATTCACCCGCATGGCATTATTTATACCATTCTGACCCTATCCTAGACCCTCCAGTTTCACTAAGGCTAGAACTGCCAGAATTCCCTGCCAAAAGGAACAGTGAGAATTCTAATAATTATAGCCCAATATACCCCAAAAGCCTAAGTTTGGGTAGGAATTAGCAGTGTTCAGTAACACCTGGAGACAGTACAGTACTACTCAATGTGTCTCAATGGAAGCTTCTGGGAATTGTGGTTCAGCAACATCTGAAGGGTCTCAGTTACTCATACTTCAAATTTGGGAAGACTACAAAAGGCTTTCCAATACCTCAAGTAACAAAGTATTTTCTCCATTATCAGCTGACTGATCCTTTTATCTGGTAATGTCAAAGATTAAACCTAAAACCTTCCATTAGCAAGTCATTCTCATTCCTCCCCTAAGATACCAACTATCTGACCCTTTTGTTTGTCTGTATTACACCTCAGTGATACCATGGACAGTGTGAAGCAGAGCGCTGCCCTCTGCCTCTTGCGCCTCTACAAGACTTCACCTGATTTGGTGCCCATGGGAGAGTGGACATCACGTGTGGTGCACCTTCTGAATGACCAGCACATGGTATGGTGTCCTCTTCCGAATTCCATTGTTAGGACATGAAATCATTTGTCACCCTCACAATAATTTGCATATGGTATGTCCTCCTCATTTGTTACCATAGAGACCCCTCAATCTTTATTTCTTATTCCTTTAAAACCAGTGTCCAAGCTATTAAAAATATAGGTGTATTTATACCATACATTTAACTATGTTAGTTAAAAATCTGTTAGATGTATTTGTACAACTAATAAAGTTTGATTAATGTTAATCTTGGTCCTAGTTCTTCTGGCTTATTGTATTGCGAATATCTAGTTTATTTACTTAATTTATGGGTTGACATACTATACATTATGAATGCAGAAAATGATTTAATAACAATAAGTGTTATGAATACAAGTTATGAGTAGTCAGATTTTTATATTGGCCTTCTTCCAACATGGTGCCCTTCAGATGTTTTGGCCTTCAGCGCTCATCATTCCTATCCTAGCTGGTAGTCCTCACATAATGGTCACAATTGGGACTTGCAACTCACTCACTAAGCAACTGTCAACTCTGCAACGAACCTGGCTGAAGCCATCTTGCTCGTTTTCGGTTACCACAGGAATGGGGGGAGGAATGGGGAGTTTTATGCTAGTGTAAACATTTCTCTGTCCCGTGGGAACCAAGGTCATTTCTGTTCATTAGACTGAGGGTTGAGCCTAATGTTGGAAACTCCGCCAAATCGTTCTATTAGTTTCTGGGGTGGGAAGTTTAACTTTGTAATACTGTAACTTTTTAGATGGAACTTTAGTCTTGGTTTCACTTTTGACTGTGTCAATACTTTGTAACCAATAAACATGTTAGAGGAAAACTCAAGCCTCCGAGTTCTTTAATTGGTCTCATCTATCGGAACCATGACATTAAACCAAGACTCCTTGAATCTTTAATACTCGGGGTCCAGAGCCCCAGTTACCTACCAACACCTGTAGGAGGACCACGAAGACTCAGGGAAGAAGGACTTCTGGTTTGGCGTTCAACGAGACGGGTGGGAGAAGCCGGGGCTCCGGCTTCTCAGCCCGATTTTGTTCTGCCCAGTGACCCTAAAGGGTCGGAAAGTTGCCCTGGAGGGGCAACAAAGAAGGGATGCCTCAGGAGCCCGGACTAGACGGCGGTCGGTCCAGGCAGACTGAAGAAACCCTCTGAAAGGACGGAGGAAAGGCTGCCGGGTAAGTCCAGGCAGCCCAAGCCGTCGCCAGCCAGAAGGAAAGTGAGGATTCGCGGCGCTCTGCCAGCTGATTGTCAACAGTGTGCTGAAACTGGGTGAGCCAGTGTTTTTTCCTTTTCCCTTTGGACTTAAAAACGTTGATGCCCTGACTGGGAAGAGCTAAAAAGTAAAGACCCCAGAAGGATTAAGACCTAAAGGCGGCGAGCAATTACAAAGGGGGAAGATTTTTAAGGAATACAAAAGAACTTTCAAAAATTGAACTCAGATTGATTTAAAGAAAGACTACTTAATCTACAAGAGGTGGAAAAAAAATTTTTAGATATAATCTCAAGGCTAAATAACGTATAAAGAACCTTAAAAGAAAAACTTTGTAATAATCTTTTAAAACCAGATATTGAGAAAATAGTGCACAAGGACATCTAGTGGTGAAAGAAGAAACTACAGTACTATTAAACAATAAAAGACTGAAAGTATTTGACCTTGAGACAACACCTGGTGTAAACAAAGTGCCTTTGTGTGAGTCTACAACTGAAAAGACTTCTCAAAACTATATTTGTTGACTCTGGATATAACTAAAACAGGAATTATTTGGAGACAGTGAATGCTTTACATCTGAGACCCAACTGGAGGAGTTGGATTTGGCCTAAAGTAGTTGGCTCGTTCTTTTGGGTTGGATTTTAGCCTAAGATAGTTGGCTTTTTCCCCCCTTTTTTTCTTTGCCTGCTGCATTTTGGTTTTTTTTCCTTGAGATGTTGGATTTAGCCTAAAGTAGTTGGCTCCTTTTACAGTTTGGATTTTACCCTTAGTTGGCTGGAAAAATGAATGCATCAAACATTACCAGACTGACTTCTGGTTCCGGATCGCGGCATCTGCAGCTGTGCGGAGAGACTGCTCTCTTCGCTGTCTGTTTTCTCTCTGCCGGTAGACCCTTACTCGGGTCGAAAAGTCGCCCTGGAGGGACGACTACCGTTGAGGAGGCCCTCGTCGACTGTGGAAGGGTGGCAGCTCCTTCCGTGGTCCAAGAATGCTCCTTAGGGCTGACGGAGGAAAGATCGGCCAGTAAAATGGCCGATCACTTTGCTGCTGTAACCAGAAGTCAGAAGAACATCTAAGCGCAAGAACCACTGTGTTTGATCTGGGTGAGATTTTTTTTCCTCTTTTAGTCCTCCTTTTTTGCTTCCTATAAAAAGCATTTTTGGAACTATTTCCCTGTTTTAAGAAAGCGGCGTTTGTGAGTGTGGGAAAAGAAGCTTAAATGGACTGAAACTTAACTTTAATTGTATTCTTTACTTTTCCATCTACTTTGGGGTCTTGAAAAAATTGCTATTATTGAACTTATTTAGTCTACATGTGAAGAATATATTTTTCCTTTTTTTTCTTCCTTTTCTGATCTTGTTAACAATATTTTGGTGTCTGGGAAGAGATTTTAGTCTACTGAGGACACCTTGTGGAGAAAGTTAAAATTGCAATTGTCTTTTTTTCCCTGTTTGATGTTGAGACTGGCTTGACCTTCAGATCATCATTAAAGGGAAAAGACAAATTCAACAGCTGTATTTGTAGGGGTGGACACTGGTTAAATGTTTTTTTGAATACAGCCTCCACTAAAAGATAACAGGACTGTTTCTAATCACTATCAAAAGTTTACTCAACTGTAAACGTATATTGGAAAAAATTTATGAAGCCACTGAGCAAATATATTTACAAATAAAAGAGAGTACTACAGAAATAAAAAACAGAAATTTTACTTTGAACCTACAAACTGACCTCCAGATTCTATCTGAACATTCTACAGACCAAAAAACAACAGAAGCGGAACCAATTAACATTAAAGAAGATTCTATTTCATTTTATAGACAACCTAATGAGATTTCTGATGAACAAAAAATGACTGTAATTAAATCACTCACAATCTCAAAACCAACAGAAATGGATGTACAAATACAACTAATTGAGAATCAGGATAACTTGGATAATCAACTACTAACTACAAAATTGGATATAATTGAGTGTTCTACTCAACAGATCCAAATGTCGAGACCTGAATCTCTAAAACAACAAGGGACTATCTACAAAGGAGTCAGGTCTCCAAAACAGAGGAGGGGACGCTCTTTTTTTGACCCAAGTGATACTACAAGGCACAATGAGAGACTTATTTGTTGATATTGAGGCTCTGTTATGGAAACCTACTTGGCATAAAAAGAAAGCTAGAATAAGATTTAAGAGTGTGATCCAAAACTCTACATAATGGATTTAAAAGGCTTTCTAGATACGGATTGATTTATGGTTTAAGATAGGTGAATAAGACATTAGATTGAATAAAGATTAATTAAATATTTGAACTTTATGTATTAACATGTTTGTTGTGGATATAGCAATTCTGGGTGGGGGTTAAAGGAGTTTGATATAGATATTGATTGATTGATAGATTATAGATTTAAAAAATAGAGTAGAAATGTATTTTTTGGAATAATATTTTTGTTGTTAGAAAGGATAGTTATTTGGTAATGAAAGAAGAATAAGAGGGATTTTTGAAAAAAGAAGAAATGATATTAATAAATGATTACTGACTATGTTAAGGAAAAAGGGAATGGAGAGACACCTGAAGTGTTAATAACATTTTTATTGTAGCGAAACAATATGGTAATTGAAAATAGTAAAGCTTAATACAGGATATGGATTCATATAGATGAAATGTTATTGATGATTGTTTTGATTGACTTAACTGTATTGAAATACATTAATTTGAATATAATATATTTGAGGGAATAGAGAGGGAGTTTTTAATGATCTAATTTGAATTACAAATGTATGATTTTGCTCTTGGATAATTGATTACCCTGTCATCACGTTGTTTCCTAAGCACTTGTTTGTAAAAAGAAAAAACCAATAAAACTTGTTTTTTTAAAAAAAAAAAAAAATCACCAGACTTATGAAGAAGACTTCTTCTGCACCCTCTGTTGGAACACCTAGCCCAACAACCCAGGGATCCATTGAAACAATGTTGCAGCATGAGAAAATAAGCACTGCCCAAAATGAGATGCAAACCACATTAAAATTTATTCAAGAGTCAATGCAAAAAAATCATGAAGAGACAAAAAGTAATTTTGATAAATTAAGTGAAGAAATTTTGAGTATAAAGACACAATTTGAAATTCACCATCAAATGATTGTCAAAAATGAACAAAGAATTCAGAAAATGGAAAATAAATCAGATGATATTGATAAAAAAATTGAAATACTATTGCAAGAAAATGAAAAATTAGAACAAGCAAACCAAAATCTAGAAGGAGTGGTGGCGATCTTAGAAATGGAGAAGGCGGAACACTATTTGAGATTTCAAAATATCCCTGTAGAGAAGAAAATATAGCAGTTGTGATCATTGAGCTTATGGCAGAGGCTTTGAAAGCAGAAAGAGCAGAGATGCAAATGGAGATAGATGAAATATTTTGAATGAACTCAAGCTACGCAAGGAATATAAACTGCCCAGAGAAGTGCATGTGAGATTCATAAAGAAAACAACAAGAGATGAAGTACTGAGAAAAGTGAGAGATGAGCCATTACAATACAAAAATAAAGAAATTGTGGTGTTAAAGCAGATACCCAAGAGAGTAAGAGATACTCAAAGACATTATCATTTTTCAACCACAAAGCTGATTGCAAAAGGCATAAATTTTAGATGGTTAATGCCAGAAGGGATTTTAATTAACTGGAATAATACAAGATACCAATTGGATTCAATCTGGAAAGCAGAAGACTTTGATGAAAGAATCCAAGCATTTTTAGATGGAGTGCAACATTGGGAAGAGGAGAGAAAGGAACAGAAATAAATGGAAGAAACAACTGAAGAAACAACTATACAAACAGGAGAACAGAAAGAGAAATCTGAGCAAGAGAGTGAAGGAGAGAACAGAGGATCAGAGGATCACGAGATCGACTAGACCTAAATATAAATAACTGATATGGAGAAAGAAAATGGATTTTTTTCAGTGAATATAAATGGACTAAATTCCTCATCAAAAAGAACGAAAGCTGTTGGAATACCCCAAAATTGGGAAACTTTATCATGCATCAGCGCAACAGAAAAAAAGAGCTGTTGCTGTATATATTAAAGAGACAATAGATTCTAAAATGATTTACTTAGATGAAGAAGGAAGAATTGTGATGGTAGAAATATATTTACATCAAAAACAAACATTGTTAGTAGCAATCTACGCACCAAATCATAACCAGGAACAATTCTACCAAAATCTCCATAGAAAAATAATAGAAATGGAGTACCAAAACATTGGTTTAGTAGGAGACTTTAATGCGATAGTAGATGGGACAATTGACTATAAAAGTAGTAAAACAGGGAAAACTGGAAGAAGAAGACTTTTTTTAATATGATAGAAGAAATTGGAGTACAAGATGTTTGGAGGGAAATTAATCCAGGAAAATTACAATAAAGTTTTCATTCAAACAGTCAAAAATCCTGGTCCAGAATTGATGTGATTTGGATGACATCTGAATTGAGGACAAATATGCAGGAAATTGAGATAGAACCAGGTACATGGGCAGACCATAACCCTTTAAAAGTGACATGAAGAGGAATACAAAAAAAAACTAAGATGAACTTTGAATCAATCTATATTAAAAGAAAGAGAATTTATAGAATTAGCAAAAAAAGAAATGGAGTTTTTCTTTAAAGAAAACAAAAAAGAAGATACAACATTACAAAATGTATGGGACACAGCCAAAGCATATTTTAGAGGTATAGCTATAACATACATGGCAAAGAAAAACAAACAGAAAAGACAGCAATATGTACTATTAAAAGAAAATTTTGGAAAACTAGAATCAGAACTGCAAAGGAACCCGCAGAAGAAGACTTTGAAAAGAGAAATGGAAATAATAAAACACAAACTAAATCTGTTGGATTCAGAAAAATTGGCACAGCAGATAAAAAGAGAAAAACAAAATTGTTTTGAAAATACAAATAAACCAGGAAGATGGTTAGCTTATAAACTTAAAAAACAGAAGAAGAAAATGATATACAATTTAGTAGATGAAAAAGGTTGTCTTCAATTTAAAAACGAAAAAATAAAAAAGATAATTAAAGAATATTACAAGAAACTGTATGATATAGAAGAAATTCCAAGAGAGAGAATGATCCAATATCTAGAAGAAAATAACCTTCCAAAAATTCCAGAAACTTTTAAGACTATGTTAGAGGAAAAAATTACAATGATGGAAATAACACAGGCCATAAGAAGGCAAAAAAAAAGAGAGAAAACACCGGGGCCAGATGGACTACTGGCAGTTATATAAAACCCTACAAGATATACTAAGTGAACCATTGAAAGATGTTTGCAATGAACTTTTGTTGGAGGCTAAACTCCCAAATACATGGATAGAAGCAAATATTACTTTAATACCAAAAGAAGATTCAAATTTGACACAGATAAAAAATTATAGACAGATATCGTTACTGGATTTGGATTATAAAATTTTTACTTCAGTAATGGCAGAGAGACTGAAAAGATACTTAATTGAATTTATACATCCAGACCAAAACATTTTTTTTTACCAAAGAGACAAATTAAAAACAACTTAAGAGTGATAATGGACGTATTAGAATATTATGAACTACATCCAGGGAAACAATTGGCACTAATATTTCTAGATGCCCAAAAGGCATTTGATAATGTTTCCTGGCAATTTATGATTCAGCAATTACAAATAATGGACTTTGGACAGAACTTTATAAATATGATAAAAACAATATACAATAAACAAACAGCGAAAGTGATTGTGAATGGAGATTATACTGAGAACTTTGAGATAAGAAAAAGTACAAGGCAAGGATGTCCATTATCTCCATTGTTATTTATTTTGACCTTGGAAGTTCTAAATAGAAATATTAGACAAGATACAGAAATTAAAGGACTGGAAATAAAAGGTGAAACATATAAATTACAAGCATTTGCTGATGATTTGGTATTTATTTTAGAAGAACCTTTGGAGATGATTCCTAAATTACTGGGAAAGATAGAACAATATGGAGAAATGGCAGGATTGAAAATAAACAGAGAAAAAACCAAAGTAATAGCTAAAAACCTCACAGATAAACAAAAAAAAACATGTCGGAAAAAACAGAATTACAGATAGTTAAAAAGGTTGAATATTTGGGAATACATTTAATAGCAAGATGTTCAACGATAAAAAGATAATTATATAAAATTATTGAATCAAATAAAACTGGATTTGGAAAAATGGAAAAACTTGCAATTGTCAATACTAGGAAGAATTGCCACAGTGAAAATGAATGTATTACCAAAAATCTTATTTCTATTTCAAACAATACCCATAAAACTTGAGAAATTTTTTTTTGAAGATTTAAATTCACTAATTTTGAAATTCGTTTGGCAAGGAAAGAAAGCTAGAATTAAGATGAAAATGTTACAAGATGCCAAGGAAAATGGAGGATTTGGTTTACCGGTGTGGGTTTTATATTATCAAGCATCCGTATTAACATGGGTAAAAGAATGGATAACTCTTAGAAATAAAAGGCTGTTATATTTGGAGGGGCATGATTTACAGTTGGGGTGGCATGCCTTTTTGGGAAAAATAAAGTTCATAAATATTTCCAAAACCATTATATAAGAAATGCATTATTAACAATATGGGAAAAAATAAAAAGTAAAATATACTTGAAAATTCAAGGGTGGTTGTCAACAATGGAAGCATTTGTACACCCAAATTTGGTGGACTTTGAAAAAATCTGGACATATGGAGATATTCTAAACTCTGAAGGGAATTTAAAATCTAAACAAGAAATGGAAAATCAGGGCATCAACTTATCATGGTGGGCACACTTACAAATGCAAACTAGATATGATAAAGATGTTTAACTGTATGGATTTTATAAGGAACAAATGGTGTTTGATAAGACTTTGTTAACCTCAACTGAGAAATTAATTAAGAAAATGTATAACTTTTTAGTAACTTTGGAAATGGAAAGCGAACAAGTTAAACAATGATAAGATGGGCGAAAAAATTTGGATATAATATAGAATTAGAAAAATGGCAAAATTTATGGGAAAGAAATTATAAACTGACAATGTCAACGTCATATAAAGAAAATTTATATAAAATGTTCTATAGATGGCACTTGCCACCAGCAAGATTAGCAAAAATGTTTAAAAATATGTCAGATAGATGTTGGAAATGTAAACATAAGTCAGGCACGTATTATCATGTTTGGTGGACATGTGATAAAGAATTATTGGAAAAAGATACATACCTGGCTAGAAAAGATGTTGGGAGAACATGTAGTTTTTAAACCTGAACTTTTTTTATTAGGTATAATGCTAGAAAAGACTAACAAACAAAGTTTATATTTGATTTTGCATGTCACAACAGCGGCAAGAATTATGTTTGCACAATATTGGAAAAGTGAAGGAATACCATCAGATGAAGAAATAATAAAAAAAAGTACTAGAATGCACAGAGATGGATAGATTGACTATGAGACTGAAAGAAAAAAAAACAATATTATCAAATTTGGGACTTATTTTATCGATGGCTAGAGGAAAGAATAAAGGATTAGGAATTAAATATGTATTAGCAAATGTAAACTCAGATAGCACGTTGGTTGAAAAATTATTGTATGTATGGGAAAAAATTAATAAAAACTTTTATAAAAAAAAAGACTCAGGGAAGAATATGTGATGGAGAAGAGAGGAGAAGTGTCCTCTGGCCTCAGCGCAGCATCAGCCGCCAGAGCACAGGCTACCCCCCCCCCGGCAGATAGTAGGGCTCCTGCTGTTGGTGAGTGGTGAAAGTCTGGGCGATCCCATCAGAGGGCCAGGGGCAACTGGAGTGAACCTTGACCCAGGGAGAACATGATCGACCGGAGTTCACCTCTCAGCGACGGAGCACCCCTAAAGCTGCTGAGGCAGAGTTCCCACTAATTTTGTCCCACAGCCTTCGTTCACCTGTGCTGAGAAAGGTGAAGCGGCCAGCTGGCTGGGATGGCTCGGAGTGGAAGTACCTGACCGCCCTCCACAGCCACTCCGTTGAGAGACTGAGAAGTTTGACTGACTCAAAGTGGGAGAAGTAGAACTGATTGCTTGCCATCTGATCTCCAGTGGATGAGAACGCAGAAGCTCTCCAACGCTTCCTCCTCCCCGGCAAAGCCCAAGCCCAGTCGCGATGACTCGTGCTGCTTCATCACTACCCCGGCCAGCCTTGGCGTCAAACCCTGTGCCCCGGCATAGTCCTGAAAGAGATCGGCGCCCTGCAAACCTGGGAGCCCAGCCAAGAGGGCTTCACAATGTGGCTCCCCCATGACTCCAATGCCTGTGACTGGTCATACAACAAACATACTGGGGACAATGGCCTGTAGATCCACCTCCTATCAAACCCACGTTTGATGGAGACCCTGAGAAGCTGTCTTTCTTTCTGAACCAGGTGTGGGCTCACCTGAACCACTACGCTCATGCTTACCCCGACGGGGTCGGGATGGTCAATGCCGTAGCCGTGAACCTCGAAGGAGAAGCAGCCGAGTGGGTGACCACCCTATACGATGAACAGGCACCAGAATTGTGGAACATCAATCTGTTCATGGGTGAGCTGAGAGCCAGATTTGAGGATGAATCCCAAACCCTGCAAGCCAAGAAGGACATCTATGACTTGAAGCAGAGAGGAAGATCAGCTGAAGATTACGTCCGAGAGTTTCGGAAGGTGGCTGGCAGGCTCAGACAGTGGCCGGAGTGCTCGCTAATCCGCCACTTCAGAGTGGGACTAGACCATGATTTGTTCCAGACGTGTACTTACTGAGGAGTTCCTGATCAGCTCTGTGAGTGATACTGCATGGCTATAACCTTGGATATCGAACTGAATCACCACCCAACACCTACCACCTCTGAGTTCAGACCGAGGTGGGTCCAGGAGAGGCGACAAGTGGCCTCATGCTCCCAAACAACCACAAACACTGGTTCACTTTGGGCGTCAGCCGGGCCCCCAATCAAGTGTTTCAGGTGTGGTCAACTAGGACACCAAGCAGCTGAGTGTCACTGCAAAGCCAAAGAGAAAGCCTCGTTCTGTGTGGGAAAAGTCAAATTGGGCCAGCCAAGAGCAAGCTGTCAGGGTCACCTCTCCGCCCCAGGGAGAGCGGAAACTGCTAGAGCGACTCCCGATGCCAGCACCGTATGACACTGACGATGAAGGGGAAAACAACCCGATGGTGAGTCAAGTCATCCCACCTTTTACCATTTCCACGAAAATCATAGTACCCAAGACAGGAACCCAAATGGACTTAAGCGTCTTAATCGACTCGGGTTGCACTAGGTGCATAATCAACCTCCCTACAGTGCTAAAGCTAGGAATTCATGCTAAACTACTGCCCCTAGCCATGAGGTTCAAACAGGCAGACAGGTCTCTCATTGGGGGAGCTCCTGCCACACACCTAACTGAACCAGTGCGTTTAGAAATGGGGGAACATTGGGAAATCATCCGCTTCGTAGTGGTCCCCAAAATGACTGAGGCCGTCATTCTCGGGCTAGCTTGGCTTGATAAATGGCACCCCTTAATTTGGTGGGAGGATGGAGTGAGGACATTGTTAGTGACTGGACCCCTCCCTTCTACCACACCCAGCGAAGTGTGGGGAGCTGTTGCTATTGAAGACCAAGGACAGCCCCTTGAACTATTGAGAGCGGCCATAAAACCCATTCCAGGGATCGAACTTATACCAAGTGAATACTGAGATTTAGCGGAAGCTTTCAGTGAAAAGGAATGTGACATCATTCCCCCCCCCCCCACCGGGCGACTGCGCGATTGAAATCCTACCAGGGGCCAAACTCCCTAAGCCAAAAATGTATTCAGTGACGGCCAGAGAGTTAAAAGAACTGAGGGAGTGTACATTGACGAGAATCTAGCCAGAGGTTTCATTCAACCCGCAAAGTCATGCGTGGCTGCCCCCATTCTGTTTAAGGAGAAAAAAGATGGATCGCTGAGATTGTGTGTTGATTTTAAAGGGTTAAATGCGGTCAGTGTGGAAAATATGTACCCCCTCCCCTTGATGAAGGACATGTTGGTCCATCTGGCGAAAGGGAAGTTTTTCACATAATTGGACTTAAGAGAGACTTATTACCGGGTGCGAATTAAAGAGGGGGATGAATGGAAAACCGCTTTCAACAGCCCTCTGGGAAGCTTCCAGTTCAAGGTTATGCCCTTTGGCCTCCAAGGGGCCCCTGCTGTGTTCATGCAATTAATCAAGTGCTGCATGATCACCTGTATAAAGGGGTCCTAGTCTATCTTGACGACATCCTTATTTACATGAAAACCATGGCGGAGCATGTAAGATTAGTGCGTGAGGTGCTCAAAAAATTACTGAAAGCAAAACTTTACGCTAAACTCTCTAAATGTGAATTTCATCAAACATGCCTTGACTACCTTGGGTACAGGATTTCCAGTGAAGGGATAGAGATGGGCCCAGCCAAAGTCAAAGCAGTGCTTGAATGGCAGCGTCCACAAACCCGCAAGCAGCTTCAAAGCTTTCTAGGGTTCACAAACTTTTAACAGAAATTCATTCCTTCTTTGCTAAGACAGCTTTACCGATTACTGAACTGCTGAAAACCGGAAAAGTGGGGGGACCTCGACCCTGTCAGCCCCTGTCGTGGTCTATGGAATGCCAAGTGGCATTCGAAAGCCTAAAAAGACTATTTGCTGCTGAACCTGTTCTCAAACACCCTGATCCTGACGAGCAGCTCATAATCCAAGCCGATGCAAGTGATGTCGCAGTGGGAGCAGTCCTTCTGCAGAGAAATCAAAAGGGAGACCTACAACCCTGCGCCTACACCTCCAGGAAACTCACTGACACTGAAAGGTGATGTGATGGGCTGAATGAGAAAAGGAGGCTTTTGTGGTAAGGTGGGCCCTACTAATGTGGCACCATTTCCTTGAGGAAAGTAAAGTGCCTTTTGAAGTATGGACTGATCATAAAAACCTAGAGGCACTAAGAACCCCTCGAAAGTTATCCCCCAAACAGGTCCGTTGGGCGCAGTACTTTAATTGTTTCAATTTCACTTTGAAGTATTTCCCTGGGAGGGGGGGGAAATTTCTTGGCTGACGACTTGTCTAGGATGCTCCAGTACAAAGGCTGCCAGGAGGACATTGTAAATTCTATTATTCTGCTGCCACAATCAGTGTCACAAGTAACTACTAGGGGCCAGGCACACACTTAGTCTGCCGGGCCAGATAGCCCTTTGAGGAATAAACTTAGGGAAGAGTTAAAGACTGACGTTTGGTTCCAGGCAAATAAGACCCTACTGACCCAGCGAAGTGGTCTAGCCTGGAAGGGCTCTAAATTGTACCTGCCCGAGACCCTCAGAATCCAGGCACTTCAATGCAGTCACAATGCCAAACTAGCCAGTCACTTTGGATTTCTAAAGACATTGCATTTGGTCTGGAGGCAATTTTGGTGGCCGGGAATGAAAAATGACATCGAAAGCTATGTGAAAAGCTGTGCCACCTGCGCCGCCATGAAAAAACAACAAGGAAAACCCCCTGGATTCTTGCAGCCGGTAGCGGACCCCTCTCAACCCTGGGAGGAGATAGCTATGGACTTTATTGATGAGCTACTGGAAAGTAGAGGAAATACGGTAATATAGAATGTCATTGATCTCTTTTCAAAAGCAGGCTCATTTTATAGCCTCCTCAGGGCTCCCTTCTGCAAAGAAGTTAGCTAAGATGTTTCTGAAACATATATACTGCCTCCATGGTGCCCCAAAGAAGATTATATCAGATAGGGTTCAGTTTACAGCAAAGTTTTGGAGAGATTTTCTCAAGCTAATTGGGTCGACTCAAGGACTTTCGAACAAGTTTTATTAGTTTTTTAGTTTTTACATCAAGGTGTTTAGGAAACAACGTGGTGATGGGGTAATCAATTATCCAAAAACAAAATCGTACATGTATGGCTCAGGTTAATTCCTTAAAGATTCCTTCTCTATTTCCCTCAATTAATATAACATATTCAAATTAATACATTTCTAAATGAAGTTAAATCAATCGAAAGAGTTATCAATAACATTTCACCTATATAAGTCCAAATCCTGTTTTTAAGCTTTACTAACTTGCAGTTACCATGTTCCAATTTAGCCTTAAATAACCATATTATTTACACTTCGGGTATCTCTAATTTCCCTTGTTTCATAATGTGATAATTATGTCTAAAATAAGCATATTATTCCAACAGTTACATTCTTACATTTCCCAAATGTATTCTATTTCTTATTCTAATAACTCATTTATTAATGCCATGTCTTCCATTGTCACAATCCATTTTCTTGTTCTCCTTCCATTGCAAAGTGATTATCATACCTAAAATAAAAATATTACTCCAAAAAATACATTCTTACTCTATTTCAGATATATATTCTATAAATCAATCCATATCTCTAAAAAGCCTTTTTGACCCATTAAGTAAAATTTAAATCCCATCACAGTAATTATCATACCTAAAACAAACATATTATTCCAAAAAATACCTTCTTACTATATTTCACATATATATTCTATTTCTTATCCTAATAGCTCCTTGTTTAAAACATTTTTCATATTACAATTCCAAACTATAATCTAGTCAATAATTTTCATCTCCGTTAGTATTAAATCAGTCAAAATCTCTAAAAGCCTTTTTAACCCATTAAATAAAGTTTTAAATCTCATTTTTGAATCTGACTCTGGCTTTCTTTTTGTGCCAGGCAGGTTTCCATAAAAGAGCCTCTATATCATCAAATCTCAATGTTTGTTTAGAAATGTTTATCAACAATTCAGTCTGGTCGTACTTCTCTTCTTCCACTATCATCTGAGTAGTATAATCAATTTTGTTCAATGTTGTGGTTACTAGTTGGTTATCCAAGTTATCACAGTTTTCAATACCTCGTATTTGCAGATCAGTTCTTGTTGCCATTACAGGTGTTTTAATTAAAGTCATTCTTTGGTTGTCAAAGTTCTCAATGAATTGTACGTAGGATTGTGTAATGTCCTCTTCTATGTTGATTTGTTCCTCTTCTGTTGTTTTTTTGACTTACGGAATAGTCAATTGGAGTATGGAAATCAGTTTGAAGTTTTGGGGCAAGGGCTTTTATTCTGGAGTTCACTTGCTCAGTAGCTTCAAAAAAGTATAAGTATATAGTTAAGTTGTGGGTAAGGTTCCTCCATCTCATTAAATTGTGTGTGTTGTTGCATACAGGCCTCTTTAATGTTGATCTGTTCCTCCTCTGTTATTCCTTGGCCTATAAGTTGATCATTTAACATTTGTGGTTCAATTTGTAGTTCTAGAATATCATCTTTGGTATTCATCCTAGAGTTCATTTGCTCCGTAACTTCCAAGATTTTTTCCAGTATGAGCTTATAGTTAAGCTGTGGGTAAAGTTCCTCCATTTCAGTGGTGAAATAGTGTTTTAGTGGAGGCTATGTTTACTAACGGTCAGCCAATATCCACCTCCACAATTTCGAGTAGACAATTTCACCACCCAGCTGTTTCAAATCCTTTATCTTTTCCCTTTATAATAATTTGAAGGTCAAACCCAGCCTCAAAATCAAAGAGGAAATAGAATTGCAGTGTCAGCTTTCGCCACAGGATGTCCCCAGTAGGCTGTAAAATCTTTTTTCCAGATTCCAATAAAGTTTTATCCAGTTAAGAAAGTAAAAAAAAACAACAATATTCTCCAGCTTAATAAGTAGATAGGGTAATAAAATTCTATAGTAGGGATTTTTTCAGGACCCCAGAGTATCCAAGAATAGAAATAGTCAGTAAAAATTAATTAGTTTTTCTTTTGTTTCCAGAGTTGTTTTCTCAAGTGAGCAAATGCTGCTCTCTCAAAGCAGGGAAATAATTCCAGAAGCTTTTCACAGGGAGATAGTTAGGGTAAAGAGAGGGAAGGAAGGGTCTCACCCAGATCTTCCACGGTGGTTCTTTATGCTTATATGTTCTTCTGACTTTCGGCTGGTGCGGCTGGTGCTGGTCGGCCGTAAGGAACTGCCTCGGAACGCGGAAGGAGCTGCCACCCTTCCACGGTCACCGAGAGTTCTCCTCAATGGTAGTCGCCCCTCCAGAGCAACTTTTGACCCTGTTAAGGGTCTACTGGCGAAGGGAAACCGTCCGGCGAAGAGACAACTCTCTCTGCACGACCGCTAGCGCCGCGATCCGGAACCAGAAGTCCCCGGGTCCACTCAAGGACTTTCGTTGGCTTTTCATCCAAGCACAAATGGATCAGCTGAACGAGCTAACGCAATGGTGGAACAATACATTAGATGCTACGTTAACTACCAACAGACTAACTGGACTGACCTATTACCTTTTGCTGAAGTGGCTTACAAATAATACTGTGCACAGTAGTACTGGACTTACTCCATTTAAAATAGCCACCAGGACTTCCAGTGGTGACATTGAGGTGGTGCAGGGGGAAGAGGACAGTGTTATGTTCCAGCCTATAGCCGTCCTTGTTAAAGACACAAGGACAAAACCCCTGTTGAGAAGAATAGGCTGGAGACTCCAAAAGAAAACAAATCCCTTTTAATATGGGTGACAAACCTGTCAAATAGTCCAGAAACCGAAACAGCAAAACACAAACCAAAGGGAGGAAATTGTCCACATGAAATACAAGGCAAAACAGAAAAGTAATCACCGGCAATACTAACAGAACAAGATTCCCACAAAGTAATTTGCAACGGTTGCCTTCAGCAACCAGCACCACCCACACATTCCCCTTTTGTAAGTCAGTCCTCAAGGCGTGGCTTCTCAGTGCCTTCTCCTGAGTCGTCCCATAGCCTCTCTCTGGTCTACTCTCCTAGCTTGTCTCCTTTTTCGGGCGTCTCTCATTTCCGACAGCTGTGAGACATCCGAGTCTGACTCTTCCTCCCCACCCAGCTGCATCTCATCCTGCACACGATTGGAGGGGCCTGGCTCCTCACTGGAATGCAAGTCTTGTAACTCCTCAGAGCCTCCCTCCTCCTCCTCAGATTCCCCAGACTCTGCTGTTGAGAGCACAGGCTGGCTCGGAGTCACGACACTCAGTCTCCGTTCTCTAACTCTGATTTTTTCAAGTTTGGAGACCCTTCGGGGGCACAGAAAGTCTGGAGAACTACGTGCGAAAAGGGTGAAACCTTGGGGAGTAGTGAGGTGAGAGGCAGGCACCCACTACGATGGAGGAAAACCCTTAAATCCAACTTGAAAACTTCTGCTTTCAACTGATGGTGGATCCGAGGCCTCGACTAACCACAAAGGATAAGGAAGCAAGATATTCTTAATGGACTATGTCATAGAGTAAGTTAAAAGTTTATAAAAATATTCCAAAATATTAGAAAGGTCTAAAAGATTTACCTATCTGTTGGTTCTGGTGTTGTAAGGAAGCTCAACAGAAGAGGGAATCCTCAGCATAAGTGGCGACCCGGCGGGAAGAGCTGTGATTTTGCATTAAAATAAGGATTAACAGGAGTGAGATAAAAGAAAGGAAAATTTTGTGGTGCTGTAGCACAGAATGAAGAAGGTGAAAGAGTGTGGAAGGAGAGGTCAGGAGACGAAAGATGGAGATGGAGTGGAGGGTGGAGTGACTGTGAGGAGAGAAGACAATCAGCAAGTTGACGGTGAAAATGGCAATCTGAGAAGGATGGAAGAGCAGCGAGCTGTAGAAGATTGCAGAAAGTGAGGTTGGAGGAGAAAGGAAGAAAGAAATGGCGAGAGGACGTGCTGCGGTAGTGAAAGTGAGAAGAACGCTTACAAGGAGAGAAGATCGATAGAGAGGCTGCGTGCCAAACACAGAGAAGCAGTATATTGGAGAGGATTGGAGGCTGGTGAAGTCGGAGCAGAGAGGAGGGGAAGGTCCGAAAAGTGAAGGAATTGGCGTGAGGATGCAATATGGAGGTGAAAGTGACGGGAATAGATCGAAATTTGGAACTTTAGAGAGATCGGAGAAGTGGCACGTTATGAGGATTAAAGAAATCACGGTTGGAAGAGAACAGAGGAGGTGAACCAGGAAGTGTGGAGAGTTTGGAAAGTGGAGACGATGAGAGGACGTGATCGGGATATGATCGGACACGCTGTATGAATGTATTTATTTTATTGTTTTATTGTCATATTATTGTTTTAAATTTTGTACGCCGCCCTGAGTCCCTTGGGATTGGGCGGCATATAAATTTTAGAAATAAATAAATAAAAGTCAGGAAGATCAGCAACTAGAGTTAAAAGAAAGAGAGAAGGAGAGAGAAAGTAAGGAGATAAGAAGACAAAGGAAAGAAAGAGGAATAGGTTTGAGAGCAAGACAAACCCAGAAGTAAAATAATGGATGGGAAGATCAGATTAGTATCAATCAATGTTAATCGCCTAAATGCACCAGTTAAAAGAAAACAAATACTAACTAAATTAGTTAAACAAGGCGTAGACATAGTGTGTTTACAAGAAGTACATATAAAGAAACTACACAGAAAATATTTGGAATTTCCAAAACTAGGAGAATTATATACATCACTAATGGAACAAAAACAGAGAGGAATAGCAGTCTATATCAGAAAAGGAATTAGAGCCAATTTAAAATATCAAGATACAGAGGGAAGGGTATTAATATTAGAATTACACATGGAACAGAAATCATGGTTGTTGGTGATAATCTATGCTCCAAATGAAAACCAAAACAAATTTTATAAAGATCTGCATGAAAAACTTATTGAAATTGGACAAAGAAATATTTGTATAATAGGAGATTATAATGCAATAGTGGATGTAAAAATGGACTATATTAGCAATATGAAAAATAAAAAGAAGGGAAAAACACTACCAAAAACATTTTTTGAGATGGCGCAGGAATTCAATTTATTTGACCCATGGAGGAAACAGAACCCTATGAAAAAGGAATATACCTTTTTTTCAAATCCACACAAATCGTGGTCTAGGTTGGATATGGCATGGATGAATGGGGAAATAGGGCAAGAAGTGGAGACAATAGAAATAATGCCAAACATATGGGCAGATCATAACCCCCTGAAGATAGTGTGGACAGGTCAGAAAAAAATAAAGAGGAGGTGGACACTTAATACCCAAATTTTAAAGGAAAGAGAATTTACTGCAAGGACTAAAAAAGAGATGGAATTATTTTTTAAAGAGAACACTAAACAAAAAACATCACTACAAATTATATGGGACACCACCAAAGCATATCTCAGAGGTATAGCAATAGCATATACAGCTAGGAAAAATAAGGTGAAAAGGCAGACACAAAATATATTTTTGGAAGAGATTAAAAAATTAGAATCCAAATTACAGCGGGAACCACAAGATGAAAGGATTAAAGAGGAAATGACTCTGGCCAAACATAAATTAAATATAGTAGAACAAGAGGAATTGGCAAGAGAACTGAAAACAATCAAACAAAATTTTTTCGAACATGCAAACAAAGTAATTCAGAATTACTTTGAGTCTCTATATAAAAAAGAGGAAACAGAGGAGGAGAATATAAAACAATATTTAAAGACCAATGGTCTCCCAGAATTAAAAGAAGGACAAAGAGAATTATTGAATAAAAAAATAACAGCAATGGAACTAAGAATGGCAGTATAAAAGCAAAAAAAATAATAAAGCTCCGGGGCCAGATGGTCTACCTGGGGAAGTGTATAAGTCTTTATATGAAGACCTGGAAGTGATATTATTAGATGTATATAATGATGTATTGGAGAGAGCCAAATTACCAGACTCCTGGACAGAAGCCAACATAACTCTTAT
The DNA here is from genome assembly GCA_039797435.1 of Crotalus adamanteus. Taxonomy (NCBI): domain Eukaryota; kingdom Metazoa; phylum Chordata; class Lepidosauria; order Squamata; family Viperidae; genus Crotalus; species Crotalus adamanteus. Next base: position 141,193 of record CM077935.1, on the reverse strand, counting down.
TCCAAAAGAAGATACGGATCCTAAACAAATAAAAAATTATAGACCAATCTCGCTGTTCAATTCGGACTATAAAATTTTTACTACAATAATGGCGGAACGATTAAAAATAATATTAAATCAAACAATATATTCTGATCAAAACGGCTTTCTACCTACCAGACAAATTAGGAACAACACAAGAACTGTGCTAAATGTCCTGGAATATTACGAAGCACACCCTGAAAAACAGGCTGCATTAGTATTTTTAGATGCTCAAAAGGCATTTGACAACCTTAATTGGCAATTTATGTTCCAACAAATAGAAAACATGAAATTTGGGGAGAAGTTTGAACAAATGATAACGTCAATATATAGAACACAAAAGACTAGAGTAATAATAAATGGGGAAAATACAGAGAAGATAGAAATCAACAAAGGAGTAAGACAGGGATGTGCAATGTCACCTCTACTTTTTATTCTAACATTAGAAGTGCTACTAACTCAAATCAGAAATAACAAAGAGATAAAAGGATTAAAGATTAAAACAGAAGAATACAAAATACAGGCATTTGCAGACGACGTGGTGTTCTTTATAGAGGAACCATTAGAAAGAGGTAATATTTTAATGAATGAAATAGAAAAATATGGAATGGTGGCGGGACTAAAAATAAATAAAAGACTAAAATATTAGTTAAATTTTTAACTGAAAAACAAAAAGGGATTAGAAGAAAATTTGGGGTTGCGAATTGTAAAAAAGATTAAATATTTAGGAATTTGGCTCACCACAAGATGTTCCTCAATAAAAGAAGATAATTATAAAAAATTGATACTACAAATACAAAAAGATTTAGAGATTTGGGGAAAACTACAATTATCATTGTTAGGAAGGATTTCGGCGATTAAAATGAATGTTTTACCAAAATTATTATACCTCTTTCAAACAGTTCCAATAAAATTGGGGATTTTTTTTTTGATGAATTAAATAAAATGATTAATAAATTTATATGGCAAGGTAAAAAAGCATGAATAAATGTTAAAGCGTTACAGGATAGTAGAAGTAGAGGTGGCCTTGGACTCCTAAAATGGGAAATTACTACCAAGCAGCAGGATTGCTTTGGATCAGTGACTGGATAAATTTAGAAAATAAAAGGATCTTAACAATTGAAGGTCATGATCTACAGGCTGGATGGCATGCTTTTCTATTGGGGAAAGATAAGAAAACTCACACATATTTCTTCCGACATCAGATAAGGGATGCATTAATTTGGATATGGGAAAAAGTTAAAAAAAATACTACACGAAAACTCCAATTTGGATCTCACCAATGGAGGCGATGATTCACCCAAACACATTAGACAAAACAAAGATGATAAGGTATAAAGAACTATTAGACAACCAAGGGAAGCTAAGATCAAGAGATGAATTAAAAGAACAGGGAATAACTATTGATTGGTGGCCATATACACAGATAAAATCAAAATATAATAAAGATGTAGAAGAGTATGGGATAAATCGGACATCACAACAATTGGATAAAATATTGACAAATAAGGGAGAAAATTTTTTTAACAAAAACCTATAAACTCCTATTAGAAATTAAATTGGAAGAAGAAATACTAAAGGGCCCAATGATAGCATGGGCCCGAAACATAGGCAGAAATATAGGATTAGATGAATGGGAAAGAATATGGAACAGAAATTACAAATTAACATTGTCAACTGCATACAAAGAAAACCAATATAAAATGTTCTACAGATGGCATTTAGCACCGGGGAGATTGGCTAAAATATACAAAAATATGAATCTGGAATTTTGGAAATGTAAAAACAAAGAATGAACATTTTATCATATGTGGTGGCAATGCCCCAAAGCAAAGACTTTTTGGGAGCAGATTAGGAGATGGTTACAGGAAATAACAAAACAAATTGAACTCAAACCGGAAATATTTTTATTAGGCATAATCAACCCAAAAATCGAGAAACGACTCCAATACATCATTATACATATTATAACTGCAGCACGCATTGCATATGCGCAATGTTGGAAAAGAGAGAACATACCAACAAATGCAATGATTATATGTAAGATATTAGATTGTGCTGAGATGAACAAACTTACCTTAGAACTAAAAGACAAAGAAGCTACAGAATTATATGAGATATGGGACATGTACTATAACTGGTTAGAATTGAGGAATAAAAAAGTATGAGAAGTAATGTAAATAAATGTAAGAGATGTAGGACATAGTATTGTTAAGAAAAAAGAAAAAATGTACCGTGTATTTTGTTTGCAAAGAGAAAAAGGAAAAATAAAAATTAAAAAAAATAAAATGTCCAAGTCTGGGGGAAAAAAAAATAGCCACCGGCTGAGAGTTCGTTCCTATGCCTGAATACCTCCAAGAACAACCTGCCTCACAAACAGATCAATGGGTGACATCATGGCAGGCTGTTTGGCCTAATGTAAAAAAAGCTCTAATGCAAGCTGCAAAAACTTACAAGGAACAAGCCTATAAGAAGCAGTCCCCTGAGAGACTGTTTTGGGTGGGGGAAAAGGTCTATCTTTCAACTAAGTATTTAAGACTCAAACTGCCTAGTAAGAAATTGGGACCAAAATTTCCTGGTCCTTTTCCTATAGTTAGAATCATAAATCCTGTGACAGTTGAGTTAAAACTTCCTCGCTTACTGGGGAAAATTCACCCTGTGCTCCATTGCAGTTTACTAAAGCCTCTTAGAGAGTCGTCATTGTGACCAACCCCTAAGAAGGCACCTGGTCCTCTTTTAGTTGAGTGGGAACTCATTATGAAATTAAGTGAATCCTTGACTCTAGGTTATACAAACGAAAATTACAGTACCTAGTGCAGTGAAAGGGATATTCTTTGTCAGAGGCCACTTGGGTGAAAAGTACAGATGTCAAAGTGGACCGGTTGATAAAAAAGTTTTACAATAAACATCCTCAAAAACCCCGGGGAGATTCCTAACTTCACCTTTTGTTTTTCTACAGGATCTGTTTTTTCTTTAGGGGGGTCCGACTGTCAACTCTGCAACAAACCTGGCTGAAGCCATCTTGCTCGTTTTCGGTTGCCACAGGAATGGGGGGAGGAATGGGGAGTTTTATGCTTCGACACTTCTCTGTCCTGTGGGAACCAAGGTCATTTCTGTTTGTTAGACTGGGGGTTGAGCCTAATGTTGGAAAGCCCGCCAAACCATTCTATTGGGAAACATAGTTGATTGCATAGTTTCTGGGGTGGGAAGTTTAACTTTGTAATACTGTAACTTTTTGGAGGGAACTTTAGTCTTGGTTTCAGTTTTGACCATGCCAATACTTTGTAACCAATAAACATGTTCTTAGAGGAAAACTCAAGCCTCTGAGTTCTGCTTTAATTGGTCTCATCTATTGGAACCACGAGAGCAACACAGTCACTAAGGGAAAATGATGTCACTCCATTGGAGGTATGACATCACTTCCTTTGCAGTAAAGCAATTCACCTGTGGTCATTAAGCAAGTCATCACATGACCACAATCTATGATTTTACTGCCAGTTTCTCCATTGACTGCTTGTTGCAGCTCCTATAGAAGTCTCAGTTTTCCATCTCTTTCTCCCTACACCCCCTCACAATACAGGGTGTGGTCACAGCTGCTGTTAGCCTCATTGCTTGCCTCTGCAAGAAGAATCCCGATGACCTCAAGACATGTGTCTCCCTGACAGTATCCAGGCTCAGCAGGGTGAGTGAGGGAAGGAGAGCCAAGAATCCGTTCTTTTGCTTAGTATTATTGCACTGCCATATGTTTTGTTTCAACAATTTTTTTACATTTATGGTAGAGTTTGTGTTTGTTGGAAAAATGTAATGGTCTTGGCATCCATTGTGACTAATTAATGAATCTCTGTATGAAGCTGCAGCATCTTCAAAGAAAATATAGTGAATGTACTTTTTTCCCATTGTGCATTTTATTTGTTGGGAGTGGATTGTGGAATACATAAGATGAGCGTATACACACAAAAGAGGGCAATGAGGGTTGAGGACTGATTTGGGTGGATCACAGAGAGGACAGCATCCTAGTCACAGCTGTGATAAATGGCTTTGTCCTCCTGTCATTGGATGGTGGAGAGACAAAAGGAGGTCTTTGATATGGAGTCTTAAATCATTTCCCTTGTGCAAAGGTATGAACTTGCCTGCTTTAGAACAAGTATCTACTTGAAAGCAGAGCAGCAGATTGACAGAACTTGGTCAGTTGCCTATAGAATGTGGAAGAGGGTTTTCCTAAACAAATTCTGGAGCTTCTCCCACAAGCTATTTACCTTCAGTGGAAACTTCTCAGCTGATAGCTTCGCCCATCCCCTCCTGCTCGTTTATTAAGAGTGTGCAAATTGTTCACATGCTACAGTATACAATGTATTTATTTAGATAAAATACAGTATACTGATAGAGCAACAGTGCATATAGCTAGTGGCAGATTTAGTTTGGCATTCTCCAACTTCTTCCTGACATGATATAGCTAGCACACAGTTCTTTATTCTTTTACTGTATAACACACCTATCTTCTTTTCTGACCATATTAGTAGCTTAGGAAGTTGGGGCCTTCAACTGGGAGTAGTATAAGGGCCATTTATCTTCCCACAGTTTGACCCCAAGTCTTGTGGCATAGCTAATTTTACTCAGGGAATTGCGAACCATGAACTTTTGTGACAATGGCATAGAGATTCTTGGGGAATATGGTTGTTCTGATACACGAAATGTGGACATTTCTGACTGGCTCTCTGGGCTGCCCTGCTTGTATCCTCTCCTTTCAGATTGTGTCTTCAGCCTTCACAGACCTCCAGGACTACACCTATTACTTTGTGTCAGCCCCTTGGCTCTCAGTCAAGCTTCTGCGGCTGCTACAGTGTTACCACCCCCCAGGTAACAAAAATGGGGTCTTCTGCTCAGTGAAATCAAAGATAGTACTGGAATATGCCAACTTCCTGGTGCTGAACGTCTTGCTGATTTGCAGTCCTCTCCTTAGTGAGAGGAATAGAAGAATGCTTCCTTTTATTATTAATCTGTTTTACCTTGTTTTACCTTTTCATCACTACAGCAGTTTTCATTTATAATTCAGGATCATTGACTGTTTTGAATGCATTTTTGGCAAATAGATGGGATATGAATTTAATAAAAAAGTTAGTTTCTCTTCTTTTTTCTAGGTCTTTTTAGGGATGTCCTTTTTCCTGCTCTAATAATGAGCCTGCACAAACATTGTGCTCATGCCCTTCCCATTTTCCTCTCACTCTGCATTTGATCATTGGAGGAGGCGATCCTGATAATGCCTATTATTTTGTAGCATCCCAAACACATTGAGCTTTGGTTGCATTTCTATATGGAGACTTTCAGAACAACAGAGAATGGATGGTTTTAAATGTGTGAGAACTGGAATTCAATATAGATACTTGCATGGGTGGAGTGTCAACTGTTTTGTGCTACAACTGATGAATGGCTGATTGGGACTAGGATTCCAGCTTGTTAAAGTAACTGGCATCCTCCCTTCCCCCCCCCCCCAAGATGCTGCTCTTTGGCTCAATATTTTGTTTTCTTTGCAGAAGATGCATCAGTGAAAGGACGCCTGGTCGAATGCTTGGAGACTATCCTCAACAAGGCTCAGGAACCTCCCAAGTCCAAGAAGGTCCAGCACTCCAATGCCAAGAACGCTATCCTTTTTGAAGCCATCAGTCTCATTATCCACTATGATAGGCAAGCATCTACGTTTGGTTGGGTTTTTTGTTCTAAAAGTCTATTAGATTGGAGCTGGGGAATGCATTCCATTTCAAGGGCACCCACATTGGCAATGCCATTCTCTTGGAGATGTACTCTCCTCCATGCACTTCCAGAGCTGCATTCACACCCTGTTCTCCATAACATTCTGCTTCTCCTTGAAAATGCTCATTTTGTTTCACAGCTAACTTTTTGAATGCCTCCATTGATACTGTTGATACATTAATACTATTGGAGACTTTTTAAAAGCCAAGTTGCAGTGGGATGGTAGGGGGAAAGATACATGTGTTTGCAACATTTGAGGAGTGGAAAGTTAGCCAAAGGAACCCTCCCAAATGCTCCTCAGCTTAGAAGACCTTTTTTATAAAAGTAATTTGGTTTCAACTGAGTTTTTAACCTGATTGTTACAAGGAAGCAGGTGAAAGGTTCTGATCAATTTGAGATCTGGCTTAGAAATCAGTAGGTTAAATGGAAATAATATAGGCTCTCCTTGGCCCACAGACCCAAAGTTCTTCAGTATTGTTTTAATTCAGGGGTGTCAAACTGCCGGCTCGCGGGCCAGACGCGTCACCAGGAAACTACGCCCACCCCATTGCCAGCAATGGAGAAAAAGCTCCGATACGTCGCGTGATGTCACATGACATCACGAGTTTGACATGTCTGTTTTAAGTGAACCAAACCTCTGGGGGAAAAACCCTTGTGTGACTTCCAAGAGTTTCTGTTAAGTGTCAGCCATTAGAAGGTATAGGCAGAGCCAGTGAAACAAAAGAGAACCATGAAAATCAAATAAAAAGAACAGAATGGTTTTATAGAATGAGGTTAGAATCAGGTGGATTGCTGGCACACTGGGAGACTGACAGGCTGAGCTACATGCAGAATACTCCCTGCTGTGCCTACTCTGGAATTAACCTTGACTTCTTGTTCTGCAGTGAACCCAACCTGCTGGTGCGTGCATGCAATCAACTAGGCCAGTTCCTGCAGCATCGAGAGACCAACCTAAGATACCTAGCCCTGGAGAGCATGTGTACCCTAGCCAGCTCTGAATTCTCACATGAAGCTGTCAAAACCCACATTAAAACTGTCATCAATGCTCTAAAGGTCAGACTCTGAAGTATGCAGGGCAAATGAGAAAAGCAACTTTTATGTAGAGTGAGGGTGTAGGACTGAGTGAGAGTGCCTTCTCAAATTTCTCAGTTCTGTTTCCAGATGGTGAGGTGATGGGGAGAGTGCAAGCTCAGTCACACAGCCATTTCCCAAAGAAAGGTTCCCAGTAAATTCTCTATCAAATGTAATTTCTGTTAACAGTGAATGAAATGTGTGAATGATACAGTGTGTCACAACCTGAGCACCTATTCCTGGGCTGATGGGAAGCAAGATTAAAAGAGGTCAGCTCTCTAACCTAAAACACCGGAAGAAGCAAACTGTGACCCATGGGTTGCATGAGGCACCCCAGCTTCCAACTTGTGGGTCCAAGTTTGCCCCACTAAAATTCAATCGCAGAATTTTCAGTCATTCAGTTTTTAGCTTTTTTCCCATCAAATAATAGGTAAAAATGCATATATTCTTTAACACTCCCCCAAGCCATCTTAGCCTACCTACACGAATGTGGGCTGAAAATTCCTGTGTACTTCCAGTGCCTTTGCTGATCAAAGGGAAACAAACCCTGTGCCCCTTAGAGACAGAAATATATGTGTACGAGAAAAAAATATGGCCCAAAAGCTTGCCCACCCCTGCTGTAGTGCTTAGGGAAGAAACCTAGGAAAGTAAACAGCTCGACTGAAATGAGAAGGAAGTTGTCAGGGTTATGTAGAGTCTATAGTTATTTTGTCAAATATGGAATTTGGATTTAGAAGCCTAAAGTTGTGCTTTTCATTTTGATCTATTTAATTGTTTTACAAGGCAGCTTTCCAGCATTATCAATGTCACTTTAATTGCAGAATGTACTGTGTTTAGGCTTCAGTATCCTGCTAGGTTTTTGCTTCTTTCTATGGCTAATAGTTTCCAAGGAAATTAGACAAATCCTGAAAATATTGGCAATGGACTCAGTTTACAAAAATGGACATAGATATGGAATTAAATCATACAGGTAGTCCTCAAACAAAAAGCGTGTTAGGTATTTCCTCGAGGCTTGTGAGGATGTTTGTAGTAAAAAAAAAATTATTAACCTTTCTGCTTTCACATTTGTACATTTCACCCACATAGCTTCTGACAGTGGATAGCCTTTCCACTGAACGAGGTATTGCAACTTCCCCTTGTACAACCTAGAATCAAGAATTTGTTTTATTTCATCATGTGTTTCCCTGTCTACCACTATTGGACCCGGCGGCTTCTTTGGAATAGGTCTTAAAGAGGATTCAGACACAGGTTTCAACAGACTACAATGGAACACAGGGTGGAATTTCCCCAAAAGCTGTGGAAGCTTTAACTCCATGGTAACAGGATTTATGATTTTGGTGATAGGAAAAGGACCCAGAAACTTTGGCTGCAATTTTTTGCTGGGTAACCTCAATCTCAAATACTTAGTTGAAAGATAAACATTTTCCCCAACATAAAATGTTCTTTGAGGGGAGTGTTTCTTATCAGCCTGCTCCTTGTAAACCTTAGCAGTTTGGGTTAAGGCTTTTTTGACATTCGCCCAAACACTTTGGAAGGAGGTCACCCACTGATCCAGAGTTTGAAAGGCAGGTGGCTCCTGGGGGTACTCAGGCATAGGCACAAAATCCCTCCCGGTAGCTATCTTAAACGGTGTAAAACCAGTGCTATTGTGCACAGTATTATTATAAGCTACTTCAGCGAAAGGCAGAAGATTGGCCCAATTAGTCTGCTGGTAATTAACATAGCATCTGAGGTACTGCTCCAACATTGAGTTTGCACGTTCAGCTTCCCCATTAGTACTCAAATGAAAAGCCGATGAAAGCCCCTGAGTGGACCCAGTAAGCTTAACGAACTCCCTCCAGAACTTCGCAGTAAATTGAACCCCCCTGTCCGAAATAATCCGCTTAGCAGCTCTGTGGAGCCGATAGATGTGCTTCAAAAACATCTTGGTCAGTTTGTGAGCAGAGGGGAGCCCTGAACAAGTGATGAAATGAGCTTGTTTGGAAAATAGATCAGTCACAGGCCATATTACAATATTTCCCTTGCTCTCGGGCAAGTCCACTATAAAATCCATAGCTATTTCTTCCCAAGGCTGGGAAGGGTCAGCTACTTGTTGCAGGAGCCCTGGAGGCTTTCCAGGATGTTTCTTCATAGCAGCGCAGGTGGCACAACTTTTCACATAACTCTCAAAGACTTTTTTCATGTCTGGCCACCAAACCTGCCTTTGTACCAAATGTAACATTTTCAGGAACCCAAAGTGACTGGCTTGCTTTGCATCATGACTGCGCTGAATGGCTTCGATCCTGAGGGCACTTGGGAGGTACAGCTTAGAACCCTTCCAGGCTAGCCCTCCCTGAAGGGTTAATAGAGATTTATTGTCCTTGAACCAGGTGTCAGTCTCTAATTGCTCTTTGAGTCTTTTCAGTAAGCGGTCATTAGGACTGGTGGATTGCTTTCACAATTGAGCTCTAGTGGTTATTTGTGAGGCAGATTGCGGTAGAGGAATGATAGAATTAATGATTTCCTCTTGGTGGCATTTGAACTGAAGCATCCTAGACAAAGCATCAGCTAAAAAATTCTTACCTCCTGGAAGATACTTTAAGGTGAAATTGAAATGGTTGAAGTATTGAGCCCACTGGACTTGTTTTGGGGATAATTTACAGGGGGGGGGGGGTTTCAGAGCTTCCAAATTTTTGTGATCAGTCCACACTTCAAAAGGTATCTCCCCTCCTTCCCAAAAGTGGTGCCATGTTAGTAATGCCCATCGCACTGCAAAAGCCTCCTCCCAAACGGCCTACCTCCTCTCTATGTTGGTTAGCTTCCAGGAAGTGTAAGTGCAGGGTTGTAATTCTTCCCGGTAATTTTTTTGTAAGAGGACAGCACCCACAGCCACATCACTCACATCGGCTTGAATGATGAATTACTGTTCGGGGTCAGGGTGCTTGAGAACAGGTTCAGCTGCAAAGAATTCTTTAGTTTCTCGAATGCAGCTTGACACTCTAGGGACCATGGCAATGGCTGACAAGGTCAGGATTCCCCCCCCCCTTTCCCCATTTTCAATAAGTTGGTTATTGGCATGGTTATCTTTGCGAAATTGAAGATAAATTGATGGTAAAAATTAGCAAACCCCAGAAAGCTTTGAAGTTGTTTACGGGTGCGAGGGGGTTGCCATTCTAATACAGCTTTCATTTTTGCAGGATCCATTTCTATCCCCTCATTTGAAATTCGGTACCCTAGATAGTCAAGGTACATCTGGTGAAACTCACATTTAGATAGCTTTGCATACAGTTTAGCCTTCAATAGTTTCCTCAGCACTTTGCGGACCAATTTAATGTGCTCTTCCATAGTCTCAGTGTAAATGAGAATGCCATCAAGATAAACTAAAACCCCCTTATACAGATAATCATGGAGCACCTGGTTGATTAACTGCATAAATACAGCAGGAGCTCCTTGTAGTCCAAAAGGCATCACTTTAAACTGGAAGCTTCTCAGGGCGCAATTGAAGGCGGTTTCCCGAGCCAGATTCTTATCAATGTACTCTTTTAACTCCTTCATCTCTCTGGGCGTCATTGAGTACATTTTTGGCTTTGGGAGCTTGGGTCCGGGTAAGATTTTGATGGCATAGTCCGTAGCCCGATTGGGGGGGAAGACATCGCATTCTTTCTCACTAAACGCCTCGGCTAAATCATGATATTCAGTTGGGACAAGCTGCATTCCTGGCAGCTTTTCTACAACAGCCTTTAGTGTCTCAGGGTGCTCCTCCTGAGCCTCATTTATGGTATAGTCCTTTGTATCACTGGTGGTAGCAGGGGGAAGGGGCCTATCCCCAATCTTAAATTCCTCACTCCATTCTCCCACCAGATGTTTGGGCGCCACTTGTTGAGCCAGGCCAGACCCAGAATCACAGCCTCAGTCATTTTTGGGACCACCACAAAATGGATGATTTCCCAGTGCCGACCCATTTCCAATCATACTGGTTCTGTCAGGTGCGTGGCAGGTGCACCACTGATAAGGGATCCGCCAGCTTGTTCAAATCTCATGGCTAGGGGTAACAGCCTTGCCCGAATCCCCAGCTTGAGCACTGTGGGCAGATTAATTAGGCACCTGGTGCAACCTGAGTCTGTTAACATGTTTAAGTCCATTTGGGCCCTGGTTTTGGGTACTATTATCTTGGTGGGGGTGGCAAAAGGTGGGATCGGTTGACTTACCATTGGCTCCTCCTTGCCTTCCTCATCACTGTCATAAGGTGCTGGCATCTGCAGTGGCTTGGTCCGGGCTTTCACCTCAAGCTCGATGGGGGGGGGAGGTCTTGACGTGCCCAATTTGTCTTCTCTCTTCCTCCTCTGGGAGCTTTTCGTGGCTTTGCGGTGGCAATTGGCGTGCTTCTGGGTTGGGGTTTGGGAGCCAGGCACTCTACAGCACAGTGACCCATTTGACTGCATCGGTAGCACTTAATAGGAGCCCTGGCTGGTGCTTGGGGGACGCTGTTGGCCATAGTGGCCTGGGAACGTCCGCCAAAAGGCGTTTCTCCTGGACGTGCGGTGGCTTGGGCTCGTCTGTGCCTGGCTTTCTGGGGCGGTCCAATTCAATGTCCAGCATCACTGCCTTGCTGTACCACTCACACAATTGGTTGGGAAAGCCCCGATAGATGCAGACTTGGAATAAGTCACGGCCTAGCCTCTGCTTGAAGTAGTTGATCAGTGATCGTTCCAGCCACTGCCCCAGCCAACCAGCAACTCTTCTAAATTCACGAATGTATTCCTTAGCGGGGCAGCCTCTTTGCTTCAGGCGATGGATCTCCTTCTCGGCTAACAGGGTCTGGGATTCATCTTCAAAACTGCCTCTCAGTTTCTCCATGAATAGGTTAGCATTCTGCAGTTCAGGAGCCCCTTCATCATGGAGGTTGGTCACCCAGTTGGCCACTTCCCCCTCCAAATTGGCCGCTACAGCATTCACCATCTGAGCATCATCCAGGTAGGTGTAAACATAGCGATCTAGATGAGCCCACACCTGGTTTAGGAAGGATAGCTTCTTGGGATCCCCATCAGAGGTGGGCTTGATGGGAGGCAGCTCAAACCTTGGCGGGGCCTGCCTGTACCTGCTGCTGGGTTGCCTGTTGGTCCTGGGGACGTGGTCGAACCACTCTCTGGACTTCCTGTGGCTGGGCTCCTGGACTGGTAGCCTGAGGCCGCGGCAGTGGGCTTGGCTGGGATACAGGGCTCGACATCACAGCTGGCTAGGGAATAGGTGAGGCTGCATGAGCTCCCGCAGTCGGGCTGGGACTCTGGCGAGGGGGGGGGAGAGATGGGTAGCCCCTGGCATTCTCCCCCACAGCGCACATATCCTGGGCGATGGGAACCGTCTCTTTTATGTCCAATCTGCTGAACTTCTGCTTCAGCTGCTCAAGTGAGGGGCTGTGGACTGCGGACTGGAACTTCCAGTTTCTGGAGTCGTCCCCTCTGATCAATCCCTTTCCCTTCTGGTATGCCGTGGACAAAAACCCCTTGGGACGGCGGCAACAGGAGTTCCTCTTCAGCAGCTACAGGAGTGCTCCTGTGCTGAGGGGCAGTTTTGGCTTGATAGAGGTCTGCCAGGATTGTAGTTCCCCTCTGCGGTACCAGCTTCCCAGATTGGATCAACTGGGACTTTGGCCGAGCCCCTGCCAGTGACGCCTCCTTGGTGGCTGGAGTGGCTGCTTGCACTTCAACAGCCGGAGTTCCGTTACAGCCAGCAACGGCTCCATTCTTTTCCTCCATCTTCAAATCTTTTCCGAGTCTTCACTGCTCTCTCAAATGATGGGTAGGCGGTCGGGGCCCAGCATCCTGAAAGAAAAAACGAAAGTTTTAGGAGACTTGGTTTAATGTCATGGTTCCAACAGACAAGAGACAAATAAAGCAGAACACCGAGGCTTGAAAATTCCTCAAAGAACATGTTTATTAGTTACAAAGTATTGGCATGGTCAAAAGTGAAACCAAGTCTGAATACACAAGTAACAATTGCCCAATTACAAAGTTTAATATCCCACTCACAAAACTATGCAAGCAACTACGTTCCCCAATATACTCATTTGGCAGGCTTTTTTATGCAACACCCAGTTCCTAGTCACGGGAGCAGTAGATGACCTTGGTTCCCACAGGACAGAAGATTATTCTGACTAACGAAGCACCTGGGCAACCCCCCTCCCTCCGTTCTATGTGGCAACCTAGAATGAGAAGAAAAAGTGGCTGCAGCCATGCTCATTGTAGAGTTGACAACGAGACTGAATGTGCAGAAGAGTCCACTGCAAAACCCCATCGAGAAGAAAGCTATTCTGGATGGATGGAGGAATTGATCGCAGCAGAGACCTTCATGAAATCGAGATGGTCGGAGTCAGGAAGAAAGAGGAGTGGGAAGGAAGAGCCCAACGAGTAACTTTCACCTGGGGCAGCTGGAAAAAGGCTGGAAACGGGAGATAGAACTGCTCTCCGATGAAGAGGAGGAATCTGAAGAAGAAAAGGAATCGACCAACCAAATTCTGAAGCAAACCATGCAATACATGGGGGAGGCCTTTCAGAACTTAAAGACAAAGTCCGGACGGCGCAGGAGTAAAAAGAAGAGAGTAGCTGGAAGAAATCGAGTGCGGTGGAGGTGAGACGGGAGCAACCGAACATGTGGCAGGGGTGACCAACTCCACAGCGATGGCAGCGGCCACCCCAGCAGCCAGCGGATCCCAGGGGGGAACGCCCCCCCAATCCCCAGAGGGAGAGCTCCACCAGAGAACCCAAAGCTGGTTCCTTTGGGTGTGAGATTCGATGGGGACCCCCAACAACTGGGCTTCTTCCTGGCTCCTTACCTACATGCAAGTTTATGGGAGACACCTCCCTAGCGAGGAAGCTAGAGTCAGGGTCGTCACCCTGGCCCTAGACAGGGCTGCAGCTCGATGGATGGTTACCCTGCACAACTGCAATGCGCCAGAGCTCCGAAATTTAAACCGTTTCATGATGGCCCTAAGACGGAGGTTCAAAGACCACCTGGCCGACTGGAAGGCATGGGACTGCATAAAGACCGTGAGGCAGGGACGTTGACAGAAGAATCCCGAGACCTAGCATGCCGTCTCTTTTGGCCTGAAGACATCCTAATCAGCTGCTTCCAAGACGGCCTAAATGATGACCTGTACAATGCATGCGTGGCCAGGGGTGCCCCAGTGCAACTCCGTGACTGGTGCCTTCTGGCCAAAGAGGTGGAAATTGACCAGAACCGCAACCCATACCACTACAGGAAGGCGTGGAAACGTTCCCCATTGGAAAAGAAAGGGGAAGCTGCTAAAGCCTCGGCTGCGCCACCACACTCAACCACTTGCTTTAAATGTGGCAAAGAAGGCCATTGCACCATGGAGTGCTGCAGCAAGACTCCAGCCAAGAGAAGCGAGTGGCAGTCTGGACGAAAATCAACCAAGCCAAGCCAGCACCAGAAAGACATGGCCCTGAGAAGCACGGAGGTCATGGAGTTCCTTCCAAACCAAAAACCAGCGGGTGGAACAAACCAGGGGCACCAGAAAGCAAGTATGATGATGACCTGTTGGTAAGTGGGCCAATCACACCAATGACCATGTCCATAGAACTGTTAATCCCAGGCAAGGAAGAAAAGGTAACCCTGACCGCCCTTTTGGACTCAGGATGCACGAGATGCCTGGTCAGCCCAGCCTTGGTTGGGAAGCTAGGGGTCCAGCTGAGAAGGCTAAAACACCCCATTTCATTCTGTCAACTTGATGGGTCCATTGCAAGGGGTGTTCCGGCCACGTTAGCTACCAAACCCTTGGGGATAAACATGGGAGACCACTCCGAGACTCTAACTTTTATTGTGGCCCCCGGAATAGAATGGCCCCTCATCCTGGAGTTAGCATGGCTGAAAAAATGGAACCCACTAATAGACTGGAGGATGGGGAGGTTGAAATTTCCCAGAGGGATGAAACCCCTACCGGGTGGACAATGCCAACCAGGGAAAGAACGGCCCTGGGAAATAGCAGCCACCTTAAGTGGCGACATCAGGCGGGCCATACCTAGAGAGTATTGGGATCTGGCTGAGGTTTTCAGTGAAAGGAGTTCAGACAAACTGCCGCCTCACAGACCCACAGACTGTGCCATTGAGATCATCCCTGGGGGCGGGGCTACTGTCATGCCTCCGTCTGAGCCTGAATCTGTGGAGGAAAATGAACTGGAATGGGACCCTATGGAGGCCAAGGGAGGGGTGTCTGTGGCTTCAGAGGAATGTGGGGAAGAGCAGGCCAAGGCAGGCCAGGGCCCTTCAGCATTGGAACAGGAGGAACAGGAGAGGCAGAGTTCAGGCAATGAGCAAGGGCCACCCCCACCTGATCCTAAAGCACGGAGAGTGGAGAGAAGGAGGGAACAATGCAGGCAGGCTCAATTACTCAGGAGGAGAGTGTCCCACCCTTCTCTACAAGCAACACCTGGAGATTGAGATTTAAGGAGACGCTGTGGGGAGGGACATTTGTCGGGAACAAACGCTGATTCTTGAAGTGTTGTGTATTGTTGCTGATCTCTTGTTCTGTGACTTCTGTTTGGAAACCTGTAAACTCGAACTATTGGATTGACTGACCACGTTACTTGTATGTTTAAAGACCTTGGACTGTATTTCGGATTCTCTCTTTTGAAAACTGCTCAGGCAAGCTAGGATTCAAACAGACTCGTTAAGTTTATGTTTTCTTCCTTGTTATCTCTATGGCCTTGAGTACTTTCTTATGCTAATCAGAATGTATTTGAACCTACTTTCATCCAGAGATGGCTGAAGGTGTGTGTGTGTGTGTTCTTTTGTTGGAGACTTGCCAGCAAATGTGGAAGCATTTGGGGAAAATTTGGAGCAATAAAAGAACTGTTTGAATTGCCAGCTGACTGCATTGCCTCTGTGCTGTGCCCTGGGTCATCACAGCTACAAAAGCCAAAACTATACTCAATGACCCAGGGAATTAAGTGGATTGCATCAGTTCATCAATAAAAACCTAGCCCGGGGGTTCATACAACTGGCCAGACCCTGCTTGGCTGCTCCCGTGCTGTTCAGGGAGAAGAAGGGTCTCTTCATCTCTGCGTGAACTATAGAGGCTTGAACGTGGTGTGCATAGAAAATGTATACACCCTGCCCCTCATAAAGGACATGCTGGCCCACCTATCGAAAGGAAAAATCTTTTCCAAATTAGACCTGCGAGAGGCGTACTATAGAGTGAGAATCAAGGAAAGGGACAAGTGAGAAACCAGTTTTAACTGCCCCCTTGGCTATTTCCAATTTAAAGTGCTCCCCTTTGGTTTGCAAGGGGCCCCAGTAGTGTTCATGTAACTAATCAATGAGGTGCTCCATGAGCATCTGTATAAGGGAGTTTTGGTGTACCTGGACAATATCTTAATTTACACTGTAACAAAAGTGGAACATGTGAGATTAGTCAGAGCCATCCTCAATAAACTCTGAGCGGCTAAACTATATGCAAAGCTGTTGAAATGTAAATTCCACAAGGAGAAAATTGACTATCTGGGCTACTGAATCTCGCATGATGGAGTGGAGATGGACCCAAAAAAGGTGTGTGCCATCCTGGAATGGGCGGCCCCCCGCACCAGGAGCAGATACAAAGCTTTGGGGGGGGGGGTTGCGAACTTCTATCGACAGTTCATCCCCTCATTTGCCCAGATTGCCTTGCCTATCACAAACCTGTTAAAAACCAGGCTTCCAGTTCCTGCAAGCAGGGCAATCAGCTGAGAGATTGGGGATGCCGAGCTCTTCAGCTGAGTTTCTTCCTGTTTGGGGACCCTAAATGGGCCAGACGTCACCCCGGAGAGGTGGCTATGAAGGAAGGTAGTCCCAGGGACCTAGGAGAGACGGCGGTCTCCCCGATTGGTCCAGGAGAAGCCTCCCAGAAACCAACAGGAGAAAGGCTAGCTAACTCCATTGTCTAGTCCCAGCTGCAAGCAACAGAAGTCAAAAAGCTCTACTTAAGCTGATTGTGAACAGTGCGTTTGAAGCTGGGTAAGAACTAATTTTCTCTATCCTACTTATTTTCCTGAAAAAGAGAACTCCCAAGAAGCAAAAATACCTCCGAGAGTGAAAAAGGGAGGGATTTACCCCCCCCTTTTGGCTATTGGAAGCGGTGAATCTAACTCTTTAAGGAGGAAAAAGACTAGAAAGAACTGAAAAATGATCCAACGCTGACACCTACTGGTGGATGAGGACTATAAAATCTCTGCCTGTGGCCTTCAAAGTCTTAATAAACACAGCTGCTAAGATAAAGTGATATTTACAGAAACAATGGATATTTTAGAAGAGGAAATATATGATAAGCTGCAATCCATTCAAAGGACAATGATTTCAAACTACAAAGAAATACAAAATAACTTTGAAAGTATAAATCAAAGGGTCTTCAGATGTGGCCCTTTGTGACTTTTGGACTTCGACTCCCAGAATCTCTCAGCCAGTGTATGTTGACAGTATGATTGACTGTTTTTAATTTTCTTTTTAGTTTTATTGTATTAGGGTGTGTACGGGTGTGAGTGATGGAGCTGGGAATGAGAACTGGTGCCCCCTCTGCTGAGTGTGTAAACAGAAGTGGGGGGGGGGCGGATGTACTTCCCGGCTCGATATGAATGTGAGATGTGGACTGCCGGGAGGGGGGGGGACGGTGGGAGGGAGACCTGCGGGGTGGGTGGGGAGTTTTTGGGGGTGGAGGTGGGCCGGAACATCCCGGTTATCGTAGGGAGAGGTAGATATGGCGGGAGCCAAGGGGTGGGCCATCTTCGGGGAACAAGGACTTGCTGCATTAAAGCGATTACTTGTTCCGGCCCCTTGGACTCTTCTCCAATACCTGGAGAGGGGGGTGTTCAGGACCCTGGCCTCAGGTTGCTGCTTCTTAATGCCAGGTCGGTTATTAATAAAGCTCCCCTCATCCGGGACTTGATACTAGATGAGGAGGCTGACCTGGCATGTATTACTGAGACCTGGCTGGGCCAAGAGGGAGGTGTTCCTCTCTCAGAGATGTGCCCAGACGGGTTTCAGATAATGCACCAACCGCGATTCCAGGGAAGGGGTGGGGGAGTGGCGATTCTTGTCACTATAAGGTCAGCAGGGGAGTTCTTAGATATGATTAGGACCCTAAGGATAGAGGATGATGAGCTAATGGTGTCATTTGACGTCGTGTTGCTCTTCACCTCTATCCCACAGGATCTCTCGGTCACGGTAATAAAGGACCGCTTGAACCAGAAGGGCCTGGGGCAACAACTACAGGACTCCCTCCGAGTTAACGATCTAGTGGACCTTTTAGAGGTGTGCTTAAAAACCTTTTTTACATTTCAAGATACCATGTATGAACAGGTCAAAGGAACACCCATGGGGTCCCCAATCTCTAGCGTCATAGCGGAGGCTGTGCTGCAACAACTAGAGCACGTAGCGATGGCCCAATACCAACCTAAATTCTGGGCCTGCTACGTTGATGACACATTCGTGGTCATCAAAAGGGAACATAAAGCTAACTTTGTGGGCATATTCAACTCGGTATACCCTGACATTCAGTTCACGGAGGAGGAGGAGAACCAGGGGAGACTGGCGTTCTTGGACGTAATGGTCCACCGCCAGCCAGATGGGACCCTGAGCATGAGGGTATACCGAAAGCCTATGCATACAGATAGAATTCTGCATTATGCTAGTAACCATCCTATGACCCACAAAGTTAGCTGTATAAGAACGCTATTTAGACGAATAGACTCCCATTGCAGCACAGCCAAAGCTGAAAGGGAAGAAAGAAACCATCTCTTCCAAATATGCAGACGCAATGGTTACCCTACCAGGTTCATCAGACGCTGTAGTATACCACCCAAACCCCGGATGAGCCCAGATATGGAGGAACTCCCGCCACAGATAACCCATGTCACCCTCCCTTACATCAGCAATGTTTCAGAAGTGACAGCCAGGTTGTTAGCCCCCCATAAAGTGAGGGTGGCTCACAGACCTGATCAAACTTTAAGATCCAAAGTGATGCACCCAAAGGACCCGCTCCCCAACACTGAAAAATCGGCAATCATATATAAAATCAACTGCAAAGATTGCCCTGTCAATTATGTTGGAGAGACTTCAAAAAGAATGAAGACTAGGGCCCATGAGCATAAATTAGCGGTAAAAAGGGGGGAACAGCACTCCCAAGTATGGACGCACATGGCGGATTCTGGACATTGCTTTGACTTTGATAATGTATGCATCCTGTCCAGTGACAACACGAAAGAGGGCCGGTTACTAAAAGAGGCATGGCTCTCTGACAGGGACTCTGTCAACTGGCACATTGACTTGTGCCCGGCACATCTCACCTTAAGAGCATGGAGCACGCGAGATCGCCCACCCCTAAGGAGACACCCTGCAACAGTACCACGTAACCCTAGGGAAGAAGTTATGGAGGGGATGAATTTTTGCCCCCCACAACAACAGCAACGGCCCATGGACATTCAGGAGAATAATCAACGATCGAGGGACTCCTCCCCCCCCTGCTCCAGGACCATGCACACGCTCCCGGACAGTGAGAGAACGGTTGCATGATGAGAAGGAGGCAATTAGCCAACAAACAATCATTCCCGACCCCCCGAAACCCAAAACAGCGATGATCCAGCAACATCGAGAAAGAAGGAGGATGGGACCGGCTTGCCCTGTGATGACAGTCCATCAACGGAAACAACAGAGCGCCAATCGGAACGCCCGAGAGGATATAGAGATCGAGAGCAGTGTGAATGGGGGGGAAATGCAAATAAGGGTAGAACGTGATAGAAACTGTAAAAAAGATCATTGTGTTGATGGAGGGAGGGACATAAAGGAACCAGGCATACGTATTCAAAAAAGGAGGGCACACAAGGACTTGTATGAGGAGGAAGGAGATATTTGAGGGATTCAATCTGACGTGGAGTCCGAGAACATTGATAATGGGGTGAAAGAGCAAGTAGATGTCAGATGGAATGGCAACAATAGAAACGGAGATTATGCAGCCAAAGGGAGGGAAATGGAAAGCAAGGGATGGGGAGAAAGGCTGAGAGTGCGCCCCCATAGAATGAGGGATGATAATTGGGGAGCAAGTAAAGATCAGAAGAAGGAGGAAGGTAGGAGACGCGGAGGTGTGAAGAGGGAACAACTTAGAGATACGAACGACCAAAGAAGGGGAGGAGAGAACCTCCCTAATCTAAGACAGTGGGAGGTAGAGGGGAACAATGACACACCCACAAGCAGTAAAAGCAAGAAAAGAGGAGTCATCAGCATGGAAGCCATAATTAAAAAGCAGTTAAATCAATTAGGACCTATGACAAGATCTAGGAGCCGTGTGCAAATGACGGCTCACCTATAAAGGCACTCTCCCATAGACCAGCATTAACCCTGACGATGTCAGAAGTATCTGACGAAAGCTTGGTGATCAGTGATGGTATTAAACTTTTATAGTTTATTATATTCCTGGTGTTCACGTTTTATTGGTAATTGACTATGGATTCACCAAGGAATCACGTTTTTATTTTCACTATTCTTATTAATATATACACACACACACACACACACACACACACACACACACACACACACATATATATATGTAGGTCTTTGGTTATTCGGGTTTTCTCCCGCGTCAAATTGGAAGTGTCTTGGCGACGTTTCAACGAAGTATCATTCATCATCTACAGGCTGGTGTTTTTGGCTTCGTGCTTCTAGGAGCAATGTGTGATTGTAGCTGTTTCTTCCTTTTAACTGCCAGTGGGGGAATGAACTGATTGGATGAGAGCTTGGCTGTGTTCTGATTGGATGGAGGTGTGTTCTGATTGGTTAGGACCTTGGCTGTGCTCTGATTGGGTGGGGGGGTTGGCTGTGCTCTGATTGGGTGGAGGAGTGTTCTGTTTGGGTGGGGTTTTTGTTGTGCTCAGGTTAGTCTGAGTTGCAGGGGGATGTGAGATGGTGAGCTGCATAGCTATTGTTTGGCTTCGTGTTCATGGTCATGCCTCATCTTCATGGTGGGTGTCAGTTTGCTTCATGTATGGATTGGAGGGGTTTAAAGTGGCTAATGATGCAGCTGTGGTCTGGCTTCTGGTTTGTGGTCATGCCTCATCATCGGTGTGGGTTTGGGTTTGCTTTTTGCGTGGACGTGTGGTGGTGACATCCTGTGTGGCTTTTGTGAGTGTGGGTCTGGTGTCATTCTTTGAGCGCCCTCTCCCCTGCAAAGAGGAGGCAGGGGGGCTTGGCGGTTTCCCCCGGAGTGGCCCACGGGCAGCAGCCTCCGCCGACACCAACCCCAGCGAGGGACCAGCCGGCGCCGGGCTTACCCGAAAGCAGCCTCGCCGGACGGGACAGCGTGCGGTGGAGGAGCTGCGCCCGCTTCGCCCTGCAGTCTCCAGGCCTTTAATCCAGTTCGGCTCTGCCTTGGACGCCGAAACTCCAGGCTGAGGAGCCGAACTTCGCCTGGGTGCAACGGCCGCTTCTGTTCGTCTCTGAAGACTGAGAGTCCCCAAGCCCAGCGCGGGGCGGGCGCGGCTTCTTTCCACCGACAGAGGCCCGTTCGCGCCCTTCTCGTGGAGCCCGCGGCAGCTTGCAAAGGTTGAAGGACGAAGGAAAGCGCCAAGGCCGACGCCGCCATTGCTGCGCCGGAGCTGAAGATAGGCGGGGACTAGAGCCGGGCTAGCGGCGGCGTTCGGGCCTATCAACGAGTTTGGAAAAGAGGCTGGGCTCGGGCAAGGCAGGCGACGGAGATGCCGGGTAGTTTCCCGGGCGGAGGAAAATTTCTCAACCTTCGCCAGGGAGAAGTGCAGGACATGCCTCGTCCGGGGCTTTTCCAGCTGCCGCTGCCTCGCCTTACCCTGCTGCCCCGCCTTACCCTGCCTTACCCTGCCCGCCTTATCCCGCCTTACCCTGCCCAGCCCAGCGTTCTTACCCTCATGGCTTCTTTTCCACTGAAGCTTGGTCTGGTTAGCCAGTTTTCTAACTGGGTTTGTGTAGGGCTTTCGTCTTTCGCCTCGGCCGCTTTGCTGTGCCTGGAGGCCGCCACCGCCTCGTCCCCACTGCCCGGCATATCCCGCGTCCCGCATGGCAGCGACCCACAGCCTGACTTTCTGCCGCTGGAGAGTGTCGGCCTGCTCCACCAGCAGCCACACACCCCCCCCCCCGTGGCGGCAGGCCTCGCCGCAGCAGCCCGCCTGGGCAACCCGGCCCGGCGCTCAGCCAACCTTCGCTGCCCCGTGTGTGGCTTCCTTTTCCTTCTCCGCTATCATCGCCGCCACCGCCTCGTCGTTTTCCTCAGGTTCCGTGGCGGGGCCTTCTCCAGTGATCTGGGTCCCCCGCGTGACTTCGCCCGTTGCCTTGGCAGCAATTGCCGCCGTTGCGGTGACGGCCAGTAACAACTTGGAGAAGTTGACCCAGCTCTTTGAGGAGCATAAGGCCAAGTACGGTCTGCCCCAAGACAAGTACTTAATGATCATCTAGCCGGCCACATTGGACCAGCCTGGGACACAGAGGGGCAATACTATTTTTTTTTAGAGAATGTTTGCTGTGGGTGTGAGTATGCATGTAGATGAATGGTGGCCCTGTTATATATAAATTTATTATTGTATTTAGGGTGTATGAATGCGGAAATTTTTTACTTTTTATGTATATAAATTGAGTGTGAATGTGTATTGAGTGTTTGGGGTATGAGAATGGTGGAGTCGGGGGTGGAGCCTGGTACCCCCTCTGCTGAGTGCAATAGCAAAAGTAGGGGGGGGCAGGACTTACCCTTGGGCTTGGTTTGTATGGAAAGCGAGTCCGGTCAGGAAGGGAGAAGGCTGGTGAGGGTGGAGGTATTCCGGGGAGGGGAGAAGGTCGGAGCATCCCGGTCATGACTGGGATGGGCAGATATGGAGGGAGCCGAGGGGCAGGCCATCTTTGGGGAACGAGGACTCGCTATGTTAGAGCGATTCCTTGTTCCGGCCCCTCAAAAGGCTCATCCTGTAGTACTGGTGACAGGGGAGTACAGGGCCCTGATTGCAGGCTGCTGTTGCTTAATGCCAGGTCCGTTGTCAGCAAAGCCCCCCTTGTCCGTGATTTAATATTGGACAGCGGGGTGGACCTGGCATGTATAACCGAAACCTGGCTGGGCCCTGAGGGGGGTGTTTCCCTCTCGGAGATGTGCCCGGACGGGTTTGTGGTGCTTCATCAGCCTCGACATCAGGGCAGGGGTGGGGGAGTGGCAGTCATCGCTCGGAAGTCCTTGAGCCCTCGTGGGATTCCTGCCCCGGAGGTTGTTGGGTGTGAGTCCCTCCTATTGAAGTTGGGTTCACGGGTTCAGTTGGGCTTGCTGCTGACGTACCTACCTCCCAGCTGCGTTGCAACAGCCCTGCCTGCGTTGCTGGAGTCAGTAGCCGGGTTGGCGGTGGAGTTCCCCAGACTTATAGTACTGGGGGACTTTAATCTGCCATCACTCGGCGATCGCTCAGAGGCGGCGCAGGAGTTCATGGCTTCCATGGCAACCATGGACCTGACCCAGGTAATTCAGGACCCAACTCATAGGGGTGGTCACACACTCGACCTTGTGTTTCTCTCGGGGCAATGGAGACATGATCTGGAATTAAGGGGAATAGAGATCTCGCCCTTGTCATGGACAGATCATTTCCTATTGAGGCTGGACTTCAGAGCATCACTCCCCCATCGCAGGGAGAGGGAGCCGACTAGGTGGTTCCGCCCCAGGCGCCTAATGGACCCAGATCGGTTCCAGGAGGAGCTTGGGGAAATACCTGACTCCCTTGTCCACAACTCGTCCGGGTCCCTGGTTGCGGCCTGGAATGAGGCGGCGTCCGGGGCCCTGGATCGAATTGCACCTTTGCGACCTCTCTGTGGTGGTGGTCCCCGGAGGGCCCCTTGGTTTACCGAGGAGCTCCGGGAGATGAAGCGCCACAAGAGACGTCTAGAGCGACGTTGGAGGGCCAGTAACTCTGAATCTGACCGATCACTATTAAGAGCCTATCTTAGGACTTATTTAGTGGCGATAAGGGCGGCAAAGCGTGTTCACTTTTCCGCACTTATTGCGTCCGCAGAATCTCGCCCGGCCGCCTTGTTTAGGGTGACCCGCTCCCTTCTTAAAGTGGAGGAGGCGGAGGAACCCTTGCAGGGGAGAGCAGAGGAGTTTGTTCAGTTTCTGTCGGACAAAATCGCTCAGATTCAGAGGGACCTGGACTCTGACTGGGCAGTGCCAGCCAAGTTGCCAGGGGCTGGTCTTAGTCATATTATCTGGAGCAAGTTTGAGCCTGTGACCCCTGATGAAGTGGACAAGGCCGTGAGGGCAATGAATGCCGCCACCTGTTTATTGGACCCGTGCCCCTCCTGGCTGGTTTCTGCCAGTAGGGAGGTGACACGAGGCTGGCTCCAGGCGATAATCAACGCCTCCTTGATGGAGGGGTCTTTCCCGCAACCTTTAAAGGAAGCGGTGGTGAGGCCCCTCCTCAAGAAGCCTTCCCTGGACCCAGCTGTTTTGAAGAACTTTCGTCCCGTCTCCAACCTCCCCTTTGTGGGGAAGGTTGTAGAGAAGGTGGTGGCGTCTCAACTCTTGCGATCCTTGGAGGAAACCAATTATCTGGACCCTTTTCAATCTGGTTTCAGGCCCGGCTACAGCACTGAGACTGCTTTGGTCGCACTGACCGATGACCTCTGGCGAGCCCGGGATAGGGGTTATTCCTCTATCCTGGTGCTTCTTGACCTCTCAGCGGCTTTCGATACCATCGACCATGGTATCCTTCTGCGTCATCTCGGAGAGGTGGGGGTGGGCGGCACCGTATTACGGTGGTTCTCCTCCTACCTCTCTGACAGGTCGCAGTCGGTGTTGGCGGGCGGACAGAGATTGACCCCTAGGCGCCTCGATTATGGGGTGCCTCAGGGCTCGGTCCTGTCCCCCCTCCTTTTTAACATCTACATGAAACCGCTGGGTGAGATCATTCGGCGACACGGGGTGAGGTATCATCAGTATGCGGATGATACCCAATTGTATATCTCCACCCCATGTCCTTTTAGTGAAGCAGTTGACATGATGTGCCAGTGCCTGGAAGATGTGAGGGTCTGGATGGGGGTGAACAGGCTTAGACTCAACCCTGACAAGACCGAGTGGCTCTGGGTCTTGCCTCCCAAAGGCCAACTGGATGGTCCATCTTTAGTCCTGAGGGGGGCAAATTTACCTCCCTCAGTGCAGGCACGCAACTTGGGTGTCCTCCTGGACTCACAGCTAAATTTGGAACAACATCTATCGGCTGTGGCCAGGGGGACCTTTGCACAGGTTCGCCTAGTGCACCAGTTGCGGCCTTATTTGGACCGGGAGGCTTTACTCACAGTCACTCATGCCCTTGTCACCTCAAGACTGGATTACTGTAACGCGCTCTACATGGGGCTACCCTTGAAGGGCGTTCGGAGACTGCAGTTGGTTCAGAACGCAGCCGCGAGAGCGATTGTGGGCGCGCCAAGGTACGCCCACGTGTCACCTATCCTCCGCGAGCTGCACTGGCTTCCTGTGGGTCTCCGGATGCAATTCAAGGTGTTGGTTATCACCTTCAAAGCCCTTCATGGCATAGGGCCAGGTTACTTACAGGACCGCATTCTGCCGCACAGCTCCCAGAGACCGGTGAGGTCCCATAGATTGGGCCTCCTTCAGGTCCCGTCGGCCAGACAATGTCAGCTGGCGGGCCCTCGGGGAAGGGCCTTTTCTGTGATGGCTCCGACCTGGTGGAATCAACTTTCCCCCGAGGTTCGAACTACTCCCACCCTGCCGGCCTTTAAGAAAGCCGTTAAAACTCTCCTGTTCCGGCAGGCCTGGGGCTGATGTCCCCGGGGGGCCGGGATATGATCGGACTCACGGTATGACTGGATTATTTTATTCTTTTATGACTGTTTTTAACCTTGTACGCCGCCCTGAGTCCTTTGGGATTGGGCGGCATATAAATATTTGTAAATAAATAAATAAATAAATTCTTTGTGTTAGGGACTCGTTTGTCAATAAGGGCGGGTTTCCAAATGGCTGGTAGGCGGGAGGTATCATCTCGTTTGTTCATGCTGTGTGGGCGTTTTTCTATCTCGATGGCTTCTCTGATTATTCTGTTATCAAAGTGTTCAGTTTTGGCGATAGTTCTGGTCTTTTTAAAGTCAATTTCATGTCCTGTGATTTTAAGGTGTTGGACCAGGGAAGAAGTTGGTTCCTCTTTTTTGACTGAGTTCTTATGTTCTTTAATGCGTGCACTTATTCTTCTGTTGGTTTGTCCAATGTATGTGGTGGGATAAGCGGTGCATGGGATTTCGTATACTCCTTGATTTTCTAATTCTAGCCAAGGTCCTAACCAATCAGAACACACCTCCATCCAATCAGAACACAGCCAAGCTCTCATCCAATCAGTTCATACCCCCACTGGCAGTTAAAAGGAAGAAACAGCTACAATCACACATTGCTCCTAGAAGCACGAAGCCGAAAACACCAGCCTGAAGATGATGAATGAGACTTTGATGAAACGTCGCCAAGACACTTCCAATTTTACGCGGGAGAAAACCCGAACAACCAAAGACCTACATATATATATATATATATATATATATATATATATATATATATATATATATATATATATATATATATATATATATATATATATATATATATATATATATATATATGCTTTGAATCAGAGTTAAGGGATTAGATGACTAGACCTATTGAATAGAATGTCTAAAGATTAAATATATTCTTAAGTATGATTAAAAAGAATAAGAAATTTGAGAAAATAAATACATATTAACCTAGGAGGGATATATATTCTAAGTAGTATGTTATTT
The DNA here is from genome assembly GCA_039797435.1 of Crotalus adamanteus. Lineage (NCBI taxonomy): Eukaryota > Metazoa > Chordata > Lepidosauria > Squamata > Viperidae > Crotalus > Crotalus adamanteus. The sequence goes on along the minus strand of CM077935.1, from coordinate 114,553 downwards.
CTTATGTTCCGTTACTCTTGCTTTCTTCTCTCCTTTTTTATTTTTTATTTCTTTTTCGTTCTTCTTCTTTTCCCCCTTTTTTTAACTCTTTTATCCATTACTTAAGAAACGTAAAAATGTGAGATGGCTTATATGGAAAAAATAGAATTAAGTCTGTCAATGTAAATGTAACTAATCACTGAGAAAACCTTTACCAGTAAGAATATTTAGAATTTGGCAGGAGAAATAAACTAAAATAAGGATTGTAACAGGATTGAGGATAAGGCAATCTAAATGACTGAAAAGAAAAGAAATGTACTAATATGATGATGATTTTTTAGGAATATTGGAAAAAATATATACCAAATTGTCATTTATTAAAACAATAAGAATTGTATTAACTCAATGTTCGCAAAAAAGGATGTTTTGGGGAAAGAGGAAATCAACTAAAATTAATATATAGAATACAGACTATAGAAATCAATTGTTAAGGAGTGTCTTTACAAATGTAACCCAGACAACACACTGTTTACCAATTATTGAGTGACTTATGCTTGTAAAAAAATTAATAAAAATATATTTTAAAAAAACCTGTTAAAAACCAAGGGGGTGGATAAGCCAAAACCTAGCCAACCCTTAAAATGGACTATGGAGTGCCAAGCAGCTTTTGAAAAATTAAAGAGACTTTTTTCAGCAGAGCCAGTTTTAAAACACCCGGACTTCCGGTGGATCTGCGCGCGCGATGGCGGCTACTTTCTAGCCGTCCTCCTGGGTAAGTGTTTGAATCGCTATGAACAGCGGACATCAGCTGTTCAGCGGTTCAAAAACCCCCTCCCGGGCAAAGGGGGGGGTAGAGAGTTGTCTGAATAGTGGTAGAGCCTCTTATGCTCCCCCAAAGTTTTTTTTGGGGGGGCGAAAGGAGTGCTCCCACGGAGTTCAGACTGTCTCCGCTTCCCAGCTGCTTTTGTCCCTAGGGACAAAACAAGCCGCTGCAACCACCTCCGCGATTAAAGTTAACTGGTGAGTTTTCTTTAGAAGCGGACAGAGCTGAGTAGAGGATTTAGTTTTTGCTTTCTTTGATTTTATTTGGATTTTAAGTCTAAAGATTTATTTTTACTTTTATATTCCCTCTTTTTATCTTTTTTTTTTTTTCCCTTTGTTGAAAGGGAAAGTAAAATGGCGATCGGCAAGCCTCTCAGGGTTTTTTTTTTCGGAAGGTAGAATGGTGACCGGCAGGCTTCTTGGTGTTTCTTTTTTCCCTTTTTCTTTTTCCCTTTTTTGTTTTTTTTAATGATTGGAATGGAGTGTTAGTATTATTATTTTTGTTTAATTTTTTTGTTTTTTGTATTTTTTGTATTTTTAAAAAAATGGAATGGATTTTTTCTATTTAATTATTTTTTCTTCTTTCTTTTTTTTCTTTTTTTTTGAACCCCTTTCTCTTTACTATAATGATCTCCTTTTGAAGGATATTTTTTTTTTATTTTATGGAGTTAATTTCTTTTTTTTTTCCTCTGCTTAATTTTTGCAATTTCCAAGAAGGAGTAAAGATTTTTTTAAGATGGCTCCAAAGCGTCCAGTAATCCCTACAGCTCCTAAAGTGGCTTCTTCTTCGGTGTTATCATCAGTGCAACAACCTAAATTAATAGCTTCACCTTCTTCCTTGGCACAGTCAACAATGGTGAAGGATTTGCAAGATATGATGGGAGACGTTGTACTTCAAATTAGGGGAGAAATGAAAGAGATTTTAGAGGAAAACAATAAGACTTTGAGGCAAGAGATAGTTTTGGCTTTAAAAGGTGTTGCCTCTGTTCTTGAAAAGTTGAATTCTCGTGTAGAAGAGGTAGTAGAAAAAGTGGAATTGATGGAGGGAAAATTTGAAAGTATGGAAAAAGAGATGAAAAATTTTCAAGATGAAATTCTTATGCTTCAATATAAACAAATGGAATATGCCTTAAGAATCAGAGGTTTGGGTGAGTCTGTGCAAGGAGATCTGAGAGAGATGGTTGCAAAGGACCTTGCTGTGATTTTGAATAGAGAAAAAGAGGAAATACTTAGTGAAATGGAACAGACATTTAGAGTTAACTCTGTGGTGGCAGAGCAAAAGAATTTGCCAAGAGATGTGGTAATTTACTTTGGGAAAAGATCTCTGCGCAATGAAATTATACAAGCTTTTTATAAGAAGAGGTTTCAAATTGCTTCACAAGATGTTATAATTTTAAAGGAGATCCCATCTAAAATTTTAAGAAGAAGAAAGGAGTTTGCTTTTTTAGCAGACGAACTTAAAAAGAGACAAATTTTGTTTAGATGGGACGTTCCGACTGGAATGGTGGTGAGTTACCTGGGGATACGTTATAGTCTTAATACTGTTTCTAAAGCAAAAGACTTTTATACTTCGGTTCTGGGGGTATGCTCATCGCCATCTACCATGTTCAAAGCTTTGGAAGATAAAAAGGCAGAATTGCAGTCTGAAGTGCTTACACTTATGAAAATTGGGAAACTTCAGTTTGAGGGGCCTCAACAAGTAGAGATGGAGGAGCAGAAGACAACCTGTGTAACATACAATTGTAAAGAAAAGGATCAACAGAAGAAGGTCAAGGAAGTTTCACAAGTATTGGTTCCTGAATCTGCGGGAGAAGCAGGATTTATAAACTCTTTGGAGCAACCTTTAAGGGCAGAATTGCAGTGTGAAGAGCCTATATTAATTAAAAAGGGGAAATTTCAGTCTGAGGGGCCTCAACAAGTCGAGATGAAAGAGCAGAGGACAACTCGTGCAACATATAAACGTAAAGAGAAAGACCAACAGAAGAAGGAGGTTAAGGAAGCTTCACAGCTATTGGTTCCTGAGCTTGTGGGAGAACCAGGACTTACAAATTTTTTGGAGCTATCTTCAAGGGCAGATTTTAAAGCATTTTTTTCGAGGTTTATGGACAAGAGAGATTGATAAGGATTGTGTTTATAGTGGATGGAACTGGCTATTGGAGAGAAGATTATGGAGATCGAATGAATTTTAGATAACAAGTTTAAGTTTAAGTACTTAGTTTAAGTACTCAGAAGACTATTGAATTGTGGGAGAAGTAAGATTTACAAACTTTTTGGAATTACCTTTAAGAGATTTATGGACAAGAGAAGGAATGTGTTTATTGTGGAGGAATTTGTTATTGGTAAAGATTTAAACAGGTATAAGGGAATTTTAATGTTTTAAGTAATGTTTAAATATGTGTTTTGGGGTAATAATATAAGTATGATATGAAAAGGTTTAGAGTATATTATAAAATGATGGACAATGGTTTAGAGTATATTATAGTTTGTTTAAAGATTGGTTTAAGAGAAGTTAATTTGTTGAATTAAACGTATTTAGATTTGTTTAGGATTTATATGTTTTTTAAGTCCTTTTTTTATTGATAGGAGAGAAGATCATGGAGATTGAATGAAAATTTTAGATAAGAAGTTTAAATATAAGTATTTAGTTTAATTATTTAAATGGGTATCCAGTTTTGATGGTATAATGAATGTTTATATGCTTATTTTTGTGTTCTAGAGTAAAGAAAGAGGGAGATTAGATTTTATATTGTAGGTATAGATATTTAAAGAAAGTAATGTTTAAATTTGTGTTTTGGGGATTCTTTTTTTTTTTTTTTTTTTATTGAAATTTTTCAAAAATTTTACAAATAAACTTCCCCCCCCCTCCCAAACCACCCCACCCTCCCCCCCCCCCGACTTCCCAGAACTGAATATAGGATTATTTAACAAATTTTTAAAAAATAACGTTTACAATTTATAAAATAATTAATAAAAATAATAAAAGTCATAATAATAATATATATAATAATATATATAATAATAATATGCATAACATAAGCTTTAAAATGAATAATATATACTAAGAAAGAAAAAAAAAGGGAAAAGAAAAGAGAGAGAGAAAGAAAAAAGAAAAAAGTAGACGAAAAATAAAACATATATATATATAAAAAATATATATATATATATATATAAGTAATAATACATAAAGAGAAAAGGAAGAAAGAAAGAAAGAAAAAACAATCATTACAAATTATAAAAAAGCTAAATGATATTTTTCCATATCCAAATTATATTGTATAAAATTTATCCATTTTTCCCATACTGCAAAGAATTTCTCTTGAGATTGCTCCTTTAAAAAAGCCGAAATCTTTGCCATTTCTGCCAGATACGAAACTTTGTGAAACCACTCTTGCAAAGTAGGCAAGGATTCCTTCTTCCAATATTGTCCTATTAACAGCCTAGCGGCTGTAATCAAATTTAACATCAATATAACCTCCTTAGCATCGCAATCAGTAACAATACCTAATAAAAATAATTGCGGAGTAAATTTTACTCTCCGTTTAAAAATTCTTTGAATATTCCACCATATCTTAATCCAAAAAGCTTTTATATGCTTACACGTCCACCAAATATGATAATAAGTAGCATCCAAATGTCCACATCTCCAGCATTTCGGCTGCAGATTAGGGTACATAATGGACATTTTCTTTGGATCATGGTGCCATCTATAAAACATCTTATAAAAATTCTCTCTTAAATTTTGCGCTTGTGTGAATTTAACATTTCTTATCCAAATAAGTTCCCAGGTATCCATTGAAATAGTTTCACCAATATTCTGTGCCCATTTAATCATACAATCTTTAACTAATTCAGGTTCTGAGTCCAATTCCACTAAAACCCCATAAACTCTCTTAATATGGGTTGGCCTTTGATCTCTTACTTGTTTTAAAAGAACTTCATCTTCTCTGAGCCAGCCCATTTTACAATCCATCTTCCATCTGTCCACTATTTGTCTGTATTGGAACCATGAATAAGTTAAATTTTCATATGTTAATTCTTCCAAAGATTTTAACTGCCAATCTTGGCCATCCCATCTAAGTAACTGTGCATAAGAGACCATATCCATATTAACCCCTTTCCTTATACCTTCTATGGCATGCCGAGGTATAGCCCATAATGGTATTTTGGAGTCACCTTTATAATACTTTCTCCACACTCTAAGCAAAGAAATTCTTATAATATGAGACTTAAAAACCCAGTCCACTTTTTTATTAAATATTAAATAGGCATGCCATCCAAAAAGTAAGTCCCAACCTTCCAAATGAAGTATTTCTATATTTGTTAAATTCACCCAGTCGCTAATCAATGTTAATACTACAGCATCATAATACAATTTCATATTTGGTACCTTGAGTCCACCTCTCTCACGAAAATCTTGCATTATTTTAAGTTTCACCCTTGGTTTTTTCCCTGCCCAAACAAATTTATTAATACCTTTTTGCCATTCATCTAAATTACGTTCATTCTTTAAAATAGGTAACATTTGAAACAAAAAAATAAACTTTGGCAGGACATTCATTTTGATAACTGCAATTCTACCCATAAGGGATAACTGTAGATTGTTCCAGTTTTTAAAATCCTTCTGTACCTCCATCCACAGCTTTTCATAATTATTTTTATACAGTTTTACATTGGAAACAGATAATATGACCCCCAAATATTTTACCTTATCAACAATTTCAAAATCTGTTAAGTTGACTAAAACCTGTTTATCACCATTAGTCATATTTTTAGCTAATATTTTGGTCTTATTGTTATTAATTTTAAAACCAGAAACACGTCCATATTGTTGAATCAATTGTAATAATTTTACCACCGAACAGGTAGGTTGAGACAAAGTAACAACCAAGTCATCTGCGAAGGCTCTTAATTTATATTCTTTTTTATTAATTTCTATTCCTTTTATTTCTTGAGACTCCCGAATTTTAATCAACAAAATTTCCAATGTTAAAACAAACAATAACGGAGATAACGGGCATCCCTGTCTTGTTCCTTTTTCTATTACAAAAGCCTCTGACAAACCCCCATTTACAATAAGTTGAGCAGTCTGTTTTTGATATATATTAGATAATACTTGTAATATATTTTGTCCAAAATTCATCTCCTTAATTAAACATAACATAAACTGCCAATTCACTTGGTCAAAGGCTTTTTCAGCATCCAAAAATATCAGGCCTGCAGAGACTTGGTTATTCTTTTCTAAATACTCTAATAAGTTAATAATTTGTCTAACATTATTTTTCATATACCTTCCAGTTATAAAACCCGATTGATCCTTATGTATAAACTGCTGCAAGATCCCCATAAACCTATTAGCTAAAATTTTTGCAAAAATTTTATAATCCACATTTAAAAGAGATATAGGCCTGTAATTTTTAGGCAATGTAAGATCTTGATTATCTTTTGGAATCAATGATATGAATGCATTACGCCAAGATGGAGGGATCTCTAAACCCTGTAATAAGTTATTAAACAATTCACACAATGGTTGGATCATCTCTTCTACTAAAGTTTTATAATAAATAGATGTCAACCCATCCGTACCCGGCGCTTTACCCAATTTCAATTGTTTAATAGCTGTAACAATTTCTTCTTTAGTGATTAAGCCATTAATCTCTTTTTCCTGATCTTCTGTTAATTTAGGAAAGTTAACTTTACCTAAATAATTGTTTATGTCTATAATTTGAATATTAGCACTCTTGTATAATTTTTGGTAGTATTCTAAAAAGGATTTCTTAATCAATTCTTTCTGATAGACCAATTTACCATTATAATTTATTTTATCTATATTCCTCTGTTTCTGTTTCTTTCTTAACTGATAAGCCAACCATCTCCCTGGTTTATTAGCATTACAAAATGTATTTTGTTTCATAAATAATAAATTGGTTGCAGCTTGATCAGCCATCAACATATTAAATTGTGTTTTTAACAGTTTTAAAGCTCCTTTCACCTTTTCATCTAAAGGATTTGAAATTAAAAGTTTCTCTTTTAATTTAATCTCCTCTTCTAAATCTTTACGTTTCTGAGTCTGTTTCTGTCTATGCAAGTTATTCATTTTTATCAAGATACCACGCATAAAAGCTTTACTTGCATCCCACACCATTGACATTGATGTTCCCTTATTCATATTTAAAGCAAAATATTCCTTTAAACATTCCTTTAATTTATGAACATTTTTTTCTTGTTTAAATAAATTCTCATTCACCCTCCAGGATCTCCTGTCTTCTTTCTCAGCAAACAGTTCCATCCATACTGGACTATGATCAGACAATGTCCTAGGAAAAATTTTTACATTCTTCACCCTGTTGTATAAGTCTGTTGTAATCAAAAAGAAATCAATTCTTGAAAAAGATTGGTGTCTATCTGAAAAGAAGGTAAAATCCCTTTCTTCTAAGTTACGTTCACGCCAATAGTCCCTCAGTTCCCAATCTTCTTTCATGTCAAAGAAGGCTTTAGGTAGTTTAGCCTGTTTAAAAAAGGTAGAAGAGCCTTTTTTGTCCTTTTGTATGTCTAAGACACCATTCCAGTCTCCCATTAAAATCACAGATCTATAGTCCAACAAAGTTATTTTCTGATGTAGCAACCTATAGAATTGCTCCTGTTGCTGGTTTGGTGCATACAACCCCACAATAAGAATTTTCTTGCCATATAAACCAAGTTCAAGCATAACATATCTTCCATAAGGATCTGATTCTAACAGAACAGCAGATAAATTCTGTTTAACATAAATTACCACACCCCCTTTTTTCCCAGGGGCGGGAGATACAAAATGAGATCCCAAACGAGGATTGTTTAAGTATTTTTGGTCTTTAGATGTAATATGAGTTTCTTGCAAGCAAATAATATCATTGTTGTGTTGTTTCAAATAATGGTAGATTTTTCTTCTCTTTTGAGGAATGTTTAATCCATTAACATTCCAGGTCAGGAGCTTTGCCATCTCCCTTGGCCTTAAGCCTGGAGAAGATCCTGTTTTGGGGATTCTTTATAGAATGATGGATAATAATATAAGTACAATATTAGAAAAGGTTTAGAGTATATTATAATGTGTGTTTAATGTTTGCAATTATTATCTTTTAGAGAAGATATTTTGTTCAATTTAATGTATTTAGATTTGTTTAGGATTTATATGTGTTTTAAGTTTTTTTTTATTTTTTATTTTCTTTGAAAAATTTTAATTAAGCCTGTACTCAGCTCTGGGAAGGTTGAGGGGGGGTATGGGAGGTTTGGGGAGATGGGGGAGGGCATGGGAGGGTGGGGGGTTTGGGGAAGGGATTTGCTTTGTAAAATTCAAAAACTTTTAATAAAAAAAAAAAAACACCCGGACCCAGAGGGGGCATTTGTAATCCAAGCCGATGCCAGTGATGTGGCCGTGAGAGCAGTCTTGCTCCAAAAGAATGAACAGGGACAATTACAACCCTGTGCGTACACCTCCCAAAAATTGTCAGAGACCGAGCAATGCTAGGCAGTTTGGGAGAAGGAAGCGTATGCAGTACGATAGGCTCTCATCACCTGGAGACATTTCCTGGAAGGGAGCAAAACCCCTTTCCAAGTATGGGACTGATCATAAAAATTTAGAAGCCCTGAAAATGCCTAGGAAGCTGTCCCCCAAACAAGCACGATGGGCTCAGCACTTCCACCATTTCAATTTTACTCTCCACTACTTGCTGGGGGGGGGGAGATTCCTAGCTGACACTCTAGCATGCTACAATATAACAGCACCAAAGCGGAGGTAATCAAATCTCTGCTACCAACCCAGCAATTAGCAGCCCCAGTGGTCACAATGAATGGGGGGACAGAACGAAAAAACTCAGTTCTAGAACAATACCTTAGATGCTTTATCAATTATCAATAAAATAATTGGACTAATAATTGGCCTTTTGCTGAAGTAGCATATAAAATGCTGTTCACTCCAGCATGGGGTACCCCTTTCCAAGTAGCCACTGGATAGGTGTTCAAACCAATGCCAGAGTTGCCCAACAATGAACCCACCATCCCCTCCCTTAAGGAGTGGATGAATCAATTACAAAACGTTTGGCCAATAGTCAGAAAAGCTCTGGATGAAGCCAGAGACACCTACAAAGCTCAAGCAGATAAGAAAAGAATAGAACCCAAACCCTTCCGCGTAGGGCCCAAGTTTGTAGGACCCTTTCCAATCAAACACATCATAAATCCAGTCACGGTAGAGTTTGAACTCCCAAAACCCTTAAGACAAATCCACCCTGTGTTCCATTGCAGCCTGCTGAAACCAGAGGTGATGTCGCCCTTAAGGCCAAAAGCACCTCCCACACCACAACCTATGATGGTTGAAGGAGAACAACACTTTGAAATTAAAGAAATTGTGGGTTCCCAGAGGCACCATGGCACTGTGCAATATTTAGTAGCTTGGAAAGACCTACTGGCATCCCAGAATGAGTGGGTACATAAAAAACACGTCAGATCCCCTAGATTACTGAAACACTTCCATGCCCGCTATCCTGATAAACCTGGTTGATAACCTCCTCTCCTTTCTCCTTTTTATTGTTTTCTCTCTCCTTCAGATGGATCTCTCCTTCTTTTAGGGGGTCGCCAAGTCAGCCCCTCATCATTTAACTCTGTTAGTTTACTTAGAATGCTTCGGGTCTGCCATTCTGTTGGGAGGGGGGAGGCTGTTCGTTTACTTTGAGTCTTGCTATTCTGGTGGGAGGGAGGGGATCTGCATTTCCTCCACTTTGTTCTTTACCCCTTTGATGCCTCTGGGTGTGAAAGGAAGAAGAAATGTGCCATGGGCCATCTGTCTTATCTCCACTCCGCTCCGATGGGAGGTGGATGCGGAGAAACGAAACCCGGAGGACTGTGCCTGGGAACTGAGCTTATCACCTTGGCTCTCATAACAACTTCGCACCTGGGGATTGGCTGAAATCAAACTGGACATTTGGCTGTTGGGGTGGGGTTTGAATGGGATGCTTTAATATAACGTTTCACACGGGAAAACACTAGATCTCACTTTGCTCTCTTGCTATCACTCTCTCAATAAAAGTTCCTTTTGAAACAATGCCTGTTTCAAGAGTTCTACTTTCTTGAGAGGATTAGTTGAGGCAGGATCTTACACAACCCCTTGTAACAGTCTCTGTAGCAGCTATTTTGTGCTACAACTATTGCAGGTATGCTGTACCTGGCTACACATTTCAACATTTTATTTGCCATCTGAGCAAGAGTGATGCATACTTAGTGAATTTTTCACATTGATTCCACATTTCTTTTTGATTTTTTTTTCTTGTACAGTTTTTGAGATAAATTACATTTGGGATATTACCATATAATTGCTTTATTCATAAAATAACAAAAATTTACTCATAAACTGGATGTTATATAGGAAATTGGAAGACATATTTCAAGTAGCGTAAAAATGATCTAGAATATATTTTGATTAAACAAATTGCATTAAATGTGAGGTATAATTTTGGCCAATAACATAGAATCTATATGTGTATGTACCTACAATTTACTTACTATTTCATGAAGCTACTAACACCATGGATAACTGGCTCAAGATGTGTAGGCTTTCAGGTGCCAAAACTACAGCACATGAAACCTCTAGTTCTAGCTCTACTGAGACACTGCCATCTGGACCTGATGCAATTCAAGAAGATGCTTTCCACTGCAGTTCAGTAAGTAAAAATACACGTATAGTAGAATTAGTTTTTTCTGGGCACAAATTGAGTCAGCCTGGAGTCTGACCTCTTTCTTTTATTATTTTATTCATTTTAGGGCACAACTGCGATGGAAGTTGACCCTTGTACTAATGGTCAAGAAGCTAATGTACCGACTAGTGACAGAATCAAACATGAAGGTTTAAAATCTTTTTTAAAAAAGGAAATATAATGAATCTTATCTATCTTTAGGATTTATTCCTAATGGAACTGCAGAACACCCAGATAGGCAATGTGTCATTTGCTACAATATCTTCCTTAACAGTACTTTGTCACCTGTTAAGCTGAAAAGATATTTGGAAACAAACCACCCACACCTAAAGGGAAAGGACATCAGTTTTTTCAAAAACCACAAGGAAGTCCAAGATGCCACTGTGGCTTGCTTACAGAAATATGCAAAGACCAATAATGAAAACACAACTGAAGCATCATTTCTCTTAAGTTTCAGGATTGCCCATGCTGGAAAACCACATACAATTGCAGAGGATCTCATCAAACCATGTGTGAAAGAAATAGTTGGTTGCGTGCTTGGAGATGAGGCGGCAAAAAAAGTTTCAGCAGTCCAATATTCTAACAACACTGTATCCGACCATATTGATAAAATCTCAGACTATATTGAAGATGAATTAATCCAGAGACTGAAAAATTGTAAAGCGTTTTCAATGCAACTGGATGAGAGCACAGATGTTGCCAGACTTGTGATATTGTTTGTTTTTGTGAGACATGTTCAAAGAGTCTATCAAAGATTTGTTTCTATGCATACATTTGGATACCAATGCAACCAGGGAAGAAATTTTAAATTGTCAATTGTTACATGCATAAACATGATCTTGATTGGGATAAGTGTTTAAACGTATGCAGCAATGGTGTCAGGCACAGGAAATCTTAAGCCAGGATAGAGTTCAAAAGCACTGTGTGTTTGTTTATTCCATGCTACCCTATACAAGTATCTGATCTACTAATGGTCAAAGCAAATTGGAGCCAGATAAGAGTCAGTGGACTTCAGGGGTGGGTGGGGGTGGACGTAGGTCTCTTACGGTGGCATAGCGACTCTAAACTGATGGATGTGTTTGACCCCGCCCTTAGGCTCAGCTTGGTCATCCCCTACAGATGGAGCTGCAGTGATCGTGGGAAAATTGAAAAGGATGTTATCAAGAATAAAAATGTAGTGCCAAATTGTACCAGTAGTCATTGCACCTTGCATTGGCATATCTTTGTGGTGAAGTCCATCTGACTTAAAGGATGTTCTTAATGAGGCTATAAAAATTGTCAATTATGTAAAGACTCACCCACTCCAGTCAAGACTTTTTGCGAAGGATTGTGAAGAAATGAGAAGTCAACATCAATCGCTTCTAACTCACACAGACATTAGATAGCTTTCAAGGGGCAAAGTCCTAGCCAGGCTCTTTTGAGCTGCGTAATGAGCTTCTGGTTTTCTTCATAGGGGAGGACCTTTCCGTTCCTAGCAAAAATGCCAAATTTTTACACAATGAGAAGTGGCTCATACAATGTGCTTACCTCGCTGGCATATTTGGAAAACTTAATGAAGTTACTACATTTTTGCAGCAGAAAGATAAAACCAGAATAACATCATTGAAAACCAGACTTAACATTTGGGTCAAATGTGTAAATGAGAAAATCTTTGAATGCTTTCCTCTCCTGGCCCAGTTTCTGAGCGAAAACAAGTTGGAAATCAAAGCTGATGTACACAAAAACATTTGTGAGCATTTAATGAACCTTGTGAAATCCCTGTTGGAGTACTTTTCAGACACCAACAGGGACATCATGTGGTGGGTGCAAAACCCATTTATCGACTGAAATAAACCTCACATGTTGTCCGTGCCGAAGTATGAAGATCTTATTGAAATTCAATGTATTTCTGCTTTAAAAATGAAATTTGAATCTGCCACTGAATGATTTTTGGGTAGGACTGATAGATGTATACCCATCAGTAGCCAAAAAGGCTATCCCAATGCTGTTCCCTTTTGTGTCCACCTATCGATGCAAATCAGGCTTTTCAGCTTATGCTTATACAAAAAACAAATTTAGGAGTAAGTTGGATGCCACCCTGGATTTACGTATTCAGCTATCAGACATAAAGCCCAATTTCAAAACTGTTTTAAGTACAAAAATGAAACAATTTCATTCATCACATTAGGTGTAAATCCAGTATTTTCTTGTACCAAAATAAATGTTTGTGGTTATATTTAAAATGCTTTCTCTTTATTTCCAGACCTAGATGTTATGCAAAACACTCAGGCAATAGAAGTAGATGAAAGAAGGAAGAAAGTTGTGGGTTCACAATTCTTAGTAAACATTAGGGATAGAGTTAGGGTTCCATGGGGAAAAAAAGTCTTCTGAAGGAACCCTTCCATGACTGAAAAAAATTGGGAACTGCTGCTCTACTTAATCCCCAAATGACTTTGAAGAACTCAATTTTAGCCAACTTTGGCAAGATTACCAAGCTTGCTATAACTTCTAAAGCCGTGGTGGCGAACCTATGGCACGCATGCCACAGGTGGCACACAGAGCCCTCTTTGTGGGCACACGCGCCGTCACCCCAGTCCTAGGCCTTCAGCTGGGTTTTATAAAACCTTTTCACTTTAGGCCTCCGCCACCGTGTGCAAAAAAAAAAAAAAAAAGGTTCAGTCAATCAATCAATTTGAACTTCTCACGGGGGAAAAAAAAGATCTTGAAAAGTTGGAATTGATTGATTGAACTTTTTAGTCCCACCCAGTCTGCCATTACCACATAATGGGCCACACCCACCCAATTGGCCACACCCGCTCAATGGGCCACGCCCACCCAGCACCCAATGATACATAAGTGGGTTTTGGGTTGCAGCTTGGGCATTCGGTCTCTAAACGGTTCGCCATCACTGTTCTAAAGTAAGACTGTCTCATTGCTGTAGAGCAGGGTCTTCAAACTCGGCCCTTTTATGACTCATGGACTTCAATTCCCAGAATTCCTCAGCCAGCGTGCCTGGCTGAGGAATTCTGGGAGTTGTAGTCCATGAGTCATAAAAGGGCCAAGTTTGAAGACCCCTGCTCTAGAGCCATTAGTATAAAAATATGTATCAGAAGTCTTGATTCCCATTAGAGAAGCAGTCCTGCAAGTACCTAGCTGCCAAGACATGTAGAGCTTTATTGATTATAAACATTCCTTTTATTTCAGTCCTTTGATTTGTAAAAGAAACAACAAAAAAAGCTAAGTCTATAGTGAATGCCACTGGTTGAGTCCTACAACTGCTACTTGAGTCTTTCTTACTGTTTCATGTACAGAATTTACAGAATCTAGATTTTAGGAACCATATTTTATGATGACTGCATTGCCGTAACCTCTGTTCCTTTTGATGTCTTTTGGAAATTCTTATGATTTTAATGATCCACAAAATGGACCACAAAACTGAGGTAAAGTTTGGAGAAAAGAAGAAAGAAAATCCTATTGAAAGGACTGGAGCATCTTTTAAATCTGACATCCTCTTAATTCTTCCTTGTACATCTAATCTTTTGCATTCTTGGTCTCAGGAGATGCGTTTTGTGATTTGTATCTGCTTAAGCCAAATTGGAGCTGGAATTGAGACTTAATGGACTGCTCATTGCTTAACTCCCATCTCCTTTCACAGACGGAACGGGATGTGAGCGTGCGCCAGCGAGCTGCTGACCTCCTCTATGCCATGTGTGACCGTACAAATGCCAAGCAAATAGTCTCGGAAATGCTTAGCTATCTGGAAACAGCAGATTACTCAATCCGTGAAGAGATTGTGAGTAGGGGTTACCAACTCAATGGGAAGAGGAACTGGAAGCCAGACCTTCGGTCTTGTCATCTCAGTAGATTGCAGTGTAACAAAATTAATGCCTGCCTTAACATGAAAACTGGTCTGGAGAGGGCATACCAGTTGGGAGTTGTCAGTAACATTTTCTTTTTCTTCTCTCAGGTGCTGAAGGTAGCCATCTTAGCTGAGAAATACGCAGTAGACTATAGTTGGTATGTGGATACCATCCTCAATCTGATCCGCATTGCTGGTGACTATGTGAGTGAGGAGGTGTGGTACCGTGTCATCCAGATTGTCATTAACCGGGATGATGTGCAAGGTTATGCAGCCAAGACAGTCTTTGAGGTGGGCAGCCTTGACTTGGGACACTGACTGTCCCTTCTTACCTCTCTAGAGCTCTGAAGAGGTTTTCTTTTCTGTCCTTTTATGAGTATGTGACTCTGGCTATGAAAACTAGATGGACTGTCCATTCTTATTTCTTTGTTCAAACATATGCAGCCATAGATAAGAAATAAATATCAGGGGACACTAAAAAGGGATTACATCTTAATAAGGACTGAGCATCTTCAGTGTCCACAAAATGCTAAATGTTTATTGATGCAGGGGAATGAAGTGAAGTATTCTGGAGTAGGTTATGGCTGATTGTGAGGGCAATATAAACTTGAAGGGTATGACTATTGATGTGCTCCATTCACATATAGTTCTGCAGTATGTTTGATGCTGAATGTATCAGATTCTGGGATGTCTGAGTCAGTTTAAAAGAGTCTGAAAGTACTTGATGCTCCTTAAGCATTGGAAAAGGCTTAAAGAACATCCTACCTGTCCTTCTTTTAAAAGCAGTGGTGTTATACTAAACTAAAATAGGAGCTTCTTCTCAAGTTGCATCTACCTAACTGCCCACCATACATTGTATTTGCTTTTCTTTTTCCAGGCTCTCCAGGCTCCTGCTTGTCATGAGAACATGGTGAAAGTTGGAGGCTATATCCTTGGGGAATTTGGGAACCTCATTGCTGGGGATCCCCGTTCCAGGTAGATAAAATTAAAGGAAATGGATTGACCTCGGGGATGGAGTGGGGTGGGATGAGATAGAGTGGAGTTGGGGCTCAGCTCCTATGAGGAAAGAAAATAGACACTGGGATTATATTGGGACTTTAGCATGCAGAAATCCCAACCAGCCTGAGTAAATATAATTCTAAGAGTTGTAGCCCCAGCATATCTGGAGAGCTACTGTACATCATTCTCTTGTTTTACTTATTATGAGGCACTTAAATTGGGGAGACTTGCCTCATTGTTCCTTGATGTGAGTAAAGCCTATGAGAATGCCTCCTTTACATTTCCTCACCTGCAGATCTCACAGGCTCTGACTCATGTTGTCTCCTGTTCTCTTTTCTCCACCAGTCCTCTGGTTCAATTCAACCTCCTCCACTCCAAATTTCACCTCTGCAGTGTTTGTACTCGGGCCCTACTTCTCTCCACCTACATCAAATTCATAAATCTCTTCCCTGAAACAAAGGGCATCATCCAGGAAGTGCTGTGCTCGGACAGCCAGATTCGCAATGCTGATGTGGAACTGCAGCAACGTGCCATTGAATACCTCAAGCTCAGCTCTATTGCTAGCACCGATGTCCTGGTGAGGGAGGAACTGAGGGGGGGGTACTGGTAGCCTCATCTCTCAGGCAAAAGAGATCCTTTGTTTTTCCTTCTGAAGAGTTGTAGCCATGATCTGGGAAAAGTTGATTCAGGGAGCATTGGAAAACAGAAACCAGGAAACTTCTCTTTTGGTGGAATGAATCAGTTTGGCATTTTTTATTTGATCCAAAGTCAGTTTTTACCCTTTTACCTGAAAATGGAGTGAGCTAGGGTGGAACTTCAATTGTATACCGGCCTTTGAGGAGTGCACTACAGTGATGTCTTCAAATGAAGTGAAACTAAATGTTCTACCCCATTTGTTTCCTTTAAGGAGCAGAGTTAGGGTTGAAATGTGTTGCTTAGAAGTGATATACATCATCCTGGAGAAGCATAATGCACCTATTGCAAAGTTTGGGAGCTTAAAAAAGTGCAAAACCACACTGCTGGGAGGAGGGGGGTGTCTAAAACTGATATGGGGAACCTCCTATAGCTTTCAAGTCATCTATTCTGCATTAGAGAAGTTCCAGGAAAGTGACTGTCTCCGTTGCAGAGCAAACATCATAGAGAAAGTGGATGGCTGCACAGGGCCAGTATAATAAAGCGGATAGTCCACTTGTGGTCACATTGTCTTTAGGATTTTTTACTTTGCAGAACTCAGAGTTCCAGTCGTTTCCCAGAAAAACAAAGTTGACTGGCAGGGCATGTTGGTATTTGTTTCCAATTTTCATCCTTACTGCTTTAGGCTACAGTACTGGAGGAGATGCCACCATTTCCTGAACGTGAATCCTCCATCTTGGCAAAACTCAAGAAAAAAAAGGGTCCCGGGGCTGGCAGCGAGTTAGATGATGGCAAGAAGGATCCAAACTCTGAAATCAATGGAAGCATGGAGACCTCAGCCAACACTGCTGTGAGTGTAGGGGAGAAGGACAAGGCTAGAAATGAAGGGGGGGGGGGCTTGAAATGCTCCCTAGAAAGAAAAGGATACTGTGTGGGAAGTCTGTGGGAAGGGGAAGACAAAAATACAAAGCACAGGAAGTAAGAATTATAACTTCTGATCTCTTAACCCTGTTGGATTATAAATCAGGATTTCTCATGCTCTGCTAATTCCTTCAATTACACCAAAATTTCTGTTGTCATGAAATTTTAGTAGATGTCCTTTGATTGCCATATGTAATTCATTGTGTCACCAATATCAGCATTCTTCTCTACTTGTGGTCCTGGTCTTCGCCAAAAGCTAAATTCAAATCTCAGAGGACAGACAGCATGTAGATACTGTGTGAGCTGAGACTTCCTTAATTTCAACTCTAGTTTGCACTTTTATTGCTTTCACTTGCCTTTCATGCCAACTAAGCCTTTAGTCTTTTGCAGACTTTGTATAACAATTTAGCAGGCTCATCCCATCCCATAGTAAAGAACTGTAATGAAACTGATGTACATGAAGCTCAACTTCCAGGAGTATTTTAACTGCAAATATTTTATGTAGACATGTATTAGTACAGGAGTAAAGAACCCCAGACCTGAGCTTTATTCCTGTTACTAAACTAGAGATAGAGTTCAGTTTCTAAGTTAGGATCACAAAAAGGAATTTTCTCTGTCCCTTACTGTTTTCTTTCTCTTGCAGTCAACGCCGTCCCCATCTGCCGACTTGTTAGGCCTCCGAGCCACACCAGTGACTGCATCTGGTGTCCCTACCAGCACCAGCAACCTTCTGGTGGATGTTTTCTCTGAAAGCCCCTCTACTGCAGCTGGCCTGGCTTCTGGTGCAGAAGAGAATTTCCTAAGGTAAGATGGTGACTCAGGTCCAGGCTGTCTCTGCCCCAGCCTTCCTAAGAAACTGAACAGGGATTGATCCATTGGATCAGTCTAAGCATATCTTGTTGTCAAGGGAGTGCCAGTCTTTTCTGGACAACTGCTGGGAGCTCATCATATAGGACACAAGAGTGATTGCTCTGTCAAGAATGCAGAGTTTGATCTATGCCCAGCATGGAAGTTCATGAGGAATGAGTCACAGTGGTTGAATGCCTTCCTTGCATGGAGAAAGTTCCAGCTCAAAGAGTAAATCATCATCTGTTACCTAATCTGGGTAGCAGGTGATGGGAGGACTTCTTGCTACCTGAGATCCTCATCCAAGAGTAAGAGGAACTAGTAGGTGAACAAGATGGCAATGTTCTAGATACATCTTTGGATAGGATAGGCAAGATTGATCTACAGGTGTTCATTTCCAAGTGGCTTGAGTGCTTTGGGCTTCCTTTCTCTAGATGGGCAAGTGGCACTTTCCAGTCCTTATGGCCTTGCCTTGCTCTCTCTTTGTCTTGTATGAGAGAGTCTCTTTTTCTCTCTTTGTCTGTCTGCTGCCTTTTTGGAATGGTTTCCTCTTTCTCTTTCACACCTCTTATCTTGGATGAAACAGTGACTTGGAAGCAACTCCTGAGAATCCTGCATCACTATTTATGGAGGCTGGCCTGCCTGCAGAGTAAGGGGTTGAATCTCTCTCTCTCCCTCTCTCCCCCCCACTCTCTCTCTCTTTGCTGATTACAACCTTCCAACCACCATTTGCATTTGATTACACTAATGTGTAGAGAGACCATAAAAGAGGTGCATAGGTAGTCCTCGACTTACAACAGTTCGTTTAGTGACTGTTTGAAGTTACAATGGCACTGAAAAAAGTGACTTATGACCTTTTTTCACATTTACAACCATTGCAGCATCCCCATGGTCATGTGATCAAAATTCAGCCGCTTGGCAACTGGCATGTATTTATGACGGTTGCAAGTGTTCCAGGATCATGTGATCCCCTTTTGCAACCTTCTGATAAGCAAAATCAATGGGGAAGCCAGATTCACTTAACAACTGTGTTACTAACTTAACAACTGCAGTGATTCACTTAACAACTGTGGCAAGAAAGATCGTAAAATGGGGCAAAACTCACTTAACAAATGTCTCACTTAGCAACAGAAATTTGGGGCTCAATTATGGTTGTAAGTCAAGGACTACCTGTAATTGTGCCCTCTGTAACTTTGTCCCATTTCTGCTCCATTCAGTATCACTGCTCACCCATATGCTTAGAACTGCCTCCCAGAATACCTGCTCCCTTGCTTGCTTTTTTTCCAAATCCTGCATCAGAATCCATTTTTATGAAGCATTTCAGACATCTATCTACAGTATTTTATGTGACACCCACCCATCCACTAAGTCCTTGCCTGCCCCCCACCTCACTGTTAAGAACAATCCTTACCTATCAGAAAGATGCTGTAGCCTGTAAAGTTTGCAAGCTAGGGCCACCAGTTGATCTAATCCTGATCCCTAACTGTCTCAAACTCCTGTGCTTCATATGATCAAGAACTTCAGGATCCAGAAATCGAAACTACCATAGAAAGTCATACTTCTTTGTGGGGACATGAGAGAACCATTAACTTCCTCAGTGTGAAGTAGGGCCAGGTATGGACTTGAAATATAGGACTCCTCTTTCAAGGGATGGAATTCTTAGGGTTAAGAATAAATTGTGATATTTTAAGAAGTCAGGAAATCCAGATTGTGCATGGACAGGTTTTCTAGATGAGAATGTTTGAAGCAATACCTATATTAGGTCAGTTCGGAATTACAGAATATTGGCCTTGAAAAGATCTTGGGTTCCATGAATGTTGTACTGTTTTTTCTCTCATTGGCTTTTAAATGTGAGGAATATGAATGTGTATACTTAAGTTAGTGAAAATATAAAAACATCACATATAAAAAGTGGTTTGGCTCTCATCCTTTACAGCAGGGGTGTCAAATTCGCAATGTCACGTGACATGTTGCGACATATTGTGACTTTTTTTCCATTGCCGGCAATGGGGTGGGCGCGGTTTCGCCATGACACATCCGGCCCGTGGGCTGGCAGTTTGACACCCCTGGTTTACAGGGTTTCCAAGCTCAGGAGTTCAGATATTGTTGGATTAGAGCTTCCATCATCTCCAGAAAACCTGGTCTGGGATGATGCAAGTAGGAGTCAAACAATATCTGAAAAGCCAAGATTTGGAACCACTCCTTTCTGGTATTTTTCAGGAATGGTCCACGGTGCTCCTTTTGCCTTGGTACCTGCTCTTTATATGTATAGATGCATGTGGTTTGATTCCCTCCTTTTCTCTTTCTGATACTAACATGGTGCTGTACCAGGTGACTCATCTTTTCTGCTCTTTTTCTTCCTTGCCTCTGTCAACTGCTGGCCCTTTTGCTATGCCCCTTCACCACCAGCAGCTCAGGGGCTACTACTTTTGTCTCTGAGGACTCTGCTTTGCGTATTGCTGAGGCTGATGAACTGCTTCACAAGTAAGATCACGGGGTAGGACTGCATCTCCTGAATGCTGAGATTTAGGGTGGGGGACTGGACTAAGTGCTACTTAAATTTGACATTTGTGTGGGATGGCTTCCTCTGGCCTGAAATACTGATCCTAGAAACTTCACTCAACATCATTCCCTGTTGTGTAATTTCACCTCTAGAAAGTACTCTCCCAATGGAATGGTTGGGAAGAAATTGGCCACACCTGCATAGTAGATAACTTAATGTATGAGCTGAAGGAATTAACAGGATGGTCTTGATATCTTAGATCACGCATGTCAAACTTGCGACGTCACATGATGTCACGCAACGTATTGGGCCTGGTTTGCCATTGCTGGCAATGGGGTGGGCATGGCTTCCACGTGATGCATCCGGCCCATGGACCAGCAGTTTGACACCCCTGTCTTAGTCAGAGGAAGGGATGAATGGCTATGTATCAAAATTGGTAAATGTGGGGAAAGTGGCTGGCATCCCCAGCTGAAATGACATGCACGTTTACAAATAATGGGTAGTGTCTGCCTGCCTCTAACCAAACCTCCATGAACTACTGCAGGTTTGTGTGTAAGAATAATGGGGTGCTCTTTGAGAACCAGCTGCTGCAAATTGGGGTGAAGTCAGAATTCCGGCAGAACTTAGGTAAGTATTTCTAGCAGGCTGAGTACAACAGGCAAGTTGGGACTTGTTCAAGACTCTGAACAGCTACATACTGTGTTCCTACATGAGGACAACTTTCTTTGTTTTTTTTTAAAGAACTGAATACATTGTGACAAGAAAGGGTCTTTTCTGAGTTGAAGACTGGAAGACATGTTGTAGGATTAGGTAAGGGGTCTTCAAACTTGGCCCTTTTATGACTTGTGGTCTTCAACTCCCAGAATTCCTCAGCCAGCGTGCTTGGCTGAGGAATTCTGGGAGTTGAAGTCCACAAGTCATAAAAGGGCCAAGTTTGAAGACCCCTGTATTAGGTAGATGATATTTATGTTATGTGCTCTTGGCTACTTTCCTTTGTAACCAGTGGCAAGCTTGCCTGACCAATAACCAGCCAAGACACAGTTAAGACCTCCTTGTTTTGTTTATTGCAACAAACAGGGAGAAAAGCTATCAAAACTTGGTTCTCTCCAAAGTTTATCATCTCAAATCAACATCTTTGTACATTCCTTGCACCAGTCGCCCATCCCTCCTCATTCCCCATTGGCTGAGATACTATGAGGTTACACTCTTTCTGACTGCCTTCTACATATTTCCTTCTACATATTCAATCATACATCACATGTGCATTTAAATTAAGAGATAATATATGCAAGGTGTGTCAAATAATATTCAATAGGATTTTGAGCATGCCCTGTTACCTTGTTTTCGAGTTCTGGGATATTTTATGGCTTCTTAGAACAATAGATTCTTTCTTGTTTTTCAGTTCAGTTTGGCTTTCCTGTTATTCAATTCAGCTAGTTTTCCTGTTATCCAATAGTTTTAGCTTTGGCTTTCCTGTTTTTCAGTTTGTTTTGTTTTACCTTTAAGCTAGATATTTCCTCTTGCAATTATTTCCTCTTGCAGCTAATTCCTCTTACAATTTTAAATTTTAAAGACCTTTCACTTAATCCTATCAATGTTGTAGGGTTATATGTACTGGTCTCACCATAACATTTCTGTGAGGAGCCAGTATGATGTGGACTACTTTTAGGATACCCAGTTCCTAGTCCCCACTCAGCCATAAAGCTCATGGCTGACTTTGGAATTGTCACATTATCTGAATCTAATATGGGCTTCTTGGATATAAATGTAACAAAAGAAAATCTTCTGTATTGGCTGTAGTTGTCTCTTCTGGGATAGTCCTGTAAGGTCTGTCTGTCTATCTAATGTATATGGCTGCCCATCTCATGTGACTCTGGGAGACATACACTATTAAAACTAACCATCGCAAAGTTCAACCATTAAAACCAGTTAAAAGCTGCAATAATAAAAAGACAAGGGAGAGTGCAGCCTAAACTTATACACAGTGCAACCATTTAATGGGCTCCACATTTCCATGGGATCCCCCAGCCCAATGATACATCCAAGTTTTGAGAGCCTTACGTAAGACGAGCAGGGTTGGGGCCTATCTCACCTCAGGGTGAAATGATGTTCCAGTGGGTGGGTGCCATGGCAGAAAAGTTTTTCTTTCTGGATCCTGCCAAATGAAGCTCCTTGGCTGATGGGACCTACAGCATGCCCCTTCTGTCAGACCTGATGGGATGGGTAGATTAATTGGAGAGAGTCAGTCCCCTAATACTTCTAAGCACCCCAGTATTTATTGTTTTTTATTTTTATTTTTTTCTATACTGTGTTTTTATTGTTTGTAAGCCGCCTAAAGTCACTGTGAGCAAGTAGCCAGCTATATACATTTTTTAAACCAATAAATATTTCCCCATTATAAAAAGGTACAGTGGCTCCTTGCCCATTGCTAGGTCTGGCCTGGTCTTTGCAGCCCTTCTACAGCCTCTACAAAGGTACCCTATCTTGTTTCAAAAAACAATGTTTTTTTAAATCAACAGTATTGTGTGATACTTTATCAGACATTTCACTTACAGTCCACTAATGACAGGAAGGTTTTCTGTTCTGCATGTGATATTTTGACTGCAAAGCAGCTTTCTGGCTATTAACGTTGTGACTACCCATTACCTGCATAAACACACTTAATCAATAATGAGTTAATGTCAGGCAGAAAGAATCTGGACCATAGGTTAAGTTGCAGTTCAGAAGATTTATTGCTCAAGCCTGTACACAAGAATCTAGTCAACTAAAGTTCAACACTAAATTGGCGCCAGGTAAGGGTCAACGGAAGTCAAGAGGGGTTGGACTTAGACTGTTTGTGGGAACATAACAACTCTAGGCTGATTCTAATTCTGTCCCCCAGCTCTACCTGCTCTTCTCCTACAGTTAATACTGAATTAACTCATTTTGGGGGGGATTTGTACAATATATTGAACAGGAACCAAACAGGCTGGTTCATACGACCCACAGAGGCACAAGAAGCAAAAATGAATGAGGCCTAGTAGCATTCTAAGCTTTTTGTGACTTAGTGGATTGTGTGTATCCATAGTCTTTAACTGTACTGGTTCTGCATATTGTGTGGACCCAGAAATTGTGCAGATTGCAGTTGAAAAAAGAAAATAAAACTTTGCCTAAATTTCATAATCTTTAGCAAGAGAGAGAGTAAGTGGGGGAAAGAACTGACAAATAGGAATGACAATATAGCACAAAGAGAGGGGGTGGGGAAGATGGCAGACTCCTAGTTTGGATGGATTGCGAGGAGGATATATTCTTTCCAGTTAACACCAGCCAGATATGACTGAATTCACAAATTAGATAAACTGTAATATAGTTTGTGTGATTTACTTGAATTAACCTAGTCATTTTGATTGGTAAATTACAGTTTATCATTGAGCACAGCAATTGGCTATCTTTAATGGCACCAAAGTAATAAACTTTAATAATTGTTAGAATTTCTATGGAGATTTAATAATGGTTAAAATCTCAGAATAATGAGATTTTTTGGTAAAATGTTAGTAGTCCCTTAAAATCATACCGTCTTATTTAATTTTTTAAATTTACTTTGGTTTGGGGGTTCACTTATTGATATAGGCACTGCAGTACCAACTGCAGACTTGTGTACTGTCTGAATTCAGGCACTTATGATTAAATAAACCATTGGCATAATGCAAGAAAGTATGGCCCAAGGCTATCCCATAATACATTTCCATCCTTCCAGGCCGTATGTACCTTTTCTATGGGAACAAAACATCTGTCCAGTTCCAGAGTTTCTCCCCAACAGTCAGCTATCTTGGCAACCTGCAGAGCCATATCCTTTTATGTATGGTGCTACTAGTGGGAAGAAGGGTTCACTGAGGTGGCTTTCAAGCCCTCAGGCTTTCTGTTTGTATACTGCTGAGAAACAGTGGTAACCTTTTCCTTAGCCCAGCTCACAGCTCAACATTCAGACAAAAGCAGTGGAGCCACTGGTGGAGGGAGGGGCTCAGGTTCAACAGGTCCTGAACATTGAATGCCTGAGTGATTTCACCAAGAGCCCCCTCATCAACATTAAATTCCGGTATCATTGCTTGACATCTCAGCCAAACCGTCAGCTCTAAGGGATAAAGAGTTTCTATATTTGAGTAATCAAAGGGTTTTCAAAGTGGCTACAGTCGAAGCCTACATAGCCACCTATGTCCTTGCACAGATGATGGGTATACTGAAGAGTCAGAATCTGTTTGAAAAGCTGGAGAGGCTGGGACTCTAACGTTCAGAATTATGGGCAAAATTGAACAAGCAGTACTTCCTGTAATCACTTCTTTGCATCTTAATCTTTGTCTTGACATGCATTTGCTTTGCTTCATCCCTGTTCTCCCACATTTCCATGAGTTGTGTTTTGTAAAATTCCATCAGCCATGAATTTGTTGTTGTCTTACACCATACCTCTTCTAATTCTTACAAAATATACTCAGATTGGTTAATATTCCAGGAAGCCCCCAACAGGAAACAAGCCCACGAACCTGCTTCCACTCTTGGTAGTCAGGGGCCTCTGGTCCTAGGAAATGGACATGGCCATTAGTTAACAATAACCTCATTCTTCTTGCTTTTATCCCCCTTTTAAAGTTGTCAATAATCTTATTAAATAATGCCATCTCATGGATCTGTCTGTCCTCACTTCTCATTTCTGATAGCTATGGTGGGACATTGCAGAATCTCACTCTCAAATTGCCTATCACCATCAACAAGTTTTTCCAGGCAACAGAGATGCAGTCGCAAGATTTTTTCCAGCGCTGGAAACAACTCAGCTTGTAAGTTTGCACAGTATGAAATATTTGGAAATGAGGACTCATAAATGATCATTTGTATATAGGTAGTCCTTGACTTATGACCGTAATGGAGCCTGCCCATTATGGTTGCAAGTGGTGATGGCTGTTAAGTGAGATGATCTTGCTTACCAACCCCCTGCTCTCCCTGATAAGGCCATTAAACAAATGTGCAGGTTGTTAAGTGGGTCCCTTGGGGGTGAGTGAGGACCTGGGAGACCGAGCGCAGGCCCAGGCCTGCTTGCCCTGGGCTTCCCAAGGCCTCCCCCATTCCCTGAGACACACCCCATGCTCTGCTACCCACCCTTGGGACCCCCACATCCCTTGGGCCTGCTTTCCCTCCCCCCACTGGGTTCCCACAGGCCTTTTTTGCCCCAAATAAGGTCCCTACGGGACTCCCCCCCACCAGATCCCTGTAGGCCTCCCCCTCCCCCCACTGGACTGGAAAGTCTGCAGCACTGTGGAGACCATATTAGGAAAGCAGAACAGATAGCTTTGTTGGGTAGCCGTGTGGCATGATTCTAGAAGCAGCCACCATTTTCCAAGCAATTAGAATTTAATGGGGCCACTTAGAAAATGGCTGCTTCTGGACTCTCACCAAGCAACCGGTCATTAAGTAAGGACTTACTGCATTTGTGAGAGGAGACAGGTGGGTTTGTTTTTTAGGGGTGGGGTGGGGGGATATTTAGAACTGTCCAGCAGAATGATCAGTAAATAAGAATACACATGTCCTTGGCAAAGAGTTTTCTTTTTTGTACTTTTATCTTTGCCTTCTAAAATTGCCACAATGACTAAGTGAATGGTTTCACCACCACCACCATGTATGGCTGAGGTGTAGAAAGCATGTAACAGGAAGATGAATAACAGAAAGGTAGGGCCTGAATCACTTATCTGATATTCGTATGCAGGCCACAACAGGAAGCTCAGAAAATCTTCAAGGCAAACCACCCTATGGATTCAGAAGTGACAAAAGCAAAGGTGAGCTGTTTTGAAATGCCTATGAAAAAGAGTTGAAAGCTTTTGTTTATTTCAGGGTAATTAATGTGCAATTATTTTAATTTCAGATTAGAATATGTCTAGTAGTTGATCAGATGACTGAAGATCAAAGCTTTGGATCTTGTGATTGTCCAGGGCAATTATGGAATTCAATTGTTTAGCACTAGTTTGGGAATATCAGTGTAATATATTTAAGACTGTTGATTTCTTCATTTGAACACCAGATTTTTTTTCTTATGAAATATGGCATAACATCAAACTAAAAAAGGCAGCCATTGCATAAAAGTCTATGATGCAGACGTCTGAAACAGTTTTGCAGGTATATCTTTCTCCCATTATTAGCTTTCTAAGAGGGCTAATAATTTGAGACCCTCTCCAGTGGTTGTATAAGTCTAATTAAGCTCCAGTCTCTCCCCCCAACAGCTGTTAGGTTTTGGCACTGCACTCTTGGAGAAGGTGGATCCAAACCCTGATAACTATGTAGGAGCTGGGATCATCCAGACAAAAGCATTGCAGGTTGGATGCTTGCTGCGACTGGAACCCAATGCTCAGGCACAGGTGAGGAAGTGAGGGCTCCTGAAACCTTTGGGACTGAAAGCTTGAATTCTGGCATACAGGTTGGCACTGAAGTAAAATCATAAAGATTGGAAAACTGAGACTTCTGGGTGCTCTAAGAAAGTGACAGGAAATATAGCTAAAACTGAAGGGGAAAAGCTGAAAGCTTACCAAAGCCCCAAACTTCCTGTGGTTAACTGAAGGGACATAATGTTTAAGCTCTTCTCTTTTAACCTTTCCTTCATCCTTCCTGCAGATGTACCGGCTGACCCTCCGTACCAGTAAGGAGTCTGTTTCAAAGCACCTTTGTGAGCTGCTTTCTCAGCAGTTCTGAGGCATCTGCCACACCAGAAGAAAAGGAGGCCATTCTTGCACACTAGATGGCTCTGTCCATCTCATCCCAACTCTCTCCAAACCAGGGGCCTCCAGAAAGACTGTACTGCTCCTCGCCTGTTGTTGTGATAACTTCTGTGTTCTCATTGCCTAGCCCAGGCCAGCATCAAGGGGGATAAGCAAAGAGGGAGCAAAAATCTGGACTCTTGGACAAAGTCAGACTGGGGAGGGGGGGGGGAGGTATGATGGGTGTTGGTGCAGGGCATTCTTCCAGTAGTAATCATCCCCTTGACCAAAAGGGCAAATTTTGGAAGAAAGCTAGCTTTTCTCCCATGCTCTAAGCTGGTCCATCCCAACTTGGAATGAGGCTGAAATCTGTGGTCTTAATTCCCCCATCACCACTAATGTTATATGATTTAGGCTGGCATTTTAGTTTTGTTTACAGTATGTACCTTTACTTTCCCACCATGGACTTTTTCCTTTCTGCTGAGGAAAGGGACAGCTTCCCTGACTCCCCTTGAGCCTGGCTGTGGGGAAGGAACAGGATTATATGGGTCTATGGGGGGGGGGGGGGTAATTCTTGTAGGTGGTCGTTTTGTGTTTCTTTGCCTTGTGTGTTTTCCCCAGGGATGGGGATGTAAATTCCCCCTTTCCTTTGCTATGGATCATTCCAGTGTTACAGTTGTGTGTATTTGTGGGAAAGTAATTTTGACAGCAAACCTGCCTCTTTTCAACTCTAGAAGGAAAGCTACATGAAGATGGAGAGGAAAAGAGACTGTTTCTTTCATCTTCTGCCTCCCCTCACCATCTCTTCAATTCCCAGGACAGGGTGCCTCAAGCAGGTGAAAGTGTTTGGGAGATGGACTCTGGAATGTTGTCCTCCATGCATTTTGGAAAAGGGAGAGGAATGGTTCAGATCATGCTAGTTTGGAGGTGTCCCAGCTTCACATGCTGGCCTGGGCTACATGTTACTCTGCTGTGTAGGTGTTAACTAGCGCATCTTAGTTTATCTGGGTTTTGAATGCCTGTATCTATCTCCATGTGACTAATAAAACCGTGAGGGTGGGGGTGAGCCAGAATCAAGCCAGGCTGGGTCACCCCCACACTGCTGATTGATTTGTTGCATACTCTTTATATGTGGACATGGTGGAAATGGATAAAGAGTCCCATGCTATGTACTATATTTTCACAGTGTGCCTGGCCCTAGCATTTACATTAGAATGTTCAGCTAATTTGTATGGAATTAGTTACATATAAACTTAAGACCTGAGCCCCACTAGACCAAAATCTTGTCCCAGGACTGCTTTCTCCGTGCAGTGACAAACATTGTCGCTTACTCTGTCTTCCTTTGTACATTGAAAGGCAAATATATATTGTATGCAGAAGAAAAGAATGTCTTCCTCACTTGGTGGTCCTTGCTTATAAACCTCTTGTTCAGTGACTACTGAAACTTAAAATGACACTGAATAAGTGGTACTCATGACTGGTCCTCCTACTTACAATCTTGAAGTGTCCTGCAGTCATGTGATTGCCATTTGTGATGACCTTTGCCAGCTTCCTACAAGCAAAGTCAATGGGGAAGCCAGCAGGAGGTTACAAGTGTGGCAAGAGAGTGGAAGATATCACTCCAATCTTTCCAGTTATGTTCCTCCTAGGTATAGAAAGCACAGTCTGAAAAAGTCCACCTTCTTATTACTTTGCCCTTTGAGATCTCCAACAGCTAAGGCCAACATAGACAGTGTCTTTGTCATGATCAAAGTCTTTGGGGAAAAAATTACCATTCACTATGGTGACTCTCTCCCCCCTCCCATCCCCTTCAGTGTCCTTAGATGCAAATGAGAGTCTCTGTGCTACATCTAGACTCTTGGCTTGGTTGGCTTAACTCCCTCAAAACTCATGAGAACATTTTAAGGTATGTAGACTGAAATGGCCCTACTCAAAATACTTTTTATTACACAGTAAAGAAAAAAAATACTTGTATCTGATCAAGGCTCTTTGCATGTCCTAATGAAAAAATGACAGAAGCAAATGCATAGTGTATAAACAGCTGGCTATAAATGAGGGGGCAGTACCAATTTCAGTTAACATCAACTCTCTTCCCCCACCCTCACTGATTCACACACAGAGCTGCCTTCTGTTTATAGGTGAATGCATGAGAGCTAGTTCCTATGCAGAAATGTATTTAAAAGGAAAAATTGGTTCAATAGCTCTAATTCTGTCACTGCTTCCTTACATATTTATATCCTGCTTTTATTATTTTTATAAATAACTCAAGATGGCAAACTTGCATAATAATTCCTCCTCTTTTCCTCACAACAACCACCCTGTGAGGTGGGTTGTGCTGAGAGTATGACTGGCCCAAGGTCATTCAGCTGGCTTTCATGCCTAAGGCAGGACTAGAACTCACTGTTTCCTGGGTTCTAGCCTGGTGCCTTAACTAGTAGGCCAAACTGGCTCTCAAGATTAATTGCTGAATTCTACATAATAGCAATAGCACTTAGACTTATATACTGCTTCATAGTGCTTTATAGCCCTCTCTAAGCTGTTTACAGAATCAGCATATTGCCCCCAATGATCTGGGTCCTCATTTTACTGACCTTGGAAGGTTAGAAGGCTGAGTCAACCTTGAGCCAGTCAGGATCGAACTGCTGGCAGTTGGCAGAATTACCCTGCAGTACTGCATTCTAACCACTGCACCACCACGGCTATAATCACATCATGGCTGTGGATAAGACTGACCCAAGCACCTTTCTTAGTGCATAATGTGTACTAAGTTATAGGAGACAGAATTATGTTAGTGCATAATGTGCATTAAGTTATGGGAGACAAAATTCTTACCAATGTTATTAAACAAATGGAGAGTAGAGACCAAAGATAAAACTAGTCATCACCTACAGCCATTGTTAGCTGTACTGCCTCCTACTTACATAAGAGGATGGAAGGAGAATGAAATTGCATTGAATCATTCACTTTATCCTGTTTCTGAAAGCACTTCCACAGATTCAGACTCCTTCCCTGCAGCCTAATCATCATTTGAATAGAGAAAATGTCATCACATTTGGTTGAAAAAATCATTCTAACCATACTGAGGGGTTCTAGCTCACCACCCCGAATTTCATCACAGAATTCAACAAGATATCTCAAAAAGCAAAATTGTCAGTTGTGAGAGCCTGTAGCCTTTAGGTTGCTAAGGTTCGTAAAGCAAATGTAGGCACATCTGACTTCAAGATTAGGAAGAGCTGGTGCTGCCTCCCATGGATAAGAGGCTTTGTGTGTAGTAACCATATAACAGAGCTGAGGACAGTGGGAGAAACCAATATGAAAGTCCTCCTGCAGAGGGACTGGAGAAAAGACAGTATGATTATGTTCAGTAGGAATCTCTCAGGTTTGGTATAAATACTCCAAGGAAATGAAACAAAAAGATCAACTGGGGCATGTAGGTATTAATGCTGACTGCTGCTATTTACTGTAAAAAGGAAACAACCTTTCCCCTATTTTAGTTTATTAAAGAATATACAGTATATGGCCACCTAATTTGTGCATGTGCAGTACAAGCACAAATTGGGAAATATCTTGGTGCCTATTGATTCTTTCACACAGGAGTTTTTCCAATTTTTATGAATAGTCAAATGACTTCATAACATATTCACAACAGAACAGGTGGGAATGTACTTGTGTTTTCTGCTTCTCACAAGGTAAGTGTAAGGAAGTAACTAAAGCATAGAAAGAACAGAGGGCACAGAGCTGATTCTTCATGGACATTTCAGATCCTATGAGAAGGAAGGGATCAGGGTGAGATTTTAGTAGACCACCCCTTTATATGGTATACTGTTCTGACCCAGAGTTAAAATGCCTTATAAATCGGATCAGACAGATAAACTCAATAGGAATAATTTCATAACAAAAATATATTTATTCAGAGGAAATACTTGCAATTGTGTTGGTTGTTTCTTCTGGACAATACATCTCTGTTCATTCCCATAGGTGAGAAGATAATGCTCTCTCCATACCATCTTTATAGCGGAACAGGGTCATCGGGTGACATCCAATGGCCCATGCTTCTCTTTAGACAAAGACATTCCAATCTGGCTTGTGTCCAGGAAGTCTCCCAATGCCCTTTAGAAACTCCTCCCACTGACCCATTAACATGGGATGACTGACTAGTTAAAACTACATCACCCATAAGCCATCTCTTAAGGAGACAGCACTTAACCCAATAAATGCCAAACATTCTTACATGCAAACCTACATGGTCTAGTCAGGGTTACATAGAGTTATACGATCCAGAACACATACGTTGTCAATGTTTATGATTTTCATATTTACTAAAATAGAAGGGGCTCCTATTTTGCCCCCTAATACAAGAATGTGTGAGCCCTACCTTCATTTGAAGCACCATGAGGATGCACTGTAAAGAAGCTTTTCCTTTGGTCTTGATTAATTAGCAGTAACATGTAAAAGATGAGCCCATGGCTTATAGCTGGGAACAGAATGCTAAAAGTACTACTGTTGAGTCCTCAAGTCAACGGCGAAAGAAGAGCACACATTCTGTTGATTTTAACAGCCTTTATTCTCAGCAGCTCTCTCCGACGCAACTCAGAGGCTCGCAGGTCTCTCTGTCTCCTTTAATAGAATCCCTGGGTAAAAAGGTAACAAACTGGCGGGCTTCCGCGCCTTGCACATGCGCGCAGGCCGGCACCACTCAGTCTGGTCACGGGCAGCTTGCAACAGCCCGGGACCATTGCAACGTCCCGAGCCTGCTTTTGCAGGCTCAGGACACAACACCCCTTCCCCCCCGGATGAAACTTTATTAAACTATATGGATAGATATACGCGACCTCAACACAAGCGTGGTGGGCTGTCCAATGGAACCTGCACATCTGTTGCAGCTACTTACTAGCCACCCTATAGCATGGTACCAGGCTATTGTTTTGGAATTAAGTGCCCAACACCCGCACTTCCAAGTTCCCCAACAGCAGGTACCCTCTTCACCTCCCTTGCTTTGACAGCAATGTTACAAAATCTTCCAGGTATTTGGGAGATCTTTTTACTCTCTGTGACCTCCTCAGATTTTGAGAACTCCCTAAATCATCCTGTGCAGAGATTGTAGTGGAGTTGCCCCCTCTTTTAAACCCTGGTGGTCCCCGTGAACTGGGTCCTGTTGCCTGGTCTGCTTGCTTGCCCACCGGGCTCGTCAGACCAGGACTTTGCTCCCCACTGTACCTGGTTGATCTGCCTAGCTGTAGGCTCTCGGGCCCCACTATATGCCCGCCAGTATTTGGCATTTCTGTGGTACTCTCCAAGTCCAAAATGGACCTATCAAGGGAACGCATCCCTTCACTCCCAAGCCCCGTAACGGGATTGTCTGGGGTTTCTGCAGTGCCCCAATACTCGGTTGCCCCCCATTCTATGCCGGAGGTACCAGAATCAGGATTTGCCTCTCTGACTACCTCCCTGTGTGTAGACTTCCTTTTGGAAGCAGTAGCAGCATTGGGCCAGCTTATTTGTTTGTGTGCCAGTTCTCTTGTGTTATTTGGGTTGTTTGGATGCTCCCGGTTATTCTCCCTGCTTGGAGTGCTGAATTGGGGTTGTGAGTAATGAGTATGCCCCCTGGGTGACTCCCTGGCTGGAGTAAGCACTGGTGCCTGTATTGTTTCTTGTTCCCCTGAATTCCTGTTAGGGACACTTGCGGAACCTTGGGACAGGCCTTCTTCAGCCTCTCCATTTGGCCCCAGTTGCTGCCAACACCCTTCCCTTTGCCCACAGTGGTCCCCCTCCCCCCCCCCCGGAGAAAACCCAGGAGTTGCAGAGGGTGAGTCCAGTCTCGTACACAGCTGATCGATATGCCGCTGAAGGACACGACCGTCATCCAGGGAAACCTCGTAGGACAATGGACCAGTGACCTTGCATACTACCGCCGGAACCCACAGGTGACCGGGCCCATAGTTCCGGGTCCATACTGGGACACCCACTTGCAGACACCGTGGTGCCCTGGGTTGGGTGACCCGAGGAGCCAGTCTGTCCAGATGCAGCCTGTCAAGTTTGGTGATCAGTTTGCGCCCCCAGCGAAGTTCAGCCGAGCTCTTCCCAGTGGAAGTGGAAGGTGTGGTGCGGTAAGCAAGAAGAAAGTCTGCCAACCTGTGGTGCCAGTCCCCGTAGGTCAGTTTCTTTAAAGCATCCTTGGTGATGTGAACCATCCGTTCAGCCATACTGTTGGTGGAAGGGTGGAATGGGGCCGAAGTTGCATGATGAATCATGTTGGCCTGCAAGAAAGCCTGAAACTTGAAAGAAGTGAATTGAGGACCATTGTCAGAAACCAGAACATCTGGAAGGCCATGTGCAGCAAAAATCCCTCTCAGTACTTGAATGGTCTTGGCAGCAGTAGTGGAAGAGACAGGAACAACCTCAAGCCACTTTGAATGGCTGTCAAAAAGGACCAAGAAGAATTGTCCCTGAAAGGGCCCAGCGTAATCTACGTGCACCCTAGACCAAGGTGACTGTGTCTCCTCCCATCTATGCACAGGAGCCTGAGGCATTTCAGGGCGTGAACGGTGGCACAAGTGGCATCCATGCACTTGGGCCTCTATTTCCCTGTCTAATCCTGGCCACCATAAATGGCTGCGCGCAAGCACTTTCATCCTGACAATGCCAGGATGACCCTCATAGAGGGAAGCTAAGACTCTAGGTCTCAATGAGGTAGGAATAACTACTCTGCTGCCCCACAACAGGCAACCCTGGAAAGTGGATAACTCAAGCTTCTTGAGCCAGAAACTCTGGAACTCAGTACCTGGACAACTCTCAGGCCATCCAGACAAAACCCATGACAGCACACGAGTAAGCATGAGATCTGTGGCTGATTCAGCAGCCACATCCCTGGCATTTAGGGGAGACTCAGGCAACGCCTAAATGGAAAGAATATTGATGGCAGGGGCAGGGTCAGCCTCTACCATTTGCAAAGGTAATCTACTTAGGACATCAGCGTGGCCCATTTCCTTGCCAGGTTTGTGAACCAATGAAAAATCATAGGCTGACAAAAAGATAGACCATCTCAGCATTCTAGGAGAGATGATATGGGGAGTTTGTTTGTTAGTGGTAAACAACCCCAACAGAGGCTTATGGTCAGTATAGACCGTGAAATGTCTGCCATATAGAAAATCATGGAATTTTTTAATTCCAGCTACAATGGCCAAGGCTTCTCTATCTATCTGGGCATAGTTTCGCTCAGCAGAGGACAAGGTTCTGGAGTAATATGCAACAGGAACCTGAGTTCCATCAGCTCTTAAGTGGCTAAGTACAGCCCCCCCCCATAAGGGGAAGCATCACAAGCGATGCAGACAGGAAGAGTTTCATTAAAATGTGCAAGCACATCATTTGATGTAAGTAAGGCCTTGACCTCATTGAAACTATTTTCATGTACTTGGGACCACTGTCACACTGCCTGCTTGTCTAAAAGCCTATGAAGTGGTTCTGCTACATTAGCTTTGTTAGGTAGGAAAGCACTGTAAAAATTCAAGAGGCCTAGGAAAGCTTGTAACTCAGCTTTAGACTTAGGCCTAGGAGCCTGCTGTATGGCCTTCAATTTAGACTCAGCAGGGTGAATACCCCTGGCATCTATTCTGAATCCCAGGAAATCTGTAGAAGAAACTCCTATCTTGCATTTGTCTTTTTTAAGTTTTAGGCCTGTTTTTCTGAAACGCAGCAAAACAGCCCTCAATCTCTCAGCTAAATTCTGAGTGGATTCCCCAGCAATAAGGACATCATCAAAATAGGGGCAAACCCCTGGTATACCTCTCAGGGTATTTTCCATAACACTTTGGAAAATTCTAGGAGCTACATTTACTACAAATTGTAGTCTCTTGACTTTGAATGCCCCCCTATGAGTTACAATAGTCTGTGCTTCAGCAGCAGCTTCATCAACAGGTAACTGTTGATAAGCCTGTGCCAAATCTAGCTTTGCAAAAACACGCCCCCCTTTGAGGGAAGCCAAAATATGGCTGACTACAGGTACAGGATACGCATGCTGTTGCAATGCCTTGTTTAGTGTGCATTTGTAATCTGCACAGATGCGAATGTCCCCATTAGCCTTGAGAGACGTGACTATGGGGGTTTCCCATGGACTTGAATCAACAGGTTCTAAAATACCTTGCTGGATTAATTTGTCCAATTCAGCATCAATTTTCCCTTTAAGAGCAAAGGGTACTCTTCTTGCTTTCACTCTAATGGGAGTGACAGTGGGGTCAAGTTTCAAAGAAACTGGGGGGCCTTTGTAAGCTCCCAGCTGGGGGCTGAAGACATCTGCAAACTCTTTGCAGACTTCTGCTAGGCCTAGCGTTTGCAAATTGTGTAGCTCTGTAACTTGGATTCCCAAGGCCTCAAACCAATCGAGTCCAATGAGACTCATTCGTTCACCCCCAACTACCAATACATCTAATGGACCTTCAAAATCCTTGTATTGTACTGTAAGGGTGGCCTCCCCCTTTACACACACCTTGGAATTTTGGAAATCTGTTAAGATTATATTGGATGGCCTAAGTTTGGCCTGTAACCCACTGCTAGTGCAAATCTTCCTGAAAGTGTGGATAGAAATGATTGAAAGGGCAGACCCAGTGTCCAGCTCCATAACCAATGGAACTCCTTGCAGCCTCACCTTAAGTGACAGTTTCTTTTTAAGTGGCCTGTGTGTGCCTGTTCTATAGATACTTCTGCGTGATGCACAGAAACCTACCCTGTTTTGGCTGGGGACCCTGGTACCTTTCAGGCGCAATTCTTCTCGAGGTTGTGCCTTCTGATGGCCCAGACAAACAGCTGCTATGTGGCCTTGCTTGCCACATGCTCTACAGATTGCAGAATGGAACCTGCAGTCGGTCCTCTTGTGGCGACCTTCACACCCGAAGCACTTGGACACAGCTGGAGACTTTTCTTTGCCTTCCTTCTGCTTCCTTTCTTTGGATGGGTAGAGATGATCCACCTCGTCTTCAGGATCTTCCTTCGAGCTCTCTTGAACTCCCTCATGGTGCACAGAAACTGCTTCTGGGTTGTTCCTGGTAGGCCTCATATTCTTGACCGCCCCACCTGCTGCCTCTTCTGCAGTGACCTCTCTCAAGGCATCTTGGAAGGAAATGTCTTCTTTTGCAAAGAGTCTCTGTTGCAAGTCTCTGTTCCTAAGCCCGCATACAAAACGGTCTCTCAGCCTTTCTTCTAAATCTTTAAAGTCACAGGGCTTAGCTGCTCTTCTCAAGGCTGCAATGTATTCTTTGGCTGATTCACCAGCTCTTTGATCCCTCTGTTCAAACGTGTGTCTCCACACAATAACAGACAACTTGGGCTGGAAATGTTCCTTCAATAACTTCTTTAAATCTGTATAAGTGACAGACTCAAGAGGAGCAGGGGCTGCCAAATTTTCTGCAATTTCAAATGCATCTTGACCACAGACACACAGCAAAGTAGCGGCCTTCAAGCCATCTTCTCTAACTTGATTCACTCTAAAGTAATTTTCTACTCTAGCAACATAAGACTCCCATCTTTCTGGGTGAGTAACGTCGAATTCAGACAATCTCCCTATCTTCACCATCCTTGCTTCTTACTCTAGGAAGGGGTCTATCAGCCAGCTTACCTCCAGCGACGCTGTACTGGCAGGCCAGATGCTGAGTTTAACGCCGTCTTCCTCTCTCCAGGACTCTTGGGGTAAACTTACAAGTCTTCTTCCTTAATCTTGCAAGCGATCCCACCCTCGTCGCCAGTGTTGAGTCCTCGAGTCAACGGCGAAAGAAGAGCACACATTCTGTTGATTCCAACAGCCTTTATTCTCAGCAGCTCTCTCCGACACAACTCAGAGGCTCGCAGGCCTCTCTGTCTCCTTTAATAGAATCCCCGGGCAAAAAGGTAACAAACTGGCGCGCTTCCGCGCCTTGCGCATGCGCACAGGCCGGTGCCACTCAGTCTGGTCCCGGGCAGCTTGCAACAGCCCGGGACCATTGCAACGTCCCGAGCCTGCTTTTGCAGGCTCAGGACACAACAACTACCCTGAATGCCACAGGAGACTTTGAAAAGAGGATAGTATGTGGTTTAACAAACATTGAATCCACATCCTAAACAAAATCGGTTTCTTGGACCACCCAGAAATTTGAGACTCACCCCAGGATACCAGGAGAAAGCACAATACCAGGTGGTAGGGATCTAGCAGGGCCTCTGGCATTTGTCTCCAGCAGATCCAGCAGTGGTTGCCAAACCTCATTCACTAGCTACGGGAAGAAATAAAAACTTTAAGAGACATTTGGCCCCGACTCCACAGATGAACAGGCGTCTTCCTATTTATATACCCTGTAGGCAACCTCCAGCACCCTGAAATCATACCACGGAAAGTCAACAGCAAATGGCCACTATTGTTGATTTTTGAGTTCTCTGGCCTTTAAATGGTGGGAGTGGGAGCAAAAGCCTCCATGAAATAAACTGATCCCATTCCTATCCTTAAAATCCCCCAAAGTCAAGTGAAAGATGTTATCACACCTCTCACCACCACCCCCAAAGTAGTTTGTGGGGCTGCATTGTGACCATTAATCTGAAGTAGCTGCATGCTACTGACTTCAAGCATGTCTCCTTCATTAACTCCCCTGTGTAAATCAGCAATGGACAACAGATAGAGCAGTACATTTAGCCAATAGATGGATCAATTCCAAATGTACTTTAGGGAGGGGGTAATTGGAAGGGTGACAAACTGCTTTTTTCTATATAAAGAGATCAGACACATTTGAGATACAGCACACTCACCTCATTAGCTAGGCATTGTAAGGAGGGATTAGGCCTACAGAGCGATACTGCTTCCAAATCAGGCCCAAGCTAAAAGGTCAGGAAACAGTGGGGAACAGGGAAAAATTAGAAATATGGACTTACACAGCCTCACTTCCTCCTCAAATCTGTAACCTGCTCATCATGGGACTACCTTGGGGAAGGTAAACAGATCACAGGAAGTGTGTGGAGGAAGGGTGTGTACAAGACACACCAGCAGCATGGCCTCTGTGGCTGCAACCTGCCACCACTGTTCAGTTACACATAAGACATGACCACCCACAAACAGGCAACCAAACCAGGATTATCCTGCATAAACAAAGGCTTCTAAGCATTCCTGGATCAGGAAAGAACAAGACAGCACTAAGATTTGACTGTATGTATGCACAAGTAAAAAATACAAGTTAGAATAATTGAAAACATTGACAGAAAAGATTAAGAAGCCAGGCCGTGTTGTTATAAACTGTTCAGATGCAATGCTTAGTAAGTGGACAGTTCTTTCTACTTATATTATCTTTTATCCACTTCCACTTCTTTCCTCAGCTTTCAATTTATTTTCAAATTATCTTGATTAGTTTATTTTGGAAGGGGAAGAAAAATGTAAGCAAAACACTATTTCCTGCTAATGCTAGAAATCTAGGCAGTAGTTTTGGTAGACAAACCATTTATTTGCCTTGATAATACAAAGTAATTGTGGGACTTCCAGTTTGGTTTTGAGGACGGGACGGATGGAAGCTTCAGCTTCTCAGTCTGGTTTTGCTTTGCTCAGCATCGCTTAAAGGGACGGAAAGTTGCCCCGGAGGGGCAACAAAGAAAGAGGGACATTTCAGGAGCTTGGATCTGGTGGCGACTGATCTGAGTGAACTGGAAAACCCCTCTAAGGGGGTGGAAGAAAGGCTGCCAGGAGAGCCGAGGCAGCCCAAGTCGTCTCCAGCTGGAAGGGAAGCTCCGCAAAACAGCTGATCTTCAACAATGAGCCAAGTCTGGGTGAGATGAAGTCTTTTCCTTCTCCTTGAGGATTAAAAACGTTGAGGCCCTGATGGGGAGAAGCTAAAAGAGTAAAGACCCCCAAAAAGACTAACTTAAAAGCGGCCAGTAATCATAAGGGGGAAGCGGTTTAATGTCGGAGAGTGATAAATAAGCCAAGGAGGACATCTAGTGGCGAAAAAAAGAAACGGCAGTACCAAGAAAAGGGAAAAAAAAAAAGTGTTCTTGCTGCAAATGACCTTGACAGATACTTGTGAACAATACAGTGTCCTGGTCTGAGATTGTAAGTGAAAAGACTGTTTACAGTTACATTTGTTGACACTGGCTAAGACTAAACAGACACTATTTGGAGAAAGAGAACGTTCTAAATTCAAGATGTGACTGGAGGAGGTGGAGTTGCCTTACAACAGCTGGTTCCTGTTTATATTTTGGATATTGGTCTAAGACTGTGAGCTGCAAAATGAGTACATCAAATATTACCAGACTTGCAAAGAAAACTACTTCTGCGCCCTCTGTGGGACAATCTAGTCCAACCAATCAGGGATCTGTTGGGACAATGTTGCAACGTGAGAAAGCAAGCACTGCTCAAGATGAACTGCAGGCCTCATTAAAACTGATTCAAGAGATGATGCAAAAAAGTCAGGAAGTAACACAGAAAAATCATGACGAGACAAACAGAAAACTGGAGAAAGTAAGTGAAGAAATTCTGGATATAAAGGCGCAATTTGAAATCCAAAACCAAAAGATCATCAAAAATGAACAGAAAATCCAGGAAATGGAAAACAAAACTGAGGACATTGATAAAAAGGTGGAAATGTTATTGCAAAAAAATGAAGAATTAGAACAAGCAAATCAAGAGCTAGAATGTGCAATGGCAATGGTAGAAATGGGAAAAGCGGAACACTATTTGAGATTCCAAAATATCCCTGAGGATAGAGAAGAAAATATAGCGATTGTGATCATTGAGCTGTTGGCGGGGGCTCTAAATCAGTGGTTCTCAACCTTCCTAATGCTGTGACCCTTTAATACAGTTCCTCATGTTGTGGTGACCCCCAACCCTAAGGGCTTTCCAAGCGCGCACCGATGCCGCCCACTCACCCACCGCACCTGGGGCTCAGCGCGCCTCGACTGTCCTCGCCTCACTTCCGAAGGTTGCCAGCCTGCCCGGCTCCAGCTGGCCAGGGAGGGGGGGGCAGGAAGGCCGCTCCGCCGGCTCTGCCCAGCCTGGTTGGAGAAGCGCCCAGGCGGGGAGAGGGAAAGAGAGAGAGAGAGCCAAGAGGGTGACAGCGCCAGGAGAGCTTAGTTCAGCATCCTCTGCGGAAAGGGCTGCGAAGCAGCGCAGCCTCCCTTAGGAGATGCTCGATGGAAACGAATCCAGCGCTGCAACAGCCCACAGCTCAAAGCCATGCAAAGATGGATAGAGGAGCGGTGTCTCAGTTCTTAAGACCATCGGAAATATGTATTTTCTGATGGTCTTAGGCAACCCCTGTGAAAGGGTCATTCGACCCCCAAAGGGGTCACGACCCACAGGTTGAGAACCACTGCTCTAAATGCAGATACAGCAGAAATGCAAAATGAGATCAATGAAATATTTCACACGAATTCGAGCTATAAGGGAAAAATAGATTACCAAGAGAAGTACATGTAAGGTTCATAAAGAAAACCACAAGAGATGAAGTGCTGAGAAAAATGAGAGAAGAACCATTGCAATATAAAAATAAAGAAATTGTGGTCCTAAAGCAGATACCCAAGAGAGTAAGAGATACTCGGAGACATTA
Organism: Crotalus adamanteus; assembly: GCA_039797435.1. Taxonomy (NCBI): domain Eukaryota; kingdom Metazoa; phylum Chordata; class Lepidosauria; order Squamata; family Viperidae; genus Crotalus; species Crotalus adamanteus. Next base: position 74,039 of record CM077935.1, on the reverse strand, counting down.
CCACTTCTTAACCACAAAGCTGATTGCCAAAGGCATAAGTTTCAGATGGCTAATGCTGGAAGGCATTTTAATAAACTGGAACAACACAAGATATCGACTGGATTCAGTTTGGAAAGCAGAGGACTTCGAAGTAAGGAACAGAGCAACTCTGGATGAAGGACTGCACCAACAACAAGGGGAGAAGCAAAATGGAGAGACTGCCCAAGGAGCAACTGTACAAGCAGAACAACAGAAGAAGAAAGATGAACAAGAGGGTGAAGGTGAAGAAATTGCCAGAGAACAAAGGATTACAAGATCAACTAGACCCAAATATAAATAATGGAAATGGAAATGGAGAAAGAAAATGGAATTTTTTCCTTAAATGTAAATGGACTAAACTCTCCATCAAAAAGAAATAAAATCTTTAGGAAACTTCAGAAATTGAGTATAGATATAATCTGTTTGCAAGAGACTCACATAAAAAAACAACATCATAAATTATTGGAATACTCAAAAATTGGTAAACTTTATTATACATCAGCACAACAGAAAAAAAGAGGAGTTGCTGTATATGTTAAAGAGACAATAGATTCTAAATTAGTGTATTCAGATGAAGAAGGAAGAATTGTGATGGTTGAAATATATCTACATCAAAAACAAACATTGTTAGTGGCAATCTACGCTCCAAATAACAATCAAGAAGAATTTTATCAAAGCCTACATAGGAAATTAATAGAAATGGAATACCAAAATATTTGTTTAATAGGGGACTTCAATACGATAGTAGACGGAACAATGGATTACAAAAGCAACAAAACAGGAAAATCCGCAAGAAGAAGATTACCTAAGACATTTTTTGATATGGAAGAGGAAATTGGAATACAAGATGCCTGGAGAGAAATTAATCCACAAAACCTACAATATACTTTCTATTCAAATAGCCACAAATCCTGGTCAAGAATTGATATGATTTGGATGACATCTGAATTGAGGATGGATATACAGGAAATTGAGATAGAAATAGGTACATGGGCGGACCATAATCCCTTAAAAGTGACATGGAAAGGAATACAAAAAAACCCAAGATGGACTTTAAACCAATCAATACTAAAAGAAAAAGAATTTATAGAGTTAGCGAAAAAAAGAAATGGAATTGTTCTTTAAAGAAAACAAAAAAGAAGATACATCATTACAAAACCTATGGGATACAGCCAAAGCGTACTTCAGAGGCATAGCTATAATGTATATGGCAAAGAAAAATAAACAGAGAAGACAGCAATATCTACTACTAAAAGCAAAATTTGGAAAGTTAGAAGCAGAACTACAAAAAAAAAAAACCCACAGAAAAAGACCTTGAAAAGAGAAATGGAAATAATAAAACACAAACTAAATCTGTTGGACTCAGAAAAACTGGCAGAACAGATAAAGAGAGCAAAACAAACCTTTTTTGAAAATGCTAATAAACCAGGAAGATGGTTAGCTTATAAACTCAAAAAACAGAAAGAGAAGAAAACAATACACAACTTAGTAGATGGAAAAGGTTGTCTACAATTCAAAAGTGAAGAAATAAAAAAGATAATTAAGGAATACTATAAGGAATTGTATGATAAAGAAGAGATTTCAAGAGAGAGAACGGCTCAATATTTAGAAGAAAGTAAACTTCCAACAATTCCAGAGGCATTTAAAACTATGTTAGAAGAAAGGATTACAATGATGGAGATATCAGAGGCTATAAAACGACAACAAAATGGGAAAACACCTTGGCCAGATGGACTTCCGGCGGAGCTCTGTAAAAATTTACAAGACCTATTACGTGAACCACTGAAAGATGTTTTTAATGGACTCTTGTTAGAGGCTAAGCTCCCAAATACATGGATAGAACAAATATTACTTTAATACCAAAAGAACACACAGATTTGACGTATATTAAGAATTATAGACCGATTTCATTACTTAACGTGGATTACAAGATTTTTACTTCAATAATGGCAGAGACTGAGAAAATACTTAGTTGAATTTATACATCCAGATCAAAACAGCTTTTTACCAAAGAGACAAATTAAAAATATTTTAAGAGTGATAATGGACATATTAGAATACTATGAACTACATCCAGGGAAACAATTAGCATTAACATTTTTAGACGCCCAAAAGGCATTTGACAACTTTTCCTGTCAATTTATGACTCAACAATTACAAATAATGGACTTTGGAAAGAACTTTACAAATATGATAAAAACAATATATAGTAACCAGACAGCAAAAGTGATTGTGAATGGAGACTGTACTGAGAGCTTTGAGATAAGAAAAGGCATGAGGCAAGGATGTCCATTATCCCCACTATCATTTATTTTCACTTTGAAAGTTTTAAATAGAAGGATTAGACAAGATACAGAAATTAAAGGACTGAAGATAAAAGACGAAACATACAAGTTACAAGCATTTGCTGACAATCTAGTATTTATTCTAGAAGAACCTTTAGAGATGATTCCTAAGCTATGGGGAAAGATAGAACAGTATGGAGAAATAGCGGGATTAAAAGTAAATAAAGAAAAAACCAAGGTAATAGTTAAGAATCTCACAAATAAACACAAAAAGCAAATGCTAGAAAAAAAGAGGTACAGATAGTGAAAAAATCAAATATTTAGGTATATATCTTTCAGCCAAATGTTCATCAATAAAAGAAGATAACTATATAAAATTATTGAAACAAATAAAGCTGGACTTGGAAAGATGGAAGAATCTGCAATTGTCAATATTAGGAAGAATTGCTACAGTAAAAATGAACATATTGCCAAAGATTTTATATTTATTTCAAACAATTCCGATAAAACTTGAGAAAAAATTCTTCCAAGATTTAAACTCATTAATTTTGAACTTTGTTTGGCAGGGGAAGAAAGCTAGAAATAAGATGAAAACATTACAAGACGCTAAGGAAAATGGAGGATTTGGGTTGCTGGCAGTGCTTTTTTTGTAAAAAAAAAAAAAAAAGGTGCTGGAACTCACACATGTCATACAACCTGCCTTGCCTATCGTATAAGGTTCCATCCAAAAAAGGTGCCAGAACTCCGTTCTGGGCGTTCTATGACAAAAAAAGCCCTGGTTGCCGGAATGGGCGTTGTATTATCAAGCATCTGTCTTAACATGGGTGAAAGAATGGATAATGCTTAGAAATAAAAGGTTGTTGTATTTAGAGGGACATGATTTACAATTGGGTTGGCACGCTTTCTTATGGTATGGAAAAAATAGAGCTCATAAGTATTTCCAAAACCATTACCATATATGCCGGCGTATTAGGCGACCCGGCGTATAAGATGACCCCCGTCTTTATAGCCGGGCCGCATTCCTAGAACGTCGTCTTATACGCCGGAAACTACCAGTATTTCCAGCGTATAAGACGACTCGGCGTATAAGATGACCCCCGTCTTTGGCGCCGATTTCAGCGCTCTCGGAAGTCATCTTATACGCCGGCATTTACGGTATATAAGAAATGCCTTGTTAACAGTATGGGAAAAAATCAAAGCTAAAATATACTTAAAAATTCCAGGGTGGCTATCAATGATGGAGGCATTTATACATCCGAACTTGGTAGATTTTGAAAAAATATGGGCATATAGAGATATTCTAAATATTGATGGGAATTTAAAATCTAAGCAAGAACTGGAAAATCGGGATCAACCTGTCATGGGCATATTTACAGATGCAAAATAGATATGAAAAAGACGTGAAAATGTATGGATTCTATAAAGATCAAACTGTATTTGATAAGATTTTGTTAACCTCAGATGAGAAATTGATTAGGAAAATGTATAATTTTTTGTTAATTTTGGAAATGGAAAGTGAACAAGTTAAAGAAACAATGATAAGATGGGCGAAAAACTTTGGCTACAATATAGAACTAGAAAAGTGGCAAAAGCAAAATAGAATCTTCTTTAATATTGGTTGGTTCCGCTTCTGTTGTTTTTTGGTCTATAGAATGCTCAGATAGAATCTGGAGGTCAGTTTGTAGGTTCAAAGCAAAATTTCTGTTTTTTATTACTATAGTACACTCTTTTATTTGCGAACATACTTGCTCAGTGGCTTCATAGATATTTTCCAATATGAGTTTGTAGTCAGGTTGAGAATAGGGTTTCTCCATTGCAATAATAATTAGAAACAGTCTGTTATCTTTTAGTAGAGGCTGTATTCAAAAAACATTTAATCAGTATCCACCCCCACAAGTACAGCTGTTAAATTTCTTTGTCTTTTCCCTTTTAAAGTAATTTGAAGGACAAATTCAATCTCACCATCAAAAAAGAGACAGTTGCAATTTTGACTTTCTCCACAAGATGTCCTCAGTAGACTATAAAATCTCCTCCCAGACACCAGGAATGACATTCACAAGATCAAGAAAAGCAAAAGAGAAAAATTTCTTCACATGTAAACCAAATCCAATAGTAAATTCAATATTAGTTTTTTTCCAAGACCCCCAAAGTGAATAAAAGAGAATAAAAATAAACAAAAAGTCAGTTTGACTTAATTCAGTCCATTTAGCTTCTTTTCCCACACTCACAAACACCGCTTTCTTAGAGCAGGGAAATAATTTCAAAAATGCTTTTTACAGGCAACAAAAAAGAAAGGAGAACCAAGAGAGGGGGAAAAAAAAGTCTCACCCAGCTCAGCCACGGTGGTTCCTGTGCTTAGATGTTCTTCTGACTTCTGGTTACAGCGGCAAAGTGATCGGCCATTTTACTGGCCGATCTTTCCACCGGCATCCCGAAGGAGCAATCTCGGGCCATGGAAGAAGCTACTGCTCTCCCACGGTCGACGAGGGCCTCCTCAGCGGTAGCCGCCCCTCCAGGGTGGCTTTTTGACCCGATTAAGGGTCTACCGACAGCGGAGAACCAGCCAGCTAAGAGAGCAGTCTCTTCGCACGGCTGCAAACGCTGCGATCTGGAACCATACCCAACCTAATGAGACTTCCAAGGAACAAACAAGGACAGTAATTAAACCACTCACAATTTCAAAACCAACAGAACTGGATATACAAGCTCAACTAATCGAGAACTATGATAGCTTGGACAAGCAACTATTAACTACAAAGTTGGACATAACTGAGTCTGCTATTAAACAGATCCATATGTGGAGACTTGACTCTTTAAAACAACAAGGGACTATTTACAAAGGAGTCTGGTCTCTAAAACAGAAAAGGGGATGCTTTTGCTTGACCCAAATGATACTACAAGGCACAAAAGAGACTTGTTCATTGATATAGAGGCGTTGCTATGGAAACCTGCCTGGCACAAAAAGAAAGCTAGAATAAGATTTAAGAGTGTGATTCAGGGCTCTATATAATGGGTTTAAAAGACTTACTAGATATGGATTGATTTATGGTTTAAGTTAGTTAAATAAGATGTTAGACTGAATAAAAATTAATTAAGATTTGAAATTAATAAGATGTTTGTTCATGTATTAACATGTTTGTTGTGAATATAGTAATTTTGGTTTGTAATGCAAGAAGAATTAGAAAAAAGAAGAAATGACAATAATAAATGATTATTGATTATGTTAAGGAAAAAGGGAATGGAGAGACACCTGAAGTGTTAGTTATGTATTTACACTAGCAAAATGGAATATAGTAATTGAAATAGTAAAGCTTAACACAGGATTTGGACTTATTTAGATGAAATGTTATTGATGATTGTTTTGATTGACTTGGTTGTATTGAAATACATTAATTTGAATATAAAATATTATTAGAGGGAATAGAGAGGGGGCTTTAATGATTTAATTTGAACTATATAAGTATGACTTTGCTTTTGAACAATTGATTACCCTGCCACCACGTTGATTCTTAAGCACTTGTTTGTAAAATGAAAAAACTAATAAAACTTGTTGTTTTTTTAAAAAAAGAAAAGTGGCAAAAGCTATGGAAGAGAAATTACAAATTAACAATGTCAACTTCATATAAAGAAAACTTATATAAAATATAATTAGCAAAATGTTTTGCTAATCTTGCCACCAGCAAGATTAGCAAAAATGTTTAAAAATATGTCAGATAGATGTTGGAAATGTAAGCACAATTCAGGCACGTACTATCATATTTGGTGGACATGTGGCAAAGCAAAGGCTTATTGGAAAAAGATACATCCGTGGTTAGAAAAAATATTAGGTGAACATGTTGATTTTAAACCTGAACTTTTCTTACTAGGTATAATGCCTGAAAAGATTAATAAGCAAAGTCTGTATTTGATTTTACATGTCACCACAGCAGCAAGAATAATATTTGCACAATATTGGAAGAACAAAGGACTACCATTAGAGGAAGAAATAATCAGAAAAATATTGGAATGCGCAGAGATGGACAGATTAACCATAAGACTGAAAGATAAAGAAGATACAGATTACTACCAAACTCGGGACTTATTTTATTGTTGGCTAGAGGAGAGAATGAAGGATTAGGAATTGAATATGTATTAGCATAACTGAGCCCAGACTGCTCGTTGGTTGAAAAATTAACATATACTTCTGCTTCCGGTCACGGCAGGCACAGCTATACGAAGAGCTGCTGCTCTTCGTTTGCTGCTTTCTCTCCACCGGTAGACTCTTATGTGGGTCCTAAATCGCCCTGGAGGGGCGACCACCGTTGAGGAGTCTTTTGCTCGGTTGCGGTGGAGCAGCAGCTCCCCCTACATTCCGAGCTAACTCCATAGGGCCAATGGAGAAGAAGATCAGCCAGTAAAATGGCCGGTTACTGCGCTGTGCTAGCTGAAGTCAGAAAATCATCTAAGCACAAAGAACCACTGTGGTGAATCCGGGTGAGACTTTTTTCCCTCCCTCTGTCCTTACTATTTCTCTGAACTACTTTTCCTGCAAAGAGCTTTTTTGGGGGATGACTTCCCTGTTCTAAGACAGCGTCTGTCTGTTTGGGGAAAAAAAACCCTCTAAACAAAACTACAGAATAGCACTTATTATACCTTGAACTTTTTGGTTATTGGGCATCCCTGGAAAAACTTGTAATATAGAGCATTATTTTACTTACTATACTGAAGATATTGGCGTTTTTCTGTCTCTTTCTTTGTCATCTTTAATGAGATAAAGGCTTTTAACTTGTAAAGGGGAAATTTTATAGCCTACTGAGGACATCTTGTGGCGAAAATATTTATTGCAACTGCTTTGACCTTCAGAAATTAATAAGAAGGAAAGATAAAGGCTTGGAAACAGCTGTGAGTTGTGTTTGTGATTTAAAAATGGTGGAGGCGGAATAAATATAGTTTCCACAAAAAGATTAAAAGACTCTTTTACGATGGAAATAGCAGACCTTTACCCACAGCTTGACTATGAGCTGATATTGGAAAAAATACTGGAAATGTCAGAGGAGATGAAGCTATGGAGAAAAACTAAAGATTATTTTGTAGAATCTCAACCTCAAACTCTAAAAGATCAATCTATAGGCCAAGAAGAAACCTATATACAACAGTGTACAGAATCTGAGATGGAGGAAGAATTTACTGATCAGTTGAATTCTGGACTGGATTATGAGCTGATATTGGAAAAAATATTGGAAATGAAAGAGGAGATGAAGTCATGGAGAAAAACTAAAGATTATCTTGTAGAACCACAAGCTGGGCTTCAAACTCTAAAAGGTCAAGGACAAACTTATATGCAACAGTCTACACAATTTGAGATGGAGGAACTAACTGATCAGTTGAACTTTAGAAAAATTTTGGACCCAAAATTCCAGATTGAGATTTTAAATGATTACTCTACAAACCAACTAACTACTACAGAGGAGGATATTAAACAAATTTATGCACAAATGGTGGAGAACTTTGAAGATCCAAAAATGACTTTAAGTGAAGTACTCTCATTGCTAAAATTAACAGGAATTGACAGCCAGAGGCAATTGATTAAAAGTTATGAAAATTTGGATAATCAAGCTGAAATTATAATATGGAACAAAATGGACTATATTGCTTACATGATACTGGAAAAAGGGGAAGAGAATTTTGATCAGATCGATTTATTGATGAACATTAATACTCAAATACTGAGATTTGATGACGTAAATGCGACATTATGGAAACCAGCTTGGTATAGAAAAAAAGCTAGAGTCAGATTTAAAAATGTGATTTAAAAGCTTAATTATTGGGTCAAAAAGGCTTTAGAGATTTGGATTGATTTGACAATTTTGACAATATCTAAAACATTTCATCCTTCTTAGAGTATTCCAATATTCCTAAACAATAGTCATATATTAATACATTTCTTTTCTTTTCAATCATTTGTGCCTTATCATCGATCCTGTTAGATTCCTTATCTTAGTTTATTTCTCCTGCCAAGTTCTGAATATTCTTACTGGTAAAGGTTTTCTCAGTGATTAGTTACATTTATATTGACAGACTTAATTTATATTGACAGACTTAGTTACATTTATATTGACAGACTTCCATTTTCATAATACAATCTACACCTACTCCTCTGTCCACATTTCTGGCAACAGTTGAGTCAGACAGCTTTAGATCCTTTTTGAGATGTTCAATGTTGTGAATATTTGTTAGCTCCTCCAGGCCCAATACTAGTACCTGTATTAAAATACATCATACCATTGAGATGCAGAACTTCAGGTTATTCTGAGAAAGAAGCTGCACAGCTGGTTCTTGTGAAATCATACTAGCTTGATATGGCTATCTAACTGTGCACACTTTAAAAACCAGGAAATGTTTGTTCTCCAGTATACATACATTGTGTTTCATCAAATGATATGTATCTATAACTGCCAGAGAAAATTATGATCCAGGCTGGAATCTCTACTTCATCTATGAGTACACCTTGGTAAAGATTCCATACATACATGCATATAACAAAATCTCCAGGACTTTAGCAATAGCAGTAGCACTTAGACTTATATACTTCTCCATAGTGCTTTACAGCACTCTCTTGAGTGGATTACAAATGTCAACATATTGCGCCCCAACAATCGGGGTCCTTATTTTACTAACCTCAGGAGGATGGAAAGCTGAGTCAACCTTGAGCTGGTCAGGATTGAACTCCTGGCTGTTAACTATTAACTGAAATTGAAGAATAAGTACAGTGTGGTGCAGGGTTAAATAATACCCAATAATGCAGAGGACATCAAAAGTTGAACAGGAGAGACAGAAAAGCACCTGAGAAACGAGTCCTTGGGAAATAGGGTGAGTTTAGAAGGGACAATAGAGCACAGGAAGAAATATTTTTTCATACTTATCTTAATAGTTTACTGTTCCTCTATATTACTTGAACAAAAACCTCCAGACCATTTACAGTGTATTCAGAAAGTAAATAGACCCTGTTCACTTTTGTCAATTTTGTTATGCTGCAGCCTGATCCTACAGTTGTTGAAATTCATTTTTTTCTCATTAATCTACACTCAGTACCCCATAATGACAAAGTGAAAACAGAATTTTAGAAAAGTCTGTAAATGTATTAAAAAGAAAAAACTGAGATATCACATTGGTATAAGTATTCAGACCCTTCACTCAGTACTTTGTTGAAGCACCTTTGGCAGCAATTGCAGCCTTGAGTCTTTTGGGGTATGACGTGACAAGCTTTGCACACCTGGATTGGGGGATTTTCTGCCATTCTTCCTTGCAAATCCTCTCAAGCTCAGTCAGGTTGGATGGCGACCGTCGGTGGACAGCCATTTTCATGTACCTTTGGAGATGTTCAATGGGTTCAAGTCAGGGCTCCGGCTGGACCACTCTAGAACATTCACAGAGTTGTCCCTAAGCCACTCCTGTGTTGTCTTGGGTGTGTGCTTACGATTGTTGTCATGTTGGAAAGTGAACCTTCGGCCCATTCTGAGGTCCTGAGCACTGTGGAACAGGTTTTCATTAAGAATATCCCTGTACTTCGCTCCATTCAGCTTTCCCTCAACCCTGACCAGTCTCCCAGTCACTGCTGCTGAAAAACAACCCCATAGCATAATGCTGCCACCACTATGCTTCACTGTTGGGATTGTATTGGGCAGGTGATGAGTGGTACCTGGTTTCCTCCAGACATAACATTTAGAATTGAAGCCAAACAGTTCAATCTTGGTTTCATCAGACCAGATAATCTTCCTCACAGTCTGAGAGTCCTTCAGGTGCTTTTTTGCAAACTCCAAGCGGGCTTTCATGTGTTTTGCACTGAGGAGAGGCTTCCGTCTAGCCACTCTGCCATAAAGCCCAGATCGGTGGAGGGCTGCAGTGATGGTTGTCCTTCTGAAACTCTGTCCCATCTCCGCACAGGATCTCTGGAGCTCAGAGTGACCATCGGGTTCTTGGTCACCTCTCTTACTAAGGCCCTTCTCCCCCGATTGCTCAGTTTGACCAGACTACCAGCTCTTGGAAGAGTCCTGGTTGTGCTGAACTTCTTCCATTTGAGAATTATGGAGGCCACTGTGCTCTTAGGAACCTTCAGTGCAGCATAAATTTTATTGTAGCCTTCCCCAGATCTGTGCCTTGGAATAATCCTATCTGCAGGCAGTTCCTTTGACCTCATAGCTTTTGCTCTGCTACAGTATGCATTGTCAGCTGTGAGGTCTTCTATAGAGAGGTGTGTGCCTTTCCAAATCATGTCCAATCAAGTTAATTTACCACAGGTGGATTCCAATCAAGGTGTAGAAACATGTCAGCAACAATCAAGAGAACTGGGAGGCACCTGAGCTAACTTTCAAGTGTTGTTGCAAAGGGTCTGAATACTTATGCCAATGTGATATTTCAGTTTTTTAAAATAAATTTACACATTGCTTAAATTCTGTTTTCACTTTGTCATTATGGGGTACTGAGTGTAGATTAATGAGAAAAAAATGAATTTCAACCACTGTAGAATCGGGCTGCAGCATAACAAAATTGACAAAAGTGAAGGGGGTCTGAATACTTTCTGAATGTACTGTAATTCCCCATGATGAGAAGAATCTGGCTTGTATAAGTAAGCTCAAGGGTTTTTAAGTCTGTGTGCACACACACTATATACATGTAACATAACTCCACTCAACTGTTTTCCTTGGAATTATTTATCTGCCCAATGGACTGGGCTTGTCTTCCGGTTTCCTTTATAGTAGTCATTTTTGGTCACTCATCATACCACTGAAAACATTCTCAAGAAGCCTTCCAAGTCTGAAGTCACTGGCATTTTCTTCTGAGGACAAGACAATGAGGGCGATGCTGGGAACAACAAACAAAAGAGAAATTTAAGGAAGAGAGTGACTGAGTGCAAAACATTTACAACAGATAGACAGGAAAGTATCTTTCCCATATTTTGCAGTTTTTCAAATTATGGAGAGGAAATCCAGTATTTCTCCAAAGCTTACTGGAACATCTTAATAAGAAAATCACTAACAACAGATAAGATAGATGCAAGAGGTTGATTTCTAGGAACACCCTCAACTCAATTGGGATGACTACAGTCAGTAGAAACTGCTCTTTGTGAATATTGCAGTAGGAAAGAGCACAATTCTGTTAGAAACTCTCCATGTTTCCCTGCACTCCTTGAACTGTTTGTTAGAAGGAAAAATCATCAGGTCCAGTTCCAAGCTGGGAGATAATAACAATAATAATAATAACCATCATCATCATCATCATCATCATCAAACATCAAAAACATCTACCAGACTATCCCATCTCCTTTACATGGATGATCTGAAGCTGTATGGAAAAACATCATCTGAAATAGAATCGCTGCTCAACACTGTCCGTATATATAGCCAAGATATTGTTATGGAGTTTGGCTTGGACAAATGTGCCACACTTACTATCAAACAAGGAAAAGTAGTGAAAACTGAAGGAATCAAGATGCCCCACGAAAATAACATTAAGAGTCTGGATGAGGAAGAGTACTACAAATACTTGGGTATCCTTCAAGCTGACAACATCAAGCACACTGAAGTCAAGAAAAAGATTAGAGGTGAATACATCAAGAGAGTGAAGAAGATCTTAAAGTCCAAACTCAATGGAGGAAATACCATAAAGGCAATCAACACCTGGGCAATTCCAGTCATTAGGTAGACAGCTGGAATAGTGGACTGGACTCAAGCAGAACTAAAAGCAATGGATAGGAAGACCAGAAAAATAATGACAATGAATCATGCCCTTCATCCACGCAATGACATTGACAGACTTTATCTACCAAGGCAAATAGGTGGGTGTGGAATGCTACAAGTACATCAGATGGTTGAAGAAGAAAAAATGGCTTTGGAAGAATATCTGAAGAACAATGATGAAGATGCACTGAAATTAGTATATCAGGAAGGCTTACTGACTACTGGAGAGACCAAACTGGCCTACAAGAAAGACCAAATGAAGAACAGAATAGAGGCATGGGAAGACAAAGCACTACATGGCCAATACATTAAAAAAATAGCTGGGAAAGCAAATAAGACCTGGCAATGGCTAAGAGCAGGAAAATTGAAGAAAGAGACCAAGGGACTAATTCTGGCTGCACAAGAGGACAAATGTATATAAAGTCAAAATTGAGAAGACAGCAACAGACAGTAAGTGCCGCCTATGCAAAGAAGCTGAAGAAACAGTGGACCACCTGGTAAGCTGTTGCAAGAAGATTGCACAGACTGACTACAAGCAGCGGCATGACAAAGTAGCAACAATGGTGCATTGGAAGATCTGCAAAAAATATCATTTGCCTGTAAGCAAAAACTGGTGGGATCATAAAATAGAGAAAGTCATAGAAAATGATAAAATTAAACTGCTCTGGGACTTCAGAATTCAAACAGACAAGCACCTGCAACATGACACCCCAGACTTAACAATTGTCGATAAGAAAGACAAAAAAGTCTGGATAGTGGACGTGGCAGTGCCTGGAGACAGCAGAATAGAAGAGAAAGAACTGGAGAAGATAACAAAATACAAAGACCTACAAATAGAAATAGAAAGACTGTGGCAAAAGCAAGCAAGGGTAGTAACAATAGTAATAGGCTCCTTGGGTGCAATCCCAAAACAACAGGAGCACCACTTGAACACCATTGGCATTGACAAATTCGCTATTAGTCAATTGCAAAAGGCAGCCTTACTAGGAACTGCTTCCATCCTGCGACGATATCTGTAATACCATCAAACATCCACATCTGCCTATCCCAGGTCCTGGGTAAGGACTCGATAGGTAGACAAAATGCCAAATCCAGTCTGAACATCTGGCTGACTGTGCAATGAACCATAATAATAATAATAATAAAAGTTGGAAGGGACCTTGGAGGTCATCTAGTCCAACCCCCTGCTCAGGCAGGAAATCCTATACCATTTCAGACAAATGGCTGTCCAGTCTCTTTTTTTTTTATTGAAAATTTTTAAGTTTTACAAAACAATTCCCTTCCCCAACCCCCCCCCCGACCCTCCCATACCCTCCCCAACCTCCCCAATCCTCCCATACCCTCCCCCAACCTTCCCAGAGCTGAATACAGGCTTAGTTAAAATTTTTCAAAAAATCTTAAAACACATATAAATCCTAAGCAAATCTAAATACATTAATTAAACAAATTATAAAATAATTAACAATAATAAATTTTAAGTGTAAGTTATTGAAAAACTAAATAATATATATATATTTTATAATTACAAACATTAAACACATTATAATATACTCTAAACATTTTCTAATGTCATAGTTATATTATTATCCATCATTCTTTATAAACTCCCTCAAAAACACAAATGTAAACATTACTTAAAACATTAAAATTCCCTTATACATATTTAAAGCAAAATGTTCCTTTAAATACTCCTTAGATATCTATACATATAATATAAAATCTAATCTCTCCCTCTTTCTTTATCCTAAAACACAAAAATAAACATATAAACATTCATTATACCATTAAAACAAAATACTCTTTTGAATACTCCTTAAATTGCTAAACTTAAACTTCTTATCTAAAATTTTCATACAATCTCCATCTTCTCTCCTCTTTACCAATAACCAATTCCATCCACAATGAACTGTAATCTATCAATAACCTAAAAACAATCTATACATTCCTTATCAATCTCTCTTATCCATAAACCTCGAAAGAAGTGCTTTGAAATCTGCCCTTAAAGGTTGCTCCAAAAAGTTTATAAATCTTGCTTCTCCCGCAGACTCAGAAACCAATACTTGTGAGGCTTCCTTAACCTCCTTCTTCTGTTGCTCCTTTTCTTTACGTTTATATGTTTCACGGGTTGTCCTCTGCTCCTTCATCTCAACTTGTTGAGGCCCCTCGAACTGAGATTTCCCATTTTTCATAAATATAGGCTCTTCAGGCTGCAATTCTACCCTTAAAGGTTGCTCCAAAAAGTTTATAAATCTTGCTTCTCCCACAGACTCAGAAACCAATACTTGTGAGGCTTCCTTAACCTCCTTCTTCTGTTGCTCCTTTTCTTTACATTTATATGTTGCACGGGTTATCCTCTGCTACTTCATCTCAACTTGTTGAGGCCCATCAAACTGAGATTTCCCATTTTTCATAAATATAGGCTCTTCAGACTGCAATTCTACCTTCTTCTCTTCCAAAGCTTTAAATGTAATGGATGGCGATAAACATACCCCCAGGACCGAAGTGTAAAACTCTTTTGCTTTAAAAACAGTATTAAGTCTATAACATGTCCCCAGGTAATTCACCACCATTCCAGTCGGAACATCCCATCTGAACAACATTCGCCTCTTTTTAAGTTCATCTGCTAAAAAAGCAAACTCCTTTCTTCTTCTTAAAATTTTAGATGGGATCTCCTTTAGAATTATAACATCTTGTGAAGCAATTTGAAACCTCTTCTTATAAAAAGCTTGTATAATTTCGTTGTGCAGGGATCTTTTCCCAAAATAAATTACCACATCTCTTGGCAAATTCCTTTGCTCTGCCACCACAGAATTAACTCTAAATGTTTTTTCAATTTCACTAAGTATTTCCTCTTTTTCTCTATTCAAAATCACAGCAAAGTCATTTGCAACCATCTCTCTCAGATCTCCTTGCAAAGACTCTCTCAAGCCTCTAATTCTTAAAGCATATTCCATTTGTCTATATTGAAGCATAAGAATCTCATCTTGAAAATTTTCCATCTCTTTTTCCATGCTTTCAAATTTTCCCTCCATTAATTCCACTTTTTCTGCTACCTCTTCTACACGAGAATTCAACTTTTCAAGAACAGAGGCAACTCCTTTTAGAGCAAAAACTATCTCTTGCCTCAAAATCCTATTATTTTCCTCTAAAATCTCTTTCATTTCTCCCCTAATTTGAGATATAGCATTTCCCATTATGTCTTGCAAATCCTTCACCGTTATTAACTGTGCCAAAGAAGAGGGTGAAGCAATTGATTTAGGTTGTTGCGCTGATGATAACACCGAAGAAGAAACCACCTTAAGAGCTGTAGGAATTACTGAACGCTTTGGAGCCATCTTAAAAAAATCTTTACTCCTTCTTAAAAATTACCCGAAAAAAAAAGGAAAGAAAAAGTTAAGCAAAAGAAAAAGAGAGATTAACTCCAAAAAATCCTTCAAAAGGAAATCGTTGTAATAAAAAGAAAAAAGTTAAAAAAAGAAAAGGGGAAGAGAAAAAAATGATTAAATAGAAAAAATCCATTCCATTTTTTTAAAAGTACAAAAAACAAAACAAAAAAGAAATCCTTCAGAAAATAAAAAAGTTAAACAAAAATAATAATCCTCCTAAAATCCAAACCCAACATCAAAAAAATCATTATAAATAATCAAGTCCATTCCATTCCGTTCCAGTCATTAAAAAAAAAAAAACACCAAAAAGCCTGCCGATCGCCATTTTACTTTCCCTTTCAACAAAAGAGAAAACAAAAAAAAGGGAATAAAAATAAATCTTCAAACTTAAAATCCAAATAAATTCAGAAAAAGCAAAATCCTCTACTCAGCTCTGTCCGCTTTTAAGAAAAACTTATCAGATCACTTTAATCGCGGAGGTGGTTGCAGCAGCTTGTTTTGTCCCTAAAGACAAAAACAGCTGGGAAGCGGAGACAGCCCGAACTCCATGGGAGCACTCTTTTCACCCCCTAAAAGAAAACCTTGGGGGTGAATAAGAGGCTCTACCACTATTCAGACGATCCTCTCCTCCCCCCCTTTGCCCAGGAGGGAGGTTTTGAACCGCAGAACAGCTGATGTCTGCTGTTCATAGCGGTTCTAACACTTACCCAGGAGGACGGCTACAAAGTAGCCGCCATCGCACGCGCAGATCCACCGGAAGCCACTGTCCAGTCTCTTCTTAAAAACTTCCAGTGTTGGAGCATTCACAGCTTCTGGAGGCAGGTTGTTCCACTGGTTAATTGTTCTAACTGTAAGGAAGTTTCTCCTTAGTTCTAGGTTGCTTCTCTCCTTGATTAGTTTCTATCCATTGCTTCTTGTGCTGCCTTCAGGCGCTTTGGAAAATAGCTTGACTCCCTCTTCTTTGTGGCAACCCCTGAGATACTGGAACACTGCTATCATGCCCCCCCCCCCCATCCTTCTCTTTGTTAAACTAGACATACCCAATTCCAGCAACCATTCCTTGTATGTTTTAGCCTCCAGTCCCCTAATTATCTTTGTTGCTCTTCTCTGTACTCTTTCTAGAGTCTCAATGTAGGCTAAGATGCTGGAAATAAAAATGGAGGTTGCTTAGAAAGAAGGTTCCACTTTATTGATGAACAGAACCTGCAACAGCATGCAGTTCTGGGACATCTGACTAAATGGAGTTGAGAGTGGATGGGTCTTTATAGGGCTCTGAGACTTTGAAGTGGAAATGTTTCTGGATTGTGCAATGAGGTGGGCTTCTGTGTCTTTTGCTAGTCTGAAGAGGGTGTAGGATTAATCCTATTATGTCCTAAAAGTCATGTTCTTTAGATTTTAGGTGGGGGAATGTAAATTCTTAATCCCATCAGCTGTGGAGGCTGAAGGCCTTTTGCTTATGAATGGTGTGCCCCAAATCTGCATTTCTAAAAGCTGGCCTCCTCCTCAGGTTTCTGCCTGGGGAAACTTGGGCTGGTTTCTGCCTCCCCTAAGATTTTTCTCTATTATTCCTTTGGGGAAATATAACATTCTGCCTTTTTTAATATCCCCTCAAATATTTCCTTCTCTAGGAGGGTGGATGGGTGCTGACTTTCTACAATCCCCCCTTAGGGCAATATAAGTGTGGGTGACACACTTTTACTGGCCCAAGATTAAGAATTGATCTGATCAGGGAGACTTGATGGGTGCTTTTATTTTATTTTTTTTTCATGATGCAGGGAAGCAAGTTCTCAAATTGTTAATGCAAAGGGGAAGGCACTGATAGAGGCAGCAGAAAAGGATCCCTGCAGTGGCTCCCCAAAAGGGGAGTTTTCAACCCATGAAGGTCTAGAAGCCAGGGCAAAAGTTCTGTTAGGTGGAAAAGAAATTTATAGTGTCCAATATTCTGTGCCAATTCTTTTAGATGATTGATCTCACTTCCTGTGAGCTTTCAGTCAGGTTTGCACATGCCCCAAAATTCCTCACAGCCATGTTTTTGCCTTAGTAAATAATTACTGGTTGCCCATTTTCAAGGGTTGTTTCCTGAACCTGCCTTAGCTCTTAGTTTAGTGCATCCAGGTTTGTGATGTCAAATTGGGTTTAGCCAGTGTGCAAGCCAGGCTATTAATATTTCTTAAATTGCACACAGTGAGCCCTAGGACTCCCACTATGAGACCATCAGTGCAACATATTTAGGGCTTGGGTTTGGAGATCTCTTTTCTGCTACCTCCTCGGTGAGGGCATGCCGCCCCCCATGGAATTTGCAGGAAGGTATGCATGCATAGGCCTTAGTGCCACAGAGCAAGAACCAGCCTAGGGAAACTTTACATGGAGGTAGGTGAAGGGGATAGCCTCAGTGTGGTTCTGAATGGTGTGTGTGTGTGTGTGTGTGTGTGTGCGCGCGCGCGCACGTGCGCAGCTACTCCTACAAGACGGGTAATACAAATATCCTGGACAATTTCCCCTCCCACCAGACAGAAATCCAAGGTGTTCAGGACTTGCTGTGCCAACCACTTCCAAATGCCATCCCTCCATGAATCCATTGAACTGGCTAATTACAAACTAAATGAGGCAAGAAAGAAAACCTTACATTGAGTTTCTGCCCTCCCCCCATAGTCTTTCTAGTTGTCTTCTGAGGCTTTATGTAGGGGCCAATGGATACAGAAGTCCTTCTTTTCTCTGCAGCTTTCACAGGGATCTGGGTGATGTAGGACCTGGGAAGATCTGTTCCACTCTGGTTTCAATGGTGACTTTCTAGTAGATGACTGGATCCAAACCCAATTCCCTGGCTCAAATGAATGGAGGGTCTACTCTGGAGGCAGCGTCTGGGTCAGTGTACTGTGCTTCCAAAGGTTGTGGAGTCATCTGTGCAGGTCTGAAAGACATGAGGCCAAGACCACCTCCCCCCATTGTAGGTGACCCTCCCAGAAGAGGCATTGTTGGTCTGACATAGGAATGGAGAACAGAGGATAAGAAATGGAGAAGTGGAATGGGGGGGGGGGGTAGCTTGCAGGCAGGGTTTTGAAAAGACATTAATACTGCAGTTGTTAAAGAAACAGATAAGACCAGTCACAACAAAATGGGGACACCACAGATGAAGAGAAAAAGAGAAGCTGGATTCTGGTAATATGGCAAAAGATGTCAGGTGATGAAAGAGAAAAGAAAAATGAAGGGTCCCATTTCAGAAAATGAACAAATGCAACATAAATTTGTAAAGCACATATTAAAAGGGCTTAAGGACTGGCAGCTTGAGAATGCTGAAAGTTCCATATAATTTTATAAGCCTAGTATTTTAGTGTATATAATTTGTGAGGGGCATGGAGAATCTACCATTAACATTTGTTTTAAAATAGACCACGTTATTTTAGAGATTGAAAAATGCTTATATGTTACAGGATTAGTTCCATAATAGTTTTACTGATTAGTGATAGGATAAGAAAAGTAACTTAATATGAAGAAGGTTATTTCTCTACACAAGCAAACTCGAGCTCATGAGGCTCCTGTGGGTGGACACACCTCATGTTTCAGGAAAAGGATAGACAGATAAAACCCATTTACAACACTTACAGAAAATGCACAAATAAAACTTTACCTCTAAATGAGCTTAAAACATTCCCCCCTTGGGCTGTTCTTAAAGGTTACAGAGGGAAGGAAAAAGGGAACTCAGTTCTCTTCACCCTGTTTTGCTGGCCAAGCAAACTAGAGTGAAGGTATTTTTCTTTTGGTGGCTTATTTTAATATTTTTTTCTAGCAGAATTTAAAACTCTTGCCTCTTTGGATTAGAGACATTTAACAGTTACATTTGCCTAACACACAAAGACTTTGACACACATACACAAAGACAAGGGAAAGAGTAAAGGAAAGAAAAACAGAACTCTCAAGTTTACACATCCTGGTCATTCCCACCATAAATCTCAGTTAACTCAAATTAGGGAAGGCAAAAATCTTAACAAACATATTGAGTGGTTGCATAGAAGAGAGAGAGAGAGAGAGAGAGAGAGAGAGAATGTTCCTATATATATATTCCTTTTCTTTTAAATACCTTTATTTAGCCAAATTGGTTCCCAGCCTCATTGCTCAGCAGAATCCACTTCTCACACAATCTGCACACGCGTCTTAACTTCATGCCTGGCTGGACGGGCAACTCCCTCCACCTGCAGGCCTCCATCTATCTCCTTAGGGGAGATCTTAGTGGGATCTTAGTTCCTGAGCTTCCCATGCTCTTTCCCACCATCCGCAACAAGACTCCAAGGCTTTCTCCTGGGTTTCTTGCAATCTGCAGTACTATACCACCCCCAACAGGTGGAGGTACCTTCCAACCCGTGGTCTGCTGCCTTACGGTTTTCAGGCAAATGGCTCTCCCTCCCTCCCTCCCTCTCTTTCCTCTCTCCCTCCCTCTCCCTCCCTCTCTCTCTCCCTCTTTTTCTCTCTTTCTTCCTCTCTTTCTCTCTCTCCCTTTCTCTCTCTTTCTCTCTTTCCCCTCCCTCTCTCTCTCTCTTTCCTCTCCCTCTCTCTCCTCGCCCTCTCTCTCTCTCTTTCTTTTTCTTTCCTCTCCCTCTTTCTTTCTCTCTCTCTCTCTTTCCTCTCCCTCTCTTTCCTCTCACCCCTTTCTCTCTTTCTCTTTCTTTCTCTCTCCCTCTCTCTCTCCTCTCCCTCTCTCTCTCTTTCCTCTCTCCCTCTCTCTCTCTTTCCTCTCTCCTCTCTCTCTCTCACTCTTTCTCTCTCCCCCCCTCTCTCTTCCTCTTTCCAATCTTCTGCTCACCTGGCAAACTGGCTTCAAGCTGTTCTCCAACAAGCTGACACACATTCTTATTGGGGTAGCTCAGGGGTAGGCAACCTAGGCTCTTTTATGTCTCATGGACTTCAACTCCCAGAATTCTTGAGTCAGCATAGCTGGGCTAGCTAGCTCTCTCCTGCCCTTCCTGCTTCCTGCAGAGATGCAGCAAAGGGAGGAGCCCCACCCAATAAGCTTGTCAGCTCGTCGGAACAGAGTGAGTCTACTCTCTTTTTTACACACACACAGAGAGAGAGAGAGAGAGAGAGAGAGAGAGAGAGAGAGAGAGAGAAGCTCTGTCTCTGTCTCTCTCTGCAAATGGCAGAGGAGGCTGGGAGCCGCAGGGGAAGGCTCAAAGGAGCCGCAGGTTGCCGACCTGTGGACTAGAACAACAGAGTTGGAAGGGACATTGGAGGTCTTCTAGTCCAATCCCCTGCTCTGGCAGGAAACCCTATACCATTTCAGACAAGTGACTGTCCAGTCTCTTCTTAAAAACTTCCTGTCAAGTGAAAACATGGCAGCTACATGCCTTATTGTTTTCATCTTGTCATTAGAGTAAGGGGGGGAGATGAGGCTTTCTGCAGACGTTTGTTGAGACAAAGATGTATGGAAACTTTTCAGGGACATTCTAGCCACTGTGAAGAAGATACCAGAAAATTCTCAAAACAATGAGAACGTGTTTACATGAACTACATGGACATCTGGGAGGTTTGGCTGGGAATGTCATTGTTATATGCTTTGGTTAGATGTCTTGGGATTTTAAAATTAGTTTTCCTTCGCCTATACCATGCCATGTATTCAATAAACCAGTAAGATTTTCAGAAATGAAAGAAATCCTGGACTTTATTTGGATACTCAAGCTGGAGGTTGACACTTCCAGCGTTAGAGCATTCACAACTTCTGGAGGCAAGTTGTTCCACTGATAAATTGTTCTGTCAGGAAATTTCTCCTTAGTTCTAGGTTGCTTCTCTCCTTGATTAGTTTCCATCCATTGCTTCTTGTCCTGCCTTCAGGTGCTTTGGAGAATAGCTTGACTCCCTCTTCTTTGTGGCAACCCCTGAGATATCGGAACACTGCTATCATGTCACCCCTAGTCCTTCTTTTCATTAAACTAGACATACCCAATTCCAGCAACCGTTGTTTATATGTTTTAGCCTCCAGTCCCCTAATCATCTTTGTTGCTCTTCTCTGCACTCTTTCTAGAGTCTCAACTTTTTTTTTACATTGTGGTTACCAAAACTGGATGCAGTATTCCAACTGTGAATTATAAAGTGGTATTAACACTTCACATGATCTTGATTCTATCCCTCTGTTAATGCAGCCTAGAACTGTGTTGTCTTTTTTGGCAGCTGCAGCACACTGCTGGATCATATTTAAGAGATTGTCCACTAGGACTCCAAGATCCCTCTCACAGTTACTACTATTGAGCCAGGTACCACCTATACTATCCCTGTGCATTTGGTTTTTCTTGCCTAAATGTAGAACCTTACTTTGTTCATTTTTTTTTTTTTTTTTATTAAAAGTTTTACAAATTACAATATAAACCCACCCATCCCCTCCCCCCCTCCCCCACTTCCCAGAGCTGATTACAGGGTAACAAATAAACAAACATACTCTAGCTAACATAAACCAACTAAACTATCAATCAAAACCATAATACACTTTAACTCCTTCTCAAAACAAATATTAACAAATTAAGACAAAAATAATAATATCATTAATACTATTAATAATTATCTAAAATCTATTCAAAAGCAAGATAATACTTTTCAGTTTCATACTTCTTCTGAATGTAATCAATCCATCTTCTCCAAGCGATAATATATCTTTCTTGTGAATGATCCTTCAAATAGGCGGAGATTTTCGCCATTTCTGCTAAATTAGACACTTTAAGTATCCATTCTTCCAAAGTAGGCAATAAGTTTTTCTTCCAATATTGCCCCACCAATAATCTTGCAGCAGTTATGAAGTTCAACATCAAATTAGTTTCTTTAACACCCAAATCTACAATAATACCCAACAA
Organism: Crotalus adamanteus; assembly: GCA_039797435.1. Classification (NCBI taxonomy): domain Eukaryota; kingdom Metazoa; phylum Chordata; class Lepidosauria; order Squamata; family Viperidae; genus Crotalus; species Crotalus adamanteus. Next base: position 51,801 of record CM077935.1, on the reverse strand, counting down.
AAATAATCGCGGAGTAAACTTTATCTTTTTCTTAAAAATCTTTTGAATATTCCACCAAATCTTAATCCAAAAAGCTTTAATATCTTTACAAGTCCACCAAATATGAAAATAAGTTGCATCTAAATTTCCACATCTCCAACATTTAGGCTGTAATTTCGGATACATGCGGGACAACTTTTGGGGATCCAAATGCCATCTATAAAACATTTTATAAAAATTTTCTCTTAAATTTTGTGCTTGAGTAAATTTTACATTTCTAACCCAAATTGTCTCCCATGTATCCAATAAAATTGGCTCTTGGATATTTTGCGCCCATTTAATCATACAATCTTTAACTAACTCCGTTTCAGAGTCCAATTCTATTAAAGCATTATAAATTCTTTTTATATGAAATCGACTTTGATCTTTAATCTGATTTACCAAATTCACATCCTCTAAAATAATACCAACCTTTTTATCTATATTCCACCTCAATAACAATTGATATACAATATTTTCTTGCTTCAACTCAGTTAAAGGCTTTAATTGCCAATGCTGCCCAACCAAACTAAGTAATTCCTTATAAGAAATCTTATCCAAATTTACTCCCCTAGATACTCCCTCTATCACGTGTCCTGGAACCCCCCAAATTGGAATTTTATAATTTAACCTATAGTAATACTTTTTCCAGACACACAGCAAGGCGCTTCTGAAAATATGGGTTTTAAAAACCTGATCCACTTTTTTTATCATAAATTAAATATGCATGCCATCCATATAATAAATCCCATCCCTCAAGAGAAAGGATATTCTTATTTGTTAAGTTGAGCCAATCACCAATCAAGGTTAAAGCCACTGCATCATAATACAATTTTAAATTTGGTGCCTTTAATCCTCCTCTTTCCCGTGTATCCTGCATAATTTTAAATTTAACTCTCGGCTTTTTCCCTGCCCAAATAAATTTATTAATCCCCTTCTGCCATTCTTCCAAATTGGCATCTTTTTTCAAAATAGGTATCATCTGAAATAAAAAAAGAAACTTTGGAAGTATATTCATTTTAACTGCCGAAATTCTCCCCAACAAAGATAATTGTAATTTTTTCCAATCATTTAAATCCTTTTGCACTTTTACCCATAATGTCTCATAATTATTTTTATACAATTTAACATTAGAGGACGTTAAATAAATTCCTAAATATCTGACCTTTCTCACTATTTCAAAACCTGTTAATTTAACTATAATATCCTTTTCCTTCATAGACATATTTTTTGATAATATTTTAGTCTTATTATTATTTACCTTAAACCCAGAAACCTTCCCATACTGAAGTAAAATTTCAACCAAATCCCTAACCGAATCTGTCGGTTGAGATAATGTCACAACCAAGTCATCAGCAAAAGCTCTCAACCTATAATCATTCTTATTTATTTTTATTCCCTTTATTCTAGGTGACTCCCGAATTTTAATAAGTAAAATCTCCATGGTTAAAACAAATAACAATGGGGATAAAGGACATCCCTGTCTTGTACCCTTTTCAATTTTAAATGCTTCTGTTAAACCCCCATTAACTATAATTTGTGCAGATTTCTGTTGATATATTGCCTTAAGGGCAAATAAAATTTATCCCCAAAATTCATTTCCTCTACTACTCTGAGTAAAAATTGCCAATTTAATTGATCAAAGGCTTTTTCAGCATCTAAAAAAATCAAAGCCGCAGGGATTTGATTGTTCTTGTCCAAATACTCAATTAGATTAACAATTTGTCTAACATTATATTTCATATATCTTCCAGATATAAATTCAGATTGATCACTATGAACCAGTTGCTTCAAAACTCGCATTAATCTATTTGCCAATATTTTTGAGAAAATTTTATAATCTGTATTCAAAAGAGATATAGGCCTATAATTTTTGGGCTGGGTCAAATCTTGATCCTCCTTTGGAATCAATGATATGAAAGCCCTTCTCCAGGATGGAGGTACCTCTGTTCCCAACAGAATATTATTAAAAAGTTCCTTCAATGGTTCTATCATTTCTTCAGATAACATTTTATAATAAATTCCTGTTAATCCATCTGTACCTGGAGCCTTACCAACTTTCAATTGTTTAATTGCCCAAATAATCTCATCAGAAGTAATTAAACCATTAATCTCATCTCTTTGATCAGAAGTAAGTTTAGGGAAATGTGATTCCTGTAAATACTTTTCTATATCTAAAACATGTATGTTTTCACTGGCATATAACTTTGAATAAAAATCTAAAAAACTCCTTTTAATCAAATTTTGTTGATAAACTTCTTTACCTTTATAATTTATTTTCTCTATAATCCTTGATTTCTGTTTCTTTCGTAGTTGGTAAGCGAACCACCTACCAGGTTTGTTCGCATTGCAAAATATGTTATGTTTCATATACTTCAAATTAATTGCAATCTGATCAGCTATTAACATATTAAATTGCTCCTTAAGCAAACTAATAGAAACCTTTAAATTATTATCCAATGGATTTAAGATAAGAGCCTTTTCCTTAGTTTTAATCTCTGATTCCAACTCTTTATGTTTCTGCATCTGTTTACGTCTATACGCATTATTCATATGAATCAAGACCCCTCTCATATATGCTTTACTGGTGTCCCATACCATTAGCATCGAAGTACCCTTATGCATATTCAAAAGAAAAAATTCCTTTAAATAATCTCTGCATCTCTGTACATTCCCCTCAAATCTGAATAAATTTTCATTCAATCTCCAAGTCCTTCTATTCCCGTCTTCAGTAGATAACTCCATCCATACAGGACTATGATCTGACAATATTCTTGGGAATATCTTAGCATTCTTCACCCTAGAAAAAAGATCATTAGTAATTAAAAAAAAGTCAGTTCTGGATTACGACTGATGCCTGTCCGAAAAGAAGGTAAAGTCTCTTTCTTCCATATTCCGTTCACGCCAAATATCTCGAAGTTCCAAATCATCCTTCAAGTCAAAAAAAGCTTTAGGTAATTTTGCATGATTAGGAGATTTAAAAGAACCCTTCTTGTCTTTACTTGAATCTAAAACGCCATTCCAGTCTCCCATCATAATTACTGATTTATAATCCAATTGAGTTATTTTCTGATGTAACATCTTATAAAAATATTTTTGTTGTTGATTAGGAGCATATAGTCCAATGACAAGACTTCTCTTGCCATTTAATAATAAGTCAATAATAACATATCTTCCTAGTGAGTCAGAATCAATTAACTTTGGTGATAAGTCTTTCCTCACATAAATAAGTACACCTGCTTTTTTCTGCGGAGCAGAGGCTGTGAAATGTACTCCCAACCGGGAGTTAATCAAATATTTTTCATCTTTTAAAGCAATATGAGTCTCTTGCAAACATATAACATCATTCTTGTGTTGTTTCAAATAGTAAAATACTTTCTTTTCTGTGGTGAATTCAAGCCATTAACATTCCATGTCAGAAACTTTGCCATGTCTCATGGCTTGAAGCCTTTGGAACACTGCATCTAAATCTGCAGTTGAAGACCTCTTCGGTCTTGTTCCTCCCACTGGCTCAGAGGTAGCCATCTGTGTTGTAACTCCAGAATCTACCTTTTGTTGTTCTTTTTCTCTACGTTTATGAGCTACACGAGTCATTCTCTGTTCTCTTGGATCTTCTCTTATCTCCAAACACTGTTGCATAGATTCAACCAACAACTCTTCTCCTGTTGGTGACCTAGCTCCTGCAGCCAACTGTCCTTCAAACTTACTTTCATTTCTTCTAGATCTTGGAGATGGTGGTGCACCTGCTTTCAGCACAGAAACAAAAAAATCTCTTGCTTTTAAAATTGTATTTAATCTACAACGTGTTCCAACATAGTTCCCCACTATGCCAATAGGTATATCCCATCTGAATTGAATTTGCCGCTTCTTGAGCTCCTCAGCCAAAAAAGCAAAATCCTTTCTTCTTCTAAGAATTTTGGGAGGTATTTCTTTTAAAATTATGACATCTTGAGCTGTAATTTGAAATCTTTGGTTATAAAAGGCTTGTATAATTTCATTACGAAGTGATCTTCTAGAAAAATAGATAACCACATCCCTTGGTAAATTTCTCTGCTTCACAATCCACGAATTAACTCTAAAGATTTTTTCAATATCTCTCAACATTTCTTCAATTCCACATCCTAAAATGGATGCCAGTTCTGCAGCAATCTCTTCTTTCAAATTCTCTTTCACATTCTCCTTCAACCCTCTTATTCTCAAAGCAAAATCCATGTCTCTATATTGTGACATTACAATTTCATTCTGTGCTGCATCCACATTATTTTCAACTCTTTCAATTCTTCCAATCTTTCAACATTTCCAACCACCTCATCCACTCTACCATCCAGTCTTTCTACATGGGCCGCAAGCCCCTTAAGAGCCAACAGAATATCTTCCCTTATCTCATGATTTTTCTCCTCCAAAAGCTCTTCTGTCTCAGATCTGATCTTTTGTACAGCTTTTTCCAAAGAGTCCTGAACCACATTCTGTATATCTTTAAGTGTAAATGCTGGAGGTGGGGAAGGTGGTGGTGGTGGTGGTGGTGGCTTAGATTGCTGTGTAATCTGTGTTACTGGAGAGGAAATTGAAACTTTAGGCAAAGAAGAAATTGCAGGATGTTTTGAAGCCATTTAAAAAAAAAAAGGAAAAAAAAAAGAAATGAAGAATAAAGAAAAGAAAAAAGCCAATTCTTATAACAAGACGAATTAGAGGAATAATAAAAACAATTCCCCCATAAAAAAAGCAGAGTCAATTATTTTAGCAACTTTGTTGCCAAATAAAAGTGAAAGTTCTCAGACAAAGAAGCAAAATTCCTCCGCAGCGATTCCTCAGCCATTTTTTTCCTTTCACTCCCTTTGTTAACATAATTAACTGGAGAAGATATTAATTCTTTCTTGAGTTAAAGTAGAAATTCAGAATCACAAATCAAGTCCTCCTGGACAACTCTGTCTGCTTTAAATGTTACTCACAATTCTCTTTAAGCAGCAGATGTGGAGGCTGCGTCTGGCTTCGTTCCCGGAGAACAAAGGCTTCCTGGAATGCAGAGACTATCCAGACTCCGAAAGAGCTTCACCCTTCATCTCCCCCCCAAAAAAAAGCTTTGGGAGAATAGAAGAGCTCAATTTCTATCTGGAAATACTCACCTTCCTCCCGTTGCCCGGGAGGAAGGTTCCAAGCCACAAAACAGCTGATCGTCACTGTCTTGCCAGCTTTTACACATTTCCAAGACAGGAGGCTAAGAAAAAAGCCTCCATCGATGCAGCAATCACCACAGGAAGTCTCCTTACTTTGTTCATTTTGTTAGATAGCACCCAATGTTCAAGTCTGTCAAGATCTTTCTGTATCTAGAGAATCTCAGCGGTTAAAATGAATGTTTTTCCAAAGTTTCTTTTTTTGTTCCAAATGATACCTATTTTGAAAAAAGATGCCAACTTGGAGGAATGGCAGAAGGGGATTAATAAGTTTATTTGGGCAGGGAAAAAACCAAGAGTTAAGTTTAAGATTATACAAGATGCACGGGAAAGAGGAGGACTTAAGGTGCCTAATTTAAAATTGTATTATGATGCGGTGGCTTTAACTCTGATTAGTGATTGGCTTAATTTAACAAATAAAAATATACTTTTTCTTGAGGGATGGGATTTATTATACGGATGGCATGCATATTTAATTTATAATAAAAAAGTAGATCAGGTTTTTAAATCTCATATTTTAAGAAACGCTTTATTACATGTCTAGAAGAAGTATTATTATAGGTTAAACTATAAAATTCCAATTTGGGGGATTCCTGGACACGTGATAGAGGGGGTATCTAGGGGAGTGAATTTGGATAGGATTTCTTATAAGGAATTACTTAGTTTGGTAGGGAAGGATTGGCAATTAAAATCTTTAGCTGAGTTGAAGCAAGAAAATATTGTACATTCTTGGTTTCAGTATAATCAATTGTTAGTTAGGTGGAGTTTAGATCAAAAGGTTGGTATTACCTTAGAGGATGTGAATTTGGTAAAACAGATTAAAGATTAAACTTTAGCCCATATAAAGAGAATTTATGATGTTTTAATAGAATTGGATTCTGAAACGGAGTTAGTTAAAGATTGTATGGTAAAATGGGCTCAAAATATTCAAGAGCCGATTCTATTGGATACATGGGAGACAATTTGGGTTAGAAATGTAAAATTTACCCAAGCTCAATATTTAAGAGAAAACTTTTATAAAATGTTTTATAGGTGGCATTTGGATCCTCAAAAGCTGTCTTGTATGTATCCTAATTTACAGCCCAAATGTTGGAGATGTGGAAGCTTAGATGCAACTTATTTTCATATTTGGTGGACTTGTAGAAATATAAAAGCTTTTTGGATTAAGATTTGGTGGAACATTCAAAAGATTTTCAAGAGAAAGATAAGTTTACGCCACAATTATTTTTATTAGGTGTTATTGTAGACTTTGATGTTAAAGAAATTAATTTGATGTTGAATCTTATAACAGCTGCAAGATTACTGGTGGGGCAATATTGGAAGAAAGATTCAGTGCCTACTATGGAAGAATGGATACTAAAGGTGTCTAATTTAGCAGAAATGGCAAAAATTTCCACTTATTTGAAGGATTATTCACAAGAAAGATATATTTTGGTTTGGAGAAGATGGATAGATTATATCCAGAATAAATAAGAGACTAAAAAGTATTGTTTAGCTTATGAGTAAATTTTAGATTATTTTTAATAGTTTAATATGATTGAATTTATATTATTTTTAGTATTATTGTTTAATTATATTATTATTTTTGGTTTTTAATTTGTTAATATTTATTTTGAAAAGGAGTTAAAGTATGTTATGGATTTGATTGTTAGTAGAGTCGGGTAATGTTAGTTAGATTATGATTGCTTATTTGTAACCCTGCTGAGCTATTCAAAATCTTAAAAGACGATGCAGTAAAAGTGCTACACTCAATTTGCCAGCAAATTTGGAAAACTCAGCAGTGGCCACAGGATTGGAAAAGGTCAGTTTACATTCCAATTCCAAAGAAAGGCAATGCCAAAGAATGTTCAAACTATCGCACCATTGCACTCATTTTACATGCTAGTAAAGTTATGCTTAAAATCCTACAAGCTAGACTCCAGCAGTATGTGGATCGAGAACTACCAGAAGTACAGGCAGGATTTCGAAGAGGCAGAGGAACTAGAGATCAAATTGCCAACATACGCTGGATCATGGAGAAAGCTAGGGAGTTCCAGAAAAACATCTACTTCTGCTTCATTGACTATGCTAAAGCCTTTGATTGTGTGGATCACAACAAATTGTGGCAAGTTCTTAAAGAGATGGGAATACCAGACCATCTTATTTGTCTCTTGAGAAACCTATATGCGGGTTAAGAAGCAACAGTGAGAACTGGACACGGAACCACTGATTGGTTCAAAATTGGAAAAGGAGTCCGGCAAGGCTGTATACTGTCGCCCTGCCTATTTAACTTATATGCAGAGCACATCATGAGAAAGGCAGGGCTAGATGAAACAAAAGTTGGAATTAAGATTGCCGGGAGAAATATCAACAACCTAAGATATGCAGATGATACCACTCTAATGGCAGAAAGTGAAGAGGAACTAAAGAGCCTCTTGATGCGGGTGAAGAAGGAGAGTGCAAAAGTTGGCTTGAAACTCAACATTAAGAAAACCAAAATCATGGCATCCGGCCCTCTCAATTCCTGGCAAATAGATGGGGAAGAAATGGAGGTAGTGACAGATTTTATTTTTCTGGGCTCCAAGATCACCTCAGATGGGGACTGCAGCCAAGAAATTAAAAGGCGCTTGCTCCTGGGGAGGAAAGCTATGGCAAATCTAGACAGCATACTAAAAAGCAGAGACATCACCCTGCCAACAAAAGTGCGTATAGTCCAGGCCATGGTTTTCCCAGTTGCAATGTATGGCTGTGAAAGTTGGACCATAAGAAAGGCTGAGCGCCAAAGAATTGAGGCCTTTGAACTATGGTGCTGGAGAAGACTCCTGCGAGTCCCTTGGACTGCAAGGCGTTCAAACCGGTCAGTCCTACAAGAGATCAACCCCGACTGCTCTTTAGAAGGCCAGATCCTGAAGTTGAAACTCAAATACTTTGGCCACCTAATGAGAAGGAAGGACTCACTGGAGAAGGGCCTAATGCTGGGAAAGATTGAGGGCAATAGAAGAACAGGACGACAGAGAATGAGATGGCTGGATGGAGTCACTGAAGCAGTAGGTGTGAACTTAAATGGACTCCAGAAAATGGTAGAGGACAGGAAGACCTGGAGGAACGTTGTCCATGGGGTCGCGATGGGTCGGACACGACTTTGCAATTAACAACAACAAAATCAGCTCTGGGAAGTGGGGGAGGGGTGGGAGGGATTTGGGTTATATACTGTAAAAAAATTGTAAAACTTTTAATAATAAAAAAAGATCTTTCTGTATCTTAAGCTTGTCTTCTGGAGTTTTGGCTATTCCTGCCAGCTTGGTGTCATCTGCAAATTTGATGAGTTCCCCTCATCCAAATCATTGATGAATATGTTGAAGAGTACTGGGACTAAAACAGAGCCTTGGGGTACCCCACTGCATACTTTGCTCCATGTAGATGCAGTTCCATTGAGGACTACACATTGAGTGCAGTTGGTCAGCCAGTTATGAATCCATTTGATGGTGATGCTGTCTAACCTGCATTTTTTTATCTTATCAAGTAGTAGGTTAGGATTGTGGTCTACTTTATCAAATGCCTTACTGAAGTCAAAGTAAATTATATCCACAGCATTCCTCTGGTCCACTAATTTTGTCACTTTGTCAAAGAATGAAATAAGAGCCATGGTGGCGCAGTGGTTAGAGTGCAGTACTGCATGCTACTTCTGCAGACTGCTGGCTGCCAGCAGTTTGGCAGTTCAATTCTCACCGGCTTAAGGTTGACTCAGCCTTCCATCCTTCCAAGGTAGGTAAAATGAGGACCCAGATTGGTGGGGCCAATATGCTGACTCTGTAAACCGCTTAGAGAGGGCAGTAAAGCACTGTGAAGCAGTATATAAGTCTAAGTCAGGGGTGTCAAACTCAATTTCATTGAGGGCTGCATCAGTATTATGGTTGCCCTCAAAGGGCCAGGTGGGCATGGCCAGCTCAATGCCATTCACTCAGTGCAGCTGACTCGAGATAGCTGGGTCAGGACAGAACACGTTGCACCGGCTAACTCGATGTGGAGACAACTCGTTGCCCCACAAGCTCTTCATCTCCCCAAACTACTGGCAGCCATGCATGTGCACGTGTGTACGCGCACACACGTCGCATTTCAAGTTTGGGGACTTTTATCCACAGAGGAAGGAGAGGGCCTTCTTCCCAAGCCCAGGCATGATTGACAGTTTGCTAGCTCACATGTGGATAGTCTCCAAGTCTCCAAGCTTGAAATGTGTGTGTGTGTGTGTGTGTGTGTGTGTGTGTGTGTGTAGTTTCCTCCAAGTCCAACTTCTGCCTTGACAGATCTCTGGAGAGCAAGAGGAGGAGGTAGGGGAGCAGCACTTCCTAGTCCTGCATGAGGGAGGCTGGCCCTTCTTGAAAGGGAATCCCCATTTCCAATCATGCATGGTAAGGATGCTGGCTTGTTGGAGTAGCCTTCCCTCACGTAGCTCCCCCGCCACCTCCTGCTGCTCTCCAGAGATCTTTCAAGGCAGAAGTTGTACTTGGAGGAAACTGCTTCCTGCAAACTTTCACCACATCAACATCATGGTTGCCTTCAAAGGGCCAGTTGCATGTAAGACTATTGTATCATATTAGTTCAGAAGTGTATTATGTCTAAGAAGTGGGGCAAAAAGGATTAAAATTTCAGATATGAACAAATAAATTATTTATTTCAAATAAATCTGCAAAAACAAATTTAAAACAAAGAAAAAACACAAGCTTTTTAGTTCTCATGCCATTTTGTCCGAACTGGATGTTTGGCATCTTTTCTTGGCTACAAGTTCATCCATGTTTGGGGTTAGGTTTTGAGCTGTGGATACTCTCAGGATAGAGTGGAGGTGTGCATTGGTGAGAAGACTTCTGTGTGCGCTTTTGTTCACCCTCATCACAGAGAAAAGTTGCTCACACAGGTATGTACTCCCAAACATGAAGAGCATTCAAGCAGCTTGTAGGTGGAGTTGGGGCATCGTTTCAGGGATGAACCTGGTGAACTGTGGGGGTCCTACAGAATCATACTTTCCCTTAAGCATGCTGTTACATTGGAGTTCTATCAGCTCCCTCTGGATGTTTACAGGTGCTTTCTCCACTTTGACTGAAAATGGATTACTGAGCAGTCCAAAACTGAATTTCTGTCTTTCAAAATCAACAAAGCGACATGTAAACTCCATCTGAAGTGTGCTCAGTTTATCAGCAAACTGAGCACTTGAGAACACAGTCGTGGAGACTTGGTTTTTTATTGTTTGGCAACTGGGAAAGTGACTCAAGTTTCCTTGCTGCATCTGAGTCTCCCACAGTCGCAGCTTTACTTGAAAAGCTTTCACTGCATCATACATGTCTGTGATCATATGGTCCCGTCCATGAAGCTGAAGGGTTAGTGCACTAAGATAATTAGTAATGCCACACAGAAAAGCTAATTCACACAGCCACTTTTCATCCCACAATACTGTTGAGTCTTTTCCTTTGCTTTCAATAACTGACAGATTTCCATATGCAATTCAAAAAATCTATTGAGCACTTTCCTTTGACTTAGCCATCGCACCTCTGTGTGATAAGGCAGATCACCAAGTTCAGAATTTATTTCTTCAAGAAAAGACTTAAATTGATGGTGATTTAAACCTTTGGCTCTTATAAAGTTAACTGTCTGTGTTACAGTGTGCATTACATGTTCCATTTTCAGGGCTTTGCCGCATAGTGTTTCCTGATGTATGATGCAGTGATATGCTGTCAGCTCACCTGTGCAATTCTCGCTCTTCATCTTCTCTTGCATTCTTCCTACTAATCCACTCTTTTCCCCGCACATTGAAGGTGCTTCATCTGTTGTGAGTCCTATAAGTTTGTCCCAGGGCAGTCTCATGTCATTTATACTTTTGGCTACTGCTTCAAATATGTCTTTTCCTGTAGTAGTGCCATGCATTGATTTTATATCCAAAAGTTCCTCCATAATGCATAAACATGAGTCCACTCCATGGATGAAGTTTGTCAGCTGTGCCGTGTCAGAGACGTCAGTGCTCTCTCATCCACAGCAAGGGAATAAGCAATGAATTCTTTTCCCTTTTCAACCAATTGTCCTTGTAAATCAGTGGCAAGCTCACATATCTGATCAACAACAGTATTTCTGCTTAGGTTTACGTTCAAAAAAGCTTGTTTTTGGTCTGGACACAAGACTTCACACACTTTAATCATGCAGCGCTTCAAAAACTCCCCCTCTGTAAATGGCCGGGCTGATTTAGCTATCTCTTCTGCCGCTATAAAACTAGCTTTCACAGCAGCTTCACTTTGTGATTTTGCTTTTGTGAACATATGCTGCTGTGACATCAGGCTCTTTTTTCAAGTCTTCCACCTTCTGTACCTTCTGCTCCATGTTCAAGTTTTTGTACCTGTCCTGATGTTTTGTCTCATAGTGCCGTCTCAAGTTATATTCTTTAAATACAGCCACAGTAGCTCCACAAAAAGGCACACAGCCTTATCTTCAATGTCAACAAACAGGTACTCTGCCTCCTACCTCTTTTGAAAGCACCTTTTCAAAGTCCACTTTCCGTTTGGCCATTTTGGGGGGTTTAAATATCGGCACGCAGGTCTTCTTCCCTGCAGATGTATATATGGAGGATGAGACTGGACAGAAAGCTCAAAGTCCCAGGTGCTGCGTGAGGCAAGCAGTTGTGAGCATGCTAGGTATCCACTCTGGTGGCTCAGTAGGATGCTGCGAGTACAGATGTTTTGAGCAGGTTTAGCAATATCACAGCATCTATGGAGAGAAAGCAAGTGACTGCAGCCCTCTGAAGGGATTTTATTATGCTTATGATTTTATTATGCTTAAGCTTGATATTAGTAATATTGATATTAGTAGTGATATTTTGTAATCATTTTATATATTACTTTGTTTATGTGCAAGCAGCTTTGCAGGTGCTTTATATTGGGAAATTATTTACATAAAAGCAAATGTCTCATGCTCTATATACAGGAGATTGCTTATGTGAAAAGAGCACGGTAAGGGGAGGGGGAAAAGAAGTTACGGATGGAGCCTCGATTGATGTGTATGAGTCATCATCTTGGAATTGTTTTTCTGTACCTTCTTACTCCTGATACAGAGACCTGATCTTTTTGTTCTGAAAAGGTATAAAAGGTGGAAGACATTTTTCCTGGTTGTTGCCTTCATTCCTCTACCAGCCACGAAGAGGAATAAGGACACCCCTCTCTGTTTTGATCAAAATAAAGTTGCAATTCTCTGCTGAAACCTCGGCTCAGGAGTTTCTTTTGGCTCTTTTAAATTCCTGAGTAACGCTGGGACAATTGTGAGGCTAAGTGGAAAACCTTACAACCTAGTGCCCTGAACGTGGTGGAAGCCACAAAGGCTCTTCCCCCATATCCGGAGACCCCTGTTAAGGTCCCGGCGAGCCTTCCATTCTCAGCAGGACAAAACTGATGGCGAATGAATCATGAGTCTTAGAGTACTCCTAGGCGTTTAGCCTGGAAGACTCCTATGCTTCATCATCGGTGGTAGGATCCGTGTCCGAGGAACCTGAATGCCCAAATTCAATGAGGTTTCATGCTTCTCCACTGATGGGAGAAATTGCAACAGGCGCCTTGGTGAGTAAAAAAAAGCTTTGGTAATCTTGGAATAAGGCAGGAGGTTGATCTCTCCGACTAGCCCTCTAAAGACAAGAATAATAAAAATAATAATAATAAAAGAGGGAGCTGAGAAACTGTCTTCTAATACAGGATAGAGTAATTTAAAGAAAGTAATTAAATTGAAAAGCATTTTTTTGCAGAGGTTTTGGTAATTTTGGAATAAGATTGGAGGTTGATCTCTCCAACTAGTCCTCCAAGCAAAAAAAATAAAAATAAAAAAATAATAATTACTTGAAAAGGGAAGAAGCCGAGAAACTATCTTGAAAGAAAGGGGGGGGGGGGGAAGGGAAATCATCACAGTAATTTAAAGAAACAAAGTAAATCAAAATGTACTCCTTTGCAAGGAGTTTTGAAACCTCAAGTGGCTGTTAAGTTTAATCCTGTCAGACAATGTCTGGTGGTGCTTTGTGTTGATGTGTGGCAGTAAAAATAATTTTCAAGAAGGCAATGTTGAAAAACTTTGTAAACCTCCGGTTGGCTAGTTTATCTGATAACAACTAAAGCCATGGAAGAAAAGAAAATTCAAAGAACTGAAAGCAAGTTTTTTTTCTCTTTTTCCTTTAATCTGGCTCTTTAGACTATTCAATTCCCCTTTGTCAGACATGAGGAGAGGAGGCTGCTAGTTTTCCCCTCCCCCTTCATACCTGTAAAAGGCCCCAGGTTCAATATTCCTTTTAGTCCTTTCCCACTGTCTTTTGAAGTTGCTGGAAAAAAAAATTGGAAGCAACCATAAATGTTCCCCTCTCTTTTAATTAAAAGGGAGGCCTGTTTTGGCCTCAAACCCCAAATTTATATTTGTGTGTTGTTGGTTTTTTTGTTTTTTTTTTGTAAAAATTTTTATTTTCAACTTTACAATACATAACAATCTTACAAATACTTCAGATAAAAAATAAAACAAATTGATACACGCCACATTCGGTCTTGCCCGCCCATTTCCTCCCAAACCGCATCCCACCTCAAACCAACTTACTTCTTTCCCTCTTTTTCTTCACTCACCCCCCTCTCCTCCTTCACCTCAACCTTCCTACATACTTCTCACCTTCTATTCCTCCCTCTTGATGCGGTCCAGGGGAAATGCCCGAGCAGTTCCTCTCTCAAAATTAAAACATTAATATTATATACAATAAGACTATTTCTACTTTATCTGAACTACTCAAACTTCAACCCATCCACCCCCACCCCCTCCCCCCCACCCCCCTCCCCCCCAACTTCCCAGAGCAAAATACAGGATTATGCAAACATATTAAACATAATCTATTTAAGTTTACTAATTATACAATGAACAAAATCATAAAAACCCTTAACTCTCTTCAAACTTTGACATCATAAGTTTATAAACAAAATCATTACTCATAGAATAAGTGAAACTTTGTAGTTCCATATTTCTTCTGAACATATTCTATCCATCTTCTCCATACATTAAAATATCTCTCTTGTGAATGGTCCTTTAAATAAGCAGAAATTTTACCCATTTCTGCTAAATTAGAAACCTTAAATACCCATTCTTCTAAAGAAGGCAGAGTATCCTTCTTCCAATATTGACCCACCAGTAATCTTGCTGCTGTTATTAAATTCAACATTAAGATAGTTTCTTTAACATTAAAGTCCACGAAAATTCCCAAAAGAAACAGTTGGGGAGTAAACTTAATCTTCCTTTTAAAAACCTTTTGAATGTTCCACCAAATCATAATCCAGAAGGCTTTAATAACTTTACAGGTCCACCAAACATGAAAATAGGTTGCATCCAAGCAACCACATCTCCAACATTTAGGTTGCAGGTTCGGGTACATACAAGACAACTTTTTAGGATCCAAATGCCATCTATAAAACATTTTGTAAAAATTTTCCCTCAAATTCTGGGCCTGCGTAAATTTAACATTTCTAGTCCAAATTTCCTCCCATAAGTCCAACGAGATCGGTTCTTGAATATTCTGGGCCCATTTAATCATACAATCTTTAACTAACTCTGTTTCTGAATCCAATTTTATTAACTCATTATAAATTCTTTTAATATGGGCACATTTCTGATCCTTGATCTGAATTACCAAATTTTCATCTACTAAAGTAATTCCCACTTTCTTATCCAAAGTCCATCTCTGCACAATTTGCAAGTATTGAAACCATGATTGTAAAATGTTTTCTTGCCTTAACACATCAGAAGACTTTAATTGCCAATCAGTACCCGACCAAATAAGTAACTCTTTATACGAAATGTTGTCAAAATTCACCCCCTTAGAAACCCCCTGGATTGCTTGTCCAGGGATCCCCCAAATAGGTATTTTATAATTTAACTTATAATAATATTTTTTCCAAACTCGAAGTAAAGCATATCTTAAAATATGTGACTTAAAGACCAAATCTACTTTCTTATCAAAAATTAAATATGCATGCCAACCATTTAATAAATCCCACCCTTCAAGAACAAGAATATCTCTATTTGTTGAATTGAGCCAGTCACTTACTAAAGTTAAAGTGGCCGCATCATAATATAATTTCAAATTTGGTGCTTTAAGTCCACCTCTTTCTCGAGCATCTTGTAAAATCTTAAACTTTACCCTTGATTTCTTCCCGCCCGAAATAAATTTATTAATACCCTTCTGCCACTCATCCAAATTAGCATCCTTGTTTAAAATGGGTATCATCTGAAACAAAAAAAGAAACTTTGGTAGAACACTCATCTTCACTACTGAAATTCTCCCCAATAACGATAGTTGTAGCTTTTGCCAATCATTTAAATCTTTTTGAACTTTAACCCATAAGCGCTCATAATTATTCTTATACAATTTTCCATTAGATGTTGTAATATAAACTCCTAAATACTTAACCTTATTAACTATTTCATAACCGGTTGTTTCAGCTATAAAATCTTTTCCCTTCCTAGACATATTTTTCAATAATATTTTAGTTTTATTCTTATTTACCTTAAAACCAGAGACCTGTCCATACTGTACTAAAATTTCAACCAAATCTTTGACCGAATCTGTTGGATGGGATAATGTCACAACCAAATCATCAGCAAAAGCTCTCAGCCTATAATCAATTTTACTTATTTTTATTCCTTTTAATCTAGATGAGTCTCAAATTTTAATAAGTAAAATCTCCATTGTTAATACAAATAACAAGGGGGATAAAGGACAACCCTGTCTTGTACCTTTTCCTATTTTAAATACGTCTGTTAATCCCCCATTAATTATAATTTGCGCCGATTGTTGTTGATAAATGGCCTTGAGAGCAGACAAGAATTTATCTCCAAAATTCATTTCCTCTACAACTTTCAATAGAAAATTCCAATCTAATTGATCAAAAGCTTTCTCAGCATCTATAAATATTAAGGCAGCAGGGATTTGGTTGTTCTTATCCAAATACTCTATTAAATTAACAATTTGTCTTACATTGTTTTTCATATATCTCCCCATTATAAATCCAGATTGGTCAGTATGAATCAATTGTTTCAAAACCAGCATTAATCTATTTGCCAATATCTTTGCAAAAATCTTATAATCTGTATTTAAAAGAGATATAGGCCTATAATTTCTAGGTTGGGACCGATCCTGGTCATCCTTTGGAATTAATGATATGAAGGCCGTTCTCCAGGATGGAGGTAATTCTGCTCCAGATAAAATATCATTAAAAAGTACCTTTAATGGTTCTATCATTTCTTCAAATAACATCTTGTAATAAATCGCTGTTAACCCATCAGTACCTGGAGTCTTACCAACCTTCAATTGTTTAATTGCAAAAATAATCTCTTCAGAAGTAATTAAACCATTAATCCCATCACATTGATCACTTGTAAGTCTAGGAAAATGTGCTCCCTGTAAATATTTTTCTATATCTGAAGTTTGTTTACTTTCACTAGCATATAATTTAGAATAAAAATCTAAAAAAGACTTTTTAATCAAATTTTGTTGGTAGACTTCTTTACCTTTATAAATTATTTTATCTATAATCCTCGATTTCTGTTTCTTACGTAATTGATAAGCCAACCATCTACCAGGTTTATTTGCATTACAAAATGTATTATGTCTCACATACCTCAAATTAGTTGCCATTTGATCTGCTAATAACATATTAAATTGCTCCTTCAACAAAGTAATAGAAACTTTTAACTTATTGTCCATTGGATTTGATATTAAAATCTTTTCCTTACATTTAATCTCATCTTCAAGATCTTTACGTTTCTGGGTCTGTTTACGTCTGTGAGCATTGTTCATAGAAATCAAAACCCCTCTCATATATGCTTTACAAGAGTCCCATACCATTGGCATCGAAGTACCCTTATTCATATTCCAAGCAAAAAAATCCTTTAAATAACCTTTACATCGCTGTATATTCTCTTCATATCTAAATAAATTCTCATTCAACCTCCAAGTCCTTCTAGTTCTTTCTTCCGATGAAATTTCCAACCATACCGGACTATGGTCTGAAATTATTCTAGGAAATATCTTGATATTCTTCACCCTAGAAAGGAAATCACTAGTAACCAAGAAAAAATCAATTCTAGAATAAGATTGGTGTCTATCCGAAAAAAAGTAAAGTCTTTTTCCTCAGTATTCTGTTCTCTCCAAATATCTCTAAGTTCCAAATCATCCTTTAAGTAAAAAAAAACTTTAGGAAGTCTTGCATGGTTAGAAACTTTAAAAGGACCCTTCTTATCTTTACTTGAGTCTAAAACACCATTCCAATCTCCCATCATAATAACTGACTTATAATCCAAAGAAGTTAATTTCTGGTGAATCAACTTATAAAAATGTTTTTGTTGTTGATTGGGAGCATATAAACCAACCAAAAGAGTTCTCATATCATTTATTAGTAAATCAATAATAACATATCTTCCTTGTAAGTCAAAATCAATTAACCTCGGTGAAAGCTCGTTTCTCACATAGATAACTCCTCCTCCTTTTTTCTGCAAAGCAGGAGCTATAAAATGTATCCCCAGCCGGGGATTAAGCAAATATTTTTGATCTTTAGAAATAATATGAGTCTCTTGTAAACAAATAATATCATTTCTGTGTTGTTTCAAATAATGAAAGATTTTCTTTCTCTTCTGTGGAGAGTTAAGGCCATTAACATTCCAGGTTAGAAGCTTTGCCATCCTTGGCAGGATGAAGCCTTTGGAACAAAGCCTCTAGATTTACAGTCGATGATCTCTTTGGCCTTGCTCCTCCCACCGGCTCCAAAATAGACTGTGGTAAACTTCCATCATCTGCCTTTTGTTGTTGTTGCTGTTGTTGTTGTTGTTGTTGTCTTTCTCTACGTTTATAAGCAGCGTGTGTAATTCTCTGTTCCCTTGGGTCTTCTGTTATTTGCAAATTCTGTTGCATAGCTTCAACCAACAATTCTTCTCCCAAAGATGGCATTGAACCTACAGACAACTGTGCTTCTGCCTTGCTCTCATCTTTCTTTAATCTTGGAGATGGTGGTGAACTTGCTTTTAAAATAGTAACATAAAAATCTCTTGCTTTTGAAACTGTATTAAGACGCTATCGTGTACCAGTGTAAGTCACCACTATCCCCACAGGTATGTCCCATCTAAATTGAATTTGTCGCTTCTTAAGTTCTTCAGCCAAAAAAGCAAAGTCTTTTCTTTTTCTAAGAATTTTAGAAGGTATTTCCTTTAAAACTATCACATCCTGAGCTGCAATCTGAAATCTTTGTTTATAGAAGGCCTGTATAATTTCATTACGAAGTGATTTTCTCACAAAATAGACCACCACATCTCTTGGTAATTTCCTCTGTTTTGCAACCCACGAATTAACTCTAAAAATCTTTTCAATATCTTTCAACATTTCTTCGGGATCAATTTCCAAAATAGAGGCCAGTTCTACTGCAATTTCTTCTCTCAAATTCTCCTTTATATTTTCCTTCAGGCCCCTTATTCTCAAAGCATGTTCCATTTCTCTGTATTGTGACATTACAATATCAGTCCTGTGGCGCTGCGCTGTGCCGATGACAGCTACTTTGTAGCTGTCCGTCTGAGACAGTGTAAAAACTGCGGAGACAGCAGACATCAGCTGTCCCGCGGTTTGAAACTTCTTTCCCAGGCAAAGGGAAGGAGGTGAGTTTTTCTTTCCTTGGATAGTGGTAGAACCTCCAAGACCTCAGAGATTTTTTGGGGGGTTGAAGGGTGAGTTCCCACGGAGTCCGAGGCATTCTCCACTTCTCAGACGTCTCTGTCCCTTTTTGTTTTGGGACAAAGCAAGATGCCGCTTCCACATCCGCAATCAAAGTGAACTGGTGAGTTGATTTTGAAGCAGACAGAGCTGATCAGGGGAATTTATATGTTAATTTTGAACTTTAACTCTGGGAAAGAGAAGAACAATCTTTTCCTTTTCTTTATTTTAAGGGAAAGTAAAATGGCGATGAGAGGTTTCTCTTTCTCATGCGCATGAAAGGAAAGTGAGGAAAGGACTTTCATTTTTTCATTATTATTTTTTTTTGTTATAAAGTTTTAGTACCTTTCAGGATTTTGGGTGTTTGCATGAGAAGGATAAATATCCTTTTTTTTTTCTTTATAAATAGAAGAGGGGCTTTCTTTTCCCTCTTCTTTTTTGTTTTTTCTTTGGTCTTTTGGATTTTTTAAGAAGGAGAAAAACTTTTTAAAATGGCTTCGAAGCGTCAAGCGATCTCTGCTATGCCTAAGGTGGCTTCTTCTCCAGCAATACTCACAGCTCAACAACCTAAACCTAGATCACCACCACCCTCTCCGTCTGTACCACCACTTACGGTAAAAGATATTCAAGATGTTATGGGTAATGTTGTGTGCCAAATCAGAGAAGAAATGAAGGAACTTTTAGAAGAGAGAAATAAAATTATGAGGGAGGATATAGTACAGGCTTTGCAAGGACTCGCCTCTGTTGTTGAAAAGCTGGACTATCGTATTGAGGATGTTGCAGATAAAGTGGATTTATTGGAAGACCATGTTGAAAGTGTGGAAAAAATGGTGGAGATTTCACAGGATGAAATTGTTATGTCTCAGTATAGAGAAATGGAGTTCGCTTTAAGAATCAGAGGTTTGAGGGAAAATATGCAAGAAAATTTGAGGGAGGTGGTGGCAAATGATATTGCTGTGATATTGGAGAGGGAACCAGAGGAGATATTGAGAGAAATAGAAAAAATATTCAGAGTTAATTCGTGGATTGCAAAGCAGAGAAATTTACCAAGAGATGTGGTGATTTATTTTGGAAAAAGATCCTTACGCAATGAAATTATACAAGCATTTTACAATCAGAGATTTCAGATTGCTGCTCAGGATGTGATAATTTTAAAGGAGATTCCATCAAAAATTTTAAGAAGAAGGAAGGATTTTGCTTTTCTATCAGATGAACTTAAAAAACGGCAGATGCCGTTCAGATGGGATATCCCGATTGGAATTGTGGTGAGCCATGCGGGGACACGTTATAGACTTAATACTGTTTCAAAGGCAAGAGAGTTTTATATTTCTGTCCTGGGAGCTCGCTCACCACCACCTTTACGGTCTAAAGTTCTTGATGTGAAAGAGGGAGAGCAGTTGGTTGAAGATGTTGTATCAATGAAAGCTGGAAAATCACAGGCTGAGTTGATACAGCAGTCTGCTGAGATAAAAGAACAGAGAATGACCCGAGCAGCTCATAGACGAAAAGAAAAGGAGCAACAGAAGATGGAAATAAAAGAATCTACACAAGAATCTGCCTCTGAGCCTGTGGGAGGAGCAAGACCTAAGAGATCTTCGTTGATTTGATCTTTGATGGTAGATCTTCAAGCAGTCTTCTCCAGGCTTGCAGCTGGAGGAGATGGCAAAGCTCCTGACCTGGAATGTTAATGGCCTCAATTCTCCTCAGAAAAGAAAGAAAATATTTCATTATTTGAAGCAATATAATAATGATATTGTTTGTTTGCAGGAAACTCATATTATTTTAAAGGATCAAAAATATTTGATTAATGCTCGATTGGGTTCTCATTTTGTATCTTCTGCTCCTGGGAAAAAAGGGGGTGTTGTTATTTATGTTAAGAAAAATTTGTCAGCTAAATTAATAGACTCTGACTCTCAAGGAAGATACGTTATGATTGAAGTGGGATTATATGGTAAGAAACTGCTTATAGTGGGCTTGTATGCTCCTAATCAACAACAAAAACAGTTTTATAAGTTTTTACATCAAAAATTGATTTTATTGGATTATAAATCTGTTATTTTGATGGGAGATTGGAATGGAGTTTTGGATACACATAAAGACAAGAAAGGATCCTCTACTTTCTTCAAGCAAGCTAAATTACCTAAGGCTTTTTTTGATTTGAAAGATGACTTGGAACTGAGAGATATTTGGCGGGAACGTAATATGGAAGAGAGAGACTTTACATTTTTTTCTGATAGGCACTAATCGTTTTCAAGAATTGACTTTTTTTTATTACTACGGATTTATATTTTAGTGTTAAAAATGTAAAAATTTTCCCAAGGACATTGATCATAGTCCTGTATGGTTGGAATTAATTCCTGAGAAGGAGGAGAGAAGATCTTGGAGGTTGAATGAAAATTTATTTAGATATGAGGTGAATGTACTGAAACTTAGAGAATATTTAAAGGAATTTTTTATTTTAAATATGTCTAAGGAAACTTCAATGGCAATGGTGTGGGATGCCAGTAAGGCTTATATGCGGGGGGGTTTGATTCAAATGAATAATGTTTATAGGCGAAAACAAATGCAAAAACGTAAAGAATTGGAGGATGAGATTAAAATAAAAAAAAAAGCATTAATTATGAATCCTTTGGATAAGAATGTAAAGGCTTCCATAAATTTGCTTAAAACACAATTTAATGTGTTAATGGCTGACCAGGTTGCAACTAATTTACATTATATGAAATATAATACATTTTGTAATGCAAATAAACCGGGCAGGTGGTTGGTTTATCAATTAAGGAAGAAACAGAGGTTGAGAATTATAGATAAAATAAATTATAATGGTAAAGTGGTTTTTCAGAAAGAATTGATAAAAAAATCTTTTTTAGATTTTTATACAAAATTATATATGGGTCAGAAGGTACAGAGTTTGGATATAGATAAATACTTACAAGATGCTCATTTTACTAGATTAACAAATGATCAAAGAGATGAGATTAATGGGTTGATTACTTCACAGGAAATTATTAAGGCAACTAAACAATTAAAAGTTGGTAAAGCACCTGGTACTGATGGATTGACATCAATCTATTATAAAACTTTAAGTGAGGAGATGATAGAGCCTTTAAAGGAACTTTTTAATAGTATTTTATTGGGTTTAGAGATACCTCCATCTTGGAGAAGGGCTTTTATATCTTTGATTCCAAAAGAGGATCAAGATCTTACTTTACCTAAAAGTTATAGACCTATATCTCTTTTGAATATAGATTATAAATTTTTTTCAAAAATTTTAGCAAATAGACTTATGATTGTATTGAATCAAGTGATACATACTGATCAAACCGGTTTTATAACCGGGAGATATATGAAGAATAATGTTAGACAAATTATTAATTTAATAGAATATTTGGATAAAAATAATCAGATTCCTGCAGGTTTGATTTTTTTAGATGCTGAGAAAGCCTTTGATCAGTTAAATTGGCAATTTATGTTAAGGTTGATGAAGAGATGAATTTTGGGGATAAAATTTTGCAAGCTCTTAGAGGTATTTATCAAAAACAATCGGCACAACTTATAATTAATGGAGGTTTATCTCAGGTTTTTCAAATTGGAAAGGGTACAAGACAGGGATGTCCATTGTCCCCTTTGTTGTTTGTTTTAACATTAGAAATTTTGTTGATTAAAATTCGTGAATCACCTAAAATAAAGGGAATAATGATTAATAAGAAAGATTACAAATTAAGAGCCTTTGCTGATGATTTGGTTGTTACTTTGTCTCAACCAACCTGTTCAGTAGTAGAGCTGTTACAGATTATAAATCAGTATGGGCAAGTTTCTGGTTTTAAAGTTAATAATAATAAGACTAAAATATTATCTAAAAATATGTCTAATTTGGATAAGGAGATATTAGTTAATTTGACAGGTTTTGAAATTGTAAAAAAGGTAAAATACTTGGGGGTTTATATAACTGCTTCTAATGTAAAACTTGATAAAAATAATTATGAAATGTTATGGCTTAAAATGCAGAAGGATCTGAATGATTGGAAAAAATTGCAATTATCTTTGTTAGGGAGAATTGCTGCAGTTAAAATGAATGTTCTGCCAAAATTTCTTTTTTTGTTTCAAATGATACCTATCTTAAAGAAAGAGGTAAATTTAGAAGAATGGCAGAAGGGTATTAATAGATTCATTTGGGCTGGGGAAAAACCAAGAGTTAAGCTTAAAATTATTCAAGATGTTCGAGAGAGAGGAGGACTCAAGGTGCCGAATTTGAAACTGTATTATGATGCGGTGGTCTTAACGTTAATTAGTGATTGGGTTAACTTAACAAATTCAAATATACTTTTTTTGGAAGGATGGGATTTATTATTTGGATGGCATGCGTATTTAATTTATAATAAAAAGGTGGATAGGGTTTTTAAGTCCCATGTTTTAAGAATTGCTTTATTGCGTGTCTGGAAGAAATATTATAGATTAAATTCTAGAATACTGTTGTGGGGAATTCCTGGGCATGCTATAGAGGGGATAAGGAAAGGAGTGAAAATGGATAGGATCTCTTATAAACAATTGCTTAAGTGGGAAGGGAATAATTGGCAATTAAAATCTATGGAGGAATTAACGCAAGAAAATATTATTTATTCTTGGTTTCAGTATAGGCAATTATTAGAAAGATGGAGTATAGATCAAAAAGTGGGTTTTATTACGGAAGATGTGAATTTGATGAAACAAATTAAAGATCAAAGTCGAGCTCATATAAAAAGAGTTTATAATGTTTTAGTGGAATTGGATTCAGAAACAGAATTAGTTAAGGATAGTATGGTTAAGTGGGCTCAAAATTTTGAAGAGCCGATTTTATTAGATACATGGGAGATGATTTGGGTGAGGAATGTTAAGTTTACCCAAGCTCAAAATTTACGAGAAAATTTTTATAAAATGTTTTATAGGTGGCACCTTGATCCACAAAAGATGTCTCGTATGTATCCGAATCTACAGCCCAAATGCTGGAGATGTGGTTGTTTGGATGCAACGTACTATCATATTTGGTGGTCATGTAGAAATATAAAGTCTTTTTGGATTAAGATTTGGTGGAACATTCAGAAAATTTTTAATAGAAGGATAAAATTTACACCACAATTATTTTTGTTAGGTATTATTGAAGATTGTGATGGTAAAGAGATTATCTTAATGTTGAATTTTATTACGGCGGCAAGGTTATTGATTGGGCAATATTGGAAGAAAGATTCCTTGCCTACTTTAGAGGAATGGTTTCTTAAAGTTTCTTATTTATCAGAAATGGCTAAAATTTCGGCTTATCTGAAAGACCATTCACAAGAGAGATATAATTCTGTGTGGAAAAGATGGGTAAATTTTGTACAGAATAAATATGGGATTAGAAAGTATTATTTAGCCTTTGAATAATTTATAGTTTAAAGTAGTTATAGTTAGATTTGTTGTTTTTAATGTATTGGAGTTAAAGCATTTTTAATCTTTTTGGATGTATGTATAGTTGATTGATGTTTATTTAATTTGTATGTTTTTTCTTGTTTTTTTTTAACCCTGTATTCAACTCTGGGAAGGAGGGGGGAGGGTTATGGGGGGAGGGAGGGGGGAGGTATTTTATTGTAAAAAGTTTATAAAAATTTCAATTAAAAAAAAATATCATTCTGTGTTTTGTTTTGTTTTTACATATTTGGCCATCCAGAACATTAAGCTTGGACTTGGAATGGTGAGTAAAATAGGAGATGGTTAAAGGGCCCTATAAAAACCACATGTTTGGTTGGAATCACCTCATGATTTTTCTCACTTCTTGCAGGACAAGCCACATGTCTAAAAAAAAATGTTGTCTTAATAGTATTTGTGTATATATGTTTGTCTGTGTTGTTCTGTGTTATTTCCAAGACTTGGAAGAGGGTCAAAACCCTCTCTGATAACAACAAAAAAAGGCCTTATTTAAAATAAATGGTTTGCCTGGAGAAAGTATGAAATGAAATATTTGTGTGTGAAATTGTTTATGCAAGCAGTTAGAATGGAAGTGAATGAGTTAATTTGGTAATATGTAAGTGTGTGTGTGTGTGTGTGAGCCCTCAAACCCCTGGTCCCAGTCTGTGGAAGAAACAGTAAATTGCAGATTTTGTTGTTTTTGTTGTTGTTGTGAGAGAATTCATGGAAAATGCATGTGAAGGAGAGAAAACTATTTTTTTAGTGGTGAGATTTTTGTAAAATTTCTTTTTCTTTTTCCTGTCTCCTTTTTTCACTGGCTGTGCTACCTTAAGAGCGAGAGAGACAGAAAGGAATGGGGGAGGGAGATCTGCTCATTTTTTTTATTTTTATTTTTCCTTTTTTCCTTTACAAACAAACATAATATACATTTTTTTCTTTTCCCTTAACAATACTATGTCCTATATATCTTAAGTTTATTTACATTTATTTACATTACTTCTCGTACATTTTTATTCTGCAATTCTAGCCAGTTATAATACATGTCCCATACCTCGTAAAATTCTGTAGCTTCTTTGTCTTTTATTTCTAAGGAAAGTTTGTTCATCTCAGCACAGTCTAATATCTTACATACAATCATTGCATTTGTTGGTATGTTCTCCCTTTTCCAACATTGTGCATATGCAATGCGTGCTGCAGTTATAATATGTATAATGATGTATTGGAGTCGTTTCTCGATTTTTGGGTTAATTATGCCCAATAAAAATATTTCAGGTTTGAGTTCAATTTGTTGTTTTGTTATTTCCTGTAGCCATCTTCTTATCTGCTCCCAATAGGTCTTTGCTTTGGGGCATTGCCACCACATATGATAAAATGTTCCTTCTTTGTTTTTACATTTCCAACAATCCGGATTCATATTTTTGTATATTTTAGCCAATCTCGCCGGTGCTAAATGCCATCTGTAGAACATTTTGTATTGGTTTTCCTTGTATGCAGTTGACAATGTTAATTTGTAATTTATGTTCCATGTTCTTTCCCATTCCTCTAATCCAGCGGTTCTCAACCTGTGGGTTGCGACCCTTTTGGGGGTCGAACAATGCTTTCACAGGGGTTGCCTAAGACCATCAGAAAACACATATTTCCAATGGTGTTAGGAACCGAGACATGAGTGAGAATTTCTGCTCAAGGCTAGCTCCGCCAGCCAGCTTGGGCAGACAGGAAAGCAGCTGCCTCAGCAGCATGGCGGGGCTGCACTACCCATCACAGAGCAGCTACTGCCATGTCACCACGGCTATGAACCTCCTGCTCGGCGTCTTTCAGGTCCTCTTGCCTGGCTTCCATCTGGGAGAAGCGCAGGGCCAAGGTAAAAAAAAAAGCCTGGCAAAATACTCCTGAGGGGTAGCATTGATCTGTAGCAGGAGGTGAAGGGGGTGGGTGGGAGGGGGTCGACCAGAAGGGAACCGGGTCTGATAAGGGTGAAAGTTGAGTGAGGTTTTCCCCCTCGCCCCTCTCTCCACCTCCCTTTGTGCAGTGGCATCTCTGGCTGCTGCCTTCCCAGTCGCCGAGAAATGGAAAAAAAAAGAGCCGTGAGTGAATTCCCCTTTCTGCCTCGTTGCTTAAAGCTTTATTTTTTTAAAACAGCCGCTTGTTCAGAACTCCTCAGGGCTTGTTTGCATGAGCTTGTGGCAGATCAGTAAATAAAGGGGTGGGGGAGCCAAACCATCCAAGGCGTTTGCACCCTGAACGTGTGGATGCTGGTTTCATGACTTGCCACCACTGCCCCCTCTCTTCCCGCCCTGCTCTGGCAATGTGCTGCTGCTACTGCTGCTGGCTGAGCTGAGCTGAGCTGTGGCGCTGAGCCGGTCCCCACGCCTCCTGGTTGCCCAGCCATGCTCCACCCCCAGCCGCCCTCCATGCCGCACCAGAGCCTCCCTCGTGCCACCTGGCCTGCCTCCCTTGCCGGCGGAGGACTTCTCGCCCCTCCGGCGCCTGGCACGGCCCTGGGACTGACGGGCAGGAGCGGCTCCTTCCCGGCTCGCTGGGCTCCAGGCCTCGGAAGCGGCCAGGTGGCCGGGCCGGGAGGGGAAAAGTGGCGCCTTCCGAGCGGGAGCTGGCACTCCGGCCACGCCCCTCTCGTGTGCAACCAGTTGGGGAAGGGTCGTGGCGGTGAAGGGCTGCGCGGTGTGGAAAAGGTCTCCTGCGATGGCGCTCAGGAGGCTGGAGGGGCGGGCAGGTCCCGGGGGGCGGCTGGGAGAGGGCAAGAGTGGGGAATGCTGGGAGTTGCAGTCCATCACCATCTGGAAAAACATAACTCTCCAAAGATCAATCCTTCCTTCCTTCCTTCCATCCATCTCTTTCCCTTCCCCTTCAATCTCTCTTTCTCCTTCCTTCCTTCCTTCCTTCCTTCCTTCCTTCCTTCCATCTCCTTCCCTTCCCCTTCAATCTCTCTCTCTCTCCTTCCTTCCTTCCTTCCTTCCTTTCCCCTTCAATATCCTTCCTTCTCCATCTCCTTCATTTCCCCTTCAATCTTCCTTCCTTCCTTCCTTCCTTCCTTCCTTCCTTCCTTCCTTCCTTCCATCTCCATCTCCATCCTTTCCCCTTCAATCTCCTTCCTTCTCCATCTCCTTCCTTTCCCCTTCAATCTTCCTTCCTTCCTTCCTTCCATCTCCATCTCCATCCCTTCCCCTTCAATCTCTCTCTCTCTCCTTCCTTCCTTCCTTCCTTCCCCCTTCAATCTCCTTCCTTCTCCATCTCCTTCCTTTCCCCTTCAATCTTCCTTCCTTCCTCCCATCTCCATCTCCATCCTTTTCCCTTCAATCTCTCCTTCCTTCCTTCCTTCCTTCCTTCCTTCCTTCCTTCCTTCCTTCCTTCCTTCCCCCTTCAATCTCCTTCCTTCTCCATCTCCTTCCTTTCCCCTTCAATCTTCCTTCCTTCCTTTCCCCTTCAATCTCCTTCCTTCTCCATCTCCTTCCTTTCCCCTTCAATCTTCCTTCCTTCCTTCCATCTCCATCCCTTCCCCTTCAATCTCTCTCCATCCTTCCTTCCTTCCTTCCCCTTCAATCTCCTTCCTTCTCCATCTCCTTCCTTTCCCCTTCAATCTTCCTTCCTTCCATCTCCATCTCCATCCTTTCCCCTTCAATCTCCTTCCTTCTCCATCTCCTTCCTTTCCCCTTCAATCTTCCTTCCTTCCTTCCTTCCATCTCCATCTCCATCCCTTCCCCTTCAATCTCTCTCTCTCTCCTTCCTTCCTTCCTTCCTTCCCCCTTCAATCTCCTTCTTTCTCCATCTCCTTCCTTTCCCCTTCAATCTTCCTTCCTTCCTTCCTTCCCCTTCCCTCCCTCCCAACAGTTTTGAGCAAGGAAGAGTAAGCTTCTCCAGCGAGCATTGCTATATTGTTTTTGTGATTAATCACTATGCTTTAATTATGTTCAATTCGTAACAATGAAAATACACCCTGCATATCAGATATTTACATTACGATTCATAACAGTAGCAAAATTACAGTTATGAAGTAGCAACGAAAATAGTTTTATGGTTGGGGGTCACCACAACATGAGGAACTGTATTAAAGGGTTGCGGCATTAGGAAGGTTGAGAACCACTGTTCTAATCCTATATTTTTACCTATGTTTCGGGCCCATGCTATCATCGGACCCTTTACTATTTCTTCTTCCAATTCAATTTCTAATAAGAGTTTATATGTTTTTGTTAAGAATTTTTCTCCCTTATTTGTCAATATTTTATCCAATTGTTGTAATGTCCGACATATCCCATATTCCTCCATATCCTTATTATATTTGGATTTTATCTGTGTATATGGCCACCAATCAATAATTATTCCCTGCTCTTTTAATTCCTCTCTTGATCTTAGCTTCCCTTGGCTGTCTAATAATTCTTTGTACATTATCATCTTTGTTTTATCTAATGTGTTTAGATGGATCATCGCCTCCATTGGTGAGATCCAAATTGGAATTTTTGTATAATATTTTTTTAACTTTTTCCCATATCCAAATTAATACATCCCTTATCTGATGTCGGAGGAAATATGTATGAGTTTTCTTATCTTTTCCCCATAGAAAAGCATGCCATCCAGCCTGTAAATCATGACCTTCAATTGTTAAGACCCTTTTGTTTTCTAGGTTTATCCAGTCACTAATCCAAAGAAATCCCGCTGCTTGATAGTAAATTTCCCATTTTGGGAGTCCAAGGCCACCTCTACTTCTATCCTGTAATGCTTTAACATTTATTCGTGCTTTTTTACCTTGCCATATAAATTTATTAATCATTTTATTCAATTCATCAAAAAAAATTTCCCAATTTTATTGGAACTGTTTGGAAGAGGTATAACAATTTTGGTAAAACATTCATTTTAATCGCCAAAATCCTTCCTAGCAATGATAATTGTAATTTCCTCCAAATCTCTAAATCTTTTTTTATTTGTAGTATCATTTTTTATAATTATCTTCTTTTATTGAGGAGCATCTTGTGGTGAGCCAAATTCCTAAATATTTAATCTTTTTTGCAATTTGCAACCTCAAATTTTCTTCTAATCCCCTTTTTTGTTTTTCAGTTAAATTTTTAACTAGTATTTTAGTCTTTTCTTTGTTTATTTTTAATCCCACCACCATTCCATATTTTTCTATTTCATTCAATAAAATATTACCTCTTTCCAATGGTTCCTCTATAAAGAACACCAAATCATCTGCAAATGCCTGTATCTTGTATTCTTCTGTTTTAATCCTTAATCCTTTTATCTCTTTGTTGTTTCTGATTTGAGTTAGTAGCACTTCTAACATTAGAATAAAAAGTAAAGGTGACATTGGGCATCCCTGTCTTACTCCTTTGTTAATTTCAATCTTCTTGCCAATTAAGGTTGTCGAATGCCTTCTGAGCATCTAAAAATACAAATGCAGCTTGTTTTTCGGGGTGTGCTTCGTAGTATTCCAAAACATTTAGTACAATTCTCGTATTGTTCCTAATTTGTCTATTGGGTAGAAAACCGTTTTGATCCAAATATATTATTTGATTTAGTATTATTTTTAGTCGTTCCGCCATTATTGTAGTAAAAATTTTGTAGTCCAAATTCAACAGCGAGATTGGGTGAAAGTGGCAAGAAGGTGACAAGCAACAGGGAGAAAGCAGAACTATTTAACTCGTTTTTTGCATCTGTCTTTACACAAAGGGAAAAAACAGACCAACCTACCAAAAATAGTGCCATCAAAAACAGAATAGAAACACAAGTTAAGGTAGGCAAGAAAATGGTAAGTGAGCACCTGTCCAGCCTAGACGAATTCAAATCGCCACGACCAGATGGATTACACCCCAAGTTTCTCAAGGAACTGGCAGATGTGATCTCGGAACCACTGAACTATATTTTTCAAATATCCTGGAGTGCAGGGGAACTACCAGAGGACTGGAAAAGAGCTGATGTAGTTCCCATCCTCAAAAAAGGAAAAAAATGGACCCAGGAAATTAGAGACCTATCAGCCTGACCTCAATACCTGGGAAGATCCTGGAAAAGATAATCAAACAACGAATCAATGAACACCTACAGGCAAACAAAGTCATTACTAAAAGCCAACACGGGTTTGTCAAAAACAGATCATGCCAGACAAATCTTATTGCATTCTTTGACCAAGTGACAAAATTAGTGGACCAGAGGAATGCTGTGGATATAATTTACTTGGACTTCAGTAAGGCATTTGACAAAGTAGACCACAACCTACTACTTGATAAGATAGAAAAATGCGGGTTAGACAGCATCACCACCAGATGGATCCGTAGCTGGCTGACCGGCCGTACTCAGCGTGTGGTCCTCAATGGAACTGCATCTACATGGAGGGAAGTATGTAGTGGGGTGCCCCAGGGCTCTGTTCTGGGCCCAGTGCTCTTCAACATCTTCATCAACGATTTGGACGAGGGGATAGATGGGGAACTCATCAAATTTGCAGATGACACCAAGCTGGCAGGAATAGCCAACACTCCAGAAGACAGGCTTAAGATACAGAAGGATCTGGACAGACTTGAACACTGGGCACTATCTAACAAAATGAAATTCAATGGTGAAAAAAGTAAGGTTCTACATTTAGGCAAGAAAAACCAAATGCACAAGTACAGCATAGGTGGCACCTTGCTCAATAGTAGTAACTGTGAGAGGGACCTCGGAGTCCTAGTGGACAATCATTTAAATATGAGCCAGCAGTGTGCTGCAGCTGCCAAAAAGGCCAACACAGTGCTAGGCTGCATTAACAGAGGGATAGAATCAAGATCACGTGAAATGTTAATACCACTTTACAATGCCTTGGTAAGGCCACGTTTGGAATACTGCATCCAGTTTTGGCCACCACGATGTAAAAAAGATGCTGAGATTCTAGAAAGAGTACAGAGAAGAGCAACAAAGATGATTAGGGGACTAGAGGCTAAAGCATATAAGGAACGGCTGCTGGAATTGGGTATGTCTAGTTTAATGAAGAGAAGGACGAGGGGGGACATGATAGCAGTGTTCCAATATCTCGGGGGCTACCACAAGGAAGAGGGAGTCAAGCTATTTTCCAAAGCGCCTGAAGGCAGGACAAGAAGCAACAGGTGGAAACTAATCAAGGAGAGAAGCAACCTAGAACTAAGGAGAAACTTCCTGACAGTGAGAACAATTAACCAGTGGAACAACCTGCCTCCAGAAGTGGTGAATGCTCCAACGCTGGAAGTTTTTAAGAAGAGACTGGACAGCCATTTGTCCGAAATGGTATAGAGTTTCCTGCCTGAGCAGGGGGTTGGACTAGATGACCTCCAAGGTCCCTTCCAACTTTACTATTATTATTATTATTAATTATTAGTCTATAATTTTTTATTTTTTTAGGATCCGTATCTTCTTTTGGAATAAGAGTTATGTTGGCTTCTGTCCATGAGTTTGGTAATTTAGCTTTCTCCAATACATCATTATATATCTCTAATAGTATCATTTCCAGATCTTCATATAAAGTCTTATACACTTCTCCAGGTAGACCATCTGGCCCCGGAGCTTTATTATTTTTTTGCTTTTGTACTGCCATTCTTAGTTCCATTGCTGTTATTTTTTTATTCAATAATTCTCTTTGTCCTTCTTTTAATTCCGGAAGACCATTGGCCTTTAAATATTGCTTTATATTCTCCTATTTCCTCTTTTTTATATAGAGATTCAAAGTATTTCTGAATTATTTTTTTCTTTTCCTCTATTTTATGTTGCACCTCTCCATTTTTGTCCTGTAGTTCCTGGATAAATCTTTTTTCCTTTTCTTTTTTTAATTTATAGGCAAGCCACCTCCCAGGTTTATTTGCATGTTCGAAAAAATTTTGTTTAGTTATTTTCAGTTCTCTTGCCAATTCCTCTTGTTCTACTATATTTAATTTATGTTTGGTGTTGAGTCCTTGGCGGAAAGCAGACACGAGAAGCAGTTGAAGTTCTCAGTTTTCTTTATTCTGCGTTCAGCTTACAAGTAGATGGCTTCTGCAGCTCCCAAAACCTCCCAGCTTCTTATATAGACATTTCCCGGGTAAATGCGATACTTTTCCCGCGCCAGCACCCGCGCATGCGCACGGCGCTGGCGACAGCCTGTCTGGTCCCGGGCAGCTTTGCACCTGCCCGGGACTGCCTGCAAACGCCCGAGCCGTTTGCAAGGCTCGGGACATAACACCCCTTTCCCCCGGGCTAAAACTACTACCAACATATAATCATTTATTTTATGCAGTGTTCTGCTTCTCAGTGCTCCTATCGTTACCTGGCTTTTGTTTAGCCAGCAATGTTATGTAATCCTCTAAGTATTTAGGAGACTTCTTTGCTCTCTGTGACCTTCTCAGCTCTGGGTTACTAGCATGAGTTCCCTGACTGGAGGGAGATGTGAGCCTGTTCTCCTTATTTTGCCTTGGTGCCTTCCAAGGACTGTGCCCCGATGCCTGGCCTGCTTGCTCGCCCACCGGGCTCGTCAGGCCAGGGCTTCTGTCACTTTGTGACCTGGTTGACCTGCCTAGCTGTAGACCCTCGGGCCCCTTGAAGTGATAGCCACTGCTGGGCGTCTCTGTTGAACCTCCTAGGTCCGTCCAAGACCTGTCAGGAGGTTGTCCATTCCCTGAACCCCGTTCAGTGTCCGGGCTTGTGTGGGTTTCTGAACTTTCCCAAAACTCAGTTACTCCCTGATTTGGGCTAGAGGTGTTGTAGTCGGGACTTGGTTCCTCGACCACCTCCCTGTATGTTTGACCCCCTGTAGGATTTGGGGTAAGGTCAGGCCAACCTTGGGGATTGTGTGCCAGCTCTTTTGCGAGGAATGATTTGTTGGGATGCCCCCGGGTATCCTCCGTGACTGGAGTGCTGTGTGATGTGTGTGGAAAGTGAGTATGCCCCCGGGGTGACTCCCTGGCTGGAGTAGGCGTGGATGCCTGGTAGTTAGGTAGGCTCATAGAATTCTTGTTCGGAGCTCTCGCGGAACCCTGGGATGGGCCGTTTGTGGCTCCATCAGTGGAGAGGGGCAGCAGCTCGTGCCCTTCCCTTTGCTCCAAAGGGTCCCCCTCCCCCCCTGGAAAAGACCCAGGAGTCTCATCTGAAAGGGCCCGCCTAGGGCGGAGTTGGTCGATGTGCCGACGCAGGACACGACCGTTGTCCAGGGCTACCTCGTAGGAGAGAGGACCTGTGACCCTGGAAATAGAAGCGGGGACCCATGTATGACCAGGCCCGTAATTGCGAGCCCAAACCGGGGCACCCACAAGTAGTTGTCTAGGCGCCCTAGGATGTGAGGTAGATGAAGGCAGTCTGTCCGGATGCAACCGGTCAAGTTTAGTAGTAAGTTGACGCCCCCAACGAAGTTCAGCTGGGCTTCTCCCTGTAGAAGTGGACGGTGTGGTGCGATAAGAAAGGAGAAAGTCAGCCAACCTGTGATGCCAGTCCCCGTAGGTGAGTCTTTTCAATGCGTCCTTTGTGATGCGCACCATACGTTCAGCCATACCGTTGGTGGACGGGTGGAAGGGTGCAGACGTGGCATGACGAATCATGTTTGCCTGTAAGAAAGCTTGGAATTCGGAGGAAGTGAATTGAGGGCCGTTGTCGGACACAATGACATCTGGCAGCCCGTGTGCAGCAAAAATCCCCCTCAGTACCTGAATAGTCTTTGCAGTGGTGGTGGATGAGACAGGTACAACCTCAAGCCATTTCGAATGGCTGTCAACAAGGACCAAGAAGAACTGGCCCTGAAAGGGTCCAGCGTAGTCAATGTGCACCCTAGACCATGGGGACTGTGTTTCCTCCCATCTATGCACGGGAGCTTGGGGCATCTCTGGGCGAGATCGTTGGCACAGGTGGCATGCATGCACCTTAGCCTCAATATCTTTATCTAAACCAGGCCACCACAAGTGGCTGCGTGCAAGAGCCTTCACACGAACAATGCCAGGATGACCCTCGTGGAGGGATTCTAAGACCCTAGTCCTCATTGAGGTGGGAATGACAACTCTGTTTCCCCAAAGCAGACAACCCTGAGAAAGGGACAGCTCGTTCCTTTTGGACCAGAAACCCTGAAACTCAGGACTAGGGCAGTGCTCAGGCCAACCAGACAAAACCCAGGAACGGACACGTGAAAGTGTGTGATCTGTACCTGTTTCAGCGGCAACATCCCTGGCACTAAGAGGGAGCTCGGGCAAGGCTTGGATTGATAGAATGTTGACAGCTGGCGCAGGGTCAGCTTCTACTACTGGCAGAGGCAATCTACTGAGGCCATCAGCATGGCCCATTTCTTTTCCAGGCTTGTGGAGTAAAGAAAAATCATATGCAGACAAAAAAATAGACCACCTAAGCATTCTAGGGGAAATGATTTGGGGAGTCTGCTTACGTGTGGTAAACAGTCCCAGCAGAGGCTTATGGTCAGTGAAGACCGTGAAGTGCCTGCCATATAGAAAGTCATGGAATTTTTTAATTCCAGCAACAACAGCCAGAGCCTCCCTGTCTATCTGAGCATAGTTGCGCTCAGCAGAAGACAATGTTCTGGAGTAATATGCAACAGGAACCTGAGTTCCATCAGACCTGAGGTGGCTCAGGACAGCTCCAACCCCGTAAGGGGACGCATCACAAGCGATGCACACAGGAAGGGACTCGTTGAAATGTGCAAGTACACTGTTAGAAGTGAGCAAGGCCTTGACTTTGTTAAAGCAGGCCTCATGCGTCTGTGACCACCGCCAAACTGCTTGCTTGTCTAGTAGCCTGTGAAGAGGCTCAGCTACACTAGCTTTATGTGGAAGAAAAGAATTGTAGAAATTCAGGAGGCCCAGGAAGGCCTGAAGTTCGGCCTTGGACTTTGGCCTAGGTGCTTCTAAAATAGCAGTTAGTTTGGATTCAGCAGGGTGAATCCCAGCAGCATCAATTTTGAACCCCAGAAATTCAGTAGAAGGCACCCCAATCTTGCATTTGTCTTTTTTGAGCTTGAGGCCTGATTTCCTGAACCTTAACAGAACAGCCCTTAGCCTTTCAGCTAGAATGTGTGTGGAGTCTCCTGCAATTAAGACATCATCAAAGTAGGGGCAAACCCCCGGTATGCCCCGCAGTGTGTTTTCCATTACGCTTTGGAAAATCCCAGGAGCGACATTCACTCCAAACTGCAGCCTTTTTACCTTAAAGGCTCCCCTGTGGGTCACAATAGTCTGAGCTATAGCAGCATCATCATCAACAGGCAGCTGTTGATACGCTTGAGCTAGGTCAAGCTTTGCAAAAGTGCGCCCCCCCTTGAGGGAGGCCAGAATATGACTGACCACAGGAACAGGATAGGCATGTTGCTGCAATGCCTTATTCAGAGTGCATTTGTAGTCAGCACAAATGTGAATGTCCCCATTTGCCTTTAGAGGCGTGACAATGGGGGTCTCCCAAGGACTGGAATCAACAGGTTCTAGGATTCCCTGTTGAATCAGTTTGTCTAACTCAGTGTCAATTTTACTCTTTAAAGCAAAAGGGACCCTTCTTGCTTTAATTCTAATGGGAGTGACAGTGGGGTCTAGCTTTAAGGACACAGGGGGTCCTTTGAATGTGCCCAGCTGGGGGCTGAAAACATCTGCAAATTCTTTGCAGACTTCCTGTAGGTCGAGTGTTTGTAAACTGTTGAGTCCTGTGACGTGTATCCCCAGGGCCTCAAACCAATCGAGTCCTATGAGACTCGTTCGTTCACCCCCTACTACTAATAAGTCTAGTGGACCTTCAAAACTCTTGTATTGCACGTTAAGGGTGGCCTCCCCCTTAACACACACTCTTGAATTTTGAAAATCTGTTAACACAATGTCAGAAGGCCTTAACTTGGCCTGAGTTCCACTACCGGAACAAATCTTCCTAAATGTATGCAAGGAGATAATTGAAAAGGCAGACCCTGTGTCTAGTTCCATAGATAATGGAACCCCTTGTAGCTTCACCTTGAGTGACAGCTTTTTCTTAATGGGCTTGTGTGTGCCTGTCCTAAGGATGCTTCTTCGCGAAGCGCAAAACCCTACCCTATTCTGGCTGGGGAATCTGGTACCTTTCAGGCGCAGTTCTTCCTGAGGTTGTACCTTTCGTCGGCCCAGACACACAGCTGCAATGTGTCCTTGTTTGCCGCATGCCCGGCAGGTAGCGGAGCGGAACTTGCAGTCGGTTCTCCTGTGGCGACCTCCACAGCCGATGCACTTGAGCGGAGCTGAAGAGCTTCCCTTCTGTTTTTCTTCCTTCGTGGGGTGGAGACGGTCGACTTCCTCGTCCGGATCCTCCTCGGAGTTTCTTTGGACGTCTTCCTGGTGCACGGATGCAACCTCTGGACTGTTTCTGATCGGCCGCATGTTCTTGACAGCGCCGCCTGCTGCTTCTTCTGCGGTGACTTCCCTTAAGGCATCTTGGTAGGACAATTCTTCTTTAGCGAAAAGTCTCTGTTGTAGATCTCGATGCCTTAACCCGCACACGAATCGGTCCCTCAGTCGTTCTTCGAGGTCTTTGAACTCGCAGTGCTTGGCGGCCTTCCGTAATGCGGCGATGAATTCTTTGGCCGACTCACCGGGCCGTTGATCCCTCTGCTCGAAGGTGTGGCGCCATGCGATGACGGACATCTTGGGCTGGAAGTGCTCCTTCAGTAGCTTCTTCAGATCTGCGTAGCTTACAGACTCTACTGGAACAGGTGCTGCAAGGTTTTCTGCGATGTCGAAGGCGTCTTGGCCGCAAACACAAAGCAGGGTGGCAGCCTTCAAGCTCTCTTCCCTCACTTGGTTTGCCTTGAAGTAGTTCTCCACCCTGGCTACGTATGACTCCCACCGCTCTGGATGTGAGACGTCGAATTCCGAAAGCCTTCCGATTTTCGCCATCTTCAGGAGACGGGTCTATCAGCCAGCCTACCCCCGAATGCGCACTGGATTGGCGGGTAGCTGCCGAGTCGACGCCGTTCCGCCGCTCAGGACTCACTTGGGTAAGCTTACACTTCTTCCTTTCCAGGCGGTGTAAGGCAATCCCATCCTCGTCGCCAGTGTTGAGTCCTTGGCGGAAAGCAGACACGAGAAGCAGTTGAAGTTCTCAGTTTTCTTTATTCTGCGTTCAGCTTACAAGTAGATGGCTTCTGCAGCTCCCAAAACCTCCCAGCTTCTTATATAGACATTTCCCGGGTAAATGCGATACTTTTCCCGCGCCAGCACCCGCGCATGCGCACGGCGCTGGCGACAGCCTGTCTGGTCCCGGGCAGCTTTGCACCTGCCCGGGACTGCCTGCAAATGCCCGAGCCGTTTGCAAGGCTCGGGACATAACACCTGGCCAGAGTCATTTCTTCTTTAATCCTTTCATCTTGTGGCTCCTGCTGTAATTTGGATTCTAATTTTTTAATCTTTTCTAGAAGTATATTTTGTGTTCTGCCTTTTCACCTTATTTTTCCTAGCTGTATATGCTATTGCTATACCCCTGAGATATGCTTTGGCGGTGTCCCATATGATTTGTAGTGATGTTTGTTGTTTAGTGTTCTCTTTAAAAAATAATTCCATCTCTTTTTTAGTCCTTGCAGTAAATTCTCTTTCCTTTAAAATTTGGGTATTAAGTGTCCACCTCCTCTTTATTTTTTTCTGACCTGTCCACACTATCTTCAGGGAATTATGATCTGCCCATATGTTTGGCATTATTTCTATTGTCTCCACTTCTTGCCCTATTTCCCCATTCATCCATGCCATATCCAACCTAGACCACGATTTGTGTGGATTTGAAAAAAAGGTATATTCCTTTTTCATAGGGTTCTGTTTCCTCCATGGGTCAAATAAATTGAATTCCTGCGCCATCTCAAAAAATGTTTTTGGTAGTGTTTTTCCCTTCTTTTTATTTTTCATATTGCTAATATAGTCCATTTTTACATCCACTATTGCATTATAATCTCCTATTATACAAATATTTCTTTGTCCAATTTCAATAAGTTTTTCATGCAGATCTTTATAAAATTCGTTTTGGTTTTCATTTGGAGCATAGATTATCACCAACAACCATGATTTCTGTTCCATGTGTAATTCTAATATTAATACCCTTCCCTCTGTATCTTGATATTTTAAATTGGCTCTAATTCCTTTTCTGATATAGACTGCTATTCCTCTCTGTTTTTGTTCCATTAGTGATGTATATAATTCTCCTAGTTTTGGAAATTCCAAATGTTTTCTGTGTAGTTTCTTTATATGTACTTCTTGTAAACATACTATGTCTACGCCTTGTTTAACTAATTTAGTTAGTATTTGTTTTCTTTTAACTGGTGCATTTAGGCGATTAACGTTGATTGATACTAATCTGATCTTCCCATCCATTATTTTACTTCTGGGTTTGTCTTGCTCTCAAACCTATTCCTCTTTCTTTCCTTTGTCTTCTTATCTCCTTACTTTCTCTCTCCTTCTCTCTTTCTTTTAACTCTAGTTGCTGATCTTCCTGACTTTTGGATTCTAATTCTAATTCTTCCCTACTGCTATTCTCTTCTTCTTCCCCTTCTAATTGTTCATAAAATTCTCTTGCCTTATCCAAGCTATCAATTTTAATCCTTCTCTCCTGCCATGTTATCAGCATCCCCTCAGGGATTAACCATCTAAATGGGATGTTTTTTTTAATAAGATGTGCACTAAGAAATCTGTAGTCTCTTCTCTGTTCCCTCACTTTCCTTGGAATTTGTTTTAGTATTTGGATTTCTATGCCTTTGTAAATTATTGGATCTTCCCTTGTAATCCTGTATATTAGGTCTCTAATTTTTTTTCTGGCGAATCTTATGTGTATCTCACGTGGTAGTTTATTCCTTCGAGCATAATTTGTGTGGATTCAGTACACCTCATCTATTTCTGGCAATATTGCTTGTTTATCTCGTTGTAGAGCCTCTGCTAACAGCTCTACCATAATGGTGCCCAAATCCTCTTCCTTATCCTCCACCACATTTTTAAACCTTAAATAAAACGCCGCCCTGTCCATTTCCAGATGTGTAATCGATTCTTCCAATTTTTTTATTAGTTTCCATCAATTTTTTATCTACTGTGTCAACTTTTTTCCCTATTTTATCCAATCCTACTTCTACTATCAATATTCTCTCTTCATTTTTCTCAACTGTTTGTTGTATTGTTTCAATCTTATTATCTATTTTATTCATGTCCCCTCTCATTTCAATATGATTTTTTGACATTGTCTCCTGCATCTTTAACATTGTTTCTTGGGCTTGCATGGTCACCGGTGGCGGGGAACATGTCAATGGCCCTTGGGGACCATGCAAGCCCTGGCAACTGCTCCAGCCTAAGAAGCAGGTGGCTGGGAGGCCGCCGCGGCACCTACCTCCTGTGCCCGTCAGCTGGCAACCCCCGGACCTGCGCCCGTCAGCTGGAACATCAGGCAACGCTTTGGCCGGTTCAGAGGGAGAAGGGGAGGCCATCGCAGCGCCAAACTCCTGCACTTGTCAGCTGAGAGGTCTGGCGACGGAGCCAGCTGGCGTGGAGGGCGATGGGGAGGCGGCGGCTCAGCGGGTGGGGTCCTGCCTGCCTGCAAATGTCGGGCCCATCCACCCCATCTGTAAAAGAAAAAGTCTTCCACCCAAACATAACTTTTAAAGATTTTAAGGACCTTTGAGAGGGAAAGAGAAACAGAGAGAGGGAGAGAAAGAGGGAAAGAGAAATAGAGAGGGAGAGGGAGAGAGAGAAAGAGAGAGGGAGACAGAGAAAGAGAGAGGGAGAGAGAGAAAGAGGAGAGGGAGAAAGAGGGAGAGAGAAAGAGGGAGACAGAGGGAGAGAGAGAGAAAGAAGGAGGGAGAGGGAGAGAGAAAGAGGGAGAGAGAAAGGGAGACAGGGAGAGAGAGAAAGAAAGGAAGATGGAGAGAAAGGGAGAAAGAGACAGGGAGGGAGAAAGAAAGGGAGAGAGGGAAAGAGAAAGGGAGAAAGAAAGAAAGAGAGGGAGAGAGAGAAAGAAAGAAGGAGAGAGATTAAATTAGTAACATGGCTGTTCAGTGAATCTGATTTCCCCACTAACTTTGCTTGTCACAATGTTGCAAAAGGTGATCACATGACCCTGGAACAATGTGACCATCATAAATAAGAATTGGTTGCCAAGCATCCGAATGTAAATCACATGACCCTGGGGATGCTGCAATGGTCATAAGTGTGAAAAATGGTCATAAGTCACTTTTTCCAGTGCCGTTGTAACTTTGAACAGTCACCAAGCAAACTGTTGTAAGTTGAGGACTACCTGTACTTTATCACTTTTTTTCCATTTGTTTTTGTCATCAAGCTTTTGACACCTTGCTGGGTGACTGGTGGTACTTGAATGTTGCCATATTCTAAAAGTGGTACAATCGGTGAAAAGGTTGAAAAGCCCTGAACTAAGGCTCCCAGCACAGCTGTGTCTCAGCCTGAGCACAAGTAGAGGGGCCAGGTTCCTCATCCGACCGTAAGTCTTGGAGCTCCTCAGAGCCTTCCTCTGACTCTAATGTCACTCCAAGCCCCTCCTCCTCATCTGATTCCTCAGACTCAGCTGCTGGCAAGGAATCACAACAGTTAGATCCACTATATCCAGAATAACTTTTGCTGTCACTCCTATCTATGATGATAAACCAGCTAAACCAATGATTTTAAGACCTTTACCTTCTGACTACACTCCCCTCTTCAAGAGCCCCTAAGCCTATTTGGCTTTTATATTAAAAAGGGAGGATTGAATGGATTTTATTATGCTTAAGCTTGATATTAGTAATATTGATATTAGTAGTGATATTTTGTAATCATTTTATATATAACTTTGTTTATGTGCAAGCAGCTTTGTAGGTGCCTTATATTGGGAAATTATTTACATAAAAGGAAATGTCTCATGCTCTATATACAGGAGATTGCTTATGTGAAAAGAGCACGGTAAGGGGAGGGGGAAAAGAAGTTACGGATGGAGCCTGGATTGATGTGTATGAGTCATCATCTTGGAATTGTTTTTCTGTACCTTCTTACTCCTGATACAGAGACCTGATCTTTTTGTTCTGAAAAGGTATAAAAGGTGGAAGACATTTTTCCTGGTTGTTGCCTTCATTCCTCTACCAGCCACGAAGAGGAATAAGGTCACCCCTCTCTGTTTTGATCAAAATAAAGTTGCAATTCTTTGCTGAAACCTCGGCTCAGGAGTTTCT
Source organism: Crotalus adamanteus (assembly GCA_039797435.1). NCBI lineage: Eukaryota > Metazoa > Chordata > Lepidosauria > Squamata > Viperidae > Crotalus > Crotalus adamanteus. The sequence continues at coordinate 10,361 of CM077935.1, read as the reverse complement.
TTTGGCTCTTTTAAATTCCTGAGTAGCGCTGGGACAATTGTGAGGCTAAGTGGAAAACCTTACACCTCTTTGATACAATTGAAATTATATATTTTATACAAGAGATATCCTGTATGGATGAAGGAAAAAATCAGCAATCCACCATCACTCCAAAGCTGGTCTAACAGCCACAAGGGCTACTCAGCCTCTCTAGTTAAGCTACCTCCATTTCTGATCAGCTTCTGATATTTTCAAGGCTGCCTTTCAGTCTCTGATTGTAGGGGGGGGGAAATCAAAACACATCCAGCTTTCCCAAATAGGAAACAAGGAACCACTTGCTCCATCTTTTTCCAACAACTCTCCTATGTCCACGAAGCCCAGAAATAGAGCATTAAATCCCTGAAATATCCACCCAAAATTTAGCTTTCACAAGCAATGCTGGTTAGATCCCTCAAGGTCTGTGGGTCTGTCCTTTGGAGGAGACTCAAAGCACGCCTCCATTGACTTCCACGCATTTTCCACAAAGCCTCAGAGCATAATGTGGTTTGGGGACTCAGGGGGCAAGGGGATGGAGCTCATGAGGGAGGATGCCCATCAGGTGTTGGGTGCCAGTTGTTTAACATGTGTGGTGTGCCAGTGAAGGATTTTGGGCATCTGGGCAGTGTCACCTGTGCCACCCAAGCTGGACCGTGGAGCAAGGACTTCCCCTTTGTACTTTCAGTCCAGATCTTTGCTAGTGGGGAATTCTGGGAGTTGAAGTCCGGCCGTCTTAAAGTTGCAAAGATTGAGAGAGATGGGGCTCAATTGTTGTATGTTTGCTGGGTTTTCAGTTTGTGGGGATGCTTCCCCAGGATGAGATGGCCTTGGAGCACCCAAAGGAACAGGAGCCCCTCAGTCTCTTCTGCCTGAATGTCCTCCCCTCCCTTCCTAGCTGGCAGTACACAAGGAGTTAAAGGGCCAGAAGGCTGATGTTGCTGGCTCCTGGGCTGTGCCAGACTGGCCATTTGGTGAGGCTCACTGTCTCCAAAGTAGGGAGCAGGTGAGACTTTCCCTTGCCCAGCAGTGAATGCCAAAGCCTCGACTACCAGAGGGACCCTCTCTATCCCTCTCAGCCCACACAAAGGACCCCCAGATGGTAGCACGGGCTGCCTGGAGCCCTGCACCCTGCAGCCCAGCCTAGCTCCACTTCCCTGAAGAGGCGCCCGGCCGCGCTTACCTCTTCCTCAAGGCTGCTGCCAGTGCCACTGCGGGGTGACAAGGTTGTTGCCAGAGGCGACACGTGGTAGGGGTGGCTTGGCTGCAGGCCCCAGGTGCACAAATGTGCTACAGGTGGGGCGGGCCGAGTGCAGCTAATGGGACACCTGGCAGGCTGTGATGGCAGCTTCCTCCGGGTTGGCAGCATTCCTGGGCTAGAGGAGAGCAGAGGGGCGACGAGGTTGTTGCCAGAGGTGGCATGTGGCAGGGGTGGCTTGGCTGCTGGCCCCAGGTGCGTAAATGCGCTACATGTGGGGCGGGCCGAGCGCGGCTAACAGGATGCCCGGCAGGCTGAGATGGCAGCTTCCTCTGGGTTGGCGGCCTTCCCAGGCTAGAGGAGAGCAGAGGAGCAACGAGGTTGTCGCCAGAGGCAGCACGTGGCAGGGGTGGCTTGGCTCCAGGTCCCAGGTGCACAAATGCATTACAGGTGGGGTGGGCCGAGCGCAGCTTACCATATGCCTGGCAGGCTGCAATGGCAACTTCACCTCCGGGCTCATGACCTTCCCAGGCTGGAGGAGGGCGGAGGGGTGGCAGAGCTCCTGCTGCTGTTGCTGCTGCTGAGGGGCAGAGTAGCCCAGCTGCTGGGCCCTGAGGTGGAAGAATGCACTGCAGGTGCCAAGCGCGGCTTATTGGACATCCCTGGCCATCACTGCAGGCCAATGAGCAGTCGAAGGGCCAACGAGCTGCAGCTGTTGCTGGGCTCCATCAGCCCATGTCCGCTTGCCTCCTCCTGTGCACGCATCCAGGGCGAGTGCTCGCCCAGGCCAGGCTGGCACCAAGGTGGCAGGGGTCAGACCCTTGTCATTTCCAGGACAGGTGTCCGGGCCACATCCAATCACATGGCGGGCCATTTTTGGCCTGCGGGCCTTGTGTTTGACATGTCTGATCTAGGGCTTTCTTTACATTGCTCCAGATGCTCTGGAACAAATCCACCCAATTGGCTAAAGTTCCCGAGGAGGGAGGCTCCCGAGGGCATTCCGGCATAGGGGTGAATTCTAACCCCATGGCTACTTTAAAGAGGGTGAAACCTGTGCTACTGTGTACCGAATTATTATATACCACCTTGGTGAACAGCAGGAGTCCTGCCCAGTTAGACTGTTGGTAATTTACATAGCAACACAGGTACTGCTCCACCATTGCATTAGTCCATTCTGTGGCCCCATTCATACCTGGATGAAAAGCTGAACTGAGTCCCTGGGATGACCCAATCATTTTTATAAACTCCCTCCAGAACCTAGTGGTGAAATGAACCCCTCGATCTGATATGATGTGCTTGGGCACCCCATGTAGCCAGTAAATGTGTTGCAAGAACATCTTCACTAGCTTGTGGGCTGAGGGGAGTCCAGGGCATGCGATGAAGTGGTCTTGCTTAGAAAACAGGTCTATGACAGTCCAAATCACGGTGTTCCCCCCACTCTCAGGTAGTTCTACTATGAAGTCCATGGCTATTTCCTCCGAGGGTCGGGTCAGGTCAGCAACTGGCTGCACACACGGCACAGCTCTTCATGTAGCTTTCAATGTCCTTCTTCAGTTTTGGCCACCAGAACTAACGGTTGGCCAGGTGCAAAGTCTTTAGAAACCCAAAGTGACCAGCTTGCTTGGCATCATGGCTGTGCTGCAAAACTTGTAGCCACAAGCTGTCTGGGACATACAACTTGTCCCCTTTCCACAGCAATCCCTCCCTCAGGGTTAGTTCTCTTTGGTGAGCCCCAAACCACGTGTCGGTTTGTAGCTCCTGTTTTCGTTGCTGGGCAAAAGCATCAGTAGGAGGTGAGCTCCTTTTCCTTTCCTGCTATCTGGTGGTGGCTTGCGCTGCTCTCTGCTTTGTAGGGATGATGGAGTTCACCACTTCCTCTCGGTTACTCTTATACTGAGGCATGCAGGACAAGGCATCAGCCAGGAAATTCTCTCCCCCCCCCCCCAGGGATATACTTTAACTCAAAGTCAAACCAGTTGAAATACTGAGCCCACTGGACTTGTTGGGGGAAAGTTTGTGCGGGGTTTTCAAGGCCCCTAAGTTTTTATGATCAGTCCACACCTCGAACGGGATTTTACTCCCCTCCAGGAACTGCCTCCAAGTCAAAAGTGCCCACTGTACCTAAAAGGCTTCCTTTTCCCAGATGACCCACCACCTCTAGGTTTCATTCAGTTTTTGGGACATGTATGCACATGCCTGCAGCTTCACCTCCTTGTTCCACTGGAGGAGGACTGTGCCTATGGCCACATCATTGGTGTCCACTTGAATTACAAATGACTCCTCCAGGTTCGGGTGTTTTTAAACTGGCTCAGCCATGAACAGCACTTTTAGTTTTTCAAATACCGCTTAGCATTCCATTGTCCAGTTCAAGGGCTGTCTCAGCTGGGGCTTCTCCCCTCCTCCCTGTTTTTAGCAACCCCGTGATTGGTAGGGCAATCTTTGTGAAGGATGGGATGAATTGTCTGTAAAAGTTTGCGAACCCCAAAAAGCTTTGTAGTTGTTTACGGGTCCATGGGGCTTGCCATTCCAAGATGGCTTTCACCTTTCCTGGATACATCTCCACCTCTTCGTATGACACTCTGTAGCCTAGGCAGCAGAGGCACATCAAGTTAGAGAGCTCTGATCTCTAAAACTGAGTTGCCAGCTGGGTGGAGCAGACCAGACAGTGGAGCTGAGCCGAACAGAAAGCTGAACAGCAGGCCTGACCAGAGCAGAGACAAGGCTGAAAAGACCTGAGCACCGAAAGACAGAATGGAGCTGGCAGAGAAAACGACAAGAGGCCGGAGCAGTGAACAATGGAAGTGAAGGCAACAATTAAGTTTGAGGTCCCAATAGGAATGGAGGGAAGACCCCGGTAGAGAATAAAAATAAATACAGGACAGAAAATAAAAGATAAATAAATAGGCAAGTAATAAGGACAAGAGTGGAACATTAGAGATCAAGGAAGAATAGGATCAATAAAGAGGCAAATCTTAACAAAGCAAATCTTAAATAATAAGGTACAGAGGAATTGAAGCTCAAAAACTTTTAAAAAAATAGAGGGAAAAAAGGATAAATAAAACTAACATAATACTAAGAAAGTTAAATAAATAACAAGGTAGAAAAACGAGCACAAACAGGCAGAAAAAAAGGATAGAAAAAAAATTAGGCATAATTACCTAGAACAGAGAAGGTAGAAACAGCTAACAGCAAAGCATATCCACCTACCAAAAAAAAAGGGATTTTCAAAGAACAAACTCATGGAACAGGTGACTGATACTATTGTGGTATGCAATATATGTTCTATGTATGTGCTTATGCCCAAAGAACACCCAAATTATACATGTATTAAATGTAAACTATGCAAACTACTAGAGGAAAAAGTAATGGATCTAGAGGCAACTCTAGCCAAACGCCAATCTACACAAGAAAGCTATACCCAAATCAAACCAAATAATGAACAAATAATTCCCAGAGGATCTGACCCTGCTGATAAACCCTTGGAGGAAGACAAATGGAAGTATGTCACACATAGAAGGAAACACAATAATCAAATAAAGAAGCAGTATACAGTTAACAAACTCCCACTGCCCAATCTAAGCCAACCAGAAGCAGTCCCATTAAAACTGAGCAATCGATTTCTCACTGTAGATGAAAATACACAGACACACAACCTCCCCCTCAAAGAAAACATGCAGACACCTAGAAAAGAGACATCATCAAATATCCCTAAAAAAGTCACATCAACAAACACCCTTGAGATAAACAGAAAAGCACCCCAGACTGCACCCCCAAAAAAGGAAGCTGAGTGTTGGTGATAGGAGATTCTATCCTCAAAGGAACAGAATCAGCCATCTGCAGACCGGACATACAGTCTAGGGAGGTATGTTGTCTCCCTGGAGCAAAAATCAAAGATGTGGCCTAGAACCTAACCAAAATAATTAGGCCCACAGATTACTACCCTTTCCTCCTCCTTTACATTGGGACGAATGACACAACAAAGAACCTGAGTACAATATTGAGAGACTATAGGCAACTAGGCAATAAAGTTAAGGCGCTAGGAGCACAAGTAGTGTTCTCATCAGTACTTCCAATGAAAGGTCAATACCCATTGAGGGAAAAAAGAATTCTAGAAATAAACCACTGGCTAAAGAGTTGGTGTCACCAAGAAAACTTTGGTTTCCTGGACCATGGACTACACTACCTACGCAAAGGACTCTTGGCAAGGGATGGGCTGCACCTCACTAAAACAGGGGAAAATGTACTCTGAAAAAGACTGGCCCAACTCATCAGAAGGGCTTTAAACTAAAATTGAGAGGGAAGGGTGTCCAATCTTTAGAATCTCTAGAACATAAAACCAAACATAAATCCCAAGAAAATAAATCAAATAATGAGGTAGGGAGTGATGAGAAAAAAGAAAAATTCAAGCAACAATTAGGAGATGCAGGAAACATACCCATGGACAGGCATAAAAGTCTTAAATGCTTATATACAAATGCTCAAAGCTTGGGGAAGAAACAGGGTGAACTAGAAGCAATAGTACATGGGGCAGGTATGACATAGTTGGCATTACAGAAACCTGGTGGGACAAAACCCATGACTGGAATGTACTGATGGATGGATACAAATTGTTCAAAAGAAACAGATCTACAAAAAGAAGAGGGGGAGTTGCACTATATGTAAGAGAATACTACATATCTACAGAAATGCACATGATCAAAGATAAAACCCCTCCAGAATGTATATGGGTCAGTATAAAAGGAAAAAAAAGGGACATTGCCATAGGTGTATACTACAGGCCACCCAACCAAGCAGAAGAAATAGATGAACTCTTTGCCAACCAGTTAACAAACATGTAGGAAGCATACCACAGTAGTAATGGAAGACTTCAACTATCCAGATATCAGCTGGGAGACAACCTCTGCAGCAAGTGGGAGATCAAACAGATTCCTAACCAACCTAGCCAACTTTGTCACCCAAAAGGTAGAGGAGGGAACTAGAAGTAAAGCTATACTGGACCCAATTCATACTAATAGAGAAGAAGTGATAGAGGGAGTTGAAGTTGCTTGAACCTTGGGTGAAAGTGATTATGTCATACTGGAATTCAATATAATGCAAACACAAGCAATAGAAAATAATCCAACCAGTGTCTTAAACTTTAAAAGAGCTGATTTTAACAAACTCAGAGAAAGCCTAAGAAAAATTCCATGGATGAAAATCCTAAAGGAGAAAACAACTCAAGAAGCATGGGAAACTCTGAAAAATGTGATCATAAAAGCCCAGTCCAGCACCATACTACTGAAAAAGAAAAGCAAGAAATCCAAGTAGAAACCAGCATGGTTGCACAACAAGGGGGACCTTAGAAATAATGATGGATCAAAAACAGATACTGATGGTAGCAATATATGCACCAAATGATAAACAAGAACAATTTTACCAAAAATTACATACAAAAATATTAGAATTGAACTATCAAAATTTCTGTATAACGGGAGACTTTAATGCAATAACAGATGGAACTTTGGACTATAAAACTGCTAAACAAGGGAGGAAATATATTACTTAAAGCATTTTCAAAAATGACAGAAGAACTCTGTATCCACGATATATGGAGAGAAAAAAATCCAACAAAATTACAATATACATTTTACTCAAATAGACATAAATCATGGTCTAGAATTGATATAATATGGACATGTTTGGAACTTAATACGATGATACAAGAAAATGAGATAGAAACTAATGTTTGGGCAGATCATAACCCAATAAAGATGACTTGGAGAGGAACCAAGAAAACATTAAGATGGTCCTTGAACAAATCTATATTGAAAGAAAAAGAATTTATACTACTAGCGACAAAGGAAATGGATTTTTAAAAAAAAAAAACAAGAAAGAAGAAACATCACTTCAAACTATGTGGGATACAGCTAAAGCATATTTCAGAGGGTTGGCTATAACCTATACTGCTAAAAAGAATAAAGAAAAGAAACAACAACAGTTAAAGTTGAAGGAAGAATTCAGAAAGTTAGAATCAGAATTACAAATAGACACACAAAAGAAAATACTTAAGAAACAAATGGAGATAATAAAACACAAATTAAATCTAGCTGAGACGGAAATAATGGCTCAACAGCTTAAAAGGGCTAAACAGTACTTTTTTGAAAATGCCAACCAACAGGTGAGATGGTTAGCATATAGATTGAAATAAGAAAAAGAGAAAAAACTGATAAATAAGCTACAAGATTTAAAAGGTGAATTACAGTTTCAAAATTATACAATTAAAAAAATTATCAAAAACTATTATGAGATACTTTACAATGCAGAGGAAATTCCAAAAGAAAAAATACAGCAGTATTTAAAAAAAAGCAGACTTACCAAAAATTCCAGAGAATATTCAAAATATATTAAATGGAAAAATATCAATGATGGAGATTATAGAGGCTATAAAAACTCAAAAAAATGATAAAACTCTGGGTCCAGATGGATTACCTGCAGAGCTTTACAAATCATTACAAGATATACTAAGTCCTATTTTGAAAGAACTGTGTAATGAAATACTTTTGGAGGCTAAAATACCAAATACATGGATTGAAGCCAATGTTACCTTAATGCCCAAAGAAGACTCTGATCTAACACAAATAAAAAACTATAGACCAATATTGCTATTAAATGTAGATTATAAAATTTTCGCCTCAATAATAGCAGAAAGACTAAATAAATTTTTGACCAAATTTATACATAGAGACCAAAATGGTTTTCTACCTAAAAGACAGATAAAAAATAATTTAAGAATGATTCTTGATGTGTTAGAGTACTATGAAATTGTCACTATGTAAGAAATTTTATGAACTGGAATAGCCATAGCAACAAACCAGCCAATGAGATCTTTTTTTGATTAAGACACAGTATTGGCTGTGTGAGGCATGTGATCCAGCCTAGGTCTGGGCGTGTCTTAGTCTTCTCTATGTTTTTTCTGATCTCCATTTAAGAGTTGTTGATGTTCCCCAGAGCTGAATGAAACTATATGTATCATGTTTATATATATACTAGCTGTACCCAGCCACGTGTTGCTGTGGCTCAGTCTGGTTAAATGGAAAAGAAAGAAAAGAGAAAGCGCACATTTGTAATATGTTTAATTTCACAATGCTTGTGGGTATACAATATTTTTTGTTGTTCCATTGTCTGTGCAGATATAGAGATTGTCTGAAATTGTAGCATGTGTTGCTTTTACGTCCAACAGATGGTGCTGTTTTTCAAAAAAGCATGTTTTTACCTGTCACAGGTGTGACATCTGTATAATATAGGTATATAAAAACATGCACGTATTCGAATGCAACGTTGTGTCAAAATTTCAAAGCAATCGGTGAAGAACTTTTGGAGATTTATGATTTTGAACAAACGAACATTTACATTTTTATTTATATATAGATATATTATAAAGTTTTTCTAAACTATGCCTCCTGCTCATTTTGAATGTGTGCTTATTTTGGGGGCTTATTTTTGCACTGGAAAGCTGTAAAACTCTAACAGAAATTCATCCAGGAAAACAGATAGCTGTAATATTTCTTGATGCACAGAAAGCGTTTGACAATGTAAACCGGCAATTTATGTTTCAGCAACTAGTGGAAATGGACTTTGGAGAAAACTTTATAAATGTAATTAAAACAATTTATTGTAAACAAACAGCCAAAATAATTGTAAATGGAGATTTTACAGAAAACTTTAACATTAAAAAAGGCACAAGACAGGGATGCCCACTATCTCCATTATTATTTATACTAACACTGGAAGTATTGAATAGAAACATCAGACAAGATATAGAAATTAAAGTACTAGAGATAAAAGATAAAAAATATAAATTACAAGCATTTACAGATGACTTGGTTTTTATATTGGAAGAACCAATTGAAACAAGCACTAAACTTATGGAGAAAATAGAAAAATTTGGAGAAGTGGCAGGGTTGAAAATAAACAGAGAAAAGACTAAAATGGTAACAAAAAATCTAACAGAAAAACAAAAAAAGCAACTAGCAAAAAAAAAACAAATCTTCAAATAGTTAAAAAAGTTAAATACTTGGGAATTTATCTAACAGCAAGATGCATAGCAATAAAAGAAGATAATTATGTAAGATTGCTAAAACAAATAAAATTGGATCTGGAAAAGTGAAAAAACTTACAACTTTCAATGCTGGGGAGAATAGCAACTTTCAATGCTGGGGAGAATAGCAACAGTGAAAATGAATATCTTACCAAAAATACTCTTTCTATTTCAAACGATTCCTGTAAGACTGGGAAAAGCCTTTTTTGATGAACTGAATACAACAATACTGAAATTTATCTGGCAAGGAAAACAAGCTAGAATTAGACTGAAAATGTTACAAGAAGCGAAAGAAAGTGGAGGATTTGGACTGCCAGACTGGATGTTATACTACCAAGCAACTATTTTAACATGGCTTAAAGAATGGATAATGCTTAGAGACAAAAGACCATTATAGCTGGAGGGGCATGACCTACAAATTGGTTGGCATGCCTTTCTGTAGTATGGGTAGAATAAAATACATAGATATTTTCAAAACCACTTTATAAGAGATGCACTTCTTTTAGAATGGGAAAAAATAAAAGCGAAAATTTATATCAAGATACCTGGATGGCTTTCAACAATGGAAGCTTTTGCTTACCCAAATTTAATTAATTACGACAAAGTTGTGACCTATAAAGATATCTTGAACAATGAAGGAAACTTGAAAGACAGACGAGATTTACAAGAACAAGGTATTGATCTATCATGGTGGCCATATTTGCAAATCCAAACGAGATATGAAAAAGATGTTAAAACAATGGGATTTTATAAAGAACAGACAGAATTTGACCAGATACTGTTAAAAACAGATGAAAAGTTGATTAAGAAACTCTATAAATATCTGTTAAGCTTAAAGATGGAGGAAGAACAAGTAAAAGAAATGATAATATGGGCAAAGAACTTTGGATATAATATAGAATTAGAAAACTGGCAAAAGCTATGGGAAAGAAATGTTAAATTAACTAAAGCAGTGGCATATAAAGAAAACTTATATAAAATGTTTTACAGATAGCATATGACACCAGTGAGATTAGCAAAAATGTTTAAAAATACTCCAGTGGCCTCTTGAAAAAGCACCTTTGGGATCATCAG